>OY756254.1:16550761-17754511 GCA_963576845.1 Megachile leachella | reverse complement strand
TGAAAGTGATTAAAGTCGAAGAAAACTTTGACTAAAATCGTGAAACGTGCACGCGAAGAAGAATTTAATAGAACGTTTGAAACGGTACAAATATTTATCGGTGACCTGATGGTTCAAACGAGTAATGAATGAAGTGGGAGAAGCTAAATCGATCAACCAGGTTGTTTAACCCCACCGCCTTATTATCTGGCCGGCTTAATCGCCTAAGTAATTAACCCTTTATGCAACAAACTTCGCCGAAGCCAGTTTTTACTCCTATTAACCTACCGTGGTAATTTCGCGTTGATTTCGTGCATAGCTTTAATTGGCGCAAGAAAATTATAACGGTTTAAAAGCCATATCGATATTCTTTTAATCGAATTTAATTGTATTTCCACGATACGTAATTATTCAAGTGTACCCGCCGACCGCTATCAATTGCCGATGTAATTTTCATTACAACAGAATATTCATAGGATATTACGAAATTAATAACGCCGTTATTATTGTAAAGATAAACGGATGAAATTGCAGAATTTAACAATAAATAGGAAATGAATTGTCGATATTAGCCGTTTTCCTCTAATATCGTCATCGTTTATTGTCCTATTTGATAAATTATTGGTATAAATTATAATTTAACCTGAATATGCATTGCTCATAATATATTAATTAATTAATTAGTTTGATATTTACGTACATGTGTGTATTTTCAAATTAATCGACGTTTCGATATCGTTCTTTTAGCATACTTGGCAGAAAAATATTATTATACTTGCCATATTTGTTCTCGTTTGTTGGGATCGTGACGAATAATTTTGACAATGCGCATTTCATTTCATCTTTCGAGAAATGGCGGCGCTTATAGCTTCTTTCGATCGTGGATATACTTCAAGGAATTTCTGTACTTCCTGTTAGAATTTTATCGGTTGGCGGGGCTCGGTTTAAGATCTCCTCATTGATATCCTTGAATCGGGACTCCTTGAGTTCGGAAATACCCTTTCGCGATTTTTCCGGGCATACGGTTCAACCCTAAAATTTATTCCATGGTTCCTTTATTCCAAACGTTTTGAATGTCTGCTATTTACAGATTTACCGGGATACGTTACAGGACAGACATATTTGCTTTTAATCGATCGTCCGATTTTTCTTTCCGTCTCGAATCTCGACGACTATGCACCACTACGTTCGAGAATTGTTTGTTCGATCTGAACGTAACATTCTTTGCTAAACTAAACTAAAGAAATTGAACGCAAAGAGCGAAAAGTTCGATAGAGAAACACCCGATATAACTTTGCCCGAAGAAAACTACGAATGCATGGTAAATACGTATGTTTATTTCTGGGGAACATGCACCATGGACGTAGGAAGAAGATATTTGCGAATATCCTCGAACGAAATATTTTATAAATCGATATCGTGGCCTCGGTAAAATTCATCTTGCTGGTTTTGTCAGCGCTTCCATTTAAATTTAGCGCATATAAACGGTTCAATGGTTTTCAACTGCAACAATACATTAATTCTTTATCAAAGCATACCCCATAAGCATAAGCTTGAATTTATCCTCGTCCCAATTTACATTTAATGCATTGAAACCTTTGAACAATTTTCGACTTTAACTCCAATTTGTCAATTGTTAATCTATACGTAGCGTATCGAGGCTCGAAAATTGTTTAAAATTATAAAAACGCTGCTCTCCGTCGAATACGGAACTCCTATTTGCATAAGAAAAGCGTTCTAGCGAATCGTATAATACAAGGAACGTGAGACGAATATAAAATGAAAATATTTTTTAATTTGCGGTTTTATTTACTTTTTATTCGCGTTATCGCGTTTGTATTAATTTTCGCGGAAACGGGCGAATTGAATGTTTGGCGAAACATCAGTCATTCCGTGAAAAAAACTGAAACTGGCGTTTATTCATACGACGGATCATTCCACTATAGAAAGAATATTACATATTCTCTGCTCCTAGTAAAGTAACGCAAAGCTTTGCAAACATCGTGACTAGAATTTCCAAAACGGTACATTCTCTGTCAGACTATCAATAAAAATACCAGCGTAATGAATCATTCAATTTTTTTCTCCCTTTAAAAGAACTGTAACGTAGTGTTCCCTTTTAATACCGTATGTTGCAGGAAATGAATACGCGGAAAAAAGCTTACGAAATGGATACCGCTGACAGAAAAATTTAAAAAGATCTCTCCATTGTAAAAAAGTTCTTTTGAAAAAAAAGCATACGTCGTCAAACAATACAGGTCGACCATGAAAAGCTTTTCGATTCGACAAATGTTTTCCCTATGTTCCGGATTTTTCGGCAGAAAAGGAAGATTGGTTTAACAAGGTACTCGTATTCATTCGTTTCGCGAGAACATTCAAGTATTTCAATTTAAGCGGAAACCTATAAGTCTCTCGCCAAATCATGTATCCTCGAAGAAGAAACGAGTTACAAACTTTGCACCGAAGTTTACTCTCTAAACTAGTTTTCCCTGGTTGGAAGTTTAGTCGGGTTGACTACTTATCGTAGCGTATAAAACTTACGCTGTAAATGGTAAACAGCCGTAGATACAACATCATCGTGCGACTAACACGAATTTATCGACCTATCTTTTCGATTTAACGCGCTCTCTCTTTGACATCCTCTCTTTCGATAACTTTTATAAGTCCGTTTCAAAAACGTACAATCCTCGTAGTTTTCAATGGTCGCGATAAAATTAAACTAACGAAAATAAGGCAAGTACTGGCAAGGTGAAAAATTAAACGCGACAGTTGGAAACAGAAGAAAATTCCGATAATTCTCCGCGAGAAGATTTATCCGCGACTAAAAAAAATATACCAGAGGTTCTGTAAATCTTATTACGCGGTAATCTTGTTCGAAAACGCTACAGTACTTTCACGCTTGTATCCCGGTGTCTGTAGATCTGGCGTGATGCATTTTCATGGAAGAAATAAGTTGCAAAGTTTGTCGGTTAAGTTCACGAGGCTACGAATGGTAGTGCGGTCTTGTTTCCCCGCGCTTCCTTCCAAACTTTCCTTCTCCTCGCTTCTGTTCCTTTACTCTTCGTTCTCTATTCTCTCAATTATTTCAACAATTTGCAAATACAATGCCTATAGCGCGAACGAAGGAAATCTTCGGAACTCGTAGTCTATGCGATATAAATTTTGCAATGTTCCTTCTGGTTCGTTGATCTTTCTATAGCACGCCTTGTAGTGCCAACCCATATTTTACAATGACGTTCTTAGTTTTAAGACATTCATCTTCGGTCGCAATACAGGTGTTATTAAAATACGAGAAATAATACTTGTAGTAGTTTGCATATTTTCACGGAAAGATTTCTCGTGTGTAATCACGGGACACAGAATACGCAATGCATTGTCGCGTAAACGACCAAAAAATGTTGTACAAAGAAAAACTTTTCTCTCCCTCTCTTTGTAGGTATTTTTCAAAGAAAAACCTACCGTATTACGGATCACGAAGCGTCGCGCCGAACAGCAGATGTGTTCGCGCCAAATGTTATATCGCTAACGGCACCTTTGTGCAATTTAAAGCAAAGTCATGTATTACGTGGATATTTCTTTGAGAACTATTCCTCCCCGTGAACTGCTCCAGTTTGCGTTCTGTTGCTCTACTTACGTTTAACATGGACGAATTCAAACCCGACCAGCAAACTTTCCATCTTCCGTCGTTTCAGCCACCAGGACTTTTCCTACTTTTCTTGTGTCTAACTACCGCGACTTCCTTACATTTCTCCTTTCAAATTATTCGTTTCCTCCTCCCCAACCGGCGCAATCTTCATATTTTATTGAAACTGGATAAATGTAGCACGAATAATTATTATCCGGCAGGAAGCTGCATTTTGTAATTCTCGACGAACGCGCTCGTTTTACTCTTTCAAAGAGCCCCGCTTTAAAATTAAAACTAATTAAATGTTTTATTAAGCAAAAACTTTTATGCGCGTCTGACGGAGATTAGATTTTGCGTCTTAATCTTCGAAACGATATTCGTTTAAATCAGAGTTTCGCCAACAATCAACGCGTCGAGAGGTTAAACGTTGTACGTGTCTTGAAAGCTCGAAAAGAGCTTCGCCGTTAAACGAAGGTGGCAAGGTTAATTATTTTGCCCGTTTTCGGTACAAACGTCCTTTTCTGTGTTCTCGACAGTATCATTCCTTTTCTTATACGCAGCAGTTTCTTTCTCGAAATGGCTAATTACGTGAGAAAAACATACTCTTGGCTTCTCTGTCCCTCCCTCTTGTCCTTCAAATCTCCCTTTTCTACCGCCACGGACCCGAGCAGTACTTTGTAACGATCCCATTTGGAGAACCGAGAAAACAAACGAGACGACAATTACTCTTATAATTGTATCTTTTGCATTTCGCTTAGGATGGCTAATGTCGCTGCTTCCAGATCCCAGACACAAATAACTTTACTTCTTACTGAAACTCCTCGTAGATGAGGGAAACGATAAAAACAACCCCGAACGAGGTAGTCTGTCGTATCCTGTACTGAACAAGCAAGAATGTAATCATTAGTCTCGTTAGTACCGTCTTTCAGAAAACTATTTAAAAAACTCTGCTCAACTTGTCCTACTCCCGTGTATCATCCGGAAGAAGAGCCGCTTTTAAAACTCGCGTTAAAACGTTTCTCAAATGCCTTCATCGCTTTCTTTCGCGGTTCAAATTGGCGTCGATTGTCGTGAAATTGTTAACAAATTGTAAATTAGCTTCAACACGCGTTCGAAACGCGACGTTGACCTCAATTCCAAGAGACATTGGAATTATAATACGTTGCATCGCAAACTGTACCGTAGATAAATAAAGACTCGTTGATATTTGCATTCCGGACTTGATTACGTGATCTCTCAAAATATAACGTTTGTTATATACCAATATAATTAGCAGTCTATTGAAATTGTTCGTAACATAATGGTCCCACGAGTTTTGCACGTGAAACAATTAAGTCATGAAATAATGTCGTTATTGTAATCGGTCGCATCCGCCTTTCGAATCAACGCCCCACGACATTCGCGTTAACTCACCACATGCAGCGAAGAAAGAGATAGACACACGGAGTGCAAATATATATTCTACGGACAGTGTTATCTGGGAGACGAGCGCACAAAGTACGGTCAGATTTTTACCGAGTATGTCGTCGATTATCAATCACGCGTGACATTATCACCTTTCCGCTTTCATATATTCGAACGATTCAAGAACGAGTTTAGCCTTCCCCGTGCATGGAAGACGAACCATCGCGGCAAAAATCGGCTGGAACTACGGGTAAGTGATTTTTACGTTAAGACAATTAATTTGTAGATGAATTGCATGTATAGAAAAGTTAAAATCTGTGTTATACAAGCTTTAAACACAAAAGCACCCTCTTTATTATTGCACGCGCGAAAGTAAACGTTGCAGTCGACCGATTTGGTTCCAACGAAGGCTGGCCATATGTTTGTTGCTCTTTAAACAATATTATTTCTTCTGAAAACAGGCTTTTTCGATTACTCTCCGATTTTATTGCGCCCAACGGTAAAATCGATACAGTAGTCCGTAAAAAAATAAACAACGGCTTGCTTTGGAAAACAACAAACCGTTATCGATACCTTCATGCTTCAATTTTAATAAAATAACGCGAGACTATTCGCACTCGCTGTTAAAAGTGATTTCGCCGGTAAATAAAGGAGTCGGTAACACGACTCCAAGTGAATTGATAAAAAAAAATAGCAATCCCTATGTCGATAACGAAAAAAAAAATTACTCGTCAGCATTTTTATAACATTATCGGTATTACGGGAAAATGGAAAACAATTCCATTGTGTTTTTCTTTAAATTAATTTCGTAATAAATGTATTTTGATACTTTCAACAAATTTGCGCGCGTATCATTTGTGCCAGTTTTCATGTTTTTAATTATAAATTGTACAGAGAATATGGTTTCGATAAAAAAGAACAAATAATTCTACAATCATTTAGGTATGGTATTGTGTAACAGACAAAACATGATAATATATTAAAAATCATTTTTCGCTGTTGCGTTACGAAGAAATTGAATTTTATCGGTGAAAAGGATATATTTCGAACCGAATGAAAAATTTGCGTGATTAGCGCATAAAGCGGCGTCACGAACGCGTGTTCGTATTGAAAGCGTGACAGGTTAGAATGTATACTGGCAGTGGCTCGGTCTTGACAAATGTGTTCTACGCGAAAAACCAACCGCAGCTTGCCGTATAATAACCAACGTTCGAAAGAAAGAGACATTTAGTGCTCTTAGATGCGTGATCTATCGACCGTGAGTCCCCTTTGGGTATCGACATTGGATACTCCATTCTTTCTTGCCGCTTTAACCCATTCCCCTTGATCCAGCAGTTTCCTTCGAATATATCCTCCATGTAATGGCTTGCGTGACACGGATAGTAGCGCCATCGTTTTTCCATCCTCCAACGAAGCGTCCTTCTCGCTGTATCGTTGCGAAAATATAAGAGACTCGATAGCTCCGATCGAAACACACTTTCGGAAGCACGTATGATCATTTCGCGGTGACGACAAACGTGTTAAGTACGCGCGAAAACGAGATGTAAAGACGAAGGTGACGACAAGAAAGGCAAACGCGGAGATAGGAGACGACGAAACAGGTGTAAGAGAAAGGAGGAGCAACCACTAATGATTGGCGCGTGGGTGTACGCGTTCGTCGAAAGGGGTGAGAAGTTTGAATAGGTTGCCGAAGGCATAATAACGTCCTAGGCTTGTACGCCTCGTCTCGCCTCGCTTCGCCGTGTACGTCTAAGTACAATATAACTCCTCTGCTTTTCGTTGTTGCTACGGTTTGACATAACGGCCCTGAGCAACGACAGGGCGAGTTTAGAACTAGCGACCTCGGCTTTATCTACGGGCCACCGGTGAGATTAACGAAACAAAGAGCCAGCATGCTGTGGAATGTGGTCTTTCGTGTCGCAAAATCCACATCGACGCAGACCCCTTTCTCTTTTCCTCTCATTTTCGACCCGTCGCATCATGAAACTCCTGGTCAACCACGACCCCAACGCCCCAACGCTCTTTCTTTTTCTCTCGCGTTCCTCGTGTTTATTCCTGTTTCCACGCTGTTACTTTCGCGTTTTATACAAATGCTGATGAGACTCGAGGATATTTTATTTGCGTTTAAAGTTGCAGTAATAATAATAACTAATGTTTTCGCGGTAACAACGGAGCATAACTACGCTTTTACATCATTAGAAGAAATGTCATACGTCGCGTCCTCGAGAGTACCATAAGCAAAGTTTACCGTATGAGAGAAAAATGTACTGCCGTTGTTATTTTATACGGGTACTCTCTTTATTCGCTCTTGACAACTTTACGTTGGAAACCTTCCCTTTACACCAGTCGTCCCGATCGTCTTCTGTCACTCTCTGTAATCGATCAACTTCGCGAAATTTTTTAACCACATTCGAACATGTTCACGCATAGCTTATCTCGATAGTTACACAAAGTTAACGTTGCGCGTTTGATCGAAAGAGTAATATTAAATTGCTTTTCAATAAAGCTTGAGAACTTGTAGAAAGATGTAGTAAAATTATACAATGTAGTAAGTACTTGACAACGTACAACGGTTATACAGAAGATAAGAAGTTTATTGCATTTAATCCAGTGCTCAAGAACACCCTTCAACATTGTTGTATACAATTTTTGAGCTATAGTTTTAATCTAACTCGGACATTTATGGCCTCGTAACTCGTTAGCTTCATAAATTTCTTCAGCTTGCACCACTTGCTTATGACCGTCTTAAAAGTTTGCGGTATAAAGTTGCGGTTAATCGAATTTAGTCGCAGGACCATAACTCGGAGCTTTCGCGAACGATACGTGATAAACATGTAATAAAACGCTACAAAACAGTTGAAACCGAGGAGCGTCTGAACGCGGCCCCATCGAGGCCGCTCAAGGCTGTTCGCGCGTTCCAAATCTTGGCAGCTTTTCGCGTTTTCGCGCGGAACGAACCTACGGGAACACTTTTAGAGCCCATTCAACCGCATGAAATCGCAATTTCATCGAGCAAATAACGTTACGAATATAGAAATTCGTAGAAAGTTTCAAAGTAATCAGAGCGTCGCACTCGTCGTCGTCGACGTATAACTCGAGTAAAGTCGGACAGTCGAGTAAACTCGCCTTCTAATCTGATTTCGTCGGTGACGATTTGCAGTTCGCAGTTCCTGCTGTCGGTATATTGGAGCAAACATTGCGCAGTTCGCATCATTCTAAGCATAGTTAGCTGGACATTGTACCTGGGAAGTTTGCTCGCATAGTTGCGTCTAGCTATGCCGTCTTCCCGCGAGTTTGATGTTCTAACTTTTCAATAAAATAACGTTGCTCAATCCTGTATGCCAAACATTTCTCTTTTCCCTTGATTAAAGAAAAAGTACGAAGAAAGGGACTCGCTACTCTTGTTTCTTCTTATTCGACAGATTTGTACGGAATGATTTCATGGGAGAATATGTACGCGAATATTGACCATAATCCAAAGTGCAACTTTTGATAAAAGATTGTCAGCGAGCTTTGACGAGAAAGACGAACCACGGAGCAGGAAGAGCATACGAGTGTTTTCTGCTGTTACAGCAAAGTAGAAATCCTCAATTTCACGCCTCACTTGTCCAGGAACAGCAGTTTTCCTATCGTGGCCCCGTGCATTCGAAGAACTTGGTCCGAAAAATAGTATACTTACCTCTTCTTCGTAAAGTGCTGTTCATCCTATTTTTCTCGACCGCGCATTATTCTGTACACGAACGGTCATCCCGTGATTCCTTTAATTATTCCTGTTATCCGACGATAACATACCGCGATGATCGCACAACCGTATATCCAGAAATTATCATTTCGAAAAAGTTAACTTCTCGACCACGGTCAGAAATAATTTCCAAACGGTGAAGTTTCCAACAAATCAAAAAGATGGTAACTTTTCTAAAGCATCTTCGGCCCGCAAATTATTAACCTTCCAACTGACCTGACGTTCGAACGTTTCTTCTCCGAAGAACCTATTTCCGACTTCATAAATAATCGAGGCAAGAAAAGAGGAACCTACGCAAGCTACGAACTTTGTAACTAACGCTAGAGTTCGATCTCGATGCTTTTACAACAACGAATAAACAAACGGACGAATCTCGTCCGTGAACTCGTCCCAGTTTAGAAATTACTTTCCACTCTGGTTCTTTCTTGTATCTGCTACTCGCCAGCTATTACAATTTAGAGCCTCCCTTCTCATTTATGTTTCACACTTTCGCGATCAACTTTTGGACACGAATTTTCTGATTATTTTCAGACTGGAAGCATTGATTTAAAGAATAACCCGGAAATAAGACAGATTGAAGAGAAAATATTGATAAATGTTAAATCGTGAAAGGGGACTGGTCGTCGGTGACAGTTTCTGGAAATTCGGTAACCAAGCGTAATTACAGCCGTAATTGCCATCAACGACGTCAAAGGGCTAATTAGTAGCGCGTTTACACAGCCTATCAGCAATAAGAATATGGCTGCAATTTCTATATCCAAACCATCCAACGTTTAGCATTTCCGGGCTCAACTTCTTTTTCCTTCTACCGTTCCGATTTTTATTAAACTTTTTATCGAAGGTACTTCGCTACGAGACTTGTTTTTACCAGAGAATACGTTTGATCGTGACGCGGAAATTTGGATAGAACGAATCGATATTACAGAGTAATAGATAGAGTTGGCTAGAATCGCTATTTTTGCGAACATTCCGGTATAAAGATACATAGCTGTAAGGGTATTACGAAGGATAGTGGGTTGCGGTTGAACGATTAACAGCCAGAAGGGCTGATGGATCCGAAACGAATTATAAACTCGCAAAAGAGGTAATCTTGAGATCCCCATACGGTTCGTGTCGAGGGTGTAATTGGAGGCCCGAAGGCAATCACGAGATTATCTCGGACATCGTTCGCTTGTCATGTCTCTCGGCACCCCTTACATGCTACCGCCTTCCGGTTGAAACAAAGCTACCCGGAGGAAGCTTCATTAAGCCGTCACTCTGCCAACAAAGCGGCCGATAGTTTCGGTTAAATGAAATACAGGTCAGCTATAAATACCAATCTATCGATGGAAACTTTGACATCGGCCATTTACGTTAGAACGCTCGACTTCCTCGGATAAGGTCGAACAATGCACGCTCCGCTGACTAATCTTCATCCCTCGAATCATTCGGGATGTTCGGTTGCACGATTGTAAACGCGTGATGAATGCAACAAATATTATACTTGTAACTAACCTTTCTTTTCGCTTTCAATTTACCCTTCGATAATTAAAAGTTAAATAAAAAGCGTGACCCGACGAAATATCTAGGCGTATAGTACAATTGTGAGTTAATTTGAAATATTTCGATATCGGTAACGAAAAAAAATTCGTAAAGTCGTTTCGATCCAGCTATGCGAACGAAAGGTATGGGTTTATTTGTAAAGCTCGCACGACAAATAACGGTGTATAGCAATAAAAAATTATTCACTCGTATTTACGACTTGTACACGATGCAGCAAGCGATTGCACATCGATATTCTAACGAAGTATTTATTTCTGTTACTAACTGAACTCCAACGTTGTTGAACGTGTCTACAAAATATTATCGTACAACCCCTTAAACGTAATAAAACATGTGTACAAGCATTTATTCGAAAAGCCTTCATAGAATATTCTGGCGCGAAAACATTCAAAAGCGAAGTTGAAACGGTCGAAACGACAACAACGAGCAACGCGAGGCTTTTGAATGAACGTAGCGCATGTACACGCGGAGCGGCTGAATTCTTGCTAGCAAATTTGATTTTCCACTTGGCGTTACTGACACGCAGATAATAGCCAGTATAGACCCCCAAAGTGCCTGCACTCCCTCCGGCGTTAGCAGTCTAATAGCTTCCTCGTAATAATCGGCATAAAGCAGCAAGTCCTTTTCCTCGTCGTCCGGAGCAGCGTCGCGTTTCTCTATTAAAATATTTCGTCTAACTTACCCCTTTGAAGACCATGGAAAACGAGACGGTTATATCTTCTCTTACGCTATCACCCCGACACATAGGGTGTTGATAAAAAATGGGACTCAAAACTTACGATTAGTATATTTGTTCATTCTTTTTCGAACTATCGACATAACGTTAATGTTGCACTTTGGATTGTTTCCGCAAATATTTATTCGTTGCATTACATCGTCGCGAGTTGTAAAGTTCCTTCTTTTAACGCGTTATATAAAAGAGAACCGAGTGACGCTTTTCAGAGACGATTCCCAAAGTACGTCTGCTTTTTGTTGTCTCGAATAGAAGGAATACTCGTCGCGGACAGTGTTTCGAAGAGAACTCGACGAGAAAACGCTCGAAATCCATTTAACTATAGATCGCTACTTGTCTACTGCGAATGGAGGAACAGACGAGAAAATACTAAAAGGTTTTAGAATTCTTCGCACCTTTGGTGTCTGAAGGTGTTCTTTGTTACCGAGACGAAGGGACGTTGTCGCGTCGAGTTTCGCTTCACTAGATACCGAAGACGTCTCGCAAGACGTAGCTGAAGATTTCATAAATTAAAAAGATTTAAATATTAGGTTAATAATTGAGGTCGTGACTTCCTTACTTTCTTAATTATTTATTAAAGTTTTCGATACTGTACAGGAACAACTTAAAATAAAGTCTCGAAAAGTTACGGAGAAGATCGCAGTCGAATTTTTCGCTTTATCAGAAACTTTCGAGATAATGATTTTCGAGAAGCTCGGCGAGGATCGATAACTCTTCGCCATATTTGAGGTAATTTTTCTAACAACTTTTCTTTCGATAAAAAATTTGAAATTTATGATAACCGTCTCTTTGAAAATTTGGAATGGAAGAAAATATATGTACGAAATTAAAGTTGTAATTCCCGAAGAAATTGTTAGACAGTTCTGACATCCAAAGCCCCGTTCTATTTGTAGGTGCGCGGCTTTCTTGTTCCGTCGACACCGCGAATTCAGCTTCGGTTCTGCGGACTCGAAACCCTCTGGGGATCGATATCGTATCGAGCCGTTAGAAAAGCACCGTGTTCATATGTTTCCTCGATGGCCCGCAATCTTTTGCAGATGGCGATCGTATTTGTATTCTCTTCGCCTTTTTTCTCCTTTCACTTAATTCGTGATCGCAATTTTTATTCGTCGCGTTTCTTTAAATTTTGTTTCCCTGCTCCCTCTATGGTTCGTGCTTTTAATTTGATTCGTAATGTCCGGGGCGAAAGAGCCATCGTCTTTTTTGTGTTTGAAACCGAAATAAAAAAAGGTTGGAATAATAATTGGAAAGAGTGGCTCGTATAATAAGGCAAAGGTTGACGACGATCGAAAGACTCGGAATCTTGGAATCTAATTTTCAGTCGACCTGCTTCTCCGCTTTTTAAAATGTAACGCATCGAAAGCTCGGATCTCGCGGGAATTTTGCGTCGAACAGAAACAAACTGGGTCGGTTCAAGCATCACAATTTTTGCCGTTACCGCTCCTCTGTTCGTTGTACAGGAAAATAATTCACTTTTAACAGGAACACGATTCATTCCGTATTTGAAATGACGTAACAAAAGAATGCTTTTACTTCAATTAACGGTAAAACGAATATTCGAGTATATTTTACGTTAAACAATGATCGTATGGTACTTCTTCAAACAGAAGTTATATTACAATTGTCGAGAAACGAAACCTCGGAAAAATGTAAAGAAAGACTAACGAGTTCTTTCGGGCGAACGGACCAATTATACTTATCAAACAGTCTGCTTTTCTCGACATTCTAGCCAGAAATACGCGGGAAGAAAGGAAGGTTCCAATGAAAATTTTATGGAAATATAATGCGTTGATGCGAATTTGAAATTTTGTTTGAACGGTTGAAGCAAAATCGAAAAGAAACATTGTTTCTGATTTTCATCGTGCTTCGTATAAATGGAAAGTACACGATTTCCATACTTCATTTCGTACTCGCTATTTGTAGCAAGTGTAAAGAATGGACTATCGACTTTTCGCGAGGAACAGAAAAATATTTCTGATTCGCGATACGGCACCTGTGATTTTTTAATTTTCGCTACAACCGTGTACATTCGAAGAGTCAATTTCAGTCGTGTCGTGTATTTTCTGCGCAAAAAACTTGATACGACTCGTTTCTGTTTAATCGGTTTCTCGAAGTTCTCGAGGAACGAAATTCACAAAATAGATGCGTAATTCTAATGAAAGTCCCTGTCTTTCTCGAGGACTCGAAGAAAGTAAAGCAGCGTGAAATGATATTTCAAAACTGATACTTACGCGTAAGAACGTGACTGAAGCAAAGTACTTGAAGCTGAAAATCGCAACTTCTGCTTCATTCATTGTACCGTGTTCGTCGCGACAGTTCTGGCAATGCTTTTGGATCGATTCGTTTGAAGAACCAAAGAGTCGATCTGTCGTCGACTCGAAAGGCAGCCTTCTTTTACCGTCCGCATCGAATTACCTTGACATAATACGAGCAGCTGGTTTTCTCCTTTAACCGAACCACGGAAACGACAGAACGCCTTTGACGTTACGGTACATCGGAAATGATGCGGTTTCCTTCAGACCGCCATCGTTTGCGACCTAGCCCCCACACGCTACCTTTCGAGCTTTCACGATTCTCCTTCGATGTCTGTACAATTGACGCTTCTGTGTACGCGAAACGGCAAACGTGCTACATCGAAATAAATTAAAAAAGAACTTCCCTGTTTCTACGTTTTCCCGCAAACGACACTCTGGCTGACTGATCTTTCGACGCAGCTTTCAAATAAAACGAAAATATCGCGATCGTAATCAGGATTTCCGATAACGAAACATCGCGATTTCATTCGTTTTATTTGTTTTCAAACATTTGACGTATCGATAGATAGGATCGGTAGAAGGTACCATTAGCACTTGTTCTACCGAGAGTTGCGTCAACAGGTACCCTTTTATTTCCAAATGTTTTAATTGGGCTTATCTTATCTTTTCTCTATTTTTTTTTTCGTTTGGCATTGTTAGCGATAAGGCACGCGTTCGTATTGTCACAGAATTGAACCGTGTAACCGAGAAAAAGAGGAAGAGCGAGATTTGGGAGGAAGAGTCGATGAAACGGAGAAGAAAAAAAAAGAGAAGTAAAGGATAGGGGATAAGCAGGATAACGGTAGACAAAAAGAGACGACGTCCGGAACTTCAGCGTCAACAATTTCCGTCTACGTTTCTACTTTTTAATTATAGAGTCGCAAAAGCCTCTGGCATTCGAGCTTGCCGTCGCGTCGTTTCGCTTGAATCCCCTATTCACGCCATTTTTTGCGGTCTTCCCATTACCGAGATTGTGTGTCTTTCGCTTATTCTTCCTTCGTTATGTCTTCTACTATTCGGCCTTCTTTAACGATCCACTGCCCCTATCGCGTTAAACTTTCGACGGCGATCGAATCGCTGCAACGATGCTAACTTTTTTCGAGTACTATGATCTTCAACTCGACGGACGTTCATTTTAGCCGTAGCAGTCAATGAAAGCGTTAAAAACTATAAAGCGTAATGATTTTATAAAACTAAATTTTCCACCGTGAACGCAACGTTCGTTTTAAACGTAACTTTGCACTTAAACAAACATTCCTCTCTTTTTACGTTCCCGCAAAAAGATCGAAAAAGTAAAGGAAAACGAATACGCGGAGTTAGCGAAGAAGCGACAAAAAAGTGACGCACGAAGCTCCGGAAGCTTTTTGCTTCAATTCGTGCTTAATTTCTAGCTGTAACGTCGACGAATGTTTTATGGCAAAGCGATTCTTTGCAGGTGCGAAATGCGGGCGCCCCTTTAACGGTGACCATTCGTTCGTCTAAACCTTATCGAAAAATTACAGAGTCACTACCACGATGGTACTTTGCTCTCGAAAGAACGTTCCGCGATAAAATCTAGAAAAACTGTATTTAAATGAAAAACATTCGTTCGACGTTAGAAACACTCGTTCGGAGGACGTTAAATTTTTACTTCCACGTCTGATACGAGTGTCTTCCCTCGAATACAAATAAAACAGAAATGAAACAGGTAGAGAGTACTCGAGCACACGAGTCGTTAAACCGTCTCGAAGAACTTTGCTTTGCACCAGTTACGAAGAATAAATTTTAACCGTACTCCGTTTTCTGAATCGCGATTAAAATTCGTTTAATTGATTCGCGATAATGAGATCAGGAGTGATTAAACGAAACGGGAAACAGAAAACGATCTGCTGGAAGTTGAACGGAGGGTACGGACCGCGTCTGACTTTTAATTGACAGTATCTACTGTTGCGTCCATTCGGTCACCGTATCATTTATCACTGACAAAAGTGCAACCGTGAAACGGCTGAATAGCAAACTCATTTAGTTACGCTAACGAAGCATTAAACCCTGCGATAAGCAACTTCTAAACGAATGTTAATTAAGCATTGAAAAAAGTCGTTGCGTTGTCAAGCGTATCGTCCGAAAATTGTGTAACTTCCACGATACGCGTAATTTATTTAACTATTCGAACAAAAATGACCCTCGGAAATCTTTCGAGTTAAAAATAACTACGTGTTTTTCTTATCGCTTATTCAAGAATACAAAATCTGCGAACATAAAACTTCCTTTACTAATAATAGAGTGCAATTGATACAAAATATGTCAAGCAGTAGTCGCATCTACACGTGTGTACTTAAAATCTGAAAGACGAAAGTACTTTCGCGACGTTGCAAAAGGGAACGTCGTTGAAATATCCCTAACAAATGACTCTTTCAATTATTTTTGCGTCGGCATGCGTCTCCAATTAAGGGATACACGCAACTATGGAAACACTCGAGAAACACGTGAAGCATCCTCGTAGAAAGACCGAGCCGACACCTACGTGTCCATGTAATTTCGCGAACGACGTTTCTCTCCTAGCGATGTAACTTTTATTTGTTTTTCGAATACATCTGCTCGTGCAACGTCGACGTCGAGATCAGATTGCTCCGACGAATATTTTTTGTTTAAATATTTCAACGCGGATGCATTCAATTTATATTTGCCAATAAATCGAGCCTCGTAAACGATTGTTCCATATCGAGTGTACGTGCTTGCGAATAATTGTTTTATCCATATAATGGGGCAATTTAATAAAACGTTGCTAAATACCGAAAACAGTGGACGGCGGGGCAAATGAAAAATGTAAATAGCTGTTTTGTATCGATTTCAAATACTTTCGAATAAATGTTTCGTCTCTATTGGTTAATCTAGCGTAAAGTCCCTAAATACGAAAAGCATGCAGCGGCGGTCGTTTCAGCGTCAACAAACAGACGTAGTTTCAAGTTTCCGATTACCCGTATAATTCGATTTCACTGGTGGCTAAGGAAGAGGTAAAGTTTCGAGTTCGACCGGTTCTTTAGTTACATTCTCCGTTGATTCCGGGGTTACGGAATCGCGAGCACGTAACCAATGCGGCCGGCCGTAATTCACGATCGAAATTGAAAGAGTTTTTCCAGCCTCGAACAAATGAGATCCGGAAAGCGAATGGACTGACAATGGGCTGCGAGTTCTTACGTGTCCTCGCCGGATTCCTATCGTTCATGCACCGCGAAAACTTTTGATTAGCTTACCTATTTTATACGCCACGAATCTACGCGTACACCGGTCTACACGCGTGTTGCAGCTTCCTGGGAAGTTCCTTAACAGGAAGTCGGATAACTTTTAAGGACGATGAGATGGTACTCGTTTAAAATATCTGGTTAACTGTATCAGTGGATCGATAACTATGTCGCGAGTTGGTACTTGACACAACTAGTTAGTATCTTTTCACGGAGTAAACGTTAGAACCCTAAATCCATGTTTCTCGGTTCAACAACTTCTTGAGCGTGAATTTTCTACCGATATTTTGAAAATTTTTGTAAAAGTATCGTTAAAAAAAGATAAACGGTAATCGAATGCGATACGTTCGTTGACGGTGGAAGGTTTTGAGAGGTAATTAAAGTTTTCGAGGAAATCTTCGAAAGTTCTGAGTAGAGAAAAAGTAGTTTGCGAATTTTAAAGAAACATTGAACGAAATAGAAACAGAGGTACTTCGTTTTGGAATGTTACAGTATAGAAATTTAATCTCCTGAACGAAACTTCAATCGCTTACCTTTACTCGGCAAAATTATTGTTGGACGCCGTTTCGATTGTACCGTCTCTTTCCTAAACGATAGAATATAATTATGAAATTTAGTGTTCTGTTCCATTTGTGAGCTCCTTTCTATTATTTCAACACGAAATAATTGCAAGAACGGACATTATCCGAACATTCGGAAGATTCGAAACAGACTGTTTTCCGACAAGTTTTGAAGAACAAAGCTTAGCGTACAAATACTTCGAAAGTACGCTAAGTAATATTATCTGTAATAAGTAGTCGCTTATGAGCCTTAATCGTGTCTAACGTTAATTACAGATAGCTTAATATTTCACGTATGTATATTAGCTATAATTAAGTTGATCATTACTCGTTGATATAATTAGTTCAGTTATCGATAACAACGTTAAAATGACTAAATGCAAATGTCACTGAATGTCAGTATCATCTTCATTTCGTGTAGTCGTAAAAACGGGTATTTACAATGTTATCGAAATATCCGCAATCTCGTTGTACGGAAGATTGCTGTCGTTTGTAAAATTCTTATTAAGAACGATACGATAAAAACCGAATGTAAGTACGTATGGATAGGTATATGAAGCGCAACATTGTCGATCGAACACTGAAACTCGGTGAAACCATAAATGTCTAGAATAATACGCGGTATGTGTAACAAAATGATATCGAGTATATTATAAACAGACGATAGGTATCATACGTTTGCCACCTGCTTATACCTAGCAACTATCGACAAATATACGTACAGGAGAGGTCCTATACGAGCATGTTCTATGCACCGAGGATAAGCCTGTGCAAATAGTGACATTAATTGCCAACGCGTCGTTCTATTTGCATGCCATTATTCAGAATAATTGATGACTATTGGTAACCTATGCGTCGAAACTCATTACCATATTTAACGTACCGATGCGACGGGCTGTTTCGTGGATACCTATTAGCGAGAAATTCTTCATCGACGGATGGAAAATGTAATCGAGTTAGACTGGCATCCACTTAATCGCTCTTTAATATTTTCCATCCGTCAAATGTGAATTTTATTCATTTTTATTCTTTCGCTTAATTTCCATAAGATATTAATATCTTCTCTTTTCTTCGATTTCTTCGTGTCTCCGCCGAAATTAATCAAAGTTAGATATAAGAATATTTAGAAAGGTTATTGTACCCGAAGCACTTGTTAAAGACTTCCGGTATCATTTTTAATAAATTTTTCCACAACTTTTCATTCTCGCGGCTCGTCGTTGGCAACCAAACTCCCTCATTTACTTAAATTTTCCTGGTGAAACTAAAAAATGTGCATTAACGTAATTTATGTTCCAATAAATCAACAGCTCCATCGCGAGAATAATTTTCGTGGAAAAAAAAGGAACAGAACCGTTATTTCTTTCGCGCAGGATTTTATACGATCTCGTGGTTTCACGGTCCATCTCGTTTTCTCGTATTCTCGCATTTTCGTATTCTCGCGAAGCAGCTGCACATTTCTAGACCGCACTTTTAGCCACGTCACCCGCTGCACCACTTTCATTGTCGTGTCAGTGACGTGCTGTCAGACGCGCTATGCAGTGTCAAAAGTTTCAAAATATTAACCATCTCGAAATTGGACGCTCGAAACGAAAGAATTTCAAACGATTAGTGGCTCTCCGATATTGATTGCTACCGTTATGCGATTACTTGCATCGTTCGGCAAATAAAAGTTTTGAAAGGCAAACGTTTTTGCTCCTCTTTGCGAGCACTACAGGCCTTCAATATTTTTGGCCGACAGAAAGCATCGAGGAACGATGTACAACGGTGACACAAAAATGGTATCGTATGACCCAATTTTGATGAGATGGCGATCAGATGACCGTAAAAGCCGACCAGAAAGAATGCCAAAGAGAATTGCTTGAAATTCGAACAGCTATTACGATGAAAAGGGTCATTCAAGTACTAGCGTCGATACTCTACAATGTTATTATCGCTTAAAATTTCTATTACCGAATGCCGAGCACTGAAATAGTTGAATGCAAACATTATCGCGTTACCGATCACGAATGACACGAATAATTTTGCGTAATGCGATAGCACAGTTTCCCGTCGAAACGAAACTGTGCTTAAAGTTGGCTCCGAAAAATTCTCAACGTCGATAAATTAATTTTCCATCGAAGAAAAAATCGAAGAAACGAAAACTGAAGAGATAGGTAATGAAACGTGAGTTTCATCGAACGTCGAAGCAAATGGTAGATTTACGAGGGTCTTGCGCGCCGAAAATTTTGGATATTTATGTCTGGCCGTCTGCGAAGCTCCCAAAAGCCAATCGTGTCCTGCAAACGTTCGATTCTCTGATATCAGAAGTCTATATATCACTCGCTCCTACAATAAAATTGGCCTTTACCGAGCTGCACTAGATCAACGAACTCTTTCGTCTAAAAAGGAAGAAAATTTATGAACTACGGAGGTTACTCGTTCGCTACCTTGGTCGTCGCTATAAGCTATACCGCTATAGCCCACTTTCTTTTATCCGGATAAAGAAAGCAGCAAGTAACTTCGTAAATTCTAACTCGTCCTTGTTCAAATATATCTTCCTTTTTCTTCGTGTTTCAGTTACTTAGAACATGCAGTGTAGCGCTTCCAATTATCTGAACATTAATTTAATGAACAATATTCAAATATTTTATTGAATCTTTTCATACATTTCCAACGCTCATTCGTCATCACTCGCAACACCTTCATTCACCCTATTCACACTTCAACGAATTATATTAAACATATAACGGGTCTTTCAAGTAATATTAATACAGCAATAAATAAGTGCCTACAGGAGAAAATAAATTTCAACGATTGCGCTCATAAAATTTGAGGTCCCGAAAATAGTTTTGACCAAAGTATGAGGAAAAAACCAAAAGGTTTTAATCGCTATTAGTTGGGAATACGCTAACCAACCGATAAGAACCGCGAGATCCAACCAGGCAAAACAGAAGACGAAATTCTTGTTCGCGTCCCAACACGGATTCCAGGAGGACCTCGAAAAGGATGTTTTTGTTAACGTTAGCTAAGAACACGCTGAAAAGCGAAGCGTAGCACGCGTTAACGAGCGTTCCTCGGTCGAGCATACCAGAGCACCTATGTAGCTGCATCGTGCTAAACGTTAGATCGAACGCTCAAAGGTATTTGTATTTACGGAGATACCTCATTGATTAATTACATCTAGCGGACGCAAAATAACTCGTCCGTGATTAAAAACTGCCAATTTCTAAAACACCGTACGACAAAAAACGAAACAGAATCCGAATTAGAAATTTGTACATAAACGTCTTCCTGAGGTGTGAAAATAAGCAGTAAAATCTTGTTTCTGACATAACACGATTTCGAGCAGATTTCACGTCCTTTAGCGAGTGTATTTAACGCTAAACGCGACACACGCTCGTCCAGAATAAATTCGTGTCTATCAAGAAGCACGGGAACAGCTTTTTCGGCAGTGAAGCGTTAAACCTTCTCGCTTAGCCGCATAAATATCTCACGAACGTGGAGCACGACGATGTGCCGAGCGGTATGACATAAATTCTGCCTGACCAGGCATCTCGTCTTCTCTGTAACTAGTCCGGGAGCTGTAAAAACCGTCGAATGGACTATTTCGACGTCGCCACGAATTATGTACCTGGTAACAACGGTGAAAAAAAGGGACTCGATGAACGGCTTGGGAAATATCGCGCGACACCGACACCTCTTCGTTATCGATCCCTTTAACGATTAATCTTTTATTCGCAAATTTTCGTTTTCTTTTTAATAATAAAAAAATACGAATCGCATGGTTTTCGAAGAATTGTATTGAAAGTTTGTCGAGTGCAGAGAGAGTAGAACTCGTGGAGATTCGTTTTACGCAGTGATCGTAAAAAGTACAATCGAGAATACGTATAACTCGGCAAGATTTATCGAATCGTTTTTAAGACCGTCCGGAATTTTCAAGGAAGAGGAAGTATCTAGAATGGACGAGCGAGAAATACGTTCTTCCGGCAAATGGCGAAAACCACGGAACAATTCCACGAAGAAACGTCAATCGACGACGATGATGGGCCAATCGGTTCCCCTCGATTCTTCTTTCCATCGTTCGTTGATCGTTCGATCGATTTCGAAACGATTTCGGAACGATTCCAAAGCGGTTTGTAGTTCTCGAAACGTCGCGTTCCTCGAACGAGAAAAAACGCACCTTCTCGTTTGTTCGACGTTTAAATTTATTGTTTGATTGGTTTACGCCAGGCGAGTTAAAACAACTTTGAGTATTATCGTGACATTAAGCTGGATTCAAGAACTAATCGAGACACGAAAGAAATTTATTTTCACTTTTACCTTATTACAAACGGATTTAAACGTCTCTCTCGACGATATATTTATTGCGGAGAGAAGCTGCGATAAGGAAGATCATTATCAAGGAAAGCCGGAACAGATCCTTATAAATATCCGTTAGAGAATACCGGAATGGGATTGTCGAGCAATTCATTTTTCTCATAAATTTTTATGAATCCGAACACTCTGGACCTAAGAAGCTCGCTCTAGTTCGTAAAAGGTGAGGAACGTGCTCGGCATACGAGCGATCTTAGCGAGTTCAGTGACGAGATTTCGGCTTTTTTTTCCCTCGATATTACTTACTTTCACTCGTGGCGCGTAATAAATAACGATAATCGTTCAAGAATTCATGGGAAAGATTTTTTTCCGAGCATTTCCGCACAAGCGATAGATAACGAAACGTACTTGTTGCTAAGAAACAAATGCGAACGAGGGTATTTTTGGCATCGCTGTATCCGAGGAAATAGAAACGTCCGACAAGAACTAAAGACGAATGCTCCGATCTGCGAGACGCCGATAGCGAGCTATTCCGCGAACGAAGCCTTTTCACTGTTCTACCACGCCGATGTCTCGTTGGTCCGACTCGATTCTTCGTCCTCCTGCTATCGACCGTTTCAATTTCAATTTCAAGATCGCGATTCCGCTTCTGTGTCAAGGCGAAGAATAGTTGACACTGATGTAAAATCAATTTTCTCGCAGGAAAGCACCGTCCTCGATGTTATTAACCTTTTCAAGACGATGCGAACTCCGTGTATCCGATGCCTGAGAACAATGGCTAATCGAAAATTCTTAAAATGTCGTATACTGTTTTAGCGGTCGCTTCTTTTCCGATTCTGTCCTTAGCAAATACAAGTCTTTTTCGTTTCGCGTTTACCTTTTCTTTGCCAAACTTTCTTCGTTTGTATTTGAACGGAAGAAAGGTAGAAAACAGATTATCTGTTTACCAAAGAAAATGTCTCTCGATCAAATGAAACTGTGACCTCTGGCGAAAACGAAAAAGAAATTCAATTCCGATGGAGAATTTACTGCTTGCCAGGGTGGCGAGCGAAACGGGTCGAACACACGGGACCAAGTGTCGTCCTAATCAATGGCCACGTTTCGTCTTTTATCGGACACGCGAGATATAACCACGTGTCGTCCCGACTCGCGATGTCCTGGATTTAAATCTATCCTGCGAAAATCCGTTTCTCTACGGATCCCTGTTTCGAGAGAAACGACTGAAAACCAGAATCGAGGCGACTTGTTTCTCGATCCCTACGGTTATCTATGCGCTAGTATCGAGCGAGTACTTCGTTTAGAATGAATTGTCCGGATTCGGTTTCAACAGTTTGCCTCTGTTCGCTGCGTGCGTTAAATTACCATGGAAAAATTAGAGGACGAACAGGGAAATAAAGTTGTGGATGTCGGTGTGCGCAAGATTGCACCGGTATGGTAATTTGAAATAGCAAATCGAAGCGATAGAGCGAAGAAGAGACTCGTATTACCGCATTGCACTACATACGGTTATTTCGAGTGCGCCAGTCAACGTGTTAATACACTAGCCAAGCTGTAAACACTATAAATTCTTTGCCTTTCGTTTTCCTCGCAAACTTGTCGTTAAATATTTACCCTGTGCACACTCGAGTCTCGAAAGGGTTCGAAACTGAGCTCAACGCAAATAAAATGATTTACGGTCGACAGATTCGTGCAACAAGAACGGTAAAGAAAAGCCCGAGCGAGATACCAGTTCTGAAAATCGAATGACATCATCGCGATGTAAAAATGAAATATGCTACGCGTACTCGCTAAATAACGGGAGAACCTAACTTACGTAAAGTCGTATATTCATTCGTTGTATTCATTCTTTTCGGGCTGATAATCTTCCCTTAATTCGGGGTCCAATGCACGAAATCGGATAAACGTACACGTACACATTTTTTCAGCTGTAAAAAAGAAGTTAGACTCGTCTAATTTCGGTCACGAAAGTTTCGACTACGACGGTAGTTATTTTTATTACGACAGTGACAAATATTACATTAAATAAATATACGTATACTAATTTGCCTGGACTTCCCTATCGCTTATGTTACGCAGTTCAAGATGTCAAAGCGTAACGATTAATTTTCGCTATCGTAACTGGACGATTTATGTATTTTGTTTTATTATTCGACTTATTATTGCTCGTTTGAATGTTTAGCGCGACACGAATTCATTTATTTGAATAACTAATACGAAGAGAGACTATTTTTGAAATATTTAAGTATCTGAAACGTTTTTACGTTTCAGCATTATTTAAGGTTAAAATCGTTACCGTTGCGTAAGACACGTCGAAAGGCTAATTTATTAACGACAACGGTACGATTGAGGAAGTATTACATATGTATTTAAATTCAACGAGGACGCGATAAGAAAATATTTCAATATTTATATATTTCAAAGATAAAAAATATTTCCCGAAGAAATGCAAATAGTTTTTACGATGCGATACTTGGAACCTACAGCTTAACCTTTATTCTCTTCCAGGTGGTTTCTAATTTTAAAGAACATTCGATTCAATTTCTAATTGTTCGTAACAAGATCCAGCAGCCGCGAACCGAAATAACTCCGATCGATCTTCTTTCTCTTAACGTTCCTCTCCGAAACGATTGCGAAAGAAAGGTGGCGCGAACGTGCAAGGTGTCCGCGATAGATTCTCGACTGGATATCTCAAAAGTTGTAGGAACGTGGCGCGATATCCCGTGCATACGGGCGAAGAAAATAAAGAAAGTCTTCGGAGGCGATAACCCTCGGTCGAGGAAATGTTTGAAGGTATCGCTGGGCCGGCTATTACCAGCGAAACGGGGAAACTTCGAATCCCCCGGTGCCGATTGTTACAAGCTTATAAACTGTCCGCTCGAGGATCAAACCTTTCCACGGGAAAAACGTTCTTCCAGCATCCGTTCGAGCTTCCGTGCACGACATAGAAACGGCCAAACTGCAGCAACCTGGCCTCCGTTAACGTTACCCTACCCTTACGACCAGCCATTTGTTGTCCACCCTGCCGAGGAAAGCTTTGCTCGCTTTGTTCCTTCGCTATCAGAACGCCTCTACTTGGGTCCTTCTCTCTCTTCGACCCGTACTTCCTGCGCTAAATTCTATTCGTTTCGAGCAGTGAGTACAGCTGATCGACGACGATAATAACGATAATGAATGCTCGACGTATTCTATCGCTTTCGTTTTATTCCCTCGTCGGCTAGTAAACGATCGTTCTCTAAATCGCGGTTGTGATCAGATTGAATTTGTTCGAAAGAGCAAATCGAGAGCCCACTTGCCGTCAAATAGAGTATAGCGTCGCCTCGTGAAATTAGATAGTAACCGTAATAAAATCTCGGCGGACCACTTTACGCCGTGAAATCTGATCGAAACGAGTACCGGAAATGAACATAATTTAAAAGAGACAAATTTTGATATGAAACGCCTGCACCTACTTTCCATATATCTTTCACGCGCGTATTAATTTCTGAGATCGATTCCGTGACACCAATTTTCAGAGTACTTCTTCTTTCTATTTAAGTCTCGGTTGATTTGAAAGAACAGGTGTCTCTTATTTCCCTTAAGCCAGCTTTGCAAGTTGTCCCGGAAGCCTGGGAAGTTTCATCGAAGTCGGGTGACGTAAGTCATGCAAAAGACACAGCTCGGTGAAATCCAAAGTGTACTCGCGACGTTTGAACAACGAAATAGGAAAAGCGACGGGAGCAAATACACTTACAAGGTAACGAAAGTAAACCAGGGAATACAAGAAGTTGCAATTTTCTAGAAACTCTCGACTACTACCTCCGATTTTACCTCGCCGGGCTTTTCCACCGACCTTATTCGAAGTTACTCATGTTTGTCTTTAATCCTTGCTCATGTTCGTAATTAATTCGGACAGAACGCAAATGGTAAAGAGCGCAGATTCCGCGAAATGTTTCCCTCGATCGTCGTTGCCGCGAAAGTAGCTTTTGCAAAACAGCTACTTTGCAATCGTAATTGTTACGTTGGTAATCGGATGAATTCTGATCGAATCGCAGCCTGCGCGAAAAGAGCTTCGTTCGCGACGACGCGACGATTAATCGTTGTTAGCCCTGGGAAAAGTGGCGGAAAACGTGAAAGGTCGATCGAGTCGATGCGAGGACGAGTTTTCGCGACACGCCTGACCAGTCGGTTTCGAAAGGATTCGCGTTGCAAACACGCGACGATCAATCAAGCGCCATTCAACGACCATAACAAAATAACATGCGGTGGGCAGAAAGTTTTTTACCGACAACCGGACCGACCACGTTACACGCGTCGACGATTTGCTTAACTGAATGGCTATTCAGAGACTTTTAACGAACAATGGAACAACGTGGCAAACGCAAATTCCCCCAAAGCAGCGAGCCTCTTTTTACTCTGTTTGTCGCATTGAGACACATCGTTGAAAACTCTCGTTGAATCGAACGGGTTCGAAAACAACGATTACGAGATTACCCTATTTCGCTTCTTTCGAACAACTTTAAACAAGATAATTTCAAGCGACTTTTAACGCGTCGAGTGTTTCGAAATTTTCGAGTGCTTTTAAAAGCGCGTTCCGATTTTTAATAAGCACCCGGCTGATCGTAAACACTCGATAGAAAGATAATAACGTACGCGTAATCGCGTGGACACGTACAAGAAACGACACGCAAGAAAGAAAAAAGAAAGTTTTTCAAAAGTGGAGTAGAATATAGTTATTGTATAAGCACGCAGAATGCTCGTTGTTTCAAAATAAAGATATTTTTTACTCCGGAATACTCTTGCAAAGAACGGAGGAAGCATAGAAACTGTGAAGAAAAAATCCAATTTATTTGTACTTTTCATGGCACTTGGATTCATATGATAGTTACTTCTGATTACAGCTACCATTAAATTAAAATAAATAATAAAATGTACCGTTGGCGAGAAGCCACGCGGTTAATCATCGCGCTTTACCCCTACATTTTCAACGCGAGAAACTATTGGACTTATCAAAGATAGATGCTCCTACAAAAAATTATATCGTTTCGTTCCTATTTCTTAAATCGGTATTTTCTTACGTTAATGATCGGTGGATATATTACAGTTTGGTCTCACGAAATTTTGGCCCTAAGTTAAAAAACGTATATGCGAGGCCATGCGAGAATATTCGACTAACGAGAATTTAATTAACACCGCCGCGCGTGTATCCGGCTCGTGACATGTTCCCGTTGCGAGGGGTTGTTTCACGCGGAGCCTCTGACGTTCGCAACTTTCCCATAAACTTCGCAATATCGCGAAGCTTACGTTCATAGGGCGACGTTATTTTTATGCAAATCTCGTGGCGGTGTAATTTGCCAGTCCGTCGCAAGGTTTATCATCGCTTCGCGTTTCGTATTATGCCCGGCTTACGATACGATAAACGATCTAGCTGATACTTTATTGATAAGCTCGTTCTTTGCGTTCTCCGGAGAAACAGGTTAATCGACTTCGATCGTTTTTACGAAAACACCGAAAGAACCAAAGACGAAATGTTTGGTCCTTCGATAAAATATTGATTGCGTCGCTGCCGTGGCAAATTCGTCGATCGAGTTAGAGCGCCAAAAATAAAAGCCACTTTTTAAAAGTGTACTCATGTGTACGCTATAAAATAAAACGATGGGCGTCTTTTCGCGAAAAGAAATTAACGACGAAACGAAGCACGCTCAAATAATTAACAAACACAATATAAACGCGTGGAAGGGTGAACATATTTTATAGGAAGCATGTATTTTACCACAGAGTTTTACGGCTTAATTTGCCTGCGCTGCCCCGAGCGGAGATAATAAGAGTAATGTTCCATGATTATAGAGTCGGTCGTGATATCGCTTTGTTACCGTCTCGCGAAGCTAACACGAAAACTCTCGTCCGCTTACTGCGTAACTTATCACAATCAAGGTGGCCGTACTTCAACTGGAAAAATGCTTTACGCGATTTTAATCCACCTTGCACCGAACTTGGCTACCCGAGTACCACTCGAGAAACAAACGAAAGGGCAGACGCCAGAGAAGTTTATTGAAATGTAGATTTATCGCGTATTTCGATACCCGTTTCTCTTTCTCAACCTTTTCCCGCGACTGTCGCCGCTGTAGCAACGTTTACAGAGCGAGCAAGAAAGTGAAATATAAATGCAGTCTTCGATAAAGAACAAACTTGTAATCTACATTACTACCTTTGTTATAAAAAGCATACAAAGGGACATAAAAAGGATTAAAATATTATCGCAAAGCCAGATAACATGGGAGTAATGGGCAATCGTGTTTAAAAAGAAAAAGTTTTCTCTTAACCGAGAAGATATATAGCGACGTTGTAGGAGATGTAGTTGGTCGAGAATAATTGTCTCGGGATAATTGAATTACCATGGGCAAAGGGCTGTTAAAGAATAAGGCAGAACAGGGCAGGGTAGGACAGGACAGGGCAACTAGGGTGCACGGAAAGATATTGACATTAGCGGCGAAGCGATTCGCGGTGAATCCGTAATGAGAACGAAGTGAAATCTCGAAACTCTGATTATAAGGAACGCGAGTTAACGGAGTAACAGGGGTGTAACGGGGGTGTAACAGGGAGAAGGAGTTTGCTCGCGAAAACAAACCCACTGTTAATGACCGAAGTTTGTCGCGAGTTGGTTCCAGGTAATGGCGAGTGATTAGACGAGCGCGTGGTCAAACGCTCGGCAACCAGCTTTGGATTACCTCGAAATCCAAAGGGTATAGAAAGCAAATTGTTCGAGCGAATACGATGTTCGCCCCTTCAAACTTCCCTGCAACCTTGCGCGAAAACGAGCTATCCTTCCGGTTTCTTGATTGTTTCCATCTCGATCTCCGACCTCCTGCGTTATAGATCGATCTTCGTAATTTCTCTATAATCTACTTTCGGATTGACTGCTTGCTCGAACTGTGCTCGAAAACGATGCGAATTATCTTCCTCTGGCCGTGACTCGTTAGCTACGATGACGTCTTCTCGGATGAATTTGTTAACGGATTTTCAGAAAGATCGTCGGGAACGTAAAAGCGATCGACTAGCCTATGACCGTTACCGGATCATCCCTGACTCGATCGAAGCGACCAACTTGATCAATTTTCTAATTAAGAACTAAGCTCATTTTGTGCGTTTGTACTTGACAACCGCGATAACGTTGGCACGAAAAATTACGTCTGTAATTTTTAAGTAGCTAACTGTCATTGTAAGTCTATTTATAACTGTTTAAATATATAGATATAGCTCTATACATTCGAAAAAAAGGAAACATTTACATTTTTCCTCGAGCCTGCGAGGGCAAAAACGGCGCTTTAAAATAATGACCTAATAATGACTTAAATTGACTTTTTATGCTACTTATCATGTTCCACGAAAAATAAATTGACAATAGTTACGTTAAGAAGATAACGAAATTCGTATAAAAGCGACCCGCGAGAACGTTTGTCACAGCAAAAGTCGAGTAAAAATCGAAGGAAAAAGAAGAAGAAGCAGCAGAAATGGCCAACGTAATCGCTTTTCTAGTCATAACATTCTTCTGCCTAACGATGGTAAGAATTAAACGTTTATCTCAATTTTTCTCGCGCCAAGTGTACGTTTTCGCCTCTTCCTTTAATCTTTCCGCCTCCGGTACTGTTTATAAATCTTTTTCGCCCCTCGAAACACTCGTCACTCGAGTTTACGAGATTTTGCAAATAAAGTGCTGAACGATTTCTTATTCTCCGTCATATTTTTCTTTTCGCTGGATAAAACAGTTGGCCAACGTCGAAGCGGTAGGCTTACCGGTAGTGAATTCTCTCTCCAATGTCGTTCAAGCGGCAGGTACCTCGGTCGAGAACGTAAGTATCTTTTAAAGAACATCCGAGAATTATACGCCTTCTAACTTACCATTTATTTACAGATTCTTAAACAAGTAATAGCTTTAGTCGTGTCTCTGCTCGACGTTGGTTCCAATTTGCAAGTTGTACTAGACACCGTGGTCAAGGTGCTGCAAGCTCTGCTGGATTCCAGCTTATTAAAATAATTTAATCCTCCTTGTACCATACCGTAACCGTACTATATTCAGATGCATCGAAGTATAAGTTTGAAAATGTATCACGAGTTCATTTTTTTTCCCGCCTTTCATTTTTCTTTCCACTCGATCGATTCGACCTCGTTCTCGACTTCTCGCCGATTTCTACTGATTCTCATCTCGAATTCGAACTCGTGCTTAACTTCGGCGGAAACGGTTGTCAACGGTGGAAAGTTTCGCGATGTAACGTACCTACGTACACGGTACATCGTCTACTAAAGGGAACACTTTGAGTCTCCTTAATCGCACGATTCTGAAAGTACTTTTTTACGTCGGAAAGAAATGATATTCCGCTAAAAGCTGCGTGCTTTCTCTTAGAACCGTTAGTTTTCAAAGAAAGTACGAGCGGATTCCATTGTGCATCGCGTAACGCGTTCGTTGTCGCATTGTCGCGACTGCAGACGCTTTATTCGACGAGTTGATGTTTGCCAAAGCGAAAGAAAATTACTTATGATTCGTGCGGGAAAGGGAAGAAAAAAGGAAATAAAATTTCGAAAAGTCTTGCGTCACGCATCGACGATTGGACCATAGAATTCGAAACGTGGCAACGATTTTGTGCACGGCACGTGTACGGACGAAATTCATGAAAATTCATTCGACATTTCCACTTTCGAAATTGTGCTCCTACCTATTACGAGGCGTTCCGATAGAATGCAAATGAAAACGAGAAAAGAAACGTTATAGAGAAAAATCGTGTATCGAATGGTACAACTCCCAGAGTTAGAAATACTTGCATCCGTCCGGAAATGATATTTTAAAGATGCACGTTCCGTCGGTTTTGCTGGAAACAGCAAAACTACGCGATAGTTTGTCGGAGGGTAGACAAGCGTATCGCGCAACGAGCATTACTTGGCGAAAAAAGGAATCGCCAGGAAATATTACGTGAAATTTTTAGCGAAAATTCTATGGTACAACGTCGAAGACGGAGAAAGAGCAAGGCAACGTCCATCCATCGTGTAGGTAGGATCGCGGAACGGCATCGACGGTCACGTAATGCTTTGCCTCTCGATCTCTCGAGTCCAACTTTTCGTAATGGATGCAGGACGCATCTATCATCCCTTCGTCATCAACGTCAAAATCCTGGCCAAACACGGCAGCCATTGGTTCGCCACTGAATACCGACTACCGAATACAAAAGAGCAGCCGACGAATAGTGGATAGTGCGGTCCGACTACCCTCCACCTTCTTCGATCCACGCGCGTTTTCCCTGTACGCCCTCGTGTTTCGAGTAACGCGAATCGCGGTTAGTTTCTTAACGTATCGATATTTACGAAACTTGCCAACGACGACTTTAATAGAATTTTAAGTGGCAACAGTTGATACGCGCTAAAGATCGAGAAAGATAATACGATCCCGGCGGGAGTTCGCGTGTAAACTGGGACGACTTTGAGAAAGAGCCACTCAAAGAAGCTTTTAATGCTTACTGAAACGAAATAAAATCAGGTTAGCGCGCTGAACATTCGTAGAAGATTCTCCTTGTAACTTCTACTGTTTAATGTCGAATCTGATTCCAATAAGAACTGTTCCCTCCGATTAACGGAAACAAGCTTTTGAACTCGATGTCGTAGCCGTTTCAACGACGAACAGAATCTCGTACACAAGTACATAGAACTACGAAAGTAAAAGATTTTCTAATTTCTTTTCCCATCGAGATACATCTATTCGAAACGTCGCGGGGAATCTTGAACGAACCGAACGGAAGAAAGGGAGTAAAAGGCGCGAGCGTATTATTTTTTAAAGGGCCTGTAGGTAACAGCTCCGACCACGTCCCGTGTAATTGGCGCAATTGATATTCATAAGCCGGAATCAGAAGTAGCGACGTAAAATAGGGACGACGCGGCGTGGTATAGCAGTGAATTCGAACGCATCGAACATCGTTGAAATAGCGTCGTCTTACGATGAATACGCAAAATGAACAGAAAGGAAGAATAATTTCAGCCGGAAAGAAGGGGAAAAAGAGCAGCGCTAGTTATTACTAGCACGACGTTCTACGGGTATCTACTCGCTGGTAAATATGAATGGCTTTAATATTCCGTAAGCACGAAGGCGCCACTTTTTAAAGTTCATGCATACCCTGGACGTGACCAGAAAATATTACAAAGGCCTGCGAAAGCCCCCAGCAAGGAGGAAGTAGAACTCGATGCTATAGATAAGAAGCCGTGAGTTCGTAGTAACTTCCTGGTGCGATCTTTCGCGTTCCTCCCCGTCACATTCCTAATTGACGAGCTCTGCGAACGTGCTACTATTCTCCAGCGACGTCTCCGCGTGAAAGTTTTAAAACTTTCCGCGTTTAAACTGGATAACGCGCGAAATCACTCGTTGGAAACAATATTTGCGATACCGATAACCGATCGTAAGTAAATTACGAAACATCTTCGAATAATATTTTTTCTTGACATCTATTACCGATCGATACGTTATATCGAACCAACAAGTTATCTCGAAAAGAGCAACAAGCAGGTACGACGAATGTATTATGCAAACTTCAAGTAAATAGAACAATTATGAGGCTAGGATGCTATGCAAATTCGCGTCGATAGGTATGGGATACAGGATGACCAGGTCACGATACAACAACGAGATTTTTCAACGTCCCCGGGCAAAATTACCGAGGATAACGATCTCAAAATTAAATTCTGTATTGAGCCACGTGGGTTACACGGATAATGAGTTCCGCACAGTGTGCCGAACTTTACTTAATAAAAAGTACAATTCTTACAAGTTCACGGAGAAAAGTGCAGCGAATAGAGTATAGTATCCACCTGCTAGCATTTTTTTATATTAAACTCGAGTACTCGATTACACGGTACGCTTTCCACGAGCTCGGTGACCCAAGCTTTAGCTTATATTAGCTCGCCAACCTAAGCTTTAACTCGTATTAACTTCTCCGGCTCTCTCTTTTTTTTTCTTTTTTACCAAGAACGAATCCTGTTAATAAAGAGATCGTGGTCGTGCAAATTGTGTTCGATATAAAATTAATACGTATCGCGATATACTAGTCATTGCGTAGTTGCCTATTCAACAGATAATACTCTATATGAATATAGAGTAACGTTTAGCTTAATTTTAATACCGGTTAATCCAAGCTCGTATTGCTTCCGCTCTTATACTTCTTCATCCTGTTAGCTTTAAACCTTCTTATTTTGTATTTTCATCCTGTTATTATAAGCGATCTTCTCCTATCTCTAATTATAATTTAACTTTGTTTCCATGCTTAAAAGTTATTTCATCCGATTCACTCTTCTTATCTATCGATCCCAAACGCTCATTTTCGCACGTAATTTTTCGCCTGTATGACCAACTACCTACGTAACATTGTGCACGAACATACATCAAACAAGCGACAAAAAATACTGCAACGTGTTTCAAATATTTACACGCTTTTTCGATATACAAAAGCGAGTATAACCGTGGCTGTAAAATGCAAGAGAAGAAAAAAGAACAATTAGTCGTTTACGTTGCACGGTCGATAGGTAGTCCGGTCACGTTCACCGTGACGGTGATTATTCAAGCGGTTTCGCAAGATTTGCACGATCGAAGACGGAAGAGAAGAATGAATTGGAACGATTTGTCAGAAAGGACGGTATCGTTTAATTAGAAACAGCATCGCGGCCGGTAACGCGACACGGAACACGAATCGCTGACGTCGGTAACGGTCCCCGCGTATTTATACATTTAATAGGGGAGCCTGACCAACGGGCCGCGCCTTAATTCAAACTAATTTACATTTCACATGTTCGCGGGAGCGAAGCTGGAACTTGGCGCCTCCATTTATCTTGGTTGAATTTAATTTTAGCCCGACCGAGTAAAGTGCCACTTATTCTTACGAATGCCGCCCATCCCTTCGACTGCCTACCGAGAATAGTACAAAGTGGTCTCGTTGCTCGTTTTTCGTCTACCTTTCCTCTCTTTTCACTCTTTTCTTCTCCGTTGTTGCCGCTCGGAACACTTTTCCGATTTGGTCACGATTTAGCCGCCGCAACGTCCTTCCGACAAATTAATGTGCCGCGGAAAAATCGTTTCCTTTTTTTACAAACATCGTTGATGTTACTATCGGGGTATTTCATTCTTTCAAATTACTCAGTAGTTTGATTTTTTCAAATTACTGAAGTAATAAGTACTTCATCGTTTATCCATGGTATTTGATCGTTCGGAGAATGCGCAAAGAGTTAATCAAAATGAAACGCGTTCGAAATTAACCTGTAAAGATGGAAAGGGAGAACAACGTTTACGCGTGAATGGCAAACCGCGATAGATATTCGACGTTCAACGTTGGAGCATCGAAAACGCCGGTTGATTAACATTTTCATCGCAACTGGAAAGTTTCGAGCCCTTAGAAAATTGAGCGTTACAAATTTTCATTAAAAACTTTTGGCATTCATTTGCATAACTATGACATTGTTGTATCGTACATCATATCGTTAATGCAAATTTTGGCGACGCAACATGCAAACGACAAATCTGATGTATAATTCCTGCAATAAAGTCGATCGTTATCCATTAATTGCATATTACATAGATAAAGCAACGTATCGTTAAAACCTTTATGAAAACCTTTATGCCGGTTAATCGAATTTCAAACGTTTATTTCTCGATATCAGATATTTATTTTCAGTGATTCGTTGCTTGTGTCGAGTGCGATAAAATTTTAACTCTGTTCGCAAGCATATTTAATCGTACATATTCGATGTATTATTCGTCGAACAAATGACTATTGCCATGTTCGTAAACCGTCGGGTGTTAAAACATATTTGCTGTACATAACGTATCATCGTTTTCCAGTTAGGAAGTAAATAAAGCTATATCAAAAGTGTCTTGTTTTCCAACAACTGGTTGCTTTTTAGCTGATATCGACACTCTTTCGGAGCGACCGATTAACATCGGACGAGAGTAGAATCTCTTTTTCGATTGTTTACGACGTTTCGTCGAAGAAAGGATATTTTCAATCCCCAAAGATAACGAAATCACGAATTTACGTGCTCAGCTTCACCGTCGGACATTCGATCTTTTCTTACTGATCATATCGCGCGTTTCAAGAACAACTGGGGTGGCTGTTTGATTTATGAAAGTCCACGGATCGTCCTGGTTCGTATCGTATCCACTTATCGAGCTGTCCGTGTCTCCGAACGATCCGTTTAACGCGCGCATAAAAGCTTTCTCCTGCTTTCTCTGCTCCCGAGGCAAGTAATTTCGAAGGGATTTCGTTGTCTGTTCGCACCGTTGCTCCCGAGAAAGGACGAGCCACCCTCGCCAAACTGTCCTCGCGATCTGACTTGCCGATTTATCTATGATTCGTCGATCGTCTCGAACCTTACCTTTCCTCGATCACGAATCGTTAAACCCGACGAGTAATCTTTCACGTACTCAGCGATTCTTCCGTTTATTGTTTTCCCTGCGAACACGTTTTCTTCGAACGATATCTATCGAACACTTTCGTCCTACCTTGTCTCGTCCTTAACGTTTTAATTCCAGCGAACAATCTAATTGATTGAGCTAACGCTGTTTTATACCGAAACGGTCCTCGAGTTTGTACAATACATATTTACCGAAGAATTCGTTTACCGATCGGTAGAAAATGGTTTTGTTTAAACGAAGACGAAGAGAACATATTGATTTATCATCTATATTTTACCTGTGAAAATATACAAATATTGTACCACGTGTTCTGGAAGTTTCGTACATATTTCTTCGATAAACAAATTAAAGAAACACCTGCACATTGCTGCCGTACTTACAAAAGAATGTATGATTAAGTTTGGTATACCTTTTGATAATATGAGTCAAATATCAAGCTGCGTGTTGATATATAATTAATTTTGTGTTAAATCATTGAACAATATCCTTGGTTATATAATCCTCGTTATTACTTAAAATAACTTATATAGCTCCAAAAATATCATTCGTTGATACAAAACTAAACGAAATAACGCGAACAGTTGTTATAAATGCTTATTTGTTCTACTAACACGCGAAACAGTTGTATCTACCGCGTGTGGAATCAAGGTTAATTAACCGCGAGAATGTCTAAGTTTTCAGTTGAATCATTACCTTCATCTCAATGCCGGACACTGATTACCCACATTGCGAACACGATTGAAAAATGAAAACAGCGAGCAAAACTATAGCTCTGTCGTTATAGGATTAAATTGTTCGATTTTATTTCATAACTATTTATATAAATCTTGAAAAATCGCGTAATTTATGGACAAAACGCTAAACCTGAAACGAATAAATTTTACCTGGCAATTAATATATAACGGAATATCGTGCGTTAAAATAAAAATATAGTTTGTGTCTGTCGCATTGTTATTTCTCTAGATAAAAGACTCGCGTGGCGTATTGTCCGTGCAAAAGCAAGCTTTAATGAAAATCGTTAAAATTGCTTCTGAAACAAAACTTCTATGCGTCCTCTTTTTATTCATGGTTCGCCGCGATAAAACAGAAACGATTAACTTCGTCAAAATCGATTCAATACAGCTGTGCAACGGAAATATCTATAGATACATTTGCCAGCTTACTTTCAATCGCAAATTAACGTAAATTCTGATTGCATTAAGCTTTCGACCGCAAATTGCATTAATTATTTATTATTTGTTCGTCTGTTAAAAAAGCTTGCATCGATTTAAACATTCGATAAAACGGTATTTCCAACAAGAAGATGCGAAATGTACTTCTAATAAGACACATACTCACTGAAACCAGAGTAATAACCAAAATACTGCAAGCGTCGAACAGCTTCATTAAATACCTTACCAACAGCTATATATGTGGAAACACAGTGTCGTCCAATACCTTAATTGCACTATTTACGTCATTTTAATATTGTACAAACAAAATTTCAGGTTAATTAGAATATAATCTAATCTGACTTGACTTCATCGATAAGTATGTAAATTAAGTTATTAGGTTATATGAGACAAATGGGTGACCATTGTAAAGCAGGCCAGTACTGAGTATAATTGCAACATACAGACATATAAGTTATCTCTATTTTTTTGCGAACCTCTCGAAGACGAAAGTCCAACTGCGGTAAAAGTATACGTACATAGAAGAAAGTAATAATTTTCTGTTCACTAACGATGTGCAACATATGTAATTTTGCACCATTTTGTAAAAATGTTATCAAGATATATACATATGAATAAACATATATCGAATATGCTTGGATGTGATAAAAGGAAAAGGTTGACATTTATGTTATCATTCACCACGTGACTTTTTGTACATTTCAAAGTATATATAAAGTGTTCGCGATATATAGTGCATTGTATACCGAAAATTTCAAGTATGCGGACAACCCTGCTGAAACTGTAACCAAACAGCCGAGTACTATATTTATTATTTTAACGGTATGTCACTGAACACTCTTACTCAAATAATAAAAGATACAAAAACGAACTTTTGACATTTCGAATCATATTTATCTTACTCTCGATCGTTGATAAAAATCGATTTTGACGATATTTAAATAAATAAAGTAAATATGAAGAATACCAAATATTTGCAATATGTGCGTGACACGATAATATTGTACAGCACACACACATTCGCGAATATTCTTGACATAACACCGTACTGGGAATAAGTGGAAAGCTGATGCCGCGATACCACGTTCGCGACAATGTAGTTTTACTGTTCCGTTGGGTCTCGTCTGGCTCTTCAAATTCGTGACGGAACGCAACGCTCGCTTGATTTTGAGTTGGAACCAACATGAAAAGTGTCTAACAAAAGCAAACGGTAGAACGGTTCGAAAAAATATTTGCAATCGAAAAAAGTGTTCGTTTAATCGGTATATGTCGATAGTCGGTCTATTTTCTTGAAATAGATACGCGTAATTGATTTATTGGTAATTCATTGCTCTCAATAAACATCTTAATGAGGAAGAACGCCAATACATAAACAGTGATAATAAAAGAAATCGGTGACCTCTCGATATCTGACTGATTACGTATCTTTCTGATACGAAACATTTATGCACTTCTTTTTTGTGACAAACACTGTAAATATAAACACTTATTTTTGCCGTTTAAAACACACCTGGTTACAATTGCAAGATATAATCGACATATATTTATACAGTTGATAAGTGTCAATGATGCTTTTTCGAGTATTGAAATTTTTGTTTGTTTGCGATATCAATCGTGTTTATACAGCGGTTCACATGGGCCATTGATTAATTTGTGCATTTTAATTTGATTTCAGTGACTAAGAAGATACGTTCGAAAATGTGGAAAGTGTTGCTGGTTCTCCCGTTCCTCATCGCCATAGGTAAATTTTCATCGAATTATTCCATTAATTTAAATGTCAAGAAACTACGACCCTTATAATAATCGACATATTAAAATATTATTTATCGCAGGCGGAACGGATGAATGTGTACAGAAAGTTATGAGTACAAACAAAATAGTGTGTGTTTGCAATGCGACCTATTGCGACAGTGTTGAACGGATGACTCCAAAAAATGGAAGTTTTTACTGGTACTCCAGCAGCAAAGCTGGACTTAGGATGCACGTAACGAAGGGTGAAATCAATTCCTGCCCACAGAGCTCTGGATCTGTAACTCTAACCATAGATTCTACTAAGAAATACCAAAAGATTCTCGGTTTTGGGGGTGCCTTCACCGATTCTGCAGGAATAAATATTAACAAACTCAGCGATGCTACTCAAGAACAACTAATACGGTAACTTGATTGAAAACGATAAGTTTAAAATAATAATTTAAAGTATTTGTTCTAATCATTTTTTCGTAATATAAGTGGTAAATTCAGTTTCTTCTAATGTTTTAGTGCATACTACGATCCGGTGAAAGGAAGCGGATACTCGTTAGGTCGTATAGGATTAGGTTCAACCGACTTTTCCAGCAGATTTTATACGTACGACGACCACCCTGACGATACGGAGCTGAAATACTTTTCACTTGCCACCGAAGATTACAAATACAAAATACCATATATGAAAAAAGCCTTAGAGTTAAATCCTAAAACGAAATTCTTCGCTGCTACGTGGTCACCTCCCACTTGGATGAAGACGAATAATAAAGCCAATGGAGGTAGGTATTTGATAGGTATAGTAGCATTAAATTAAAAGAAGAGAAACAGGGATGTAGATAAAGTAAATTATTATTAATTCATTAGGTTTCTTGAAGAAGGAACACTATGGAACCTATGCGAATTATATAGAGAAATCTGTGGGTGCATATAAGAACAATAACTTAACTATATGGGCAGTTTCGACGGGTAACGAACCAATAAACGCTTATATACCTTTTGATCGTCTGAGCTCTATGGGGTGGACACCTGGCACCGTGGCTAACTGGGTGGCTGACTATTTGGGGCCAACTCTGGCAGCATCGGGATACGGTACCAAGATCTTAGCCCTAGACGATCAAAGAATTGAGCTACCTTGGGCTATTGATTTAATGTTTAATAATGAGAAAGCGAAGGATTATATCTCTGGAGTAGCCGTACATTGGTACGCCGATTTTATTAGCTCTCCACAAGCGTTGGTTAAAACGCATAATAATTACCCGGACAAATTTATCCTATTAACTGAAGCGTGTGAAGGTAAACTAATACTTTAAACATTGTTTATCAACGTCTTATTAATGAGAACATGGACCATAATGTTTTGTATTTACGCAGGAACTGGACTCGAACTACCTCATGTTGATTTAGGATCATGGGATCGAGGACAGAAGTACATCCTAAGCATAATCGAGGTAAAACGAATGGCTGAATTTTCTTATAACCACGAGACATTGATCTCTAATAAAACATATTTTTGCTTTAGTACTTGAACCATTGGTCAGTTGGTTGGGTAGACTGGAACTTGGCTCTAGACACGAGTGGTGGACCAAATATAATCAGCAACTACGTCGATTCGCCTATTATCGTAATTCCAGAAAGCGATGAATTTTATAAACAACCTATGTATTATGCTCTCCAACATGTCAGCAAATTCATTGATAGAGACTCCCAGAGAATTTCCATCACTGATACTAACGACATCAAGTCGACAGCTGTTACAACACCTTCTAACGAAGTCGTTGTTGTGTTGTACAACAAGTAATATCAGATTATATCATCATATAAAAAAAATTTTGATTAAGCATTAACAGAGTTTAAATGTTAAACGGGTATGTTTTCATGAAATACTGCTTTATGTTACAGGGATTCATCACCAAAAAATGTTGTTCTCAAGGATTCAAAGAAAGGATCAATTTGCGTCGAATTACCGGCATATTCTATGAACACTATTGTTTACGAACAATAAGAAGAATCCTTTCGAAAATAATATCAATGGAGCATAAAATTTGATCTTTGTAAATTATAATTTCTGTACTTAAAAATAAATAAAAAATCTTATAAATATGAAATAAAACTACCTTGTGGGGATCAATAAAGAAAAACATCGATTTAACTTATTTATATTAATGAAAATTCAAATAGTCGTTTGGCTTGTTATTATTAAAAATATTTACACTAAAGGGAGATAAAACAATCGTTTTATGCATCTGGATAGTACGTTTTTGCCCAACGATCTTTACCACGTTTTTTCGGATTTGCTCTTAAACATCTTGGTACATAGATTGGCAAATGATCATCCATTCTACGTGTTCTAGGTTTGTAACCAAACTCCCATGGATCGCGTTTCTTGTCTATAGGTCGAGTTTTATTATCGATCAAGTAAATTTTCTGCCAAGCATAAATCTCTGGAATTTGGCTATAAAACAAAAAGAAAAAGTAATTAGTACATAATTATCAAATCGTAAATTTTTCATTCTTCCTGTATGTAATGAATTACTTACTAATGTCTTGGTCTATTGGACATGATATGTTTAAAACGCTTTTCTAACCAGACTCTTCGATCACGATCTTCAATATCGGCAAGATGTTTCACTTTTTCTCCTAAATATGGTTTCATATTCACGTTGAACCTTTCTTCGGGTACATTGACATAAAATTTAAGTAATGTCCTTAAAACATCTTCATTGAACCCATGAATGTTTCCCTCCCCTACTGCATCAAACAATTTTATTGGTTTTGTTATCCAACATAAATTACGTTTAGGATTTTCATCTGCATATTCTGAATGCACTAATGTAGTATTTAATTGATAAACACAAAACGACCACAGCTGACCATTTGTCAAAATCGTTTGAGTGGTTAACGGATACGTTATATCGTTTACTGTAGAAAAACCTGAAATTAGAAACACGAGAAAATTTGTTGAGTCCAAAATATTTGTACAACCATAAATCTGTTACGTACAATGATATTAGAATTCTGTTTATAGATATCAAAATTATTTGTAATACCTTGATAAGAAGCTTGGGATAACAACCAACTATATGAAGCAAAAATAGCTTGCACTATGTATGCATCTTCATAATAATATTCCAAATTATTTTGCAAATTTTCCAAATTATTTTCCAAATTATTGGAATTATGATAAGATAATAAACCAAATTCAGCTGGATCACCAGGCCAAAATCCAGGTATAGATGTAGCATGTCTATACGAAAAGGTATATCCTAGAGTCCTAGGATCAAGTTTATATTGAGGAACACTTAATTCTGTACTGGTATATTTGTCTGACGAAACAATTTCTTTTAGAGGGAACTGGTGTCTTAATTGTAGGACTGGAGAACCAAGATATTGAACAGGCATATTAATAGGGTCATCTGCATATTCTTTTTGAAATTTGAAGTTTGCTTTTGCCTTTCTAATTAAAGTTGGAGGATCTATGCCACCCGTAAACCAAAATGCCTCCACTCTTGGTTCATAATCTATTTGAGTTTCTAATAAATGCGGTAAAGTAGAAGACAAAGTAGTTAGTAAGATTCTGTTGATTTGATAAACAAGTGTACGTACAATATCGTCCTGTAGTTTCTTTTTGTCTTCTGAGGCTTTTATTGTTATTTCCTGTTCTCTCCTGCAACATAGTAATACATTATTTATATATGACATACATCTGAAAAATAATAATCAATAATTTTTTATTATTATAAAATTTTATATGATTATACTTACAGCCTATTGTAATATTCAAAAGTAAGAATATTTTTTATATGGCTTTTAACAATTTCTACCAAAGCATCCAATTGTTCGGATGTAATAATATTATTATAAAAATCAGGTAACTCATGATTGTTTACAAGATGAGTGCGTGTAATATATTGAGCATGATCTAATGAATTATATGGAGCAAAACCTTCGTTTAAATTTAATGATTTCCAACCATAATAACGTGGCATATTAATTCCAAATAATTTTTCTTCTACACTTTCTAGTTTTTTAATTTTATTATGCCAGACTTCGTTCTTTCTTTTAACTTTAGCTTTATAAGATGTATCTAATATAGGTGGATACTCTATTGCACTTGTCTCACTTACAGCAGTACTAGCATATTTCCGTATAACATTTACCGGTATATTACATTTTCGTAATACAGAGTACATTTTGATGTTAATAACAATCTTTAAATTAACCGTTGCTTATAGTATTAAGGTTATGCAAAAATGATCACTAATCCTATGATTTACACACTTTTGTTACTATTAATCATATTCTTTTATAAAGTTGCATTTATTTAAATACTAAATTTAAAACTGGGATAATCATTGTTTGTATTATATATTATAGATTATAAAATTCACATAATATTTATACTGTAACAATTAGCGCAGCTCCACACCACATGACCAGATTTATACATACGGAGTCGGACCGATTCAGAGTTAGTCCAAATACGCACCAGTAATACGGATTTTTGAAATCGAGCACTGCTAATGTTTTTTCTATAACTCACTTATTCTGAATAATTCTTTAAATCTACATTACAACTATATGTATGTACGCAAGTATTTAAGGCGTATCGATTAACGTATAACTTACGTTATTAAAGTTGAAAGAAAACATTTGTCAGATCTATGAGGTTAAGATAACCGACAAAATGCCACAAGGAACAAGAAAGAAACCGTTTAGCGGCAAAGCAAAAAAGCAACAATTACAAGCTAAAAAACACCGACAAACTTCTACCTTACTCAGTAAGTATAATGTAATAATAACAAATTAATTGTGTGCATTAAATATGTAAAATAACTAATTTTATGTTATAATCTAAAGCTGGAAGTCACAGCAGAGCTTACGAAGAGAGAACAGATCATAGTGATAGTTTGGGATTCAATGCTGTACAAAAGATCAACAAACAGCCAAAAGATGACAATTCTTCCAAAAACAGATACGCCTTACAATTCTTCCAAGAAAGCAAGGAAGAGTTAATGAAACGAAAGGAGCAAGCTAGAAATGCTATTGAACCTTTATCTATCAAAGAGCAAGAAGTTTCTGATGATTATTTTCCACCAGAAATTGACATGCCCAAAAGACCACCATGGGATTTTAATATGTCAAAAGAACAATTAGAAATGAGAGAACAAAAGTATTTCACCGTAAGCGGTTATAATTCACATTTAAATCTGTTTACATGTAGCTTTGCTATCAGTTAATAAATTCTTGTCTTTAGGAATATTTGAAAGATATGGGAAAGTTGAGTACTGTCAGTTACTTTGAATTAAATTTAGAGACCTGGAGACAATTATGGAGAGTTTTAGAAATGTCTGATATTCTATTAATTATTGTTGACATTAGATATCCTGTATTAATGTTTCCTCCATATTTATACTCTTATGTAACAAATGAATTGAAAAAAGACATGATTTTAGTATTAAACAAAGTTGATTTAGCTCCTCCAGCTTTAGTAGTAGCATGGAAAGAATATTTCCATAAAATGTATCCTAAATTACACATTCTAATGTTTACATCGTATCCTACTTACAATCTGCGTGGAAATATAAGCGATACAGAAGGAGTAAAACAAAGACGTAGAAAAGGAAAATTAAGGATGGCCGCAGAAGGAGCACAAAAATTACTGGATACTTGCAAACAGATTGTTGGAGAGGACGTAGATTTAACTTCTTGGCACAGTAAAATTCAAGAAGAGATGCAAATGGAATTTGATCTCGACGACGTCAGTCATAAAGATAGCGTAACAATCGAGAAAGAAGATACCAGTTATTTCGAACATGAACGTTATAAAAATGGAGTTTTAACCATTGGATGTATTGGAACTCCAAATGTAGGAAAATCATCTTTAATGAATGCTTTAATGGGTAAACATCTACGTTTGATCGAATTATAGAGGATCAACAATATGCTAAATAATTGGTTTTTGCAGGCAAAAAGGTTGTAAGTGTATCACGTACACCTGGACACACTAAACATTTCCAAACCATATACCTTACAAAAACTGTTTGTCTCTGCGATTGCCCAGGACTGGTGTTTCCATCTACTGTCCCAAAACAATTACAAATTTTAATGGGTTCCTTCCCAATAGCTCAAGTTAGGGAACCATATACAACGATTAAATTTTTAGCCGAACGCATAGATTTACCGAAATTACTGAAAATACCACATCCGGATAACGACGACACATGGTCCGCTATGGACATTTGTGATGGTTGGGCTTTGAAACGAAATTTTGTAACTGCACGAACCGGTAGATTCGATAGTTATAGAGCAGCCAATTCCTTATTGAGAATGGCGCTTGAAGGAAAAATCTGTATATACGTTTATCCACCGGATTGGGTCGTTAACAAAGGTAATTTTTGCTACATAGAAATGAAAGTAATTTATCGTTTTGAATTGTAATTGATTATGCTGAATAACATGTAATTCTGTAGAAAACTGGGACAATCATCCAGAAGTTGAAGTAGTAAGATGGATTCAAGCTAGAAACAAAGCAGAAGATTATAACGACGCAGGTAAAGTGTATTTGTCATCTGAAGATGAAGTGGATGAAGAAGAACATTCAGAAAGTCAAAAACAACAAAAGAAAGAGGAATTTGATAATTCCGATGATACGTCAAGCGAAGAATCAGAAATACCACAAGTAGTTAATAAATTTGGAGCACTGTCCACGGACTTATAAAAGAAATACTTGGTTATCGCTTACTTTTAAATATATTTTATTAATCGTTAAATACACGTTACTTACGTTATACTATCTATTTACAAGAAGGTAAAATATAATATTTATAACGAAATGTTTCATAAGTAAAAACGTTATGTATATATGTTACACGCATTATTGTTCTGCATCTAATATTTTCTAATTGTTTATTGTACTGCTATTTATATACATTTTTGTTTTGCCATTGTTTCGTTGGTCCACTATACAGCAATAATTTATTAAAATTAGTTGTTTTACGAAAACAACCATTTCTTTTATTGCGCTATTTAAAATTTCTTGAAAAGAGAAAACATTTTCGAGGCATCTAAAATAATAGAGATAAGCTGAATAATTGAACTATTAAGGCCTATCATTTTCAAATGTATGTGATAAATACAGTGCAAAGCGGATAAACATCAGATTTTGAGAAAATGTGTTCTATCGTTTTGCATAACACGCACGTCTACATACGATATATGTAGGTATATGTATAAGTATACGTATAACATACAGTAGTAAAGCGATTGTTAATACGAATTGTTAGTAGACGAGAAAACTATTTTTTTCAACGTTTCAACTTGTAGTTATAAAATTAAACGGTGAATACGATCACATTAAATTTCGTCTCTTATCAAAAATATCACGATCATACGTACGACCGAAGCTTGCGAGTCGTATTAAGCTCCCAACAATTTTTTAACAGAGTAACCCGGTATTGCATAGAAGAATAATAATACTAGTACTATTAATCCGATTGTTACGAACGCTTTCAAAATTGCCCATTTGTAATTGTGCCATACTATGTATTTGATGGATTTCAAAGGATTCAAGAACCACATAAATGACGCATCGGGTCGTCTGGAACAAGGAAGAAGTTATATAATTGAATCGAAAATTATTCCATTAGATGTATTTTTGAAATGTTGCTTACTTTGGTTTATCGAGCGGGTCTGGTTCGTTCCTACCATAGCCAGCAGGATTTTTTTCAGCTTCCTCTTTCGTTAATAAATGAATTTCAGCTTCCACTTTACCCTATCGTTTGCAAAATATTTCAAAATTCTCATAAAAATTGTTCATGCTCGAAAGTTGAATGCAATTCGAAATTTACCGTTAACTCCATGTCTTCGTTTTCCTTCTTCACGTAAAATGGCCACCAGCCTTTTATGCGCTTTTGCTTGAAAATATTTACCGTCGGCACAGAACCGTCTGTTTTCAACATGCTTAACGTACAGAGCTTGCTATTCTTCGCACCGCGAGGAAATCGATTTAAATCAAGCGTGATGGCACCCAGAAAATCATCGGCCGAGAAATGATCTGCATCCCAAACCTTGAAAGAGATGGTTACGAAAACATACAAGGTTGAAAGAAAGTTATTTTACGAATAATTTTACTTGTAATTCCAAACGAGCTGGAATCTTGCATTCGGTCTCGTCCCAGCTGAAGAGACTTTCCTTTCGATTGATAACAATTTTCTCCTCCGCCACCAAATAATCAAACGGAAATATAAAACGCCAATTAAAATTTCCTTCTCCGGTTAAAGATCTGTAGTGAATATCCGTCGACTGACAATCCTCCGGACCTTTTAACCATCTATTGAGTTTTCGAAAAATACATTGTTAAACAAATTTATTCATCGAAGTGTTTTTTTATTTCTAACACCATCGAATTATTCGTGAGTTTATAAAAGTATATAATACCCTTTCACGTAAATGTCGCTCATCTTCTCGCCAGTGAAAAATGCATCGTCCTCTAATACAACGTCGTCGGTGTTCCAAATAATGATCCTAAGTTCGTAACTTTTGGGTTTCCTCGGTGAAATATCGATCGATGGTCCTGGCGACGGCATATCCATGGGAAACATGTCGACCCACATTTCCAACTTTCCTTGCTCGATACCTGGTTTCTCTGGATTGTAAAGAGGGCGCGTTTCTACGTGTTCCGGTACCAGGGAGCAACCGATTCTTGGGAAATTATGCCATTGATGGAGAACCGCTAATGCAAGCTGTTCTTCTATGCCTAACAGTAAGTGGTGAAGGTGGTGAAAAGATAAAAAATTACTCGTGACGAGTTATCTATCGCTTCAGATTATTTTTTGTCAAAGGATGTAGTCGTATTGAATCACGATTACCTTTTGTATGAACATAGTATTCCATTTCTTCGTTCGACAACGAAAACGTCTTCCTTCCTATCGTCACTTTACCATGCGAATACATAGGACCGTCAACTTTTCCCTCTTTGCAGAGTTTCGATAAAATTTGCGTCGGTTTCATCGCGTCTCTCCACTTGTTATAACCAGATCTGGAAAACTTAAATTTTAATAACTATGTCGTTTTTCCTGAAATTATTTTTTTTTGGACCGTACAAAATATACCTTGGCATTCTCTTTTCATAAAATAAGTATAATCTATTATAGAGACTTTCTATATCGGAAACTCACTCGTCGTATTTCTTGGCTAAACCGCAGGTAGCACGGTGTCTACTGTAGAACCGATTTTCCAAATCGATTTTCGTTTCACCGATCATGTCATCTGCACCGACCAAATCCCAGTCCAATACCTGCACGGTTAACAACGAATCCTGCGGGAAGGTTGCTTCTATCTCGAAACATCTTGCAAATAAAATATAGTGTAAGAATTTGTTGAATGAAGATACCCGAATGATCGGTACATACTTGCCAAATACTGGATTAAGCTGTTTCGAAACATAATGTTCCTTGTCGCTGATTCTCTTGCCGCCCAATTGCAGAACAACGTACGGATCGGCCTTTCCGTTCAAATCGCAAGGATGGAGATCGTTTGCCTTGACGATGTAAACTCGCACGAGCACATGGATCGGTTCGTTCGAAGGGACACCTTGAAAGAAGCCGTACTGCGGATCGAATCCCATCACCGTGTGATCTATCAGATCTTTAGGAAGAGGCCATTTGTACACTTTCAATGCACCCTTAAAGCTTCCTACTATTCTAGACTCGTCTTCTGGCTCATCCCCGGTCTTCTTCCCTCGATACAGCTCGAACGTGTGCAACCATTCCTTGAACTGTTCGAATTGTGGCTGAGCCTCCAATTCGTTCGGATAAATTTTCAATAGCGCCGTTTTGGGAAATTTCTGATATTTTGGACTGATCTTCGAAACGAACCTTGCCGCGTTCGCGGTAGACTTTAGGCCAAATAGTTTCTTCGCGGTAACACCGGGACTTTTCTCTCCCGACGTGTTCGTTTGAGTTTGGGGATAATTCTCTTCCAAATACGTCGGGACGTTTCCGTTTGACTGTGTTTGAAACATCGGTTTCTCCCTACGGAGTTCTTTATTCTCTTCTATCATCGCTTCAACGGAAGCGAAGTATTTTGTCCACCAATCTTGACAACCGTCCTCGTCCTCGAAGCTAGCGAAATCACCTGCGAAATTTAGTTGATCTTAAATTTTACATGCTCCTAAATTTACTTTTCAAACGTTATATGCTCATTCAATAAACTCGCCTGTACTCGCATCGTTAACCAAGCTTTGCTTCTTTCGTATGTTCTGCTCTGTCTTATCCTTCTTCGTTGGCCAAGCCAGTTCTGTACCTAGAGTAATGATCGTATCTCCGGCATTAAATTCGATATCAGTTAGAGATTCTGGCACAGATGTTTGCTGATATTTCATTTTCGATGAGTCGAAACCTATGTAAAAAAATTCGAGAATAAAAAATTCTATTCTCGTTGCAGTTTGTCGCGCTCAAAAGTACCTGCTGAGTATTGTTGTAATTGATACAGATTCTTTTTCCGATCTTCCGCGTCCTTGGCTTTCTTCGTTTGCGGACAGTAGATGTACTTATGAATGGAATTTATCGTATGAGTACCGACCAAAGTGTATCGACCAAAGCTTCTGCAGTCGACCGCTCTTATCGTTAAGGGTGGTCGATACAGTTCTTGTTCGGGTAACTCTAATTCCAGAAATTTGATAGGGGTGTTGAAGTTTGGATTTTTCTTTGCATTAGATATAACCGACGAATAGAGGATGTGACCGGCGCATTCGACATCCACGCGAGGCTTGTCCACGGTCATCAAGTGTATTCTCTTCAGGTCTCTCAAACCCCAAAATAAGACCTCGATTCTGCGACGAATACGAAGAACAGATTGTTCAGGCACTCAATTAACCGTACCACTTTAAAACGTAAAGTACCCACCGATATTTTGACAGGGTCGGTCGAATACCAACCGGTACCGGAAGAATAGGTCCCTGGTCTTGAATGGAGGTAGGCGTTTGTACCGATTTTTCTTTAGGGTCAGGTAGCGTCGGGAATCCGTACTCCTTCGCCGAAGGATATTCGAGCAATTCGAAAACGGCGAGAAGCTCACCAGCTCTCGCGGCACCTCTGGTCACATCGTACCATTCCAACGATGGCGGAAATTCCGGTGGCGTGTAACATTCCGAGGCGAGTTTCACGTGAGGACGCGCGACTGCTCTCCCTATGTATTCTGATTTTCCCTGAAAAGTTAGCGGTCCGTATTTCAATCTTCGAGTTAGCTGTCGTCAGATTTCGTGAATATGTTAACGCGATCAATATCGGACAAGATCTTCATGAATCGTATATTTAGTAACTCGTGATCGATGAAACATTCGTTAGAATAACAGTTAATCGACAAAGATTGATAGAAAATAGGTAATTTTATCATTTTCTTCTACAATGAGCTACGACAGATAAACTGTACATTTTTCATAGTCAAATTACATGCCTAAGACAACAAAATTAAAAAAATCATAAACATGAAAAATAATTAGCTATAAAATACTGTTCGATGCCAGAAAAGAAGAACGTATAAGCATGTTTCGTGCGCATACGTGTTACCTACGGTGATCGAGTTGTGTGGCATGTAGTGAATCGTGTGATTCGATACCGTATGAATGTCGTATATTGTATACAAACTGTTAAAGCAGAGTCCTCATGCAGTGTTATGTCCATAGTAACAAAATGACTCTGTAAAAAGAGAATCACAAGAAGATAATAGTCTTTGCGTCCAATCGGCAAATTTGTATCGCGATGGCTAAATACAAAACAGAAATTATAAAATAGACATTACTTTTTGCACCGTTTCGGACGTACCACTTTATCCTGATCGAAGATTTCGATGACGATAGACGGTGGATCCTTTTTGATCTCTTCGGCGGTGCCGTAGATCAAGATGTCGTCGAAAAGAAGAAGCTCGTCCCACGTGGGGCTCAGAGTTTCGTCGATCACTTGAGTAGATTTGCAAAACTCGCCGCATATTACTCTGGCGAACGGGTCAGAAAGACCGGACGCGTCGCTGCCGATCAAAGATCGGGCTTGATACATGTGCGCTCTTAACTGGAACTTCTATTCGACATAATTATTACGAAAATCTTAGCGAGTCATCGATACCGGTTTCCCGCGAAACGAGTAGAGGATTGAGAAACGTATCAGACACGTACATGTTTCTCGACGTAATGAATAACGGTTGGCGGTAAAGCGCGAGGTCTGTCGACGTTCTTCAACTCGTGACTGACTTCGTATCCTTTTGGCAAACCTTGGATAAAATACTTCTTATGCTTCAGGATACCCATCCACATGTAAATTTGTAATTTCGTTTGTATCGCCCAGCCGGAAGGCCCGAATCTCTTTTTACCTGGAAGCTATCGATACATCGCGTTAAATACAAATTTAAATATCGCGAAGGTGTCTCACAATTACGAGCGACCAGAGACAAGAATAGAAATAGATAAATGAATGGACTGAAAAAGGGGGAAAGAGTAAGAGAGAAAGAAAATTCAGAGGATCAAAGTACAACAGGTGATACAGAGAAGTAGGGACGTAGAGTTTACTCGGCTATTTGAGGGAATGTGCATAATACGTGCCAGATGGCAGCGAGGTATACGAGAGCGAGACGGACGAAACGTTTGAAGAGAGAAGGAAAAGCACTTAGCGAGTAAAGAAATGAATGAACGAGTGAAGGGATCAGGAGAAAGTACTTAACCGGTAGGTCATAGGTAAACGATGTTGAAACCGCAGACATAACAAATGTTGCTATTTTACGGCTATCTGAGCATTGTCTCCTCGTGTCACTGTTATTAATGCCAACCATTATCGATAAAAAGTTGAAGCTAACATACTTTAAGAAACATCGTTTGCACTTTCCCGCAATATCTGCCGCATTCCTCGTCAACAATCGAGTAGATCAAGTCTCTGCCAGGAATTCTTTGATAAGCCACTCGTCTTCCAGAACTGATCACCCAGACAAAAATATCGGGCAGAGAATCTTGAGGCTGAAAAGCAAAAGGTCCTTGTAACCAATAAATTCAGAACCATATTCGGTTTTCCTTGGAGTGCATACTCACGTCCTCGAGAAGAAACTTTAATTTCTGCAAGTAACTCTGGGCAGTCTTCAACCTCTCCTTGAAGCTGCTTTTGGTGACCACCGCTTTCAGATTTCTCGACATGATACCGATATTCTCCAGTTCCCTTTGACACAGCTTCGTCCTTTCTTTATCGAGTTTCGTTTTTCCAACTCCGGGTCCAGTGAGACTCGATTTGCTGATGCTAACGTATCGATTGCAATTGCTGCTCAATTCCTCTAGGGTGGACTTCAATATTTTCTCAGCCGAGCAGTCATCCGCGTGCAACTGCGTTTCCGACAGTCCTTCTTCCTGATCGAAAACGAAATGTCAACCGTAAATGACGACATCGTTTCGGTCATAAGGTCGTTACATTTCACCCGTAATTTCTCGACTTACCAGTTTATCGGCAATTTTACCGATGATATTGCTGTTATACATTCTGCGTCTGTAGTCGGGCCAAATGCTTCTAACGTGAAGACAAGGTTTGTCGTCCCAATACGGTAAGAAGTAGTAAATTTTATCGTGTGTCATCGGTTTGCACGCTGGAGTGGTACTCTGCCAGAATCCGCTCAGTACTTCTTGTAATTCTTCTTGATCTACGCTCGTTCCGCTCTTTGGTCCCAATTCGCACATCTGTCGTAAATCGGTCGAAACAAATTCGTTAGGTATATTTAGTTTTCCCGATCGAAATATTATATAAATTTAACGTAAACAGAAAATATGGTAACAGGAATTGCTCCCTTTCACTTTGTATTATCCAGCGATTATTCGGTTATTCGGTCAATCGGTCATGCGGTCATTCAGCTGGATAGTTTATTCGATAACGCGTACCTTTCAACCCTTCGTCCCTCCCATTTCCCCGTTTCGAGCGCTTACTTTGGAGCTTTCGTTGTGGCCATCCAAAGCGTTGCCTGCGTTTCCTATGGATAATTCGAAGTACAACGGTTTGTCGCCGAGTTTCTTATCGATCATCGTTGCATCCATAATCGTAGCAAACAGAAAAAATTCCTCGTTTCTTGCGTAAGCTAATTCATTGATGGGCACCGCAGGCTCGACTTCAACCTCCGACGGAGCAATTTCCACGTTGTCGCTAATTTCTGTTCTGATGGCTACCAGTAATCTGTGATAATGACCAATTTATTAGTAATCGTCGGTACGCACGGTGAACCGTGACCTTTCGCGATTCGAAAGCCAATCAGATTGGCATCGATAACTTTGAACTTCTATTTTCCGTTTCATTGCGCCTGATATTATTAATTAAATCTTGGTCCCGTTAAATAAATCACGTAATTTCGCTAAATTGAATTGTACATTTTTGACAAAGGAGTGACATATCGCTTTCATACTATTCAGGATAGAATTTGATTGTCGTTGCATTAATTTATATTATTTTATTCAACGAATACCTTGCTCTGTACGAGATTCCCTCTCCCAAACCAACGTTCAACGTCGAATGCTCGTCGATGAGACTGTAATCCCTGATGCTTCCATAAAAGTGAATAAAAGCCGGACCGAATGTAGGAAGAAATCCCTTCTCACCGTCGTTGCTGATTTGTTTCAAATCCACGAAATGGGTACCAATCACCGTAGCATGGACCGGGTCGTTGTCACACAGCTGGATTTTAATCCTTTGACAAAGGGGTGGAAACATTTCCGAGAAAACGATCTGCTCGTTCCAAACTGGAGCGTAACTGTGCCGCTTAACGCTCGTTTTACCCTACATCGAGCAAAAAGTTCTTTTCAAATTATTTATACGCGTGTATGAGTCAACGACCAGGGATTTAAATTAAAGGTCATCGACCTTTTCAAATAAAGAAAATATCGTGTACCGTTAGTCCAGCAAAGGACACTTGAACGTAAGGATCGACGAGATCCTTCACTTCGCCCGTAAAAGCTTTCTTCACGTTCGCCATGATGCTGCTGTTCATCTTCGGCAGCCCGTCGGCTCTGTACACCTTTACGATAAACTTTGCCCTTTGTCTCTCGATAGGCACACCGTCCGGAAGCAACAGATTTCCCTCGATATCGTCCTCGTCTTTCTCGCTCTTTGGCGGAATTTTCACGGTGTCCCCTTTACCGATCACGCTTATGTCGCACTTTAAATAACCCTTTGGACCGCCGGCCACGTCGTCCGGATCCGTCAGCAGCGCCCATTTGTGGTAAAATTGATGATCTACAGAGCGAACGTGTGCGTTACCATGTGAATCGCATCTGAATGGTCCGATACATCGTAACACGAAAATAGACAAGAGAGTTCGAAGCGAGAAAACGTTTCACGTAAAATACCATTTATAAAAGATTTATGAGTATGCGAGACAAGGTGCAACTGAGCAGTCATCCGCTTCCGGTGCGTCCTTGTATCTTTCAAAAATTTTTACTTGCATCGACAGGTAATTCGATCAGTTACCGTACTTACGCGACGAGCTCTATGTCCCTTTAGACTTTAAGCTGACATTTTTTAAGGGCAATAACTTTTGCGAGAAAAGCGTGTCGTCTGTTCTCTTTAATCACGCGGTTCTGAGCGACAGAAGCGGCATGACTTGGAAACCGTAAGCGATAGGCGCATGAAGATATTACAAAACGCATGCGTTGAAATAGATCGAGATTAAAAAGTGGAGATGAAGCGCGATAAGATTTCCTTTCGTTTATTTATTGTTTTCCATTCTTTGTTTCTCGTCCAGCACCATGGTTCGCGTGATCCTTGGGAGTCTTTCACTTTCCTTCGTTTAAAGATCGTAAAGTCACGAAGGAACCAGGTTCGTAATATTTTATGTCCTAAATAAGGAAGAGAGAGAGATCGCTGATACGAATAAAGAACATGCACGGTGATAAAAGTCACTGAACCTATTGCCTTTGAAAGCAACGTTTTCTTGACGCGTGATTAGCGTAAAATATATACCGAACGTTTCGTAACAAGTGAGGAGCAATATAACACCGAAAGAGAATACGTCCGAATAGGTGTGCTATTTTACCTGGCTTCTAAATTACAACCATTGCTCTTCGAGAAACAAGAGTTAAACATCGGCGAATCGCTACCGCAGCGATTTCTGTAACTCGAACGCAAAGTTTAACATTTCACGCGTTTATCGCTAAAGCGGAAGGCACTTTGTACGAAACGTCTTGTATAATTTCGCACGCCACCTCGAAATCTTAGTCTTTCGGCATGGGCTCGGTAAACGATGAGAAACAGTTATTAATGATCAGGAATGTAGTCTTTGGAGGTCCTTTCGAACGGTTGAAAAATTGTACCTGGTTGTGCCCATACAGTCGCGATGTCTAACTTAAAGATGCCCAGCGTTAGATTAGCGCGTAAGAGATTCCGCGATTGCTGCACCTGCGTATCAGTAGAACGTGTTCACTTCAAATAGTCTCTACTCGTTCGTTAACAACGAACAAACTTCTCTTTCCCGCTTACGAGCTACCTGTTCTCGAACAGGTGGCTACAGGTATACGGCTATTCGAGTACTATAAATTGCGGTGCATCGAACTTTACAAGCGAATCACAGACATTTTCGATTACCGAAAACGTTCCGTGTGAAAGGCAAAGCGCGATTGGCGATTTACTGTCAGCACATTACGTTTTATCGAAAAAATATCAACGACCGATCGTCTAACTCGAAGCGAATTAGCTTCCTAATATTTCTAAACAGCGGCTCTAGAGAAACGAGAGAATTCGGAAGAACTTACCGAGAGCGTAATGATCTTGTCGAACAGCATTACGGGCGGCATATGAAAATCGAAGACAAAGTACTGCAAATGAAAATATTCGAATTATTTCGACTATCGCGAATTTTTGTCGAATTTATTTCCTTTTAAATTAAAAAGCGACGCGATGTTTAATGCGTATGCTAACAGCATCGTTCTCATTTCTTGGGGAGACATCGTGACATTTATTCGACGATATGTATTTACAAAGTAGTATAAAACGTGCTAAACGATGTGCACGACTTGAAATTACTTCGTATCTAACTGAAAAGAGTCGACATAAATTGTAAGGTCCAACCGTTTATTCGAAGCAACAGTGATCGTAAACGCGTAGAAGAAAAGTTAAATGAAAATTATGTAGCTACGCAATTCCGTGAAAGTAAAAGTTACCTCGTTGTAATATGGACAGTTCGTAGATTCCTTGACGCTAGTGTATTTTCGTTGATCACCTATTTGCACGCAAACCACGGGGTCCATGTTCAAACCTGCCAATTGCCTCGCTTCGATGATCGTGATGCAAACTTGATAATCTTGGGCCTTTAGCGCGGTTTGGCCCGTGTCGGTAGTCTGTGAACGATACATCGATGCAACAAAATTATACGGATAGAAATGCACTCGCTTCCGAAGATTCTCTCCGGAGAAATTTCTCTAAGGGTAGTTTCGATCGATCCCCGAGTCAAAGTCTACCCAGCTAATTCTTATGTAAAACCCGTTACCCAATTGGTTCCGCAAATTACTTATTTCCTTTCCTTCCCTGTCGAGAGGCGATGCCACCCTCTTCAATGCGCTTCGTTTATTTGCACTCGAACCTCTTCAGACACCCTGACGCGGAACGAATTAACAAGCGACGCGACCGTTCATTAATATCACTTTCGCCTTACTATAGCTATGACCAAAGGAAAATAAGAACCGCGTAATAATCGACGAATATGAACTATCGATCGTGGACCAAAATGGAAAAGCAAAATAAATATTTTATCTGTAAAGATTACCGCTCGTTTGAATATCGTTTTAATCGTATTAAAAACGTCGAGAATGGCTTTAGATTCTATAGATGAAATTGTTTAAAGAACGTTGGGAAGAAAGACAGACCTTCGGTTTTGGTTTCTTCGTTGGTCTCGCGATCGCTTCCTGAGGTTCCACCGCGGGTGTGCTAACTTGGCTATCATAATCGGACACGTTCGTCTCCAAAGATGTCATCGAGTTTGCCCTGGAAGGTTCGTTGGATGTTGCGCAACTCGAGTCCATTCTATCGAGCAATTCTCTGGTGTCCGAGCCACTGTCGCAAGATCGAGCTCTCGGTGGTCTCTGCTTACCCAACTTCATGAAAGATCTCATACTCTTCAGCGTAGAACTTCTACTGCTTAAACGAAATAAGTTGTAATTGCGATAGTTATTATATGGTTACTCGATTGAAATTACTTAAAACTTTCACTGTTTCGAACTTTGGTTTCGAACAAGCACGGAAAAGTGCCATTATTGATTATCGAAATGCCGTGTCAAGGTAACGAATGTACTACTATCGAATGAATCGGGAGAAGATACGGTATCTCCATCTTAAGATTTCCTGTCGACATTTTACATTCTTAGCGACGCAAGAGGGAAAGTAAAGGGAGAAAGGAGCAAGGAAGCGAAACAAGTTGGATATTACGAAAGAAAATACGCGAGAAATCCGAGAAGCCGTATCGGCTTATCGAGAATGTCTCACCTCTTACGATCGGTTGACTTCTCCGTAGCCGACAACGAACTACCCCTTTGTAGAAAACCCTTTCTGGAAGTTTTCTCTGGACTGTGCCAAGAACCCTTCCTCTTGCCGCTGCCAGAGCCGGCGTTGGCCTCGAGACTCCTCTCGAGATTTGCGATATTTTGTTCGATGTCGATCAACATCTGTTGCTCGTCCTCCATTATTTCTGAAGCCTCCATTATTTCCGAGGGATTACAACTGCCGTCAGGAGGGTTGTACCGAATTTCGAAACAGATGATAGCCTATACGTATAGATAAACGTACCGGATAAACGTCATCGTTCAAAACGTTTATAAAACAGGGGAAAAGTCAATTTTTCATCGTGGACACAGCAATTGAACCGTGATACTCGATCAACAGAATCAAACGCGGAAACTGTTACCGTAGTCGTGGATTAAATTCCGACGTACCTGAAGAGGTTTGTTATTCAGGTCTACCAAGGAATCCGTGATAACTATACGACCCTCTCTCGCTACCGTTTGTAGAACCAAGCCATACTTCGCAAGCACCTTCTCGTTCCTGAGAACCCCTCGGGAAACGACTGACAGTTGCAATACTTCTGCTTCATCGATCGGTCTACCCAAATTCCAAACGAAATTCTGTAAGCAAACTAAACGTTAGAATGGAGAACGATATAAGCGCTAATTCTACCATTAAATTTTTATACGTATAATTATAAATATGTAATAAAAGTTTATCTCGTACGTGGCGCAGTTTAATACGACGTACTTTTATCCCAATTAAAGCGTTTCGATGCCCATTAAAATGAATAAAATCTCGGTAAATATGCATTTAATATGGTATATTTCAGAGCGTATAAAATTTGTGTGGAACTTTTGGATCAAGGGGATCATGTTGGATGCACCGATGTAACGAACGGGGTGGATTCGCGTAGCTTGACTCAAGATTTAAGTACGCGAGCGTTGATCGTTCGACGATGCGTTATGTCACGAACGATAAAAAGCATTATAGTAGAATGTTTAAAAGCCTCAACCGCATACTGGGACAATATAATGGATCGCTGCATCTACGTCATTCTATTCGAATCACGTAAAACGGCTTTGAAATTTGAGCGCAATATGAAGCGACAGCCATCGGTCGTCGACGCTGTCGAGATACTTCCGTAAGCACTCGAAATTGACTTCCGTTTTGACCAACTCGATAACGGGGTCGCGATTAATCGCGGAGTTTACTATCGTACTTTGTCCCTTCCTATCGATTTCTCGGCTAATAAGGCTACGGCGATACAGAAAAGTTTGCTAGACGTTACGATAAATTACAAATATACGTGCACAATGTCGGAATGTTTTTACAGCGGAATTCGTGATGACCCGTTTTCGAATCGATTCTGTGATCACGCACTTTACCTTTGCTCGCGGCTCGAATAAAACTGCACGATCGGTTTATCCGCGAGCTTCGTAATCAACGCGCGTAATCGACCGAAAAGTGTTAATAATTGCTGTTAAATCGTGCTATATCGCGTATGTTCGTTTTCGCTCTAATGGCCAGCGAAACGATTAACTTGTGACCTACGCGCTCAAGAGGTGTCGTCCATTAAATTACAGAAATTATTGGACGAGTACGTCCGATTCGGTTTTGCAATTTAAAATGTATCTTGTACTTGATCCAGTTTAGAGAAGGTACACGCTGACAATGAAACAAAACTAGTTCCACAAAAATATTTATTTAACGCGAAGAGCATTAAATTGCAAAAAGCGTTTTCGTCTACTTCTTTTAATCGAGGCAGAAAAAAGTGGGTCACGATAAGCGGTTGATATACACTGCTCGAACGTACAATTTAGCCTGTTCATTTGCCTCCCGCAACGAGAATTTTGGCCCCAGGAAATTTTCAAACACTAACACGGAACTTTATGTAAATATATTCATTTGTACGCTGTTATAACTGTGTGAAATGAGCACGGTTCGGTCCCTGGATTTTAAGCGTGCCGGTATAAACTGCACACGCCTACGTACTCAAAATTTGTATGAATAATAAAAGGACGCAAGTTATTCGAGAGACCTACTTCGTTCGAGCGAAAACGTGACGCGTTCCCGTCGCTCTATAACGATGGCATACAGAAGATCAAAAGCACGACTATCGCCGATTAAACGGGGAAAAAAAACGACTAATGAAAAACAAACGTTGATCTCTCTAAATACCTACCAGCTATTTGTACGTTTTTTAGTCAAACTCGTATGAAACGATTTCGCGAGACAACCAATTATAGAGTTTTGTGTCTCTTCAAACAGAATTACGGAGTAGCCGAGCTTAAACGGACAGCGCATTTCATTCGATAATGAGCGGCCGCGTAAGAGTTAAACGTTTATAAAGACAGTTGCGAAACAATTTGAGAGTGTTTCAAAAACATTCCCATTCGACCTTACCTCGTCCACTGCAATGTGGTCTCCGCTTTCTTCTAAGCATTTCGAGTAGTGAGGAACGCCTGCAAAGGAAAATTTTATTACATCCTCATAGGTCGATACAAAGTTCCATAGATACACGAATCTGCGGAATGGTTTGAAGAGAAAACTAATCGCGGTAGAATCGCAAACCAGTTTCGTTCGCGTAGGCAGCAATGTATGCAAACGAACTTTCTTTTTACGATAAGGACTAGTCGCATATAGAAGCTGCAGGAAAAGGGAAATAAGGCGATGTAAGCTTAAAATATTTTAGAATCCCTGAAAAGCAGCAATAAAAAGCTTTCACGCTCGCACTGAAAATTTACAAGGTAAATTCATAAAATAACTCGTCGTAGAAAATTACATCCGTTGCAACACGAAACGTAATTTTTCACGCGACGAACGTATACTTTACGTATATCGATAGTACTGTTATTGAAAATATTTTATCGCGTTCAGTCCACTTACGTTTTTAAGTAGCTACTTAAAACCGTTATCAAATAAAAAACGATCTATGCTGGCAACTATTCTCGTTTAGCCGTAAGTAGGAGTGTAAATCTTTGGGATTTTATGAAAGAACTTTTATACTCTGTAGAAATTGTTTAATCTGGCGTTGGCTGCGATCAATTTACAGCCAATTATTGTGTCCTAGTTCCTAACAAAAAATCTGCTCGTATGGTCAGATTTTTTCCTGGACATGACAAGTGAGCGAACGCGGAATAATTAAAACAACGCGAGTCGAAAAATCGTTAAGCATTCTCTTTTCATGTACTCGGTTTTTAAAGAGAATAGTTAAGATAAGACACGTTCCTTATTAACGAATTAGAAACTTCGTACTAGCTCTTATATCTTCGCTTAACTTTCGTCGAACTTTTATTTACAGTGAAAAGCTGAAGTTCTGTACGCAACATGCACGCACGGTTTTTCTCGTAGGCGGCGAAACAGTGTTCCGCCTTTGCACGCAACCTTTGACTCTATACTACCCTGAGCGTTCATTACTACGGGATATTATTTACGTTAAAGCCGACGTTAGGATTACAAAGTCTCGTTTGTCCCACAAATTCACGCTTTACTCCCCTCTATTGCGAACCACTTTGTACACGGCGATTCGCTCAAAGAGCAAAGGAAGGAAAAGTATCTAGCTACCTGTATAACGTGTAAATTATATCGTCGGCAACGTCGCATCCGTCGTCGCACATCGGAACAAACGCTACCTTATCGAATGTTCTTATATATCCTGAAAAGTTCAAAGTATTTGTCCCGTTTCATCATTTTTCAAAATAAACCCTAGTTTCCGATACAAAATAAAGGTTAAAAAACTACAACTCGCAGCAAAGCTGTTTACGAGAGTTATTTTTACCGTACGCGTTTGTCGAACGCAATCGACTTAATTCGATCAAGCGATTAGAAAGTGAAAAAAGAGAGAAAATCCTGAGTACCATTAATATCGCGCTACTGATTTTAATCGACGAATAAAAATATCTATGATCGTTCGTAATATCGTGTATCGCGAACTTGATTATTTCTATGATAATTAACCCGTTAATATCTGTAGCGAATCTGAAAAAACTGTCCAAAGGTTTTTTAAAGGGGTCAAGCAGAAAATCTCGCGGCTGAAGTTGATGTCACGCGAGCTCGAGGACTCCCTGAACTAGGGCAGGCATGATTAAATGAAAGTTTAACCAACAGGAGTATAGGCCTCCGACCAACGATTCACCGTTAACGTTGTTAAATTCGAAGGCGAATTTGTCTTTATACTCTTGGTCGGTCCCGCGAGGTGACCAAACCAACTAACCACTGACTGATTTATTTAACTCACCGCTGAACGAGTTTCGTACTCGTATCCTCCAGATACTTACAGGCCACCGCAAAACGGTCGTTCACCGTGAAAATTGCGAATTCTTCATAGTGTTTGCATTCCTGTATCAACGAATTTGCAATTTAAAGAGTTGTTTTTTGAGCGGGGCGTAACACGGGACCGTAGTGTTCTGTTTGCGCTTCAAGTGACCGAGCAAATAACTGATCCTCCACCGCGAAAGAAAAAGTGTACGCTTTACGTGCATGAAATCGCGCACTGCTTTGCATTAACGAGGTAATTCGCCGGTTTATGAAAAGAGCAACAGTGAATAACCTGGGGATACTCCACTGCTTGAAGAAAATTTTCGAAATTATAAATTGTATTGTAATTTTCACGAGATGTATCTACTTGAGCTACTCTGCATACGATAAATCGTGCGTTCACTCCCGTTTGCTAAACGGATTATCAGTATGTATTTCCCTTCTACCTGCTAATTGAACGTTTAGCGCCTGTAATCTCCTCTTTTGGGTATTGCTGTGTCTCAAAATGTTGTAAATTGACCAGTAACTAAAGCCATGTCGGATCAACGGGAATAGACATTCGATCAATTACATTTCAAATTTAAGTTATAAATTTGTCACGCACTGAAGCGGTGAATTTCTTGACAATATTAACTGAAGCTAACGTTAAATCAAATGTTGACGCCAGGTATCATAGAAATGATAGTTTCACAACGAGCTATGGAAACAAGATAACGATCCGTAACGCGTCAATCAATTCACGGGCATCTGTATAAAAGGGTAGTACGCGATTCCTCGATGCTTGTTAATTCGAGAGTAAATCAATTGCTGAAGAGTTTGTACAACCCGTATACGTTTCTTTATCGCGTTATCGTATCTTCATTCTCCGCACGATTCCGATCATGTTTCAACATGCTAATGCCTGTGAATATAATTTTTAGAAATTCTGTGAAAACTTAAAAAGTTAGCTATAGTAGTCACCGGTGATCGGCACGAATCTGATCCGATAGAGAGATAGTGCAAAGCGAAAGGACTAAAAAAAGCTTTTAGTCCAGCAATATTCTAATCGCCTTAGATGGAAAGTTGAAATTGCGGACCGAAATGATGGTATCATGAATAATTACAACTAAAGCGTATATGTACACACCCATTTGCATATCGTAATAGGCATGATTATTCAGTAACGTTGGTGCATAGTGAATGAATTAAAAGAGCAGAGGAAGGAAGTAGAGAAACAGATTTATTTATTGCGTAAAAAGAGAACAGTATTTATATGTGTTATTTTTATAAGTGCAATTAAAATTTCAGGGAAACGATTACCGGAAATGCAAACGCAGATAACATGCTTGTGTGGGTGGGTAGTAAAAATAGCCGTGCGTTGTAATTAATTCGAGCCGGTGTGCGCTACTATACATATAAACGATACGACTGAATGGCTTGTGGTCAGATAATATAGCTACGTATTAACTACTACTATTAATGTTTCCACGATGAAACAAGAAATAAAAACAACGAAGTAGTAAAAGAGAAATAATTCCTCGATTTTCATTCGAAACTTGTACGAATGTTATGAACCGATATCCGCTCTTCCTGCTCCCTAAAACATCTATACAAAATCAACACTCTCTTCGGTAACTATTTGAAAGCGCGAACAACAGCAGCAGTTCATAAACAATTGCACCATAAAGAAAATAAAGACCGATGCCGTTTATAAAACAATTTGTTATTTTTATGAAATAAAAATATATCATATGGGATATGAAATATAACAATATCCAAAAGATTAAATGTCGCGAGAATTGGTGCTCAATTAAACGCGATAATGCAGTGGCTGTTCGATGCTTCATTTATTTATAGAACAACTAATTTTAATCGATACCTCTTATTAACCTTGCAGTAACGAAACAATACGTAACAAATTGCAATAAAAACAAACTTTCATGCGTTGAACTACATAGATTAGATTTTTGGATCGAAGAAAATTGTTGTGGAAAAGCTAATTATCGTACACGCGACACTGGGTCAACCGTCACGTTATTTCCTAGTATCGATCGTGCGATTGATTCGAACTTTCAATACTTCTCATCCCGATGTTATTTCTAAAAATACATATTTCTACTTTGTAACGCGTATTTGCTTTATCTCGAATCGTTCTTTCGAATACTTTTCCTGCAGCAGTTAGCACGCTAAACTACCCTGGTGGTTAAATCTGAAATCTCATTAAATGAATTTTTATGCCTTCGTTTTCTCGATCCGTCAACGACTTTATACACCTTTTTTATTCGCTAAAAGTGGAAACGAAATAATTTGTTTGAAAGTGTCGTTTATTAAAACGTTCAAGGTCAAATCTTTTCTTCGACTCGATAGAAAAAAGCAATAACCGAAACATAAATAAACGTAGCTCATCTTTTATTTGTGCGACTACCTAATTACGTTTTAGCGTGCGCGGTATCTCCTAATTGCCCAAAAACCGGTATTAATTACTTACACGTGTACTGTTTAACCGACGAATTCGTGAGGGAAAATATTTCAACTCGTATAACGATACATAATAATTTGTTTAAGTGTACAAATTTGTACATGCTGTAAAATCTCTAGTATTAAATATTAATTCGAAAGTATTACACATAGATACATTAACGGTATTAGTTTCAGTTACGATAAGATGTAAAGCAAACTTTTCATAAAATTATGAAATGGTTCATTACGGAAGAATGAAGAGGTTTTTAATTAACTTTGAGAGTACTACTTTAAGGCGTGCTGTCAACGGTACCGATACGATTCGAAACTTACCCCGGAAGTCAACCTTCACGACCTTGTCTCCCTTGCACTTCAATCCTTGAAAGTTCTTCACTATAACGATCAGCGCCATTCTTCGATACTTACTTCACCGATTGAATTTACAAGGACTTTAATGTTCGCGAACGTTGCGGGTTCCAGGATAATCGAACGGTAGCGTTAGGTCGCATACTTGGTACTGTTCCTCGGACATTTCCGTTCGTTCGTTCAAAAAAACAGTCCACTGGACGAACCGTACGCGAATTCGTTGAAGATCCGGGCGACCCGGAACCGCGGTAAGCGTTGACCGAAGAGTGGATTCGATTCGTCGAGATTTTCAGTAAGAACCTCTGGAATTGGTAATTTCGGAACCGGTCGCTATAGGTGTAAAAAACGAAGGAGCGCGTACACGGGTCGAGCGACGGACAGCTTCGCACTGGCTCGTGTTCGCGCCTCGAACAACCCCCGTGTCCTGACCGCCCTACCCGCCCTTCCTATCCTTACCAGCCTCCCCGTTCCCAACCCGCTATCCTGGAGAACTAGCGCACGCGCCACTTGCTTCGTTCCTCGCGTACGTACACTATCGTTCAGAAATATCGCGGCCATTTCATACTCTTTCGAGCAACGCTCTCTACGCGGAATCATGTGCTCGTTGAATGATGCGAATCACTGAATGGCATTGGTTTTTTTTCACCGGTTCACTGATTAACGCGTTGGATGTTACGATAAAAGTGGGTGATCGAGTCAAACGCTCAAATTGCTAATTGATCATGCGTCATTGACGCGTAGCAACGTTCAAACTGAGCCTTTCTTTATTTATGAGATTTCATTTATGAAATTAATAAAGACTACAGAGTTGTAGAGTATTTTTTTTCTTTCCTAATTCCTATGATTCAAAGATCAGTTACGATATCAATCAAACATGGTAAAATAAATTATTTATTGTCTTTTACGCGTGACCGTCGTATTAACTACCTGGAAATTCTTCCACATACGTAAAAAGGTGTAAGAATATTTATGGAGGATAGTGTACACCGTATCACGCGTCATCGGCGCAGGTATCCACTGATTCCTTTTGCCCTGCTTGCCTCTCAGCCGTGTCAAAGGGTGCTTTGCATTAACTCCCCGTAATCGGTGACGTATGCCTCCTGAAACGGAGAAATTGCTGGAATGGTCGACATACGGACTCGATGGAGTAGACTGGGTGGACTATACCGTTCCGGCCTCCCCTATCGTCGAAATTCCATCACTGGCTCTTACACATGCGTAGAATAATACGAACGCGTACGTACGCTCGTTTCATTCTGGTTACGACCCGTATACTCGTTTTACGAATCCTTGTAGCCGATGTATGCGAATAAAGTCTAAGGTCACCAGTACAAAGGTGGACTACGACAAAACTCTCTTTTCTTAACAATTACGCTGTGTACTAACAATAAAGAACTAATCGAATCAAGCAAACAATCGTGGTATTATATCTTTACACAACATGTTTGTTCTTCCAACGGCTATAGTCGTCTTGAACTACCTGTGGCTACCGATGCTTATTATATTTACTCGCATCAAATTTGCTTCGAACAATGTAGATCGTAAAAGAGAAATTATCGTCTTCGATTAAAGTGTTCGTCAAGAGGCTATGGGTTATTTCATTAAAATTTTAGCTTGACGAAAGTCGCGCATTGATACGTGCCAATAATACGATTGAAATCGTGGGCGGAATAGAGAGAACGCAAGACACATTTCCGATTGATCGTTAAATATATTTCCTTCGTTGACCGAGCTCTGCACGTGCGATCTACTGCCAATTTCATTTGGATATATATTCCAATTTATTTAAGTGGAAGAAGACAGACGTTTCTATACTTTGAAACAATATGAAACGGAAATCGATAGAAAACACGAAAAAAATATCTCTTTGATCTGAAAAAACTAATAAAAAATTGTGTTGAAATCTTGGACCGAAAACGTCGTAAATTGATTAAACTTTGTAACATGCTAAGCTCTAGTTGGCAATAAATTCGTTCAGATATCAAGTAACAAATTCAAAGTTAGAATAAGAAAACAAGCATAATAATTGAATGAACGTTAAATCTTTTTTGCCAAGTTATTTTAAGAAAGATGTTCTTGAGATATGTTGCGGGTAAATCAATAATGGAATAGAAGTTGGGTCTAAAATTTCTCAGCGCCATCCTATCATAAGATTTGGAACTAACAACTGTTGCGTTCTTCTTTCATTTTTCTACGCGATTTCGCTAATTAGAATCCATCGCGATATAGTTTATGCATCGGTATACAGACTCGTGATATTAAAGAACACCAATTTAGAAACGTACACTTTTATTCCTCTAAAAATACACGTATACATGATTTCGTTACAAAGCTGAAAATGTACAAAATATGAACTTCTTAGACACACCAGTAACAGTATCAAAAACATATTCGCATGAATAATTGGTATCTTATTTACATTATATTGTATGATACGATATGCAAGAAATAATGGATCCTCGTTAAACATCTTCGTGAGTCTGGTATCATTGATGATGAATCTTCTGAGTAACTCCGGCCAGAATTGATAGAGACTTTATCTGTTCTACGGTAGAGTCGACGAGTACCCTTGCAACCTCGACGTTGTTATAGATTAAATACAAAAAACCGAAGTAGAATAGATACACGGCGAGTAGGTGAATAACGTACATCCTATAACAGAAAAAGAACGGGAGGCGAATAAAAAATGTGCAGGATTTAATATGATCTCTATGTAATCCGAAAACACGTACACTGCTTGGTATCGTCGAGCTCTCGGTAAACTGGACAAGTCTTCTTTCATGCAATATTGCCTCGCGCCTAAGATACAATGCTTTATGTATTCCGCGTGGTCGATAGACAGAAGGTTAAGCGGAAATATTTGTTGGTCTTTCGAACTCATTTCTTCCTTCATCTTTAAAAAATTCGTGTTATGAAAGGTCCATTCTCTGGTTGTGAAGTATTGCAAAACCTCGAGACCCGTCGATATACGATTCTGTAGGCGAACCATGCTGAAATGATAAAACATTTCTTACTAATAGAAGACTCTCGTACAGACAGAAAAAGCGAACAAGAACTTACAATCTTCTTTGTCGAAATATCAGCATAAGAAAATCGATCAAATACGCTGGTATAATGTGAAAGAAAAAGACAATCAGATCGTGCACGAATTTGTTGCTATGTATATCACCGGCTGGATACCACACTTGCCCCTCGAACGGATAATGATAAGCGATCTTTTTACCTTTCTCCAATATTTCGCCCCAAGTGATAGGCATGATGCGATTTTGAGTAATGTTATATACCTGTATACCTCGCGATCTAACAGAGAAAACATTGTACACGTTTGTTCGAAATCGTCGGAAGATTATTTACGCTACAGTAAAACCTGTCTATACACCATACAGTCTAATCGGGAATCGTTTCGCTCGAGAAATTACCATCCACGATACGCGTATGAACTCGAACAAGCATATCGACAGATTTTATTGTATTCTATTGGCAAACTTGTTCGCTACGCGATGAAATTTTAAAATATCGCTTACTTTTCGGTGTTAGCTACTTTTTGCGCAATCGCAATTAAAGAATTAATAGCTATATCCACCGGTATCACTTCCGCGTGATAGTTGCCGATGCAGTGCATCGACCTTATGACACCTTTCCCTGCGCCCACCATCAGTCCCACGGGTCCGTTCAGGTTATCCACCCATCCTGGTAGCGGTTCTGTCCAAGCTGGAGTCACTAAATCATTATTGCTGTTTAGTAACTACGTTGCTTTCCTCCTTGTAACATCGAGTTATCATCATTCCAAAAATATAAATGTTTTACCGATCGACGGCCTGGCAATGCAACACGGTAAATTGGGGAACTCGTTGGCTACCAGCTTCTCTGCCAATCTTTTCGAATACGTGTAGGTGTTCGGATGAACATTCAGTATCCTGTGTTCAACGATATCTTACATATTACCATTTAATTACCTTTAAGTCATCAGCCTAAATATTACAGAATTATTACGCGACTTTCTTCGTTTGACGTTTCTTGTAACTATTTTAATCGTTTTGCTGCAAGATCATAATGAAATACCAACGCAAAACAATTTTACTACCTCCTACTTTTTATTACTAGTATCAAAGTTACTATCAAAGCGACTAACGCGACGCGTCTTGAAAAAGTTATCGCAAGCAAATATAAAAAGACGCGAACAACGATTTTGTAGATAAAGTAAAATTACGAGGAAACTTTACTCCATAGAAATCAATTAATTACTTGGGCGTGATTTGATCGATGGCACTTTCGTCTAGCCATTGAACCATTCTCATAACGTCGTGCGGATCGTCGGACGGATCGTAAATTTGTTCGTCTAGTTCCTCTTTATCGGGGTAACAAAAAGCAGTGCTCAAATATACGAACGCTGTCAGATTCTTCATTTTTTTGCCAAGCTCTAACATCCTTTTCGTTCCGACCTTGAACAATAGCGGTTACATTTCGTTCGTTTTTCGGCAACGGCAAAGTAACTTTGCGTAACGAACGAATAATTAAGAAGTCACGACTTTCAACGCTTGACAACATTTTTCTGTAACCACTTATCACTTGTTAGAATGAGCGATGTGTTCGATCGATTTGACACGTTGACTGGTTCGGTAGAAATTGCCGTGCCTAGCGAGATTAACATTAACACGGATTATAATGGATATTAACTGTAGACCAACGAAGCCGAGTCGCACCCAACCCACATCCACGGAACTCGGGTGACGGTACTTCGATTATAATTTCAAATGAATTGAAACGAAAAGAGTATTGGAAAGACTCGTTTAAAAAGAATTAATTAAAGCCTCTAAAATTGAACTTAAACTATCGATATCTCGATAGTACGGTTAAGATAGACGGACATTGTTTTTTTACACAAAGATCTAATATTTCTTTTCTCGTGACGACAGTCAACGTGTCAATTACTTTTTTGCCGAAAATTGTTCACAACATTACTCTCATAAATAATCATATGAATTAAAAGACGCACGAAATGCTATCACACCGACTTACCGTGTTCATTTCAATAGCGTCCTTCAAGTTGGACTCAAGTCTGAGCGTTGCCGCGCAATGAAAAACTATGTTAGTTTCGTTAATCAACATTTCCAATTGTTCATCGCTCAGTCCTAAATTATCTGAGGTAACGTCTCCGTTCAACGCTATCACTTTCTTCAGCATTTCCGGCTTTTGTTTTTGAATTCGTTGAAACAACTGCTCGATAAAATTTTTATTTATTTTCATGACAGACGATTTTTATTGTTTCAGTTAATGATCGGAATTATTTTGGAAATATTTGCATACAATTGGGTGATTGGTAATCACTACAAATACGTAGGAATTAATACTTACAGGTAACTTAAACATCTCGTTGACACGAGCTTCGGGACTACGACCTCTTTTCGCTCGTGCCAAGATGTAAATCTTATTTAAATTGCTGCAACTGTAAAGTAGCTTCTCAATAAGAACTTTTCCCATCAAACCAGTACCTCCGGTTATAAAAATATTTTTCCCTACATAAAAAGACTGTATTTCGCTTAGTTCGTTCATGTTTTTTGCAAATCTGAAACAAATAGGTACCAGGTATTTTATTAAAAAATGAGTAAGCAGTCGCTTTAAATATTAGAGATACTTTTTGTTTAGTCTGTTGCGTATCATATGCTTAATTAAACTCCAATGTCTTCGCGACCGTGAAAGTTACCAAACGCGGTCGATCGAGTATGAAAATCAGACTCTCACTTTCATTTTTTTATATTTTACGGCACACATACATGCATATGTTATGAGCCAAAAAGAAGGGACCACATCTCGACAAGGACATATGATAATCATTGTTAATGCAAAACGATAATAACATTGAAAATATTTTATGTAGGAATAGACAAATTGTGAAGATCATCAGTCTACGGTGCAATTCGCAACGCATGTTTCAGAAGATTATATAACAAGATGCACTTTTAATCAAGTTCATCCACCCTGAGTCATCGAAGGTAAACAAAGCCTCTTTTGATAATACCGCATCGAATTCCATTAAATATCGGTTTACTCGAACTGTACTGTAAGAGTCAAGTTTACTGGGTCATCCTTATTGAGATCGAGCTGCAAAAACTGAACCTCGACGTATACCCGTCATCTTGTTATCGTTTGGCATTTCGTTCGTTTTTTCTTTCCTTTCACTAGCTTGTTAAGGAACATTCCAACGAGGTCCAGTTCCCCGATATTGTCAATTTTTGTATACATTACGACTGGATCATGGATATACGATCGAATTTCGCTATAAAAGAGAAAATCGGTGAAAGGCTGAACGGATGCGATCCGGGAGAACACACACGGATAAAACTCAACTAGTACACGATACATAATCTACTTTGCTTCGATTCCTTTGATTCGGTCAAAACCAATCGTCGTGTTAATAAAAAATAACGCGTTTTTTATGAATCCCTTCGTGCGTTTTTTATAACCGATAAATATTAATTACACTTTTATACTCGTTCGACGTGCTCGTTTATTTTTACATACAACGCATGAACGATTTTTTATATTTTGAGTTTCGCTGAAAAAGAAATTGTATTTTTTTTACACGAATTTACTGTTTCCGCTATCGTGTAAAATGTCAAACGGAATATATCCACTTAACGCGTCTGTCAATGATTGTGCAAATTCGATACGTGTTCAAAAACTTTTGAACAACAGTGTACTCATCTCGTATCCATGAAAATGTTTCGTAACGCATCATCGGATGAAATGGAAATTGAAAGACCGCAGTGAATTTGACCTTGCAATTTATGAAGACTATATATTAAAGCTTCAACTTTCTCTGTATACATTAATTTTCATTTCAGGCAATTGTACCATATCGTACGAATCCTCTCGCAATATTAATTCGGAGATAATAGGTGCTGCTCGCCACAAATGTCATTGCCGGACTGTTCGAAATTTTGACGAGTTTTGACCTAGACAAAGTCCAAGGCAAAAGCATTTAATTACAGTAACAGTGTAGTTGATGAAAGACGAGTCAAAAATGTTCATGCTTATTAAAAGTCATCTACAATTTCAATTTCTAACTTCTAATTTCTAACTAATTGATTGCAATTTATTACAAACGAGTATGTAAATATGAAAGCGTTATCAAAACAGATCTCACTTAATCGTTTGATGATCAGATTTCCGCTTAATGTATTCAGTGTTGTGATTTGAATCTGCCAAGCTACATGTTGTCGATTAATCTTCCGACGAAAACCAATATTTTATGGTGACACAACCGGGAGTTACGGAATTCTTTCTGAGAAAGTAACATTGCGTTTTGGACGACACACTGCTCACCGTTCTTATGTCGTATGGTCGAACTCATCAAAATATGCACTTAAAAGATTTCTTTTGTGAAATGTAAAGAATAATGTCATATTTTATGGTTCAAAAATCCTAGCATTACAACAAGAAAGTTATACGATGGAAGCTATGAGAACTATTTTGAATAGAGAATATAAGGAACTTAGGAATCGACAACAGGATTATCGAACAAGAGAAATCCTTCACTGAAAGGTAAGCAGTTCAATGTTCCAGAAAGTGCATGTTGCTTGTATGTGAAAAGAACAAGTCTGACGGCGTTGAGCACTTCGATCGACAATAATGTATTTATCCTTCAATTGCAACATTAATTCAAATTACACTCCATAGCAAGAATGACAAATCAATATTAACTGACGTTCGATGATTTGTAAATTGTAAATTGACAATAAACTGCAAAAATAAATATTAAAATTTGTCATTTTTACGAGTTCATTCATAAAATATTTTCCATCGAATACAATTGAAAGACATTTACGATTCAAGTGATGCTCGATAAAGATATGCAGGTGGTTCTTAAATGCACTAGAACGTAACAAGATTTCTTTTTTGCGAGGAAATGATGCGTCAACGATGTATACAGAACGGAACTTTTTCTACAATAGAGCAGTAATTTATTTTCCTTCAACGTAGCTTTCACAAAATCTTAAATACCGTAGAAAATGAAACTCGAATCAAAAGTACTTGATAGTAGTAAAGAAGACTGAGAGTGTAAAAAAAATATTACAAGGAAAAAGCGACAAAATGACAATATTTGTTCACAGACTTCATTCAGAAATGCATATATTACATAATTACATATTGACATTCGTCGTCGCTGTTAATGAAAGATTTATCATTGTAATAATCTATTTTTCCTTTTCCAACGAACGGTTAAGGCAACGTAAAAAATATTCGATTCATTGCATATTAAAAAATTCTGCAAGAAATGTTTGCGAGTTCACGAGATCTTTAGTTATTAATAATACATTGTACTTATTCAAGAATATCATAACACGAACGACTACAAAAGTTGTCTTTAATAATAGACTAAGTCGGTTTGGGATTCGTTTTTTTATGTCTCGCTGTCGTAAATTACTTTTTTCTCGAATTAAATCAAGTTCACCGAATGCAAAATATTTTGTTTACAGTGTTAAAATAGAATGAGAAAATTCGATGTTTCCACAGTACTTTGTGAAGTAAAAGTATTTCGTTGTAAACAAAAAATCGATGAAAGGGCTTAATTCGAAGTAACAATGAAAGAATGAAAACAAACCGTTGTCGATAGTTGTTAAACTTGTTCTTTGCGTCGATTGCTTTCGATGATATCGACTGAACCGAGTCGAGTAAAAGTAGAACTAATACAATTAATGAACGAACAACGCTCAAAGGAACAAAGTAGATAATGGAAAATAAAATGAAAATGAAAGAGATTCGTGCGTCGCTGAAAACAACAACCGGACGTTGAGTCTGTAGAAAGGAAGAATGCGCTTACCTAACGGTATGAATCCTGTTAAAGCGAAATAAAATCCTCAAAGGAATGATAACGAATAAAAGCAGGAACCGGTAGAATTGAATCGCGAGTGCAACGCGAAACCGAGAGTACTTGGACTGAGCGAAGAAGAGGAAGAGTCGTGAACCGCGCGTTCGAACTCACTGAGCTTCAACCTGGAGCCGGTGTAGGAAGTCGTAGCCAGAGTAGCGTTGTCTCCCCACCTGTATCCAATTTCTGCGTTTTTACGCTTTTTCTTCTTGTTATTTTATTCTTCTAAAAAGTTTGCACAATCACCGTGATACGATTAAGAAATCTTCGTCGCAAATGCAATCGTGAAGTACGTCTATCTTCACTCGTTCCCCCAAAACAAATCGACGAACATCAACTTTGTATCTATCTTCCTGAAAACTCGTAATTTCTAGAAAATATCGTAAATAAGACATAACATTTATATATCTTTTAAAAGTTATAACAAAAATTTATGGACAGGCTTTCAAAACTTTTCACAACCACAACGATCAAGTTAATTAATTCAGGTACACAGCTTGGGAAAGTTATAAACAAATAACAAAAAGTTAATTAACAATTGCGGACATAAATGGTCAAAGTAAAAGTAAATCACCACTAATGTGCACTCTTTTTCGTGAAGTCTGCTAACAGGAACATTGGATAACACCAAGTATAGTTACCCACTTAACGTCAACTAGACTGCTTTGAAACTGAAGGCACTCTCTCTCCTTGGACACTGACCGATGAAACTCAACCATGTTAATACCAGGTAATCAACTTTTTCCGAAAGTTGTAGTCACACTTGGGACCGTACCCTGAATTTCGTAATCACATTCTACCTTTTACTCGATTAACATGGTGGAGCACAGTCAAATTTAATAGGCGAGAAAACCAGTCTACTGTTAATTTATAGCGGTCAGAAAAAATACATAATAAAAACAAAACCATCACCGCTAAATTTTCTACTATACTTTTTTATATTTTTTGCTATTAAATTTTACACAATTAAATAGCACGCGTAAAGATTAATTATATACTTCTTACGTTGTATTACATCATTAGCCGTCCATCACGAATTCAGTTATTTTTATTTGTGATCGTGTTCAGATAAATATTAACGTCTCCTAATTGCCTGTTTCTTGAGTGTAAAATAAGATTGCTACACATTAACAAAATTTGACTCGTTAGCTATGCATATGTACAGCTTCGATCAGACTGAAATTAAGCAAAAAGTTCCTTTCACTCAGAAATATTGTTACACTTTCTCTATTACTAAATACATTTGAAATTATGAACGCTTTCGAAGGGAAGCATTGCGCTGCAAGTGTACGATAAAAATCATTATGTTGCAACTGCAAAATGATGCAATAAATCATCAATCATATTAGACAAATTTAAAGAACAGTAAACACAACTTAGAAACAGTTTTCTTTAACAATGTATGTACATAGTAAAAGTCTATAAGATTCGATCATGATTTCCTTGAAGATACGATATAAACTCTAATTTTTAAATCTTCATTAATAAAAAAGATTCGTTGTCATTTTGTTGTTAGAATCTGTATTTTATATGTGAATTTCAGTGCGTACGAAAGTGGGGGACTCTAAATAAGCGACTTTTTCTTTTTCATAATCGAGAATCTCGCGCTAGCACGGTAGCACAATTCTTTACTGACATTTGACCAAAAACGTCCCTGCAATAAAATTAATCACTCTGATTGCTTTCACTAGACTTCAGTAACTTGTTACAGGCATGTCAAAAATTTCCGTTACGCAAAGATATTATGTAAACTCGATGCACATTATAGTTCATCGGCTTTTTATGTTTCCTTTTGGGAAATCTCTTTTTACCTCTCTCTTTTTTTTCTCCCTTCATCTCGGACATGTATCATAATAATTTGTCTGCATAATGGTGCATGACGCTGCTTTCCTTCGGTGAGTTGTAATGAACGACTTAGGTCGCAATTATAGTCGAAACATTTTCTGGTGAATTTTGAGATAACTATCGAAGCAATTAGATAAACAAATCCTTATACTGCGTGTGGTACGAGGAATCTTCTGAGTATATGTCTCAGAACATCAATTCGATATTCATTCGTTGTAATTGTGATCGTATAATAAAATTTAATCGGTCAACTAACAATATCAAAACAATCTCGATAAAAAGAATAAAAAAAATTTGTTTGTGTATATATAATTTATAATTATCGATTTAAGAGCTTTATAATTTTTGATAGATTAATTTAAGCTTGAAAACTTTTTTAAAAATATCAAATGTCTATAATAAAGAGTACAATGATCAAGTTATAGATTTAAATATTTTTATTAAAGCCTTATCTGAAGTATGTATAAGAAAATGGCACTCTGGGTGTTTACACTACCGTGTTGGAATTAATCAATTTATTGTTCGAATAAATGATTGTAAAAAAATAAAAATGACTTCAGATACTACAACAATTGTCGAAGAATTGGCCAAAGATTATGCGGGTTATGCGAAATTGGATTTATCTAAGCAGGTGAGTTTCGTATTTTACATAACCTCTACAGGTAACTATTGAAACTGACATATTTGTCAAAATATATAAAAAATATAAAATTGTGTTATAGCTGAAGGGTTTTCATGACACGATCGAGGATGTGATGATGCGTTTGGAAGAATTCCAGTCGATCATTGAAATGGTTAGAAATCACTGTTTTCATTGCTTTATCATTCTCAGTGAATATATGTTATGTTTTGTGTTGAAAGGTTCAGTCTGAAAGTTCAAAATGCACGGAGCAACAAATTCCAAATTTAGAGGACATGCAACAGGAAGTCACAAAACTTTGCAGAAGAATAGATGCTTTAGAACATGTAATAGCAATGGCTAATGTAAATCTAACTACGTTAGAAGCTGCTGTTGATAGCGCAGAAGCTGAATTAGGAATTTCTGATAGATTATTTGGAATGCTAAATCCTTTATCCTTCTTTGTAAGTTCTAATTAACTATCTGATATCAACATTTATATTAATTTACTGTGTTATGTTTCAGAAAAAAACTCAAGAGCCTGTGGCTCCAAATAAATTGACAACATTTGAACCTCCAACAATTTATAGAACCAGTGACTATTTCAATAGCGAATAAATAATATATTCTGTGAAGGACTAATATCCATTAATTCTTGTGCATATTAATATGTCACGCATCTATGAAGTACCTTCATATTTAAATAATTTATATAATTTGTCATATCAGGTGAATTTCTTATTTTTCTTCCAAATATAAAGCAAAAATATTTAAATTAAAAAGGTCAACACAAAACATTACAAGTAACTACCTTTATAAATGAAGAATTAATTATTATTATTCAATTTCAATACATATTTCGTTTATTTCAATTATAAGTATACTATAAAATATATTTAGAAAAAACGTTAGCATGCCGCGAGAGTACAGGTCTTTAATTGTGCTTTTTTCTCGCCTAAAAGACATCCTCCACCTATACAGTGCCTCCATCTTGTAAGTGTTCCAACCCCGCAAGTAACGCTACAACTAGACCATTTGCCCCACTGATCCCATACTTTTGGGCCTTGTCTACCTAATTTTTAATTCGCCTGTCATTAAATTATTCATCAGTTGTTTTTTGTTATTAAATTAAAGATTAGCGTTAAAATTATAATATCATAAATTAGTAATGATAACGTTTTATACATAAGTTATAGTTTTCTAAAGAAATTTTGTAGATAATGTATTGTAATTTATAACATTTATTACATGTGATGTATATAATAAATTTCGATTGTTACCAAATATAAATTGAAAGGTTTAAATATTCGTATATAAACTAGCCTTTTAATAACCATACTTTTTTTATCTTTTCTAATGATTCTCTTGACATTATCGTTTCCTTCGGTAACGATTTCATGGTTTCCAACGGAAGAAGTTACCACGTCGCGTTGCAGATTTTTGTTTTCAGAATTCACGATTTCGGACGTAGACTGAGGAGAATGTGTTATAGCATCGTTTAAAAATTTCTCGGGCCACAGCATTGATGTACATTCCATAACAACAAACACAATTACTAACAATTTAGAAAATATTCTTATCAGTTTATATAACATTTGCGCTGCTAATTGTGTTTATTCTGTTATTACTTCAAGTAGAACTTCTTGCCAATTGAAATTATCTATTAGCAAATAAAACGATTGCATTATCGTGCTCGAATCGAACACTGTTAAATAAATCAATCGATTCAAGGCTTTCTTTTCAAATTGCTTTATTTTCAAGATTTAATACCAAGCCAATGAAGAATGGACTTAGAATCACACTGTTTTTGCCGACAAGTTTTTATTTGTGCTTTCTTCAATCCTTTTATGCAATCTCCCGCTAAACAGTGACGCCAACGAACCTGACGACCATTTCCGCAGGTAACACTACATGTACTCCAGTTGCTCCAATTGTCCCATAATTCGTTATCTGTAATATTTAAGAGATTACGATGTCGATAACTCGAAAAATAAAAGCATAGTCAACAAAAGAGAAAAACATATTATGTAAATTGTAGATAATAAAATCTTATTTACTTACGATCTTCGTTATCTCTCTTGCTTCCTTTGAGAAAATCATTTAATCCTGTTTTATGTAACTCTGGTTTATCTTTTATGGAACTTACATGAACCATATCTTCCGAATAATCCAGCAACTTTCGACGATGATATTTCAAAATCTTGTTGGAAGCTGGATATTTATGTGTAGATTTTAATCGAGCGGAAATGAAGCTCTCATCTTGTTTATCGCGTATGCTAATTTCACAGACTTAACATTAAAAATTGATAAATAATATACAATTAATAAATATGTAATCGCTACCATTTATGTATTAAAATAATTGTCACAATATTTGAAGTAAGTTTCAAGGCATTGTCCGTCGATTCAGTAATGTGAAACTTTTCGAGTTTTAATACATTGCCCGCATCTTCTAGAAAAACGTAACCAAAACAATGTGTCAGTATTAGCATAGATAATAATTGCATATCATACCACTATCAGTCGATATGCTGTTAATTCGATGGTTCCATTAACAAGTCAACTTCATAGAAAAATAACTGCGTTGAATACGTAGCAATTTGACAGGAACTATTTGAAACACGTACTACTCGAAAATATGTTCAAGTTATTTAATATTTTATGAAGTCGAAATAACGATATTTTTTCTAAAGATCCGTAATAAAAGCGATAAATTAATTCACATTTTACTTTTAATCGTGAAAAAGTTGTTATAAAAATTAATGTATTATATAATGCACGAATTACTAAATCGTTTATGAAACGCAGATACACAAAAAATCATACAAAACGAAAAATATACTAACAGATCTACTAGTAATTTGAACACAAATAGTACGAGTATTTTAATGTGTAACTAAGATTTACAATATTTGTTACATCTTTAATTGAAACTCGTTTGCTCTCGCTCCTATACTAATTCGCTATTTACGATTTTGAGAATCTCTACATGCATAATTTGACGAGTTTCTTCCTAAATCTAAAGGTATTATGTATTTGCTATATTCTGTTATACAAAAATAATAATCTCCTAACTCAACATGTACTTAACATTTACCAAATCATTAGATTCCAATTACATATTTGACAAAATATTCACAGCCTGAAAAATGCCTTATGAGCACGACCATTCGGAATCTGTCCCTGAAGTCTCAATCTTCGAACCGCTTCTCTCAAATGTTTGGGCTGTAATGGCCCTGTTTCTTGATGTGCCTCCATGACATCGAGAGCTACAAAATCAAACACGATATATGCAACATCTTTACTCTATCGAAAATTTTAATAAAAATTTTTTCTCGTTTTACCTTCTTCTACAATTTCTCCTACAAATACCTTTGCAATACCGGACATAGCAATTACTACGTTTTGCGACACAGAGCAGCCCGTTATAGTTTGCATGATCTATAATAATAAACGCAAATCGCGGAATATGTAAAAAATATGATAAAACATAAGTCATATATATAAATATAAATTACCCTCTTTATTGCTGCTTTTGGAAAAGCAGCTCTTCTATACATTTCATATCTGTCCAATTGATCTTCCGTGAAATTTGAAACTAATACTCTGTTAAGAAATCAGTATAGATATATAAGTACTCATATTTGTTTAAAATCATATATAAGTAGAGTAGCATGAAACTCAAACACATACTGCATTTTTTCCCTCTCTTCTTCCTCCAGCTCCTTTTTGCTTTTCTCTTTGCTTTCTCTTCTTTCTTTAACGGTTGTTGGATTTGCATGAGGTAATACTATATCATTTTCAAACATATCTTCAGTTATTTGCTCTTCTTCTCTAGAATCAATTTCATGTTTAACAATTTCCAATTGATCCTCCACTACCGTACACAACGAATTAGATCCTGCTTCTTCCACATCGGACTGGGATTGAGAACTCATCGCATCTGATTCTACCTGGTACAATTGTTCAAGATTATTTTAGAAATATTACATTATATTTTGATTCGTGCATCATAATTGCATTGTACCTTGACCTGCATACTATCAACATCCAGTGATTCTACATCTTTAATTCCAGAATGTCGAGAGGGACTACCTTTTTCTTCCTTCTCTTCGATGTCCACATGTTCACTTTCATTTCCAGAATCCTCTTTACCAAATATATTATCCATCGTATAATAAAATTGACTCACATATAATTGGAGCAACACTTGTCATTAAAATATGAAAAGCTTGTTGTTTTAGGTTAGAGTAGTTGCTACAGTGGCCATAGCATAAAATAAATATATATCCTATAAACAATATAAATAGAGAGACAAATTTGTTACAAAAAGAAAAACAGAGTAAATTCCATTGGTAATAACGATCGGAATAACAATAAGTTAATTCATTCGTATATATTGTCTTTAAAATATGTCGTATCCCCTCCCGTAATCACCTATTTACACGTGCTCATGACAACTGCATCAAATTTTTTCTGCGATAAGAAGTTGTTAAAAAATAACATTCTGTACAATGTATCGATCATACAATAACATAAAATATTCAAACATTTAATATTAAATTATCTTCAACCATAGAAATGGAATAAAGTTAAAATACAATATATTCCCTTAACAAAATATATCTAGTTTAGTACATAACATTTATAAAATGTTTCGAATTTCTTTAGGGGACACTTCCCATTCCCTGTTCGATAACGTCATAAATATTTTTCAAAGATCCGCGATCTCGAATAAAATTTTTTTACTTATAGATATTCGATAAGTATACCGTTTTTAGACATCGAAGTAGCGGATTAAAAATTGGAACGGTCGAATCGAAAGTGACGAATTTCAGAAAAAGGTACATCGATACTTTGGAAAAATATAAATCAAAAACAATTAAAAAATTGATTAAAAAATAGAAGTTTTGCAAGTTAAAACATAATCAAAAGGATGAAAAGTCGCAAAGTGGCGCCAACTGGTGGTCGGTTAAAATTTAGTCGATGGTGTCGCGACGCCGCGACGTATTTGTCAATATCTCGTCGTTTTCACGATTTTCACGGTTCGTACGAGTTCATGGTAAATCAGCGCGCGATTATTTCGGTGCTATCGGTTTCGGAGTGCTATCGAACAAAGGAAATTGAGTATTTGGTGCGGATCGAGGATAAGTTGGACGTGGGCGAAAAGACGAACAGAGTTCTCGGCGCGGAAAAGGGACAACGAGAACTGGCCGGGACTCTGAACGATCGCTGGTAGGTTGTCGGTGGTAGGTTGGTGGCTCGCGAGTATATTGCCTATCTGGTTCGAGGGCCGAGGGGAGCGCGGTAGTGAGTGAGTGGAGTCGTGGAGTACAGTGAAATATCAAAGATCGAGAGTAACATCGGCTAAAGAGCTGACGCGATTTCTTACGTCCAAGCATCGAATACCCGGCCTACGAATGCAGTTTCAAGACGGAGTCGCGTATTAAGATGTGAGTACGGTGTGCCTTCGAATATACGAGACCGAGACCGAGACGTTTCACGGGAAAATTATGGCGAAAGGAGAAGAAAGGGTTTCGTTGGCAGCGAGCATTGCATCCGTTACGACGGCTCTTCACCAACCGTGAGACAGTGGAAGAGACTGTCTTCGTAGACGGTACGAAAGACTGACGATAACCAAACAAAGTATTGTCGTAAACACAAATCATTTATATCGAACTCTGTACACGATCCTTCGCACGTTCGCGGTTGACGCGGTCGACGCGCGTACGCCTCTTTTCACGCGTAACGTCATATACACATATATAAGTACGTTTTATCAACGGTATCGTTTCACGACACCTTTGCGCGCACGTCCACGAGCATCACGAGACGCGAGCGAAACCGGTCTTGTCTCTTTTCGAGTGCCTCTCGATTCGTTCCTTGCTCTCTTTCGTCCATGAAAACGTCACTCTCGCTTTACCTTCGAATCTCGCTTCGCTCGATTTCATTGTTCGACATCCGTTTACTTTCGATCGCATCGCGATTGCCACATTTATTCGAATTATCTCGCGTAAAATTACCCGCTAGTTTTTTCTTAAACTTTATCGTGTATGATACGCTATCGTCGAAGTTTCAAAAATTGATTACGTCGAATCATTAACTGTTTCGTGCAAGTTAATAAATTTGACTAGGTTTTCGAGATGCAGACAAGAGGAATCGTAAAGACACAAAGACAAGGAATCGGTGACAGCGAACAAAGCAACCGGTTCGCGACGAAGGCCCACGATACGTGCACATACGTTTTTTCTATACAAAGCAAATTCCCTTGTCAAAAATTCGAGTCTGCCCGTATCGGTCCAGTTTTAGAATTTCGTTCGAACGCCACTCGCTGGAACCTCCGCGCGTAGAGGTTAACGAACATATTTTTTAAAGGCGCGCGCATCGCGTCGTAACTAGTAACGAGTCCATTGGTAGGCGATAAGTAGCCGAGCCTCGAGCGATTAACGGTCGATTATACTTAAATCGTAATCGATTGCCGTATCCTTTTTCCACAATTGCTTCGGTGATGGATCGCTTATAGCAGTTTACAGCAATTTTACTGAACGTTAATTCCTTCGTGATAGAAGTAAACGACGGTGCGTACGACGAGAAGGTTTTTCAGCGTTCTCACGATATTGTCGAACGCGTTTTCGAGCGAAATTTATCGGGGCAAGTGGCGGAATGTTTGGCCGAAGGAAGGGCGGGAAACGTCGCGTTTACGGAGAGACGCGCGTAAAGGGAGCGTTGTCGAAACGAAAGGTGTAGCGACGGTCGTTGGCCGAAGGAGAAACGAGCCGGTGTCTCTGTCTCGAATCGGTGGAGCCTGTTTCGCTACGGAAAGCGCCTCCACCCTCCGTGAACTTTCAAACTGTTCCTGTAGCAAACATTCGTCGACGCTCTATCGAATTTGTCAGCTTTCGATCGTGGACCTGAACCGATTCGTGAATGTGAAAACTAGTTTCGATTAACGCGCGGCTAGTAAAGGCAGATTTGATCGGCGCGTTCGAGCGACGATCACGTTTCTCAGGTTCGTTTCCAGAATTCGAAACGACGCGAGGAAGGAATCGTGCGCGAAACGCTGCTACGCGAATGCTTTCTGCTCGCTGGTTTAATGCGGGTCCCCTTGGCAGCGGCGAGGTAGAAGACCGCTTAATCGTTCAGCGGGGCAAAGCGTCGCGGAATAAGAAAGAAGTATCGTGACGCGAAAGCTTAAACGAGCGAGCAAAGTGGTCGCGTGCGAGATATAGAATACGTGTTTACGACAATCGGCATCGCGGAGGTCAATATACCGTTAGAGACACCGCGATACATCCTCTCCTCTCCTCGCTCTGTTTTGCGGAGCGCATCGCGCGTGGCGCCGCGGTCTTCCTATTTTCTAAAATATCTATTTCTTCGTCGGGCTACCCTACGAACGCGTTACTCGCATAGTTTAACCGCACAGGATGCGGCTAGATAACGTTGCGTCGGATAAACTTACTCCGCAACGGATACACCGTTGTCGCGTCTACGCAACTTTCAATTGTATTCGCGTTGCGTTCAGCGAGGCAAGCAAGGTCGCGTACTTGTCGCTAATCGAGTTACAGGAACCACATACTTTGGCACATGCTCAAGCGGTATTCGCTGAAAAGTTTAAGCCCATGTTCGCAAACCCAACGACGTTTTGCGTGGTTGTCTCATTTCCAACAAACTGTTGTTCTCTTCGTAATCCATCGATGCAATCAATATTGTATCAACGATCAAGTTTAGAACGTGTTTAACGCTAAACCGATGTGTAATGTGTACTTAACTTGAGATGAAAAATGAAGTTAAAAAATAAATAAACAAATGACAAAACATAAATTGGTATACATATTAACTCCTTGCCGTACAATTTGTTTGCTAAATGTGTCAATCACAACTAACTATCCATAGCAATAATGTTAAAAGAAATAAAGAAAATTAAAATGTTGTGAGTATTTTATATTCAGCAATCTCTGACTATATTTATTATAGTTGGACCTAAACTTGAAGTTCAAGAGTATTACAAATCTTAACAGGATTTCACACTTTTGAATTGTGAATGCGTAACGAGTGAGACTCGTCAAAGTACGGCAAGGGGTTAATTCTTCATCTTCATGAAGATTAACGTAGATATCAGCACAATCAATTCAACAAATTGTGTTATTTATAATAAAGATCTTATAGAACGGTCATTTGACCGGTTTGGTAGTTTTAGTGTTAAACGATTTTCCAAACGCAATGTTTGGAAAACTACATAGCGATGACTATACTTTTAACCGTTCGTTAACGATACTTTTGAAAGAAGCTCTCACGCTCCAGTATTTAAGCCGCACGATATTAATCCGTTTTACTTCTCTACCTTATGTGCTAGATTAGAAGTTAAGATCTAGAATAATAGGTATTTAGGAATTTGATTTCCTCGTACTCGAATGTACTCCTTACGCGTATCTTGGTTAGCTATCAATGAACCGTGTTTACGCGCGTAGCCAGGTCGGTTCGCGCTATTTCGTTTCTCGCTGCATCGGGTCCTTGACTCTGCCACTGTCAGCGAGTAAAGCGAAACTTTACGTAAGCACTTTCTACCTGTGAAGGTACGAAAAGGCGATCGGTAAAAAGCGCTGTCTCGCGGCGAACCGCGATCGCGATCGCTAGGAAATAATGTCGTAGTCGTGGGTGTTTGTCGGACGAACTGTACCACCTCCCATTCTTGCTCGAACCTTTTTCCGAACGAATAAGGGTAATCCTTTCACCGCGGTGTTTCCTTCCTCGTAGTCGCGGATCTGTCGCTGAAACTCGTTAAATAAATTCGTTCGTTACTTTGAAACTCGAACTGAATATTCATTTTCCCGACGCAACAAAGTTTTCATCCGCACAAACTTTTCACGTAGCTGTAGACTTTTTCGAGTTCAACGAGAATTGTATGTTCTTGATGTAATTCGTTCACCGTGCATACATTTGTAAGAGTAGTCTCAAAATACATCGGTACGCGAAAGTATTCGAAAAGGTTTGTTATACCTTGGACGAAGAAGAAAGTTCCAATCTATTTTAGACGCGGTGCTGCTTTGTTCGAATGCTTTCGCGTACACGCGTCATAGGGCCGTTATCGTAGTAGAAAATAAAGATTCGCAACAAGATTCTCTTCTTTCTTTATTAATTCGCAAAGATTCCGTTTTGACGCAGGTGCGAAGAGGCTACAGAAGTGGAGACGCATCATCGGCAAACAGCAGCAACAACGATGGGCGTCGCCGAGGACGAGACACCGTCCTCTTTGACTTCTCATCCAAACCCTAACGTTAATAACCCCAATCAAGAAGGTACGTGTCCGAGTTACTTCTTTCTTACAGCTAGTCTTCTAAAACTCGTCGATCAAGTTGGGCAACGTTAACCCCTTGCACTATGACTTGTCACGTGCGTCAAAGAGAACTAACTAATTATAGCTACAATATTAAAACAGACGAAAAAACTTGAAATGTTATGTTAATATGTTATTATTCAATCGTCGACTGTGCAAATTATAATTGGACTTGAACTCCAAATTGGAGCGTATTGAAAATTTGAGTAAAATTGATCATGGCCGACATAAAAGTGCGTCACGAGTCAGACTCGTCAAAATAGTGCAAGGGGTTAAAAGCCGATTTAATTTTATTTTAAAACAGAATTCGATTTACTATTCAATTATTTTCCGTAACGTGATCGCGTACGGTGCTGCACAGATTACGTACCTCGTTTAGAGGAAAATAAGGTACCCGCCGTTGAATTTCGATGTTTACGACAATGGTTCTTCGATTCCGTGAACGTCGCGACACTGCTTTTTTACGAGTTTCTTTATCTGATCTCCCGGCGCACGCGGCGCTACGTTTTTCTATTATTGTTTCTCTCGAAATACGAGACCGATATCGTTTTTCATGCGTTTTCAGAAACTCGCGTTTTTTTGTGACCGTAGCAGGCTTACCGTTTTCATTGATGGATTTCGGCGCTTAAAGCGTATGTCGCGTTTCTTTAGCTTAAAGGGGATATTTCGAAGGAAAAGTTTATAGATCGGATAAAAATACTAAAACGAGACTCGGGTACGTTTATAATACGTATATTTTGGTCTGACCTGTGACCGGTATAACCGATTGTTTCATGCTGAAAGCATGCACAAAACTCGGGACACAATTTCGCTTTTAGCCAACATATTTCTGTATCTTATCAGGACTCATCGTATTGTGGAATAACAGTATAGTATGTACGCTGGGATACTGTATAAAGACACGATAAGAACGCGTCTCGGAGCGATCAATCGACAGTCTATAGAGCAGAACCGTGAAAGGAATATACAGGTTTCGCGATTCTGTTCCGGATTCGCGATCGACGTTAATCACAGCTCGCGTTAACCTTGCGCGTTCTTGGGTTTTAACTCGAAAGCTAGTTTCGAAGCAAAATGCGCGCTCATTAATCCGTTTAATTATGCCGACACGGAAGCACCGTGAAAAGTCCCGATGCGACGGAACCGTGCAACGCCGCACCGCTTCTCGCCCAACGAGCACGGTAGCGGACTCTTAACGATCGCTATCCTTTCTTGTCTCTTCCGCGCTCTGTCCTAACCCGACATTCTTACGCTCGCGTGCACGCGACACTTCCCTCAGCTAACGAGAGACATAGGGGAACCACCCTCCCACTGCTATCTTTCTTCGCTTCGGAGTTTACGTTGGTCAAGCGGTACAGTCAGCAAGTCTGGCTTCCCTACGGAAAATTTGACAGCCGGAGGGGAAGATAAAGAATGTAGGAACAGAGTTTAAAATACTATCCTTTTATTTAAGAGAACACACAATAACGTAATTAAACTATTAAATATAATAAAACCGGTAAATGTTCAGTATTCTGAATTTGTAATTCGCGGCACAGGTCAAAATCGTATCACTTCCGTAACTAAACTGAACTCACAACAACGCTGGCAACCACTTCCGCATAACATTTCACACAGTCCCTTTCATAAATCGTCATTCACAACTGCAGTCGCACATACAATTTCACAGTGGTTGCCAAATCAAACTAACAAAATATAACACACAACAAACCAACATAACACGCTCCCACAAGAATGACAGTTTGCGGAGACCTATGGATATAAGAGCTTTGGCATTTGGGTCTCCGGAGTTCAATGATTAGAAATTTCTAAAGTGTACTTTGCATCGGTGGTAGAATATTAGCCAATAACCGCGATGATTTTCTGTCGTTTCATCATATTAGCGACGATGTCCTTTATCGCTTACTTTACCAATGTAAACCGAAGTTTCGTACTTTACCGACCACTTGTTCAATCGTTTACGCAAGTATAATAAACAGATTTTTCTCGTTAACGCTAGTGTACTTTCCCAACGTAACACTAGACTTTACTTACTTTGCCAACGTAAACTATGCTTTACGCGTAAACGGGAGAAAGCTGACGACGGGAAATATAATTTCCCCGCGTTTCCCCTTGAACGAGAGAAGCCTGGTTCGCGCACGATAACAATGGAATAAAATCAAGGAACCGTTATCGATCGTTATCGATACCGAATAATATCGTTATCGATCGTGGCGTCCTTTTTCCAATCGCACTTTGTTCCATTTGTCGTAGCTCGTTTTATAAATCGTTTACGGATGTTCTTTGCATGCTTCGCATACTTGAACCCAATGTGTTCGCGGCGATCGAACAACGATAACGAGAGTCCTCGCGAACAACGATCCATCCAAGGACGACCTATTGGACAATCGCGACATCCTTTGTGTCGCGACTACGAGAAAAAAGAGCGTTTAACGTACCGTGTATTTCCGTTTATCGTAACGCGCGAAATTGAATTTTCAGTTGGAGCGCAGATTTTCGTAGCGAGAGGGTTAAGATCATTCATCGTCGGAAAGCGAAACAATTTATCTCAGTTTCCTTATTGAACACGTATCGGTCTCTTTTGTTTAGTCTCTTCTCGGAAGAGAAGATAAATAAGCAAATTAATCTTATCGTTGCTTATCCAATGTTCGAGCGTGACTAACGATCGCTGCGAGGGCAGAAAGATTCGTTGGACGAACGGCCGAGAGCCAGTCGATGAAAATTGCTTCGTTTCGCGTGACCATTTTCGTGCTGTGTTCGTTCATCGATCGCGGCTACGGTTTATACCCTGGTGTCAGTCGGTTCTGAACCGACGTAGGCGCATGAAAACTTGAAGGTACCCGTGCTAAATATCTTGACAACGTAGAGACGCTCTGCCACAGGCGATCGACTGTAGATCGAGAAAAATTCGAAACAGGTAGAACGAGTTTAAGTAGAAAAACGCGTTCCTAATCCAACATTCGACGCGAGAACTTGCCGTATTTTTTTCGAGCAATCGAACGTACGATGTGCTACATGTTCGTCTACGCTGTTACTTCCGCTATTTTACCATCCAAGTATTTTTCTTCCGGCGCGAAAGAACGGTGCTTTCGGGTAATGGCGTCTCTCGAGTGGCACTATCGTTAACGTAGCATCTAGTTCGAACACCGTTTGGACAACAAAAGGTTCTAATTAGATGTTTTTGACTTCATCGATCGTCTACGTAGGAAACGGCGCGAGTCCGATGGACTACTAATAAATACGATACATCCTATTTCTGAACTTTATTTTTCGCGTTGTACCTTCTCGGTAAGGGGAAGGGAAATAATTGCAGGGAAGATGACGGTAAACGAATTTGACGCGAATTAATTTAAAAAGTATCTTTTTCTCCAAAACTCGGTTTGAGAAGCATCCGTTGGCGACAGGTCAGAAATTGATACCGACTCGAAGGAGAACGAAGAACGAGCTAAAGCGTTTCGATCGGATCAGTGGTATTATCTGGTGGGCAGGTTTACCTGCCGTCGTTCGCTGGTAAGGTAGATGCCTTCTAAAGGCGACGAAACGTAGCTCGTTTGGAACGAGGCGAACGTCGAGTTTCAGGAAAATTGCCGAAAGCCTCTGTGCGACTCGTTCTCCTTACATTCTACATCGTCGTTAACGCGTAAGTATCTTTTGATTACGGTGTTATCGTTATCAGTGTGGAAATCCTGCTCGTTGCTGTTCACGCGATGTCTTCTACAGATTTTCTTATGAATAATACCCTCTTCTAATTTGATCCATCTTTTAAAAAGAACACGAAGCATAAATAAAGTCGTGTTCGAAATGATTTTCGACTAAAGCGAAATCGAGAGGAGGAACGTAACTTTCCGAGCGGTCAGCATTTAATCGCGACCTCGTCGGAACCGATTAAAATAAAACCGAAACAGTTTCGATCTCGCGGAGAAAGTATAAAAGGCAGTTTTCCGCGTCGTGGATTGTACGATATATTTCTGGTTAGTAAAGTAACGGTTCCGCAATATTTTCACCTGGTATGCGACACATAGTGGAGCACTGCAGTATTTCAGTTAGGTCGGACTGCGCTTTGAACCGCTGCCAACAACGTCTTCCTCTTCGTCATTCTACTCTTTCCTCCTCGTCTCTCGACCCTTTCGTAGCCTGATCTTCGCGTTCGTTTCACCTCTGGCTATTCTAGGTCAAGTGTGCGTTTTAACGATCAGCGTTCGCGATGATTTTTTCGGTCTAAGATCCAAAGCGATCGAACGGACGCGATCTTCGGCGCGTCCTAATTTCGTCTCGAGCATCGCGATAAGGAAAGGATCATTTTCTAGGCGAACAGAGTCTTTCAAAATCTGTATAGAAACGATGTTACATCGGAGATAGGTTCCGGTCTAACAACTACGCGGTATATCTACTTGCAGAGTCTACCGTCTAACAAGTAAAAGCGCTGCCGGCGAAAGAAAATGGACGATTAATTAAAGTATATCGAACGTCGTCACTCGTGAAAATTTCGGTCGTTTCGATCGATCGCGATCATCGGCACGCGTGTCTTAGCCGTCACTCGTCCGTGGAGCGTTAAAGCGTTACTTTCTTTTCCGCGAGAAGAACAAACAACAATAGGGTGCATCGCTCTATCCGTAGATCTTATCCGTCTCGTTTCTTTCCACGTTTTCGCGTCGGCTCGACTAGCGATCGAACTCCGTCCATTAAATACGAGTTAGGAAGATTCGGTTGCTGATCGGTAAAACAACTAATTTAGATTACTTACCACGTTCACAGGCGCTTTAACGAAATTTTCAAAGCGATCTGCATCTACTGTTCCTAATGCATTGCATAAGTTGCAACCGTTACGGAATCGTCGGTGGCGCCTCTATTTTTACACGGAAAATACCGTGATGGCGTCCAACCGTTTCACGATTAATTACTGAAATCGGTGCGCTGGTCGCGCGGCTCCTGACCGACGCGACGACGCCGATCAACGTCCGCTCTAGACATCTTGATTTCGCCGTCTCTTCGAACGCGAACGCGCGTTCAATAATGAACGCTCATCGACATTCGCGTCAGACCTGCACGGTGAACCAATGAAATTTCATTTCTATTTCATGATATTGTATTTCCGTTTCGACAGAGATTTTACTGCCGATTCATCTCCGTTATCGCTCGAATTCGCTCGAATTAATCTTAGCCGTCGATGACTAAAAACTTTGTCGACAGAGCGATACGGTCATATCGCGGTAAATATCGTCGCGGTCGAACGTTGTAATCTCAAAAAACAAAAGATAAGGCGTCGATCTTGATCGTTTTTGTTAACGGTACGAGACGCCTCACGGATCTCCGTTTCGTTCCGATGCAATTAATCTCTGAATGCTGGCACTGTCTCGCCGAGTAACTTTTTCGAGTCGCGTTCGTAAACATTTACGTCGAAAGATCGATACGAGAATACGTATGCGGTTAACGCGAAACGTAAACGGTGTCGCGCGTATAACGAATTCTTGTTACTAATCGCATAAGTGACCGTTAATGCGCGCGTATCGAGTGTCCGACGCGTCGTGTGCGTCGTTTCTGGCCGAACTATTATTTCAACGTTTTCTTTCTCATTTTTAGGACAGGCATGTCTATAATTCCGAACCGTTGCCGTTCGGAGTCATCAAGATTAGCTCTTTCCTCTTTTTTAATTACAAAAAGGAACATTAGGTACGTAGCTTTTTTTTCAAGAGGTTTTGCAACTCGAAAGAGTATCAACGGGCAAACAGGAAGGCGCGGGAAGAGCCGTGAAGTCTCACTGAACTCGATCGGACACGCTTTCTGTTTTTACGTCGTCTTTAGAACGAGCGGTTACGCTCCCCGCTCGAATAATAAATACAACGACTTTCCATTTTCAACTTAAACGATGTTTCGTCGATCGCAAAAAGAAATCGCGGGTGGATCCTTACGAAATCGCGTTTTGGCCAACGACCAGACGCGTTTCCATTTTAGCGTATTCGCAATTAGCCGTTCGTTCGATCGTTCGAGTTTCGAATCGCGCAACTCCGATTTGGCGCGAAAGAAATTCCGAAGGGCACGGAGCGGTTAACAATGACGCAACGAACACTCGAGTCGTTTTCATTTTCAAAATATTCGACTGCATTAGTCACTGTTTCGTCTGTTCGTTTGACCCGATGTTCGAGGAATGACGGAACACCTTTCGAAATACTGCGCGTGTCATGAACATATGATCCTGCAGAAAAGCGATAAACATAATATTTTCAAAATATTTCGATAATAACTGAGCGTGGTCGGTAATTAACCCTTTAGCCTATAACCACGAGTCAGACTCGTGACGCATATTGCAGTTGAAATGTGACAAAACTAAATCGTAATTGCAAAAAGACTGAGTTTTGAATATGATACTAATTGCAGTTTGCATAATTGAAGACTGCTAAATCCAAATTACACTTAATATTTCAACATTATTTAGTTACTTTAATGCTGTAGTAATAATTGGGCAGCTCTGACTGACGCAGCTAGCGAAAATCGTGTAGACTAAGGGGTTAATAGAGATTTTTTTAGAGTCACGTTAGAAAAGCTATGGAAATAATAGGAGTCAAAGAGCACCGGACGGTTCTCGGAAATCCAGCTCTTCGGATAGGTGAACATGCAGGTCCTGAACGATGCGTTTATGACTTAGTTTCCACCGAGGGTGCAAGTCGAGCTAGAGTCGGGTGGGGGTGAGCGTTCTTACAGTGGAAACACCAAAGGTTTACTTGAACTCTACCCTAAAAAATTTTAGGGTAGTTGAATTGGGATTCGGTGGAAACGACAAGAATCGAGTAAATGTTGCCAACATAAGAAATCCAAATTGCATTGTGCATCACGTGTTGTATTAATTGGTGTAGGCAAGGTTATTAGTACTTCATTACTTTTTTACAATGTTATTATAAAATTAATGTTGCTCTCCGATCCATTTTAATAATATAACCTTTACATGTCAGAATATGGTAGTTGACTTTGTGCAGTTGGTAATGTTCAACCCTGCTCCAACTCCGACGTAATTTTACTCTGGTGAAAGCAGGCAAGGCAACTGAATTTTAACCCCTTGACATACAATGACGTCTCAGAGACGTTATTCATTTTTTGTGCCATTGTAGACTTTGACGTCTCCGAGACGTCAAGAACTGTCTTTGGCTAACACCGAGTAGTATATTCCTAAATGCTTTGAGCAGCAAATGATTGAGCAGTATCACACGTTACAAAACTATTAAATTATTATTTTATAGTATTATTTGATTAAATATCATCTCTATTGAATGTTATAAAGCAGTATAAATTTCAAAATAAAACGCCCTGTTTCTGAGCTTGTACATGAGTGTTCCCAACTGAGCCAAATTAAATGGTCGACGCGCATTTTATTTGTATGTCAAGGGGTTAACCCGACTCTAGCCCGACTTGCACCCTCGGTGGAAACTAAGTCTATGACACGCATTGTAGGTCCTGGAACGACTCGTGAAGGAAGATTCGAAGGTTGGCGCGCTAGAATCTCGATCCTGGCGGGTAAACGAGAAGTCCACGTGCCCCGTTGGGCACAAGGTGGGTTGGGAGGAAACTCGAAGGGTCAGGTTAGGAGAGCTCGTTTCCGTCAGTCACGATGCGTCACTCGACGCGAATGCGCATCCTTCCCCTGAATTTTTTATTTTGTATTTCGTTCGGTCGAAAATCGCCCACGCGATCTCCTGGGCTGTAAGCGAGCACGCGCGCGCGCGAAAACGCGTTTCGTGCATTCGTCGGTGTAAGTCGCAAGCGCAACGCGTTGCCGTTGGCCGCAAGCGAGAGAGAGGCGAGTAGCAGCTTGTGTTCGTGTTCGTTGCGACGTTTCCGAGCGGCGTATTCGCTAGGCGAAAAGAGCTAGAAGAGGAACGCTCGCGTTGACCGCGAGAGCGGACAAAGGAAGGAAAGAGAGGAGATAAAGAAACGGTTAGGAAGCAGCGAATGCCGAGTGCGAGAGGGAGTTGACCGAAGAAAAAGCGTCGGCGTGGTGGGGCGGTTAGCGACAGTCTAGCAGCGCGGCATGCACCGGTAGTGGTAACGCGGGTGTCGGTGTTCGAAGGTGTATACGCGTGCACGGACACGCCAACGCGAGCGCGAGCGCGACCACGTACCGAAGAGAGAAGGCGAACAGGAGGGAGACGAAGGAAGACGATCGGTAGACAACGGTAGAGGAGTGGTAGAGAAGCACGGAGAGCAAGTTGGCAGAGACAGTGCCGAGAGAAGCGGTCGGTGGCAGTTCGAGTCTGTCGTCAGGTCGAGAGACGCGCGGCCAGTATCGTTCGCGAGATTCGTCACGTTTTTTTTTTACGCTTTTTCCCTTGTTTTTTCGCCTCGTCGTATTTCCCGCGGGTCGGAAGAAACCGCGCGATCGAGACGTTCTCGTTCGCGATTCAAGATGGGTTAAACGGTGTTCCTCGAACGTTGCGCGATTCGTCGCAAGATCGGTAATCCGCGTACACGCCTCGCGTGTAAACTTCGCGGTGTTTCCAAGTGCAAACGAGTGTGCTCGTCTCGAGAAATCGACTCCTCGAACGGATCGAACGATATCTCGCTGATTCGCGTATCGCTCCTTCTCTCGGATAGATCGCGTCGATAAAGGAGAACAACGCGTTCGATCGTCGCGCGATAACAGTGCGAAGGAAGAAATACTCGTTTCCGCGAGTGATTCGATTCAAACCGAACGAAGGGTGCGCGTCGATGAGCGCGTCGAAGACGAAGACGACTACTGGGATAGTCGCGTTTGGCGACCAGACGCGGATAATGCGGCAACTACGTGACCGACCGAGCTACCTTGAACGATTCGACGGATCAACCTCGACCTACGAACGCGTCGTCGACGGACGAGCGTAGCTACTTAGGATTCGTCCAGTCGACGACGACCGAAACATCGTTTCGCTCGTAAACGAGCAGATTCCTGCACCGATCCGAGAGAAACCGTTAATCGAGACTGGATCGGATCGAGCAAAGTAGGACAAAGCGCGATATTTCTACTTACGGAAGAACCTAATGTCGCGCGCACTTGCGGCAACCGTACGAGGATCTTGGAAGAGTATCGTCGAATCGCGATTTAAAGGTCGTTCCCTTGTTCGATTTCCGAGTATCGGATGACCATTCCACGCTAGCGTAGCGTCGCGTACGAAAGCTACTACGAAAACGAAGTACCTTGTAACTTACCAAATAAATCGAATATAGCTCGATTCGTTTAAGAACAGTTTTATACCCTCCGTTGGACAGTTTTCTCCGATCGAGGCGAAGAAGACAAAGTTTTCGAAACGATCGAACGAAAGGCGAAGGAGCGAATCATCGACGTTAGCTTCGTATCGATCGATCGAGCGAACGAGCGAGCGGGCGCGAGCGTATCCGGAATACGGAAAGAGCCGATCGAGGTATGCGCAACAAGTTAAGGGGGAAACACGTGACCGTAACTACCAAAGCAAACATCCGAGCGAGCGCAGATAAGGGGTTGGAGGCGACGACCGCAAACCTACGGATGCACGCAAAAAGTATCCTCGAGCGTAATCTTTTCCGCGTACCGCGTCCAAACTGAAACTCGCTGGCCGAGTTACTCGAAGGAAGATTCGCGAGGTCGCGCTTAACCTCGCACGGTGCTCGATCGCCAATTTCTTTTCCGCTCGATATCTAGAGAACGAGGATGTATCGTACCGATAAAATTCCCTGGACAATCGCAACGCCTTGAATGACTTTCCCGTTTTGTGGCTTCGTTTTCGACTCGTCCGACGAGAGGGCGAAACAAATGCCCGTCGCTTCGGAAGATTGGGTCCCGCACCCGGCTAAAATAACCAGTTCTATCACCACCGTCAAGGGTACCACCATCCAAAGCACGACCACTGCTTGGATGTCGCCGTACAGCAGAGCGCCGCCCTCTGAACGCTCCGCTCCCAACAATATTCACAACAACAACAACAACAACAATAACAACAACAATAGTCATAACAATAACAATAATAATAATAATGGTGTCGTCATACTCGAGGGATGTAGACCACCTGCCGCGACCACGGCCAGAAGATTCCTTAGGTGGTTCAGCAGACTGGGCCAACCCCCGATGGGAAAGTCAGGTAAATCGGTATATTCGATCGAATTTTCCTGTGGCCTGCTCGAATTTGCGCTAGAAAAGTTTCGGTGGAACGAAATCGATACTCCTGCGAAGTATGTAACATGCGCGAACGTAATCTCCTCTTATTATACTCGGCTACGCGGTACTGTTAGTCATCACAGGTGTTCCTGCATATGGCAGTGACCATTAATAAAAAGACCGTGCTTACCGAGCGAACATATGCTCGTTGCGGGCATACGTAATTGAATAGAAAAGTTTTACGCGTACCATTAAACCGTGCTTTCTCGTTACTGGCGCGTAATTCCGTTCTCGTTTATATGTTCGTAGAAATTTTGACTCGACCGCGTTCGAAAGAACCCGTAAAAGCTTTACGTAAAAAGTCACGGCGAAGCGGGTTACAAGTTTTAAACGGAACGTTCATCGCGAGGCGAGTTTTTTAAACTATTCTCGTTGCACGAGGCGAATAATTAACAACGCCGAGTAAAATAACTCTCCGCAACCGTGCTTTTATGCCATACGTGCAATCTCCGCAACGATCAGTGTCAAGTTCCTGGTATTTAACGATGCGTCGAGTATTTGGTGCAACGTACTCGGGCTACCATGACGAATGCAGAATCGTATTAACGGGGCTTCCATTGTACGATCTTTCAACGTGCTATACCTCTACAGAGCGCGTTTTCCTCATCGAGCACGAGCTCGTTGACTTTCAAAATCGCGTTCCACGCGTGTTTGCAAGCTGTCGCGTCGCGTTCGTCCCGAAAGAGCTCAACGTCTTCCTCGTTGATCTTCGTAATTTAAAGCTCGTTCGATTACGAGCTCGACAGCGAACGAGAAGAAAGCTTTTGCGGAATAGGCGTGACGGTAACGAACGATAAAGAGGCAAGCGATTGCGTGACGCAACACGTATTCGAGTGTAGTAAATACGATAGAAACGAATCGTAATGCAACGTTAATTGCAAAAATTCATCTACACCGAGTGCTTCGATCGCTATCATAAATATTCAATAGATCGTTAATTATAAATATGTTCGCGATACATATTTATATTTTCGGAAACTTTTTTCCTCGGAAGAACGTTGGCTCGCTGGTTGCGTAATGTTTGGTTCGTTTTAGATTTTCAAGGTACGCTCGTTCGACGGTAAAAGACACGAATTAAGATTAACTGGAAATACCAGGCTACGATTTGGAATTGCGTCGTGGACGCGAGGAGGTGGGTCGCACGCGTGTCGAAATACAAATTGGTCGGTTAGCGTTTCGTTAGTGGCACAGGGAGCAGAGAGCGGTGACTCGTGCGTGGTTTCGCCTTCGTTATCTGTCCAAGTAACTCCATTAAACGAGTCGGCGCGAGTCAGCGAACGTTATTACAAAATTTACCGTTCAACAGTACTTGGAACTCCGTGACTAAAAGAATAGAAAAGTTTCGTGTCGTTTCCTAATCTAGACCTTCGTTTTCGAGATAGCTATTCAAATTTATTTGTCATGCTTTTACAGTGTTGTTCCGTTTAAAAACCTACTCTATTTAATAATTTCTCTGCTCTTTTCCGTCTTCCTTATTTTCTATCGTTTCACAGCGAGTTCTTCTTCCATAGGAAATATCGCTCTACGACTTTGCTGTTACAGCCACCAGATCTTTCGCCGGGTCGATCGATCGTTAACGGTGCATCGTTATCGTTAACCAACGCAGAATTTCGAGTCGCGCGATGGTATTCGCTCCCGATATCCTCCAGAAGTTAACGATCGATAGAACCTTAGAAGGTTTTACGTTCCATGGAAAAATGCGTGTCTACGAATCGAACGAGCGCAAGATTGTCTAAAAATAACGAGTGCTCCGCGAACAAAAGGAGATTATTCTTGAGATTGAAACAGCCGGCAACCGTAGCACGACACGATAACTAGGCCGGAAAGAGGACGAACCGTAAACTTGATAAATAAACATTAGACTTGGTGTGCAAACCAGGTCGCGATCGCTGCTGGCAACGGCATGCCGCAGAATTTGTAATAACCGCGTTACTCCGTTCTCTCCTCTGTCTTTCTTCTTCTTACAATTAACCGTCCTATCAATTAGTTAACGGTTGGTCTGGCCTTTTTTGCTTTTCGACGCTTCTTCCCTCTAACCAAAACACAGATCTCTTTCTATTTGCAGACCGAAAATCGAAGCGAGAATATTTGTACGCGAATCCCTCGCTATCGTAAAAGCGAAACTTAAAAGGGTTAGTCTTTCGAAGCGTAGAAACATTCGAGCGCGTTTCATTTTTCCTCATTTTTCCTCGTTTAAAAATATTATTCGAATCGAGAGCATCGAGTTACCGGGAGCGTCGCCGTCGCGCACCACGATAATGTCGCACCATTATTCGAGTTTCTAATTAGTCTAATGAGTGAAAAAAAACAAGTTACGTAAGGTTGCCATTTATAACCGTCAATGTCTCGATTGTTCTATCCTGCTTGCGCGCAACTTACCGATCTTAACTTTTATCACCGTGTATCACGATCAAATCGCTCTGTATAATCGATCACGTACCATTCACTGGCTCGGGTTTCCGTCGAAACGGAGATTGATCGTCGATGTTCGTTTTAATTGTCCCATCCGTTATAGTTCGTGTCGTGTTGCATTTAAAATATGTCTCGGAATTGTCGCGAATATATTTCGAAGTGAAAATCCTCGAACTCTTAAACGATGAAAGGAAACGTAACGAGGTTCGATTCGACGAGACAAAGCGAAATGGAATTAGATCTAATTAAGCAGTTAGGTTGCGAGCTATTTCGTCCCGACTCGCGATCCGTCGGAATAGAAATCAACCTATTCGACGAGGAGCGCTTTTTAACCGCGTTGTGCAATTGTTGGCTCGGACTCGCGTGGGCGAAGTTGCGCGTACTGCCTAGCAGCGTAAAACTGAAAAATGGGATTCGAATCACGATCCGATTCTTTCTCCTCCTAGGATCACTCGTCGGACAGGTATTTCCGGAGGCTTGTCAATCGCGGGAATAGATTTTCGTCAGGTTCGTATCGTGCATCAAAGTTGATCGATTTATTATCGCGAACGCGGTTGCGGCGATAGTTTCGTCTTTTATTAGATCGTACGCGTATATACGTAATGTAGTTACTATTCTTAGGTAGTCGTATAGATAAACTACTTCGAACGTCGAAAATTAAAATTAGACGATAACCGACGATAACTATACTTTAAGTTACGACGGTAAAGGTATCGAGTGACCTTTGATCGTACGAAATTCTTCTTTCCGCGCAAACAGGCCCGTTTCGATTCGGCGATAAAAAAGTGTAGGAAAAGTTCTCTTCGACGAAGAATGGAGAGCGTGTTCTGTTGCTGGAGAGAACATTGTCACGCTACACGCTATCAAATGCGAGGTCGTTGGCTCGTAATCTTCCAAGGAGGTTACGCGCAGGTGCCCGAGCGAGAATACGCGTCGTGCGTGTCACCTGCTTTAAATTGTCTTTCTAAGCGGGCGCAAACACGCTCTCGGCGTCTTCTCTCCGTCAACGGTGTAAACGAGCGCGTTTCTCGGGAACACGAACGTTTCCGTTTCGTGGAGAAACTACGAGAAACGTCTGCTCCCGGGATCATCCTTGCTCGATCGACCATTTTTCCTTGTATCATGTTTTTCACGTACGATGATTCGCGCTTTCTTAAACATCTGCATTCTCAGAAGCGTATGCTTCATGTCTTCGTACATTCCTTGTACGTGTAAATCGCTCGTGTTGTGTACGGATAACCATTGGCCCCATATTTCCTTTCTTTTCCGAAGGTGATCTCGAACTTTGTAATTATCCTGCTCGAATTTAAATACAGAAGCTGCGATAGCCGCGGTTGCGTGCACGCTACTCCCAAGTGAAAATGGACGTACGTGCTACAGAAGATAGGATCATTTAATTTTTCAATGCTACGTTATTAGCACGACGTTAATGTTATACAAGATCATTTTTTTCTTTATAAAATAAGGTGTATATCTTGCTCACCGGTGGCCAACCAACGCGCTTAAAACGTTACGTGTTCCGCGAGAGATTCGTGCTAATAAATATTAGTTCCGTCGTAAATCGTTGTCGCGATAGCGAGTAGTCGGTATCGCGGACATCAACCGCTATGTCGTAGCGTTGAATCTTTAAAGAAGAACAAGGAGGAAAACATGTTCTGTAAACACGAGAGTTTATCAAACGCCGACACGGTCTCGTTGCTACCAAAGATAGGGATTTTCTTTGCTCGAACGTTTCGGAACGCGACGAAACCAACCGAGCATCTTTCGAATTCGGATGCGTTAGGAAATCGAAAGTACGATTGTTTTACAAGACACGCGTAACACGTAACGCCGTTTCGAAATACGGAGCAACGCCGTTCGACCATAGAATCGAAATTCCACGAGAAGACCAACGAGCGTTAATAATTTCTGTCTTGCGTTGACCGCAAAGGTTATCGTCTCCAAGAAATTGATACTTTGATAGTTTTACGATAGAGGCATCTATTTTCATTTGAATCGTTTATTTTGAAAGTGACGTAAGTCCATTTGCATGAATGTTATTTTAGTTCAATTACCTAAAACAAATTTGTGTAATAAAATTACATCAGTCAATAAAAAAATTGCTGAATTGTTAGTCTTGATATAGTTAACCAATATTTTTTCATTGACTTATATGCCAAGCTTTAGTGTTCTCAAAATAAATGAAAATGGACTTACACCACTTTCTAAATAAACGGTCCATTTGTATCTTAGAACGAACGGTCAATTATTTCCTTCCTTTCTCTAGCATCTTGTCGGTACAATTTTATTAATCGACTACCTTCGCTCTCTCGGATATCTAATAACGCTCTGGAACTCTGTATTAAAAATCTCCTGTCGGATATAAAAAAGAACGTAAAGTTGCGCGGGTCGTAGATTTGACGAAACGACGGGATCGTCAGAGCGGCAACTTTGCCGCTTGCGCCGTTTCAGCGACAATGGCACGATCAGTTTTCCGATGAGAATCGATGCAGCAAAGAGGCAAAACGTAATCTAGCAAGTGGGGTCAAGGATTTGCTCGCGAATGAGATTAGTGCTTACACAGACCGTGGCAACTCGATTCGTTGTCTACGTCGACGAATATACGTATATTGTAAATGCCGGTTGGCGAACAAAGCGACCATTGTCGTGCGACGCGAAATTATATTGTGTACCTTCTCGTCCTGATTTTCGGCGAATAAAATTCCAAGGTTTACCTCCCGCGACAAAAGTGATCAACGTCGCACGGATACTTCGTAACTTCCTGTACGCGTTATTTTTCTGTTTCCCGAGACCGAGGTTCTCTCGTTTTCAACGATTACGCGTGTCTAAAGAGAAAATTTACGCGTTTCGCAATCGTAGATAAAGCAACGAAAATTAAGAAACCGAAGGCTCCCGTCTCGTAAATCGAACGAAAGAAAGTTTGAATTCGTAACGCCGCGCCGAGTTTCTTCTAAATCAAATTTCGCCAACGGATTTCTCCTTTTTGTTTCGAGGCGTTGCTCGTTTTCGTCGGCGTAAGTTTAATTTCTCGATCGCCGATGAAAAAACAGCCGTTTATATTCGATAAAGAGAACATTGCAACCATCGCGGTCGACGCGTGCCTATTTTCACGTTGCGTAACGATGCCGGTGCAAACCACCGTAGCTTCCTGGAATTACGTAATGCAGGTACACCGTTCCAACGAAAAATAGAGAAACATCGTGCATGAATTTTTTATATGTTCGAATTTATCCCGAAAGAAATCTTTAACTATTCCGCGGATCATAACCGTAACTCCTTTCAATTTTTATTCAATTATTCGATCAAGGTATCGCGGTACCCGGTTCACGGAAAATAAAAGAGAAACGAGTCTTTCGATCGATCGTTTCGTTTTACATAGTTCGAGCCTCGAAAGGATCGGAAAAACGCAATAAAAGAAACGTTTGCTAAGAGCCGACGAAGAACGCGTGGTCGTTTTAGAAACCGCGATTGGAATCCTTTTTGTTCCTCGTTGACGGAACGATCGGAACTACACGGTGGTCGAAAAACATAGAAAGAATACAAAATGTCGCGCCACCGAGTTCGACGTTCTGTCTCACGCGTGACATAAAGTTCCGAGTGCAACGTAACGCGTATCCACGTTCGCGTAAGATCAACTTCTTGGCAGCGCTCAATTTTCTTGATCAAAACCCGCGCAAGCCAGATAGCGAGTTGAATGAAACCGTTAGTAATTGGACTAACGAGATTTACGTTAATCTCTCGAGGGTGGAGTAACGTCTCTGACATATTGTGTTCTACGCGAGTGTTCTGCCAATTATTCCATTCTATGGACGTTTGTCTGGAAGTCAGGTTAAAAAGACCGGAAGAATGATACGTGACAGGATTTTCCTCAAATAATCGAACGTTTAGAGCACAATTTCGTTGCTTCCACGATAAATAACGCGTATCGTTTTAATTTAGAGACAGCTACATATCGATATAGGCAATGTCCGAAGTGGAATGTAATTAATTTCGCAACAAACAAATTTCGATATCGAACGCATAAAACGTTGGAATTGCAACGAACGGCTGAATATTTGGCATTAATTGGTTGTTGCAAATGGGTAACGTCAACGTATATCGTGAGAATTATTTGCCCTATCGTTATCCGCTCGCTTCGGATCAACGAGCGTAGTCGAGACACGAGGGCCGTTCGCAAAGAGGACGTCGATAATGGCGCGCGAGAATCGTCGCTGGTTAACTTAAAACTGATAATCGTTTAACGTCTATGAGCCTCTTAAACGAATCTGCGTTGCGCCTTGTATTTTTTGCGACGAAAGGAAAAGAGAGAGAAACAGAAGTTTGGGAATCGCCGAGGGAATTCGCTCCGCTTTTAACTTTCTATTCCGTACTTCTGTTTGCTCCGAACTAACGGCGCGAAAACTTCAAGGCTAATCGAGTAGTACACATTTCGTAAGTAATCTTAAATTCTTTCGATTAAACGCATTCGATTGCATTATCCGCTTATCGTTTTCCCTTTCGCTTTTCTCGCTTTTCTAATTTCGGACGAGTGCGCCGGTCGAATTAAACGCGTATCGAGTACGATCGTTGAAATTTATAACGCGCGTTATTATTCGTTTCCAAACATTCCATCGCGCTCTCGAGAAACGTAACGGTCAGTTTTTACCTACTGAATTCGCTCGAATCTCTAATGTTTCCTTTGGTAAAAAAACTGCATCTAGTTCATAAGCTTGTTTGCTCGATTAGAAAACATCTGACGCGGCAATAAGTCGCGGCATAGCTTGTGTCATCGTTGCGATATATGTAGAACGTACGGACGAAGCAACTGGGTCTCGTTTCGATAAAAAATATTTTACGACCGAACGCTTTTGCGTCAGCGATGAAAAGTTACGAAAAAATCTTGATGTTTATCGTTTTATTTTGTTTTTCTCGTTGGATCGCCGTTCGATCGAATCAAAGCACAATTTATGAATTGATAGTTTATAAGATCGTGTCCTTGACACGCGCGAACGTTGACTAAAATTAAGTCAGAGAATTCGGAACCAGGGCCAAAGATCGATGCTACGACTCTGGCCGAAGTTTCGTCAAGCTCGTTCATCCGTGTACCTATAAACGCTTTTACGCGAAACATCCTGCTTTTACCTTCTTTGCGATAACTTCCCGATACTTTCGTTCGATTCGTTGCGCTCCGTTTGTCGTTCGTGATTACTCGATCGGCAAATTCCGGACAGTGTCCGTTATCTAATATTATAAAATCGATTTCAGAGACAATTCTTTAAACGTATATCTCTAAAGGAAAAGAAACGAGTAGAGCAGTTTACGATTTCTCCGTGATGGTCGCAATTGTCCTTCGAGGCGAATTTCAAACCGAAATGGACCGAGTGTATTAAACGATTAAATAAGAGGCGATCGATCCTAATTCTCGCGTTACGTAAAGTGGCCCGGTTAACGAGAAAAATTATCGTTTCGACCAATGAAGACATAGCGTGCTCTTTTGCCGCTTCATTAACTATAGCGAATTAAGAATCGTATAGTCAAAATGGTTCTTCTGTTTTCCGAAGAAAGCTCGTCGAAAACGTTCCTCGCCAAATCGCTGCCACTCACCACGCATAGTTCCGTTCTATTTCTGTTCTTTTGTCCTCTCGCGTCGCTTTTCATCGTGCATTGGAACGATCGAATTGTATGCAAAGTTTTGCTAATTTTCCTTCATTGTTCGGAACTCATTACCTGCCAATGTCTGCGCTAACGTTACCACGAATACCAAGAATGGCAGTGGAATACCGAAAGAACGAATTGCGCGACGGATACGTACGATGTTAATTCGACTTTTCGATTTTACAGTCGACTCTCGGACTCGGATAGTTCTCCGCCAAATCGCAAAAAAAACCCTGTAGAACGTGCGTTTATTACATGTGCCATCTGTTTCTAATTGCGCTATTCATTCGTTACGGAGAAACGAAGAAAAAGATTCACGCGCAATTGAGTTCGCGTTACTCAAGGACCAACCGTATTTTTATTCGTCCATTTTCTCGGATGGCAGACGTAGTTTATCTTCTTCGAGCATTTTCGTGAAAAACAAAATTTATTTTCAAAAAAAAGCTCTTGAGACAGTTCCAACGAGTTATAAACGTACTCGATCTGCACCACCTTTCTTTCATACCTAGCCCTCTACTTTTTTGCACGACTCGGTCGCGACGCTTTACAGCTTATTTTTTCGAGTTCTTGAACGACATGTTTTCAGTTCGGTCGAGTTAACGCGATACAAAGTCGTTTGTTGTTTCAAAGCGTACACGCGTAGTTGTCTCTGCGTCATCTAATTGTACGTCGCCACCATCCTTGAATCCGTTTTCCAATGACCACCTCCGCTCGCTCTTTGTCTCTCTCTCTCCCTTCGACCAACGTATTAGAGTCATTTGAAACGGTGCGCTGTGAAAAATGCTATCATTTACGACGAACGTTAAAAAATTTGTACGCGTTGTTCGCTCGATCTCCAAGAGAATTCGAATATCTATCGATCGCTCCGACGCGTTTCATTTCCTCCGATGTGCTTTCTTTCGTCGGAATAAAAGGACCAATTTATTCCAGTGTCGAACGAGTCGGAATACGAGGTATTTTTCAAAGGACGTAGCTCTAAGGAAACGATTCGGTTATGTACTGGTTCTCTATCGGTTGGAATTTATTAATTTATACGCGCATCGTTGGTTTCGAACGTATTAAGTCCAAGGCAGAGACGCGCTCGTATGCGACTCATGCTCGATTCGAAGTACAGTTAATCGAGAACCGCGTGCAGCTTTAGACCGATGTCGTCACCGAGAGCACCACCGCTATTTACCAGCACGACCATCCTTTTCGATTCTCTTTGAAATAATTTTCGAAAGGATGCACGTTTCGACGTTATCTCTAGCGTTTTGCGCGCTTTACGAGTGTTCGTTATCCGGTACGTTTCCTTTACACAATGATCGATCGAAAGCGTGACGTTAAGATCGTTCGATAAGGTATCGATCGAAGAAACAGCGTTTTCGAGTATGATTCAGCGTAAACGAAAATCGGAGGTAAAATTCGTGCGCACAGTCGACCGAAGCGTTCGAGAATCGCGTGATCGCGAACGTGGTTACCGAACAATTAATCGGTTATCGACACGCGAAACGTGTTTCCGTCGATAAACTTAATTTTGAAGCGATTCGAACGCGATCCTAATAGCCGTCTAATTGGAGTAGCAAAGCACGTTCACCGATTGAGCGACCGCGAGGGTACACGCGAGATACGTGGTCGAGCATACGCGTTCGGCGTTGACGCGTGGGCACGCATCGAGGCCCCCATATTTTCATACCGCGTGTCATCCAGTGGGACTCGCTACTAGCGTTCGATCGTGTTCGTTCGAGCAACGAACGGTTAGTCGATCGTTCAGTCACTCGGTTAGACGGTCACCGAGTTACGTTCGTGGCTTACGCCGTTCAAACGGTTCGAGTATTTTATCGACGTGTCTCGCGTCGAATCAAATCGTAGTTTCTCGACGATTCTTGTTTCGTTTCCTCCGTCCTCGTGTCGCTCGAGCGCGTTCCGTCAGCTGCTCTTTACCATTTTCGTCGTTCAAATTCCGCGTTCGAAACTTCAGCGGTCGATCGCGTATTCTCTACACACCGGTCCTTCCAGTTTCGTTCGAGTCTTTCTCCGATGGTATCCGTGCAGTGAAAACGCCTTGACGCTTAAAATACCGTGACATTTAAACGCCTTCCGCCGAGCAGTGCTCCCAAAATTTATACGAGCGAATCGAACGAATAAACGGGACCGGCGAGCATCGTTCCGTCGTTGTGCTTATGGTTTTCGGAATCAACCTGTCGTGCTACGATTTTCTGTTTTTAGACCGGCCTGTGGAAGCAAACGAATTGACGCGTAACAAAGTGCACTCGTTCTTAACGTTTATTAAAGCACGGACCGAAACGTTACGTTATCGTTATCTAACGGCCGTATTATAATCGTCGATATTTGTTCGAAGCACGAAGTTTTCGTTGGTCGTATGCTTATCGGAATATCTCGAATGACGGAACCTTGATTATTGCGGGACGGAAATAGCGATTTTGTAAGCATTTCGAACGTATATCTGATAAAGCAGACCTCCATTTCTGCGCTTTGTCGCGTGTCCGCCAACGGTATATAACTCGATCTTTCGGTAGCTTTCGGGACGGAACAACGTCAGAAAATCGAACAAAACGACAGCGAATCGATACGCTCGAGGAACAAACTGGTGGATAGTAAAATACGCGCGGTCCATAAGCATTTCGGTGATGTAACTCGCGACGATCGCGCTGCACCGCGCCGCGCCACACGGGTGCGAAGGTCGCCTCTACGTAGCAGGATTTAATAAAGAGTCAAGGATAATAATTGCTTATTTATACTCGCCGTGTCTGACTAAATCTGTCGAGATTCATGGTGTCAACGTTACTCTGTTACTCGCTTCGTTCGGTTACTCGAGCGACTAACGATGTAACGATCGACCGTTGTCGATTGAGATCGTAGCGATATTCGGCCGCGATTAACACGGAATTTGCCTTAACGTGTTCGGATCCGATGACCAAGAAATCTAATCGCGTTAGCGATCAAGGCAGACCTTAGACGCGAACGTAAAAAGCAGCTTTCATGTGGCAGGTTGACGCGTAACGGACCTTGCTTTTAATTCGAGGACACGAGGAAAAACTCGTAGGTGTGACTTCGCGTCATCGTTTTTAGCGATCGTTGCGTCTTTGTTCCGCAGAACCTTGCGAACGAGGATTGCAACTTCTTTTCGAAGGATTACCTGCTCGTTGCATCGGATTTGGAGATATCTATCGTGCAACTAGCAGCCTTTTCGTAATTTTACAGGAAGTTCGAATGTCGTATGAGCGCGTGTGTGTTCGTCGATAGTTACGTAAATTCCGAATCGCACAGAGATCTCGGTGGACGTCTACGCGAGTGTCGCGAATAAAAACGAGGAAGTATTCCGTCGAAGAAGGAACTTTGGCGAACGAACGATCGATACCGTAACGATAGCTCGCTCGAATCGTGCGGAACAAGGTCGACCGGACGTAATCATCGAAAAGGAAGAGACAAGTTGGCCACAGTTATCGATGTACGATTCGGAACTGTTCAAGACTCTGTGGACGAAGATAGGGCAGATGTGCAGCTACGTTACCTGTGCCAAGTCTTATCTTTCAGGTCAGTTCCACGATTCGGAACATCTCGGCATGGTAAATTCGAAAAAGTTGCTTTACAATTCGTAGTCACAGGTACAATGCGCGCATTGTGTAGTTCGGAGGAGGAAAAAACGCAGACGGTTCTAATCTTTTCTTGACACAGCCGTGCAGATACGGCACACGCGTTTTCGTCGTTTATCGAAACGGTCACGTCCGCTAATAAACTCGTGCGACTCGAGGCGGTGTCCTTTCTTGCTCCCGTGCCAATTCGCACGCGTTCTTTCCACCTCTGAACACCGTGCGTAACTTATACATCGAAACTTGCAAATAAGTGCCGTTTTACACTTTTTGCGCTTCTAAGCGAATGAATTTCGTAACGCTCGGAACAAATAGAAATCTGTTTGAACAAGATCCGCGCAGATCGTGGATGAATCGATGTTTCCCAATCGAATCGTGATAATCTGTCGATAACGAAATACGCGGTTTGCTAGGGAAACTCCTACTTTATTCGATCGCTCAATTACGGGAAGGTAATTAATCGCTCGTGCTGGAATCTTGCGAGTCGGTGACGTTCAATATCTCCAGTACACGTGTTCGGTTGATCTTCTTTTATTTCGATAGAAGCGTTGCTAAAGGAAGTCGTGAAAGAAACCGGAACGCTATCGAAAAGAACGTTTGTTCGAGAACGAATTTTAGAATCCGAATTTATATTCGACCTAGTATTAAATTTGCCGCGAAATATGTAGAAACGTTGATTACTAGGCGGATGTACTTTCACTTTCCGGCACTGAACCCATCCGCTGCGTACTAATCTATTCAGACGAATGCACGATGTTGTCGCGTTTTTCATACCCCGTAATAATGTCGTACTCTCAATTTTTCTGTTCATATTTCCTGGCAAACGTTTCACGATCCTCCGTTCGATATCTCGTTTATCTGGCATCGTGTTATTTCATTTCCTCGAAGAGGCATGCGACGCGTTGGTTTTAAAGAAATTGAATCCATCGGAAAATCGAATATAACTGTATGGTACAATAACAGATAACTCGCAGACCGTTAGCGGCGATTATTTTCTCGTTTGCGACAAGCGGGAGAAGCGTCGATTAACGGGCAAGATTTATAATTCGTACAAAGCTGTTGCTCGGTTGGATGCAGCTTTCCCTACGAAACGTTTTCTTCCTGTTTGGCAACGCGCCCTAGCAAAATGGAGTAGTAGGAGGGTTACTGGATTCTCCAACGACCCTGGAGAGAAGAAATTCAGGACGAGGTCAGGTCGCGTGCGACATTCTCGCGATTACACGAAAACAGTACTTCGGCTATAAATTTTCCTCGATTATTGGCTCGTCCATATTAACGAAAGCGATTAAATAACGCGAGTGTACGTCTGGCGCGTGACACGGAAGGTAAGGCAACAAAATAGGACGAGAAAAGACGCATTGTGGCTTTCGTGATCCGGGTAGCTGCTAGTTGAAACTTCCGGGTGTAAAGTACCTGCACGATGCTGATAAAACATCGGGACGTATTATTTCCGAAGAACAGGCCGGAAGTCTCGAGCATCGAAGGGGAACCGGAGCACCGAATTCGATCAAACTATTTTCGGTCCGATCGAATTTCCGTCCGGCGCTTCCGACGATAATTTTCTATTCTCCTGTACCGATCGATAGCATAGTTCGAAGGTACGTGTCGAAGTTACGTTTTGAAAACAGCGTTGATCATGGAACGACGCGATAATTGGTTCAAAGCGTGTTCGTGTTCATGGCCGGCATGCAAGTTGATCGTCGTCTACGTTTTGATCGCGATGTTCTTCCTCTCCGTTCCATACCTGTGCGTTGCCACGGTAACAGCCTAGATTCGAGAGGTTGGTAGATGCGGACCTACGGAGGAGACAAAGGGGCAGACGGAGCACGCGCTCTTCTTCGCCTACGTTACCTACACCCACTCTTGCGTCTACACCTACACGCCTAAATGCGTCTACGGATACGCGATACGTGTAATACGTATCCGAACGAACGGACAAAGATGTTCATTGTTTCAGATTTTTGATAACGTATCGTATGATCGATGCACGATCAAAAGAGCCACGATTCAAAATCGACAATATTTTTGAACTTCTCTCAAGAGCGCGAATCATCGAGATAGCTATCTCATAAATTTGATCTTGAATTATAGGTACGTTCGTTGAAAAATTTCTATCGCGTACGTAGATCCGTTTCACCGTTAAACGGATATACGATACGTTTCGCGGAAATTTGCTACGGAACCGGTCCGTAGAAAATAGGGCAAGGTGTCTCCCTTTCCATCCCCTGTCTCGTTTGACCACCCCGCGCTCTCCTTTTTTGCTCTCGCCGCAGATCAGATGTTCGAAAAATCAATAAAACTTCGTTGGTTCTTGGCAAGCTCGACTTGTCCCTTACTCGCGTTCAGTTTCTGGTGTATCGGGCGGCTTTGCTCGCGTGGTTGGCGCGTCACGAAGGATTACGGTGAATCGCGAAAGAAGATGACGAAACGAGGACGACCACCGGCAGCGAACGCTGCGCTTGCTGACCCCGAAGGTCAACTTTTTCTCTTACAACGTCCGTTAAGCGTTACGGTTCTTTCGTTCGATCTCGCGACGCAACGCGAGTTCTTATCCGAAACGTTTGTCGTGGGAATTTCGACCGCTAGTTTACTTTCTTCGACGCCTCTATCCTGTTTCAAACGATTACGTCGATTTACGTCCACGAGAAAGTCGTGTTCTCGGATATCCCGAGTCGCGTATCCGGTGGCGGCGACGCGACGTAACAAACAATGTAACTCGAAGGCGGTTGTTCAACGATAACGCTTTATTCGCGCGAACAATGGGAAAAACGTCCGAGCGTGCGTCGATTCCTTAAGCGTAAAAAGTCGCGGTTCGCAAATTTCTATAGCCTGCTATTCGTTCTAACGGTAAAGGTATCTTTCGCGTTAGCTGAACCGCTGGGACAACGGAGCGAACGATACAGAGTTTGATAGACGGCGATCGGCGATGCTTCTACGATACCTATGCTTACGTAACATTGCATAAATCGTTCGCTATCGAGCCATTCTATCGTGTTCCGAGCAGAACTCACTTTTTCCGCAATCCGATCGGTGAACGCGATTACCTCGGACGGAGACGCAACCGGCGGTTATCTATCGTCCGTATTTTTCGTTTCTTCTAAAAATTTGTTTGCTATTGATAAAAATCGCGCTTCTGCCTAAAAGTTCACGCTAAAAGCGAACTCTACATTTTCTCCTCTGCTAATCCGTAGAAACGAGTAACGAATAACAGATCGTTTATCGAGTTTTAATAATTGGCGCGCAATCGTTGCACAACCGTCGGTAGAACGAACGGGAAAGGGAAAAGGAACGATGGATGGTGGATAGCGAACGGATAGGCAAGCAGAACCGAGCGAGCGAGCAGCTGACGCGGCGAAATCAATATTCCCACGTGAAGAGGTAGAACGAACGGTATATAGATAGAGGGCAACGTGAGCGGCGTGTCGCTGTGTTTCTAGTTTCTGCTCGCAAACTTGGACTCCGTTCTAGTCGCTCGCGAAACCATGCCTCTACCAATTCTCGCCTTTATTTATTTTCGATCTGTACGCTCCCGCTCGACGCGCTAATTTTTCTTAGCTCTAAATACTCCTCGTGGACCCGCAAATCGTATTTATCCAATTATAAGCGGTAATTTAAGTCGGGGACGAACATAACGCGCCGAAGCGTTAGCAGAGACTCGAGGACCGTTCGAACAGCAGGATGCATCGACGAAATAACTATTTTTACCTTGAACGTAATCAGCCCGATCGCGGCAAAGCTGCATCGATTCTCGACGTAAAATTGGATTAACCAGATATCGCGGTGCCGGTGGAAAACGCGATCAGTCTGTTCGCGCGTTGCTTCGGTGACGTTAAACTCGAACCAATGTTTCGCGATCCCGCGCAACTTTTTCGCGCCTGCCGATGATTCACGATTCGGTGAAGCGGTGAATTTAGTAACGCAATTCTCCTTCTGGGCCGAACGATGTTCCTCTATCGCGTAGTGAAAATTTGTCGGCGAAATCGTTCGTGAACGTGGTACGTATGCACCGAAACGTATTTTGTTGCAAACTAATCGCAAAGATCTTTGCGAACGGGGCTAGGTTTCAAACTACGGAATATTTACGCAGGTAAAAGTCAATTTTTTATGCGATCTCGATAAGCTCAACTAAGCGCGAAGATCTTGCAATTTTACTTTTCCATGCAGCTATCGTTTACTTACGATTTTGTAACAGAAGCACTTGGAATTTATGACCGTTTTTAGCAGCGCGAAACTCGTCAATCTGGATTTCTATCGTAACTACTCTCCCGGTCGAGATGTAGGGTTTTTCGGAAAGTTACCGAACAGTGGATTAGGAGACGAAATCGATCCAAGGGCAGTTTTTGGCACAATATCTGTGGAAAGACTCTGATCCAGCTCGTAAGCCTGCAGGGTGCCACGTGATCGAGAACGTGGAAGTTCCAGAGGCCGCTCGGTTCTGGGAGGGTGGTTGCCGGGGGTCGAGAGAAAAGGGGAAGGCGCGCAGGCGGACGACCGCGATCAGGTGACGAGTCGCCACCGTCCTCGACTTGGTCGTCATCCTCGTCGCCACGCCGCGCCTTCCCTCTCCCGACCTGTACCGTTTCTCCGCGAACTTCTCCTCGCACACGTACGCGCGCACACCTACACTATCCCCGAGAGACAGAGAAAGAAGAACGGAGAGGAAGAGGAGACCGGGAGTCGCCGGTTGGCACCAGTGCGGCGCGTTTCGTTGCGGTGGTTCCGCGCGTTTCGACCACGCTCTCTCTTCTCTCTTCTTTTCTCTCCTTCTTCTCTTCTTCTTTTCACTTCTTTCCTCTTCTGTTTCGTGTTCGAGAGGGAAGTCGCGAGTGGTCGGCGGTGTCGCGGTTCATCGAAGGAAAAGCGCAGTTTTTCGGTGGAAAGGTTTCGTCGTGTGCGTGTTCCACGGTCCTCTCGAGAGACTCTCTAAAATTGGACGCGTCGACCACGCGATATTCGCAGCTGACCGAGACCGAAGACGAGCCAAACGATGCGCAGTCGCGTAAAACTGTCGCCTCGACAACGACTACGATAACGAATAAGGTATATACGCGTTCCTTCCAAATTTTCCCTTTCGATTTCCCCGAAGCTGCTCGAATTTTCCTCGCGTTTCGCTCCGCTGCGACCAGCTCACGAAAACGTAACGCTCTTGCCAGCCACACGGAACACTCGGAATCCCCTGGGGAGACTCGTCTATAAATTTGTCGAAAACGGAACCCAACGAAGCTATGTTTTTTCATCGGTTTCGAAAGAGCCGCGCGATCCGCTCGCAAGGTCAAACGTCGGTGAGGATCGTTTGCGCGGCGAATCGTCGTTTCTCGACGTGTACACGTATAGTTTAAAATTATTTGGACACCCAGTGCGGGATCTTATCTTTTATATCGAAGAGATCGGTGCAACAGCCATTTTCCCGTATCGGAGTTATTAACGCGAAACGACGCGTTTGGCAAGAGTCGAAGAACCGTAATGCAACCGTTAGTAGGTGAAAGAGCACGAGAGCGAAGCACGACGAACGCCCAAGCGAGCGAGCGAGCGAACGGGAGCGGGTGACTCACGAACGGACTCGAGTATCCGCGTGACACAGATACACGAGCCGCGACTATTGTTATTGTTCCATTCTTTTAACCGTTTCGACGGCTCGTAGCTCACGATACCATAGCTAGATCCGATCCGTGCTCCTCTCCGAACAATCGAAAAAACTGAAATTTCGCAAGTTACGGAGTCGCGAGCGTGAAACGAGCGATCCAGCCAATCGACGATCCGAAATCGGAGTGTTTGTGCCTCGACCGAAACGGCTTCGTGAACGCGAGTTCGCCTCTTATATGGCTCCTTTCTTTCGTCGTACGTAAGCGTTTCGTGTTATTCGAGATGCCGCTGTTTTCCTAACATAACGTCGGAGCCTTCTTACCGATTTAAAGGACAGCGCGATTTCGTAAATAACCTGCCTCGAGGTCAGTGTCGAAAATTTGAAACAAAGGAACGAGTGTCGATGGATCTCGAGAAGGTTGAATCACGGTCTACCGGGTCGAATATTTTAACGCGCGTAAAAAGTGACGTATCGACGTAACTACCGGCAAAAATTATTCGATTCGCGGCATTCGAATTGGAAAGCAAATTGCCAACCGCTCGGAAAGGTAAGAACGCTTTGGCGCGTTATAACTTGCCACTCGACCGAAAAGGTTAAACGAGGAGAATTTACGGTTATTTTAAACTTTGCTGTGCCGATATTATTTCGAGTATTCTACTAACACTAATAATGTTCGCGATCGATCGTCAAAGCGTCGATACGGTAATCGAAAATCGCAGTTACGGTTTCCCCGAGGCATTGCTTTTGTCTTTGCCGCGATCGTTTCGATTTAAACCGCACGCGGAATTCGGAGATCACGGACCACTGTTTTCGCGCGAAATTTTTCACACGCGTCGACGAGAAATCGGTCAGCTCTGAAACATAGTTACGCGCGTATCGAGAAAGGATGATTTCGGTTCCGATACAAGGCTCGAACTAAGTCTTCCATCCATTACGGATACCGTTTCGCGTTACAAAAACCTACGGTAGTCTAAATACGCGTTTCGAACTTGCCCCACTTTCCAAAACGATTCTCTTCGTCTTTTTTCTTCTGTTCGAACGTTCCCGTTCGCTCTACCTATTTTCGAAATACCGGCCGAATTCCTATCGAGGTCGTGATCGAAACATTTCGGTGTGTTTGCTAGAATTATCCGAACCAGCTGTCGAATCGAACAAGTATCCGAAATCTTTGGAAAAATTGTTGCTTATTCGAATCGTCTCATTCTCGCAACCCACAGTTCGTTATTCTGTATTTTAGTAATCATGGTCGCTAAAAAGTCTGTTTACTTCTCGAAATTCGGTCGTGTCACATCCTTTGTTGGTCGAAATTCATCGTTCACTGTCTAATACTCGTCGACGTGTGTTTACATCCGAAACGAAAAGAACCGTTCAACCGCGTCGTTTCGCTGTGAACCTCGTGATTCTGATAGGGCAAGCGTATCTTTTCGTTCGAAGAGAGTACTTTTTTGCTTTTAGTTATCGTTACACGAGCATTTCGAAATGGAACGTAGCTCACGATCGATGACGAGTCGGACGAAACGGGATCGAAAGGACGATCGAAAAAGGCCTCTTCTCAGAAAAGCGTATTATGGTCGTTCGTTCGGGTTTGTAGGTGAATGTACCGTTTGTTTTATTCCGCTACACCGCACGACGGATGATTCTCGTTTGGCGCTACTCGAGAAAATCGATACGCGGCCCATTAAAATTTATCGTCATGGTTGTTTCGCGGTCACGCATTATCTAATTGTTAATTAGGAGAAAGCGCTCGTTCGTGACGTCGTTCTGGATTTGTTTTACATTTCCAGCCGCTAAATGTAACGTTATCGAACGTCACGAGGATCATTTCGGCGAATCGAACGTTTTCGTTGGAAACGTATGCTTTTCTCGCGTCAATTTTTCACGTTATTTTGAAACATTTTTCCTCGACATATCGAAGTCGAAATCGTTTACCAGGAAAACGCGTACGTTCGAAGAAGCGAACAAGGGACGAACGCGAGCGTTATATTTGGTGCGATACGGTTTCTCCTAGAAGCAGCCGATTCCATATCGATTCGCGACGACCAGCCGTATTTGACCGTGAGATACTCGGTAGAACGAAAGTTTCCGATGGAAGTTCGCTTTCCTTAACGACCAGTTTGCTTCGCGGCTCGTAAAAACGATAGAAATTATGCTCGACCACACGCTTTTTCGAGAATCGACGTATCTAAGAAATTATCAAGAGATTTCGTGATCGGTACAACAACGATCACGAATAAAAACGCTCGCGATAGAAAGGTACATTGCTATACATGTACTTGCACCTATAACACAGTACAGGGGTGTAACACAGTACAGAAGTATAGCAATTTCCTCGTGTTTATAACTTGCTCACGATTAAATCTATAAAAGGTGCTTCTTAAAATTTCATTACACGGACGAAACAAAAGACTAGTTTTTCGAAAGACTCGCAGTCGTTTAGTTCAATCTAAAATAAATTATTTGATTTCAAAGGGCATATGCGTTCGTAAGCAGTTTCGCGGAACATTGTTGTAAAGCGAGAAAGCTTGAAAGGAACGCGTAGAAATCGATAGATTTGTCGGAGTGTACCGCGGAGCTTCGAAGTTTGGAGGTTCGCGAGATTTTCTCGAATTTACTGGGCAGCGCGTATCGATCGGCGTTGCACTCGACGGTCGCGTGTATCCTCGAGATAAATTTAGGCGCCGCTTTTCAGATCCGTGGCAACCGGTGGCCGGTGGCGTTAGTCGTTCAGGTTTCTTGCCCGTTCGAGGTTATCGTAATCGACGCGCTCGCGTTTCGGTATCGTCGCGGTAAAAACGAACGGATCGCGATTGTCCGTTCCTGTTATCGCGCTTTCCACCGCTGGACTGTCACCGGATAGGTTAGGTTCGAACGTAATCGATCGGTTGCTCGTGCTTTTTACGCCGTTCTTCGACAAAATTGACGCGTGACGCAAGGATAGCGATGTATACCCTAAAACGTGTTTTCCACGATCCACGTGTCGGTTTCGAAACGTACCTCGGAAATTCGCAAAGCACGTTGGTATTTAGAATACGCGAGTCGATTAGCCGCGTATTGACCGGCCAATCGAACTCGTTTCGATCGCGTTCCACGAGAAAACTCAACTCGCGCGATAAACAGTCTTAAAAATGACCTCGTTCGATTACCTTTTCTTGCAACGGGACATTTGGTTTGTATCTCGCGTTTACGTTACGATCGTTCTCGTCTACCGATGTACTTTCCTTGATCTTTCTGACTCATCGAATCACGCATAGGTATTCTTAAACCTCTTAAGCGAGCCATTTCTCGAGCGAAGCTTCGTTTGTCTCTTTGTACACGTATGAAAACTCCAGCAAACCGTAGTTTATTACAAAAATGTCTAGATAAGCGCCTTCACGCGTCCCGCCGTAACGAATCGACCTTAACACGATAGTTTGGAGGATTCACTTTTTTCGTGGTACGCAAGGGCTTATCGTGGCCGACGCCATAAATCGTTTTTCCGTTGCTCTTTCCTTTTTAACCTCTTTCGCGTGCCAAGTTCGCCCAGCTACGTACAACTACATATCTTGCACTAAATATGTTTTGCGAACATTCGAAAGTTCGTATCAGTTGTAAGTAGTAAGTTTCGCGAAAAACACAGTTATTCTATCGCGATGGTCGCAATAAGAAATTTCTATAAAAGCGAGGCGTTGGAAGACCGGTACGACGGACAACGAGATGGTCGTTGTTCGTTATTTACACGGTCGTTGAACGTAAATAATTCCTAAAAGCGGTCGTTTCGATAAGCGAGTTATACCATCACCGCCTACGCGCGTACGTGACTCATGCACTCTTGATGGTCGCGTGTTCGCGCGCGTAACACGCGATATGCGCGTAAGATCGACGTTACCGAGCTCTCGATCGTCAAAATGTTGGTCGTTAGCGAAATTTAGGCTACGAAGTCGCCGCGAACGCTGACCTCGCGAATCCTTGCTTCCGGGCTGGTGTTCTTTAAATTTAACGATCGGTGGTTGATCGTATCGGTATTCTGTAACGAGGCGCTGATTCAAAATATTCGAATCGATGGATACACATCGATACGCTCGAATCGACGTTTAAATTACGATAAATTGAAAACAAAACGCAAGGAATCGGGCAGAGGTAATTGCATAGGACGCGCGTTCCTTTTCTCCTTTCACCTTTCTCTCGGACCATCCGCGTTTGTCTGCCTCGTTCGATTCTCTGCAATCGCGGACAATGGAACAAAGCTCGCGAGATCGCAGTACAAGTTGCGCGATCGATCGTCGCTATTTCGCGTTTCATCGCGAGTCTAAGAAAGTGAAAATCGGTTATTTGGTCGATTCGTCTCGTTGGAACGCGGACGGATTCGTTAAGAGAGACGCCAAGGGGTCTCGATGGTTGCAAAATATTCCCCGGTTAGGCGTACACACGTATCCGTGTAGGGCGTATGAAAGTTGGATTATACGATAGGATCGCGACCACGTAGGTGCGGCCGACGCGTCATTTCTGCTCGTTATCGCTGACTGTTCGTTGCCGCTTTCCGACTTGCCCGCATTTTCCTCGTCCCTTGGAGCCTCGCACTCTCCCGATCAAAACTCGCCGGTTAACCCTTTCCCGTACTTTGACGAGTCTCACTCGTGACGCACTTATAGCTCAAATGTGATAAACCATGCTCAAACTTTGAACATTCTTCAACTTGAAATTTAGGTCCAACTACAAGTTGCATTATCAAGGATCCCTGAATATAAAATATTCACATTTTAATTTTCTTTGTTCGTTTTAATGTCATGGTCTATATAGTCAGTCTTGACTGACGCATCTGTTAAATAAATGGCACGGGTTATATTTAACGGGATGTTAAATAAATGGAAAGGGTTAATCACGTATACGAAAATCGAGCAACGAAAGAACTCTCGAGTTTTCGTAATCCACTTTGCGTCGGAGGACGTCGTGACGCGACGCCACGCGACGCGATCACCATTTTCACTTTCACACGATTTCTAGTCGAAGTTCAGCGGCGCCGTACGAGCATCGTAACGAGTTCATATTCTCGTTGCCATTTATCGCGATCGCGTGCCACTTTTCGTCGCGATTTCGTTTCATCTCAGCCGCCACTCGGCTTTTATTTTCCTCGGTTTACCATAACGCGACGTACATAACCGTTTACGTGCTCGCGAAATATCTCGGATCGGTACCGAGAGTCCTTTACGACCGCCGTTGCATCGAGAAAACGAAATTAAGAGGATGGAATTCAAGCGTTCCTGCATTTTTCAACGAATTTGCGATGCAAAAACGCGACAACGTCGCGCATACCGCTCGACGAATGAAACGCTCGCGACTGTTGCGCGATTCGAACACGGTTTACGTAATCGGTGCCGAAGGGAAGTCGTACGATCAATGACAGAAACAGTCGACATGTCAGTTATCGCGTTGTTTATCCTTCGATGAATCGCCCAATCCGATGAAATTTTCTAACTTGCCGAACGTGGTCGACCATACGCGGTGGAAGTGATAGCCGTCGTACGAACTGTAGCACGAATGGAGTGCACCACGATACTCGGGGAGATTATGCTAAATACGAACGAGGAACAAGCAGTTGATTTCGAGTCGATCGCTGAAGGAGACCTCCGAGCGAAAGAGTCGAGAGTTCCGGCGGTATCGAACGAGTAGCGATGGAAACTCGACGATCGTGATAGCGAGACGGAAAGAGCCTCGAGTGTCTTGTATTACCCTTTATTCGCAGACCGAATGCAAGAGACGCGCAAAGTACGGCTTCTAGAATAGTTTAATGCGGCCTTGTAGTCCGTAATGTAATCAGCGCGTGACGTCATCGTACCTACTCCCTAGTTTCGCGAGGATCACGAAACACGCGTACCTCGAGGACGAGCGCGGCAGAAAGTCGCGCGCGAGCTCGTCGAATCTATCCAGTGAACCACCGTTTCTCTAGCGATCGATCCCGAATCGCCGATTAATTTTTTCGCCAGCTTGGCCAAAAGTCTATCCAGGTATTTTCTGTTCTGAGACAGAAGGCTCGGTGCGCTTGGGAATTTATTAACGATATCGTTTTAATTAACGACGCGATTTCGTTCTCGTCTCGCACTCGTTCCGATTAAACGTTGCTTCGTTCGATTAATACCCCGTATATCGTGTACCCCGATTCGTTTCGATCATAAATATTTCGGGACACGTACGCGCTAACGAGTTGTACAAAGACCGTCCTGGCTCGACGTACTTTCGGGCATTTGAGAAAATTATTTATAATCTGACGTGATGGTTGCCTACGAAATTACGTTCAACGAGGCTTGTTAGCGCGTTGACCGTCGCGGCGAAGATATAGCTATGACCAACTCGAAAAGAACTCGGTTTCTCGTAAACGAAAGGTTGCAACGACGACCGAGCGTAACGCGATCGTTCACCGCGGCTATCATTTAATAAACTCCAAGGTTAGCCGACCTTTGCACCACGCGAAATAACGTTAGCGTTGCACCGTTTTCGAGGCTCGATATCGTCCGACGAAATTTCGTTTAACCCTCTATTATCTACTTATTCTATTCGCCACCCTCAACTTTCGACGTCCGTCGCCTGGTCGCGTCTTCTCGTCAAATATCCGCTTGCGTCTCCAGCGCGTTGCTTTTATTACGAATTCAAGCCGCAACGAAAATCGACCGAACGCTCAAAGCTCGATCTCTTTCCGTGTACTTACGTGACTCTTTGAACTCGAGCGTTTATGTGGATCGCGCGATAACGTGGCTCGAACACGTACATATATTAATTTACGTCGTTTCTTCCCTTCCTTTCGTTTCTTTGTAATATTCCGTTGCTCTTTGTGCGTTGTTGAGTCGAGAGCGCGACGTTCAGCGTTTTCGCGGAAGAAGAAACCCGTACGAAGACAGGTGGAAGCGCAGAAATACCATTAAATTTTCCGACGGCGATTTAATTCGATCGGATTGGATAAAGAAAAAACGATCTGTTTCTGCGGTAGAAGTGTACGGCGTTAAATAACCGCGGTAGCCAGGAAAGAGGATCGTTCCGAAAACTTTCGTTTTCGTAAACACGTTTCAAAACGCGTGTTTCTGTATCGCGTCGCTTTATTATCCATTACGAACGCTGATCGCGTAACGATGATTTATCGAACGATGAGACGCGATGACCTCGATCCTAACGCTCCGGTTAGGATCGTACGATCATACGTAGCGTTGTCGTTTCCTGCGACGAAATCTGTTCGCGGTTTCGCAGATATCCCGCGCAGCTCGATGAAAGGAAGCGGGAGAAGTTTGGTCGTTGGCGGTTTTTAATCGGATCGAGAGATTTGAACGCGGAAGGATCCGTGTCATTGTCACGGCACGAGAACTCGCTTCTGGAGACTGGTGCGCGACACTCGGTGACCTCCTTTTGCCTATGTTACAGGGGTGTTGGAGATGGCAGCCACAGAGAGCACGATCCGTTTCAGCGGCCACACGTTGGACAAGGCTACAAAGGCCAAGGTGAGTTTCCTGTCTGTGTATCTCGCCCTTGCTTTCTCTCCCTCTCTTCCTGTTTCTTCCAGTTTCGTTTTATTTTTCATTCTCGCTGTTCCTTGCTCGGTTCATTGCTATACCTTGGTACGCGCATCGATCGTAGGTAACGTTGGAGAATTACTACAGCAACCTGATAGCTCAGCACATCGAACGAAAGCAGAGGCTCGCGAAATTAGAGGAGTCGTTGAAAGACGAGGGATTGTCGGAGCAGCAGAAGCAAGAGAAACGGTTGCAACATGCACAGAAAGAGACCGAATTTCTTCGATTGAAACGCTCCCGTCTCGGCGTCGAAGATTTCGAGCCTCTCAAAGTTATTGGCAGGGGCGCTTTCGGAGAAGTAAGTTTTCGAAGAATGGGCTCGTTGCAAAAGTAACGCGCCATCTGAAACTTTGATTTATCCGTGTCTTCCGATAGGTAAGGCTCGTGCAGAAGAAGGACACCGGCCACGTGTACGCGATGAAAATTCTTAGAAAAGCCGATATGCTGGAAAAGGAACAAGTCGCGCACGTCAGGGCCGAGAGAGACGTGTTGGTTGAAGCGGATCATCAGTGGGTCGTAAAAATGTATTATAGTTTTCAAGATCCCATTAACCTGTATTTAATAATGGAGTTTCTTCCAGGCGGTATGTCACTTTCCTTTTCGTATCGTTTCTTTCTATCGAAATATCGATTCGACAAACGCGATCGCGTACATTTGCAGGTGACATGATGACATTGCTGATGAAGAAGGACACGCTGTCCGAGGAGTGCACGCAGTTTTACATTTCCGAGACGGCGTTAGCGATCGATTCTATTCATAAGCTAGGATTCATTCACAGGTAAGGCACGATTTACACATATGTATATGAATCTAATGATTCCAAAGAAAAATCGAGGTATAACGTTTACGCTGAATTTCCGACGATTTGTTCGCAGAGACATCAAACCGGACAATCTGTTGCTGGACGCGCGGGGTCACATAAAGCTCTCTGATTTTGGCCTGTGTACGGGACTGAAGAAATCCCATAGAACCGATTTCTACAGAGACCTCAGTCAAGCGAAACCTTCCGACTTCAGTAAGTAATTACAGAATTCACGATTCCACGATCAGTTGCCTCGATCACGAAATAACCTTAACCGTTGCGTCGATACTTCCCGATACTCGAGCGTGTCCTTCTTTTCCTTTCGAGTTTCGACGCTAAAAATACGGTCGACTTTTTCGAGGTCGAACGACTCGGTGATTTACGCTCGAAAGTCACCGACTACTTTCGACGCAACGATCCAGAATGCGAAATACCGAAAACAATCGAGCTTCGATCGTTTTCCGTAGTGACATCCTGTGGAAGCGGAAGCGGCGGAGCGATGGACAGTAAAAGGAGAGCCGAAAGTTGGAAAAGAAACCGAAGAGCGTTAGCGTACAGCACAGTGGGAACACCGGACTACATAGCTCCAGAAGTATTTTTACAGACCGGTTACGGTCCTGCCTGCGACTGTTGGTCCTTGGGGGTTATCATGTACGAAATGCTCATAGGTATTGTACCGAGACATCTCGTTCTTCCTAATCGATATTTCTTTGCTCGTGAAATCTTGATACGACGCTCGAGTTCGTTAACCTACTCGCGAACAAACGAAATCACTGAATCTCTTTCAGGATATCCTCCGTTCTGCAGTGAAAATCCTCAGGAAACTTACAGAAAAGTGATGAACTGGAGAGAAACTTTGGTGTTTCCACCGGAGGTTCCCATCAGCGAAGAAGCTAAAGACACCATAATCAGATTCTGCTGCGAGGCCGACAGAAGATTAGGTTAATATCTCGATCACGTTCGCGGTGTCGAGCGATTGTTTCGTAACGATTAATCGTATGCTTGATCGTTTATCTCAGGTGCGCAGAGAGGCATCGAGGAACTGAAATTGGCCCCCTTCTTCCGCGGTGTCGATTGGGAGCACATCAGAGAACGACCGGCCGCGATACCCGTCGAAGTGCGTTCGATCGACGACACCTCCAATTTCGACGAATTTCCCGACGTGAAATTGGAAATTCGTACGTATCAACGACCATAGTTAATGTTCGTTCTGTCTTGCGCGGTTAATCGTAACGACGCTGGAATGTTTCTGTTACAGCATCCGCCCCGATGCCTCAAGACGGAGAGGTAATATACAAGGATTGGGTATTCATCAATTACACGTTCAAGCGATTCGAAGGTTTGACGCAACGAGGCACGCCGACCAAGAAATAGCAACGCTCCATTTCATGCTCGGTTTCAACCAGTCAGCAGTCTGACGCAACTGGAATTCCGGCCTTGGTACATCACCCGTACCCTCCGTTGTCATCGACGGTACCATCACGGATGGACGGCTGATCCGTTTCGTCTTTCGAACACGGCCCATTTGGTCATCGAGAACGAGTCGTTCTTGCGTGTACGTACGCGACGTAGAAAGTACGATGCGCGTACGTATATGTTCAAGGAAGAAACGAGGAGGGTTCAAGAAGAGGAGGAGGTGGATCGGGAGAAGAGGAAAGAAAATGGAAACGAACATGACATAACGATAATCAACGCGCAACGAGCCGTGTCGTTTGTTATTTATAAAGGGACAAAGAACGGAACGATAAAAAGATTCCTGAGACGAGCGAGTGCGAAAACTCTGATGCACATGTGATAAGGAAGAAGCGACGTATTTTCATGCGCACCGTAATCATTAGCGATTTTCAGTTATTGTATCAAAGAAAAAAGAAAAACAAGAAGCAAAGGGCGTTTCCTTTCCGTTCTGTCGTGGATATTTTTTCCATCCAGTACTTCGATACGTAGCATAATAAGCTCTCTGTAGTGAAAAATATTAATAGAAAAGAAGAACAAAAAGATGGAGCCTCGGTCCCGTGATTCTCGCAGCGAATGCCGATTTATTTCGCGTAACGATTCATTTTGTTCGGTGTGTTTTCTCTCTTTTTCTTCTAACGATATACTGGTTCGATTCTCGTATTCAGCTCTCTTCTCAACGTTGTATTTATATAGCTAGTGCTGTGATATGAAATTATTTGAAAGTTTTGTATACAAATAGCTGTTTTGTCTGTTAACGAATACTGAACTTTACGAACGTTGTATACTTTGTTCGATCGTGCTTACGTTTTTCTTAAAAAACAATTTAGAAATTTGTTGGTGTAGAAAGGGTATTATTTTATATTTATATATATATACACAAACACATATATATATGTATATGTATATGTATATCTTTTTAGAGCTTTTTCCCGAATATTTATTGTACCATTGTATCGTAAAATTCCACGAAGAATGTATCATGGTAAATTATTCTTCGAGGTCAATCATACGTATATTCGCAAGATTTTCTAAATGTTTTTAATTATCAATAATCATCCTGTACGAACGTTTTTGACATTTGTATCGTGTTATTCGCGCGTTAAAAAAAAGAAAAAGCTTTTCTTTCTACGCACGTAATTATAATTTCGCTTTAAAATACCTAAGCCGAAAGCGGTCCAATTACGATATTAGCTTTACGGCACAGGCTTTCGCGTAACTCGCTGTCGAATAAAACGTACCGCTCGAGCTAATTAACCGAGTAAAAGAAAACGACTAAGACGCGTAAAAGGGTAGAAGGCGTTGAAGGAGAATCATACAGGTACCGGGTCTCTTTCTTGAAGCAAAACTTGCAAACACAACGTTTTTGTTTGTGCCTGAGTATTATTATGAAAATCTGGAAATGCATTAAAACAGTCTTTAAAAAAAAAAGAACAAATGTGTGAAAACGGGAAACAATACACTCGTTGAATTTAGGGCTCCTTCGTTGCCTTAGCAAGGTTCCTAACGCGTACGCGCGCGCAGCGCGATTTAAAAAGCTGCAAAGGACAAAAGAAAATTTATAACGCTGGGTACAATTCGTAAATTTAATAAAAGCCAAAAATATTCGTTCACATAATCGAATGTAATCCTTATTCCGGTTATACACCTTTTACGCGAATTTACGTAAAAATGTTCCGATTTCGAAACGTTTCGTTTTCTTACGTTTCTTTTCATCATCGATCGATGAAAATTCGCTTTGAAAAAGTTTATGATGCCCAGCAACGACTGGATCCACGCAAAAGTTTTCCTACGCACGAAGGAAAAATTATATGAGTGTGTCAGACATCGTATCAGGCTCCTCGAACGAGCGACATAGATTTTACTTCGAATACAACATCGTGGACGATATTTAGTATTTACATTCGGTAGTTTACTAACAGCCAGGGCACCACGGTAGTAATAGTACTAATGATTAAAGAAAGGCTAGATAATGGTATAAAGTATCGCGCAGAGGTAGCTACGAATGCACGCGACGCTAGAGACGTATCCGCGTTCCGACTACCGTTACTCGTAACAAATTTTTCACTCCTTCCTCGTACGGGTTCGGCCTGTCTTCGTTAACGACGATTACGAAACTACCATTATTGCTGTACAACGTACGCGTAAGCGAACGAACACGGAGACGAACGAAAAAGGAAAATAACGCTTCGTTAGACAGTTCTAAGAGGGTTGCGTTAAACGAGAGGCTTCAGTATTTTAACAAATTCTACTTCCACCCATAAATTCCTACAGCCGATTTATTTTTTCGATTGCTGCGTCGCAAAAACTTTTTACGGGTAGATAAAAATTGCCTTACGATTCGAAAACGAAATGGTTTTTAGATCGATACTCATTAGACGCTTCGAAGACCGTTGCTGCTTCGCTCGAACGTTCGACGCAATCTTTTTCGAACACTCCGTGTCGTTCGCGCTCGAACCGCGACCATCTTTCAGCCGTGTAAAGTTAACAGATTTCGATATATGATTGTACGACACAGAGCGTTTAGATTTACAGAGTACGATTTAAGTCGGCAGTTTTTAAACGAGACAAAAGCTTCAACGACAAAGGCGAAACTATTTTCTGCATCGATAGAGACAGAAGAGACAAAAGGGTGAAAGATTGCGAGAAAGAAAGGAGAAGAAAGGCGAAGAAAGCGGAATGGATGGATGGCAGAGAGAAAGGTGCCGAAAGGATGCGCGTGAAAGGGACGTATCGAATGAACGAGAGAGAAAGAGTGATAAGCTTAGTAACCCGTAACTATCTAGTACAGATGCTCTGACGTCCAATGCTGCTAAGTAAATGAACGGAAGTGATCGCGATTTATTTATTTATTTAAAAGAAGAGAATTTTAAATAAACTAAAACAATAGCCACGAGATGCCTTCGACGCAGTGAAGCAAGTCTTTTCGGTGCCCTGGACGCAACGGTACGTACGCGTTAGAGGCGGACAGCTTGGAAAATTTCTGATTCGTGAGACTTTGAACCGGTGTGGAAAATCAGCCGAAATACGCGTCGACTCGAAGGAAGTTTGCGATCGAAAGCGAACACCGAAGGTGACTCGATGTATAAGTTATTTCTATCGATTCTGTGTAAACGTATTCTGAAAGAAACTCCGCTAGATTATTAATACGATATTCGTCGTCGGTGTACACTGTAAATAATTACAAGAGCCACTCGAGTCGCAGCGCTGGTCGAATCCGGCGCGATGCCGCGCGAGCGCCGAGCGATCTCGTCATTTCGCTTGGATTTCCGTGCAATCGTTGTACGTCCGACGCGCGGCGAGGTTAAGCGACGCGCGAAAAATATTAGCAGAGAGGAAGGAATTTGTTTGCGTCGTTCGCGCGGAAAAAACCGCCAACTCTTTGCTTCGGGACGCTTCGAGCTGCCTACGTAATAAATCGATCACGAAACGTCCGTACGTTAGAGCGTTTAACCCCTCCGTTGCTAGCGCTCCTATTATTTCTAACGCGAAAACGAAAATGTTAGCGAACGCGTTAATTGGTCATCGATTGTCGACGTCTTGTCGAACCGACTCAAAAGAAATCTAAAGAGAGAAAAGACGTTTACGCGTTGAATGTTAGCCGTCGCGACGTTCGATCGGCTCTGCGAAGTTGGCGAACGAGGCGAAAAAACGCGATCGTTTTCAAAAAGTCCGTGTCGATTTTTCTAGGTTCGCAGCATCCTTCGATCTAGATTCTGTCCAAGATCGATTGGCCGACAAAGTAGATTTTATCGAGTAAATCCCACGACACACCGGTCTCTAGATACTTGAACCCTTTCGCCACGGACGTCGAAGATTAACCGTTATCGGGAAGAAGCGTGACGAGACGTTGATTCGGTATCGAGCCACGATAAGATACCGATTTTCCGCGAGAGTATTCGAGTAAGCGATAAAGAAACAATTTATCGAAATTTATCGGCCGTGGCGAAAGGATTGAACGGTCCGTCGCTCTATCTCTTGTCTTCTCGCTCGGCGTTTGCTCCGATCCCTCTCGATACGTTTCGAGCCAAACGCCTAACGACTCGGTGCTTTACTCGTGGCCAGTCTTGCTCGTATCTTTTATGATTTCTAATTAGAATCGTTAGTATCGCTTCTTGAACTAGCCCCCTTCGCACTTTCCATTGTCCCTTTGCCACTAGCGTCGTCGCTGTTGTAGCCGTTTGTCTTGATCGTTGCTGGCGTCGACGCCTTTGCTCGCGTTAATCCGCTTCGATCCATTCGTCTTTCGAACGGTCAATTTGAAATTCTATCGTAATCGAGTTGCTAGAACGAAAGCGCGAGTTCGCTTAACGCGATAAGAAATTTTCGAGCGCAACGTTTTTTCAGGAGGACCGTGGATCGAATCGGTCGATTCCCTTTTATCTGTCGGGTCGAACGCGATCCGTATTCGCGTCTCGTCGATCGATCGCGCTCGGCGATGCGATTTTATTTGTCGGGACAAAGGACGAGACGAACGCGAAGACGAGTCGACGAGGGCGTTCGGATATTTTATAGTAAGCTTGCGATTCGATTAAAGAATTATCGTCGAGTAATAGAAAGAACAAAAAGATAAAGAAACACGATGTATAAAGTGAAATATTGCTTTTCACACGCGATATACGATATTGTAATTATAGCGATTGTCGTTAATAAATTGTTTTTTATTTTACTTTCCGCCAGTCTTATTGTACTTTACTAATCCCTTCTTTCGTCACGAGTGAACGGTTTCATATCGTCCTGCCAGTACTCTCAGAGCCACTCGAATAATATACATCGAATAATATAAAAAATTTTTGACCCACGGAATGTTTGCAAGCAGCATAAAATCAATATTGATAAATATATAATAAATATGTAGCAATTTAATTACTAAAATCAATGTTAATTAAATTAAAAAAAAAAATGGAATAAGTGGCGCCATCTCTCCGGCGAACAAGGTGAACTACACACTTTTGAAACTGCACTTTAATTAGTACCCATCTTCTACCGCTAGGTAGCGCCACCAGCATCATTTTCTATGCATTTCAGTGCATACGATTGATTTTATTAGTTGAATTCACTATAATATGAATTGAATTGCATCGGACTGCAAGACCAAGTAACTTCGATTGGTATCGACTTTACTGCGCTATTATCAATCTTTAACGGTTCTTAGGTTAATTCTAATTAGCCTAAAAGTTTCTGTCTTATCTACCGCCATCTGGTGGTAGATGATGGGAACTAATTAAAGTACAGTTTTAAAAGTGTGTAGTTCACCCTGTTTGCCGGAGAGATGGCGCCACATGTTCCATTTTTTTTTTTAATTCAATTAACATTGATTTTATTAATGAATATCCTATATATTTATTAATATTGATTTTGTGTTCACTTCAATATATTCCATTGGTCCGAAAATGCGGATTATGTGTTCAGAACAATTTACACTTTATATTGTATTTCGTCGATGATATAGGGAATGACATAATGGCGACAGTTCTCCAGATTTTCTTCTTATTCGATGAATTGCTTTGTAACGCGATCTTTTTTATCGTACGAGTTAAGTACTTGTAGCAGCTTGACACAGTTTAACGTAGAGACATTTATACGATAGGATTACTTACGGTACCGTTCAAAAGGAATCGATTAATTGAACAACCGAAAATTATCCGTTCGACTATCGATCAAATGTAGTCTCGAGTACCGACAACAAATCGACTGGTGGCGCTACGGGTTTGACACGGAAATTCGAGTATCGACTATCGAACCTCGTTCAAACGAATCAAACGTTCGATGAAAAAACTCAATACCGACATTACGGATTAATTTCCGTACTTGGAAATATTCGTCCCTGAAATCTGAAATATCGGTAAAATTTAACTCGTATAGATAAAAAATTTGCCAAGACTGCGAAGAAACAAGCAGTCTGACTCGAATTCCTTGGTGAACGATAAAAGAGCGTGCAGAGCGAAATGAGCGATTCGTCAACGCGCCGACACGGATCGCGCGGTATAAGAAAAAAGTAAGGAAAGAAAGAGAGAGATTTTAGAGCGGTGATATCCACGAACAGCGGATAAACGGGGAAACAAAAGAAACGGACTCTATTCGATAAGCCTGTTAAGACGGTTGCATCGCGAAAAAGTAACGCGAACAAATCGAGCGATTACGCGGTCCGTCAAAGTCGAACGAACGTCGGAAAATGTGACCGAATCGATTTCGGTGACGATTCATAAGGAAAGTTGGTTCGAAGAAGGTTGGTTAGCGAATTCGGTGATCGCATTTCCGCGCTTTACGCGTGGAACAAGCCGCGGAGGAAGACGAAGCGATTAGCGGGCGAGAGAGCGATTATCAGCGGAACGCGATTGGCAGTGGCCTCTGACCCCTTCGAGACCGAGGCTCCGCCTCTCGTTTACGCGTTTACACGTATACGTATAGGCGACGGTGTGCGGGCACCCAGACTATCGCGATTTCGTATCCTATTTTAAAAACATCGTTGTTCGTCTCTTTTAAAGCGTTCGAGAGCGTAGAAAGGTTTCGATTTCGGTTCGGATATCTTAGGATCTCGTCGTCGCCTTTATCGACTCGATGCCTCGCACCGACTACGCTTCTGGCATTCTCGTGCGCCCAAAGATTCGCGTGCTTTTAGAAAAGAATCTAGCACGGATCGTCGAGACGAACCCCCCTTTATTCGAATCCCATCGCGGCTATACGCGCTGGCATAGAAAGAAGGCAGGTTCGATTCAGCGGAGACTTTTGTTCCGCGAACAGAAGACGTCGCAGTTGGTGCGTGGGTCGCGAATACCAATTGAAAGCCAACGAACGCGCATTACTTCATCAAGGAACGGAAGACACGGAAGTCGGATTACCGGGGCGCGTTTCCTTTGATCGCCGAGGAATTGAAAGGGTCGGGCGGACGACGCTCGAAGAATCGGTTAATCGAGCAAGATCGCGCCGGATGCGTGTCCCGCGTCGTTCAGTTTCTCGTTCCAATTTCGCGAAACGCGACGCCGAGCCGCGTCTCGTCGTAATCGTTGTTTTCGACGCTCGTTATCGCCAGCGAAGCGATCGAACAAGACGGGGAAACGCGACGGTTGTTTACTCGCGTCGTCGGCTGCTGGCCGATCGCCGATCTACGGTACGTCCGATAAAAGACGAGAGAATGGCGCAATCGAGAATTCGCGAAAAGCGACGCCGGTTCGTCTTTCGATACCGGCGATGCTCGGAACTGAGCAGCTCGTGGTTCTCGAACCTGGATTTAACGGGATTCGCGTTAGCATCTGGTCATTTAGCGTCCCAAATACGTGTTACGCGTTGCCGTTAGGGTCGAGGTGAAATCGATGTTCGATCGTTGGTTAGCGCCGCAAATATTTGCGCGTTGACTGCCGTGGGAAATAGCCGTGAACGGCGCCGCGAGCCGTTCGATCTAATCGCGAAATAGAAAATGGAAAGAAACACCTCGATAACCTATAACGCTCGATTTGTCAAACTCTAGACGCAGAGATGTCTTCTCTCGACGGCTATCGAGAACGCGAGCTTCTTTACATTTGGTTTCTCGTCGATATTGGTCGGATAACGCGATTCAGCGGAAACAAAGTGCAATAGCTCGAGGAAGGAATACGTAGGTATTAGATGATTAGCTATTTTTCAACGAACGAAGGACAAAAAGTAACGATGCGACTATATTAGCATCAAAAAGGTCTACGCTTTGCGACGCACGTACAAGGCATTAAAAAACGAGTCCATCGAAGATAAACCACAATTTTCATGCAATTCGAAGAAGCAGTGTTTTATCTATCATCTTGTTTACACGTTCCTCGAAAAAAAGTATTCTCGATAAGAAGATTGGTAATTAATAGAATTATTCATAAACAACCACGTGACAAATCGAAATCTCGTCTGTCCTTTCTCTTTATCGTAAAGCAGAGCTCCGAAAATTGTATCGCTGTAAACGAAAATGGGGTAGAATCGAAATATCGAAGAGACCGTGACGTAGCGGAATCGACTCGAGTCTTTTTCGCGGGACGATCTAGCGAAATTCGCCGATCGCGATTTCTGGATCCATTCCAAAATTTTAGCTCGTCTCCAGCCAGCTCTGTGTAGGTCGAAATTCGAATCGCGATTCATCCGGCGGACCGCAAACTTTCCGCTCCGAAAGCGGCTTTTCGTCGTTGATCGCCGGCGCGCGAGAGCTTGCCGATAACGCCGTGTTCGATCTCGATCGAGATCTCGAGGCTCGTACGCTTTCAACCGACGTTTACCGACCGTTCAGAAAAGAAGGAGCGAAATTTTTGAACGCGAGCCAAAGCGCGAGGTTATCCGTTCGAAAAAAGCCTCCCTCTCTTCCGCGCGCGTTTGTTTCTCCTGCCAAGTTAGATTTATCGAAATTCTAAGCATCCGACTGGCTCTCGGAGCTGTCCGCTCGGCACGCCGCAGCTCTCTCGCGATCCATCGCGACCGACCCAGCCACGGTTTTTGCCTTCCTCCTCTCTTTCTCCCTTTCGTGATTTATCCGCCTTTTATGCGCTCCCTCGAAACACTCGCGATTCCGAACAGAAAAACCATCGTCGAGAAACTTGGCCTCCGAACGGCCGTCGAATCGATTCGATCGATTCGAAAAGCGCGTTGTCGCGAGAAAGGGTGAACAGTTGGTGGAAATTCCACGAATCGACGACGGAAAGGACAAAAAGACAGAAGGGAGGAAAAAGGAAAAGGAGCAACGCGAGGCACAGAAAAGAAAGGCAAGCGGACGAGCAGGAAGACTGGCAGGCAGGCAAGCGGTCGAGCAGGCGAGCAGGCAGGCAGGCAAGCAGGCAACAAGGGGAGAGGTTAAAGAAGAATCGAAACGAGTCGCGTTCCTCGGGCGAGGGCACGCGGGGTCGAGCTCGCAGACGGAGGCATCGCCGTCACGTCGGCCAGAAATCACTGCCGTGCGTCAGGGGAAATTCGCTCGGCGATTGTTTATATTGAAATACGCTCGTGCAGGAATGTTCTGAAACGCAGGGCCTCCGCGCGATCGTCGCGAGACATGCCACACGTTCGCTAACGACCGAGGTTTTGCGCCAAAAAAACAAAACCTAGTGTCGCTCTTGATTCTTCCCGATTCTCGAACGCAAAAATATTTCGGCGCTGAACCGGTCTAACCTCGAAGAGCTAAGTATTGCGAGATCTGGACGACGAGCAGCTCGTACGTTCTTCGATGGCTACCGCGATAATATTCTTACAGAATAAGTGTAATAATGAGAAATGGATTAGAGTGAAGGTTTGAGTGAGTGATCGAGTGTCGGTAATAATGGTGTTCAATTTAATAATTTACTGTTGGTAACAAATGTTAATGTAATTTGAAGTTACCGATACACTATGGCACGAAAGAGTAGAGCGGTTTGTTTTATATTTTGGGATAAAAGTAAAAGGTTGTTGATTAGTGACCGCGATAGGGAAAGGACGTAATTTTGAGACGCGGTAAAAATGTTAGTTTAAAGTGTAAAATAAAGTTTGTTCTTTGAATCTACATTGAGTTACAAATATTCCTTTCCTACAAATTTGATACTTACGTGATTGATCCTGGGAATTCGTGTACGCGGATCAGACCTGTGGAAAATTCGATAACGCGACGCGCTCGCGTACAACAGTTCAGAGTATTTGTAATCGTATTTATATTTGCATATATTAATTATGTACACGTTTTATACAAAAAGGTTCTCGCGTCTTTATACATAACTCTATATAGATGTCTTTTCGGCCTACGTACATCCAATGGTCGCGCGTCGGTATACATATAATACAATTGTTCGATTCGACGAGCGTTCGCACGCGTCTCGATCTCGTTTCTTCGATACGATTCGATCCGTTACTCGCGTCGGTTGTTCGTTCGAGTCCGAATCGCGTTCGTTTCGCAAGAGTCTTCCGATCGAGACGTTTTCGTTCTCCGTGTACGAGCACGTGCTTCTCGCGCGCCGCTTTCAACGAACGATCGCGGCTTAAAAATATTAGAAATATCCCATATACCCCTAAATGATTTTCTAAGTAACTAGCTCGACATTGCCACATTTAACGTAACGCGATACGTTCGAAATGTCTGGTTTCGTTCGAACGATCCGTACATCGTTTGGTACAGCTCGTACATACCCTGTACAACGCGCCGCACTCAGGTATCATAGACTATTTATAGAGTCGTTAAAAAAGAAGCACCGTCTCTCGAAAAAAGATTCGAATTCTAAATTTTCACGTACACGTATATATCACATTGCGTTCGTCGAATTTTCTCGCGATCTTCTCCTCGCAGATTTCCTTTTTCGCGCTTGCCGTTTCACCGACTCCTAGTCGGAAACCAAACGATCATCCGCGTCGAACGCATCCGGAAGAAAAATATATTTGTCCGCGCGCGCTCGTTTAGCCACCGACCGAGCTCGCATCTTTTTCTCGTTAGTTCTCGTCCGCAAATTGAACGAGCGCACCGCTGAAACGTCCCGAACGCGCGGTTAACGGGCTCGAAAGAGCGAGACAGGAGGGGAGAAGATATCGCGAGACAACGCGAATCGACGCTCTTCAAAGTCGCGCTAAGCGATCTAATTCTAGATTCGTGTTCGCGAACGAAAATTGGATAGTAGGGGCACAGGGACGCGTCGATCTCGCGCGCGACCGACAACCAGCGTCCTTACAATCCGGAAGCGACGCGCGAAAGTGATCGATTCGATTTCATTTTTACGCCGTTCTTTCTTCTCCGCGCGCGTTCGAATGAACGATAAATAATATTCTCGTGACCGTTACGTTCCGCTTCGCGTTCTTCGGCGTTCCCGTACAGTTCCGAGGCGCGGTTACGCTCACGGAAATCGACGTCCCCTTTTCTTCTCGCAGGACTCGTCGAAAACCGCGTTGCCGTCGTTTCCTCGTTCCACGAAATCGAAAACGTTAACGATCGGACGACTTGGACGCAACGCGATGAAAAAACGCAAAAAGCGTTAGTCGCGAACGGCGCGGCAACGGTACGCGCGACAAGAGCGAAAGAAAGGAAGGAGAAAGATCGGATTTTACGGTGTCCGCGAGTGGACGTCGCGGACAGAAGCCGAGCGTCGCGGCGATCGACAGCGAGGCGTTTTTCGCGGGCAGTAAAAAACGAGCGAAGAGAAAACGTGGGAGGTTGCTGGGAACGAGGCAACGAACGCGAACGCTAACGCGAACGCGGAGAACGAAACGTCGAAACGAATGACTAAGGGCTTCGGCATGACTGGACTAACGGCAATTACTCGACGCGAAGATCGATGCGAGATACCGAGCGAGGATCTACCAGATCCCCCGCCGTCGATTACAAATGCTAATTTATGATTTCTTCGCGCCACGCTAGACCGCTAATCAGGTATTCTCGTTTGTTCGCCGAAACGTTACCGAATCGCGCTTCATCGTTAAAAGTTTGAAGGTCGTTCGTTTATCTATTCTCATCGATTCGTTGGACGCCACACCGCGGTCACGAAACAACTTGGAACGATCGCTGACCGTCCAGGTCGAAGAATCAGTCGGCGCCTTCGATTCTTCGGTCGAGTAACGTCTTTATCGCGTCTATCGTTTTCTCCGCCCTTCCTTTCTTTCGAGCTGGCTTCCCTCGTAACGCGCGTGCACCCGCTCGTTTCCTCTTCTCCGCCCACTTTCTTCCTTCGTCGATCTCTCCGTTGTTTCTCCGTTTCGAACGAACGCGTTCTCGAAGATCGGGAGCATCGTCGGTGTCGCGCTCGGTATCGGCAGCTTCCGTGGGCTAGAAACCGTGAGGCGTAGAGGGAAACTGGTCGCCGGTGTGGACGATCGGTGGATCCGACTGGAGCGTCGCGCGATCGTTGGACGAGACGGGAAGCGAGCGACAGTATTAGGCGGAAGCTAGCTGTCGCCAGACAGAATGTCACATCGTGGACATGTACGGCCAGTTGAAGCTGCTACCGCTCAACAGCATGTCCCTGATCAGCGTCTCGATCGGCGTTTTTCCGACGAGTCGGACAAAGAACAGCTGTTCGATCACTTGCGACGATACTGTCCTCAGCGACGGTAATCGTAGCAACAACTTGCCGAACCTGGTCGGTTGATTCGGGTACTGCGTCCTGCAGTATTCTTCCAGAGCGCACTGCGACTTTTCCTGAAGCGACTCGATGTGCGCCACGTCCGATAATCCGCACGCGTCTGAAACAGAACAACCAGCAAATTTAGACGATTCTTCCTCGCTATCGACGCGACGGGACTCTAACGGATCTTAGCTTCTCGAGTTTCGTTAAAGGGTGCGACGCGACGAGGAACGAGTCTGGGAATTTTCGAAGCGATTCGTGCGGGGAACGTTTTAAGGGACGAACGGACTTTTCGCCGCGAAAAGCAGCCTCGGGCGAGCAGACACGCAGCAGCGGAGAATGAGAGTCGAGGGACCCGTTGGAACGCGTGCCAACTAGAGAGACGTAGCCCGCGCAAACGTCGGACTAATCACGCTTCTCGGATAGCACCCCTACCGCTCGCGACCACCGAACCTTTCGCTTTCGCGCTTTACGCGCCACCATTGTTTCGTTTCTCTCGGTTTTCTCTCCGAAAATTCAACCTCGCGCACTCTCCGCGCCTCGGAAATTCGGCAAACGACTAACCCGTTGTCCGCTCGATTCGACGATCGCTTCCGAGGAATTCGCCAACTTTGATTCGACCGCGATCCTTCGCATCGTCCCCTCGCGAGGGTTCTAATCGACCAACGCGAACGATTTGCCCGTAGGCCGCGTCGGTGGACGAGGTCTGGCCGAGCATGTAAACAGCGCTATTTCCATACGTACGCGTAATGGCCCATTACGCGCACGTGGCGATCGCGAAGGAATTCGACGATGCACCGTAACTCGACACCGTGAAATCTTGGCGACGCGCGACGCTAACCGAGATCGACGCGTTCAGGTTCCGTTTCCGCGGTTCGATCTCGGCTCGCTCGAGAATCCGATACGCCGCGCGTACGTGCGAGATCGAAGCGTAATACCGCGAGGAATCCGCCAACGCGCGACCAATAAACAAACCGTCGGATTGGCTCTCCCGATGTCGTCAGCGCCAATTCACCGCATCAATTCGAATAATGCCGTTGAGTGGCGTCTCCGCGCCTCGACCCCTTTCCTCTTCGCCACTCGATCACGATTTCTCCTATCCCGTTCGCTCTCCCTCTCGGCCTGCTTCTCCGCGCGCGTTAACCGGCTAAATGCCCTGGCGCCTCGTTGACCAGCCTCGCTCTCTAAATTGACCGATTTTAAACTCCGAGTCTCTCTTTCTGTCCCGATCGAATCTCCGTCTTGCTCCTGATTCGCCAAACCGTACACGCGTGATTTTGCGTGATTTTCAAGAAACCGAACCTCGACTATCGGAGACTCTTCCCGCGAAATAACCGATTGGACGCGGCGAGCAAGTACGGTGTCCGGAACTTACGGCAACGAAAAAAACGAACGAGACAAACTGGAAAGAAGAAGCGATCGAGACGAAAAGGCGCGAGGAACGAGAGAAACGAGAGAGAGAGAGAGAGAGAGACTGTGGCGAGGATTCTTTCATGCCCTTCGGAAACGTCATATAGCTGTCGGGTGCCGCGGAGGCAATATTTCACGCCGGTAGGTCCGCCTGTCCTCCCGCTCTCTCCTTCGTTCCTACACTTTTCAAGGAGTTTTTACGGAGTCTCTCGATCTTTAATCACAGCTCGACCTTCCATTGTCAGTGACGTCACCTCCGACTCGGAAAGGGTGTTCGGGGGATGCTTTGTGTCGAGCTGCGCCGATCCCTTTCTCTCTCTCTCTCTCTCTCTCTTTCTCCGCGTCATTTGTCTCTCCGGCTCGGCTGCCTTATTTGTACGCGCATACATTGGAAGGAGCAGCAAACGCGAACGTGATCTTTTCGGGTAAAGTAGACGGGTCGGGGGTAAAGATTTCGGTCAACGTTTCTGCTCGAATTCGCGTAATTGCTTTGCCCCTCGGTCGAAGCTCTCGAGACGTTGGTAGTTCGCGAGGAGAATAGGTAGGAACCGCGGAGGATTATCGCGAGAACGGGCAACGTAAGCCGAACGCGATACAGGATCCTTTGTTAGACGGACGGAAGAAGGACGCGTATCGATCGCGTCTCGAAATACGCTTTTATAAATAACGCGTTTTCTCCGTGGAGGTCTCTCGTCGAGGACAATCGCGGTCCCTTCGATCGAGCGAGAACTCGGGTCGCAGAAGGAGGAACGTTACTCGGCGAAAGCGGTCTACCGACGGTAATTACGAATTTGATGCGCTCGATGGCGCCGTCAATTTCCTTGCGAACGACATCGGAGACGGTTGAAAACCGAGCGTCGCTCGTCGCGGAAACACCGAATAGCCAGGAAACGGGGCGAGTTGGTTCGTAGGTAGATCCTAGACGGCAAGATGAAGGGAAGAGGGTTAAGGCGCGAAGGGGAGCAGAAGGTAGAAAGACATAATGGGCACGAGCACGATGTTGGTACACGAAGCGACGGGGGCGCGAGCAACGATTATCATAACAAGGCTCGTATTTGGAGACAAGATGCCTCGACCCTATCGGACGTACGCATCGGACGAACGCGACGCGCATTTAATCGACCTACGTGCCTCTCAGCTACTCGGAACTCGCCGCTATACCTCTCTGAACGTACGCGAACGTTTAGGATTCGTATTGTCATGTTAACGACACCGATGCCGATCCCATTAGGGTATTCGGGTTACCTTCGCGACCCTCGTTCGAGGCGACGCGACCTCGCGCCTCTTTCCTCTCCGGAGCTTCTTCGTTTCGCTTCCGTCGCGCGAACGCGTTGGAATTTCGAAGCGCCGCGATAGCGCGGAACGCGGAGAACCCTCTCAGACGGATTACGACGCGCGGAAAGTTCGCGACCTTTTGTCTGGCGTTCGCCCTCGATGGCCGAACAACACCGGGGGTAATCCTCTAAACCGGGCCGTTATGCCCTCGTTGACATTTAACCCCCGCGGCTGCTCTCGAAACCGGTCCGTGGTGTTACGTGCGCGCGCGAGAAAGAGGGAGAGAGCTCGAGGAAGCCACGGATCGGGCGTTGGACCGACCGGAATCGCGGGGCGAGGAGAGGCGGTCCGAAACGGGTCCGTCTATTCTTCCGTTTCGCGGGAACGGTCGCGGACACCGACCGAACGAAAGAGCGCGAGACGGAGACGAGGAAACAGGAACAGGAAGACGAGCAGGAAGAGGAAGAGAAGAAGCGCTACGGGGGTAAAACTTGACCTTGGTCGTACCTGTCTCGATCTACCTGCGGGAAGAACGAGCGAACGAAACGGGAGAAGGATACGCTTTTTCGTCTCGTAGGCGTCGTCGTAACTTTTTTATCGGGTATTCCCTCGCGTCCAAGGATTAAACGACGAGAGCTCGCGTTTTCTAGTTGCGCGCGCGTAAAGGGTTCTGTGCTTTACAACGGATAAGCTGGATTTTCGTTCTCGCCACCCTCGTTAAAACCGCCAACGAAAATCTTGTCGCGAACCACCACCGCGTCCGGCTTTGTCCGTTCTTCCGTCTCGAAAAAGCGAGACGCAACACGGCGGCGTGCAATTGGTCGCATTCGGGAAAATGGGTTGCGAATATTCGGGAAACCGAGAGAACAACGCGGAGCGCGACCTCGTCCTACCGGCCATCTATCGATAAATTCACTGGCCACTGTAAACAATGTGGCAACAATGTCAATTATGCGGACTCCGATCGCGCGGCAGTCGCGGTAATTAATCGAATACGAGAGCGCGACTTTACGCCGTAATTAATTGCCGCGCTGCGCCGACCGCGCGCCTCCCTATTTCCTACGCTCTATACTCTACGCTGTACACGCCGTACGGTATGCAGAATCGTTCACGGCCAACGCGATCCTGTCGCTTTCGATCGACCTCCGACTCTTGCGTTAGTTTTTCGAACGCGAACGTCTTTCGAAATGGATTTCGACTCCTTTCTCTCGCAGCCTTGCTAAAAAAAAAAAAGAAAAAACGTACATTCTTCTCCGCGAATTCGAACGTATTCGAGCAACGCTAGGGAAACGTCTGGCAAAGGTTAGCCGAAGAGGCGTCTAGCGGGCTGTCGCGCGAATTCTCCGCAGGCGGAATCCGGAATCGGTAGACGAGGTGGCGACGCGCGATGCGCGAGACGACAGGCTCGCTCGCGCTCGCATTCGCGTTCACCCGCTTCGTCGCGCGCGATCGCGTGGGCGCGTAATATATTCTTGGGATAGACAATGTGCCGAGCACGTGGGCTATAGAAGCCAAGTCGACCGGACCCGGGGCCCCATAATGAAGCGTTGACGCGAGCATAAAACGAGCGCCGCTCGAGACAATGGAGTGATTGAGCGCGGGTAACGCCAAAGGGTTGCCCGCCGTCAACCCCGGGGTGAAAATGTCAGTAACCAAATGTCAGGCCTCGCCTCCAGCGCGCTCTACAACCATTCTCGTTCCCGCGCGACCTCTTCCTCTTTTCCTCCCCCGTGCGCCTCTCCTCGTCCTCTTTCTTTCTATCTTCGCCGCTCGCGTTCGAACCCCTCGCACCCTCCCTTCGCTCGTTCCTTCCCTTTTCTTTCGGCCGCGTTTTCGAAACCCGTTCGCTCGCTCGACGATAATAAATCCACGGCATCGCGTTTCTAATCGAGCCGCGAACGGACCGAAGCGGAACTCGTATCTCTCGGTGCTCGGGCAAAATCTAGTTTATCGTCTCGCGTTCCGCAGACGCCAATTTCGCTCGCTCCCTCGCCTCGCTTCCGGTAGTTGTCAAAGCGGGCCGTCGCGAGGAACGTAATCGTCGCGAAGATACTTTACCGCGACAAAGGGTTGGTCACCCTCGCCCTCGTCGTCGCTGTCGGCCTCGTGCAAAGATGGCTCGCGAGGAAAATAACGCGGCAGAGTGGCTCGGTGCGGGCGACGTCGCGTCCCGGAATATTTTATAGCCAGGAAGGATCTTTTTCTCGCGCCACGCTCCCGAGATTGCTTTCTCCGCCGCGAGAGTAATGCCATTTTCGGCTCGACGGATCGACGCGAACGAGAACGAGCGTCTCTTTGACGCGGCAAAGAACGGGTTAAGTGGGTTTTACTCGCGCCCCGCATCGCCGCTTTGCGCCGCGCTTCGACGTTGCTCTTTCGCTCTTCCCTCCGCGGCTCGTCCCTATCGTTTCTCGCTTTCCTTTATTCTCGCATCCCCGAACCTACTTAACCTCTCTCAAAATTTCTAGGACGGATCACCGCGACCGCTCGCGTTCGTCTCTTTCGCGGATCGAGAATCGAAAAAGTTCCGTCGGTGCGATGCGAATACATACACGTACATATAGAGAGTAGGCGTTTAAAATTTCGTGCGAGATCGACTCGAGTGCAGCGTCGAAACACGGCGGGTAGCGAAGAGTAACGACTAGAAAACCAGTTTCGTCCTGGCAAGACGTTGCACGATTCCGTTCGCCTGTACGCGACCTAGCGTAAACCTAACGTAAACCCAGCGTGCCTGTACCGCGGGAGACGTTTCGATCGTGCTCGAATTAACGCAACCGTTTGTTCGTTCGTCCGCTTTCCATCGCCCATCAACGTACATCCGTTTCCTCGCGATCCGCCTCGATGCCCGCGGTTAAGTCGGTTCCGCGTTTCGGATCGTATCGCGTTCGATTTCGAGTCTCGATCGCTTTCCTTCGCATACGCATCGCAACGAGCTTCTTTCGAAAACGATACAACGATGCCAGGGACATCTCGTCGAACGCGAAACGGATAGCGAGCACGCGCTAGTGGAAGAAGAAGCGACCGTTCGATTCTAGCGACGAGATGGAAACCTGAATCCCTCGCGATAACGCGCTTCCTGAGACGATAACGAAGCGATGCCGATGACGAAATCGACGCTCCGGTCGAAGTTGTTTTACGGCCTCTCGAGTTACGATAAAGTGTATCGCGAGTAGCCGACGAGACGATAATCTTCTCGAGGACATTCGTTCTCGTGGCGACTCGGGCAGCTTGGAAATTCGCGAAACTCCGATCGCGCAGATAGGAAAAGGCGAGAAAAAAGTGTGACGATTATCGTAGGTCAAACGCAGGCCTCCGCGAATAATATCGAAGGAAGGAAGGAAGGAAGGGAATCTCTTTACGTTTGGCCCGCAATAAATTGAAGCGGGCGCTGCTTCGAGAGACGGGTTTCCTTCCAACCTCTACGGTGTCTCTCCATGTCGGTTCCGCCCATAGCTGATTTATACGCGCGCGAGATATACTGCCAAGCACCCAGCATACGCGCCTCCTACGAAGGACATCCGAAACGCGTAAGAGACCGAAGAGGGATGAAATAGGGGCGTGAGCTCGAACGAAGATCGGCGGAAAAAAGCGCGCGATCGCGTTAACGCGACAGATCTGGAAAGGATGCCGTGGGGTCGCGACACGGTCCGCGGAAGACGGACGCCTGGTAATGCGATAGATTGGACGTAATCGAGGGCTGGATAAAATTGGCTAGCAATCTAGGAAGAAGCGCGACGCCCGAGGCGAGTTTGTTCCGCGAACAGCGCGGCCTGCTGGTTGCTCGTAACAAACCGCAGACTCCCTGACCACCCTTGAGCGAAGCGAGCGCGCGTCATTCACGCAGACCGCGATATAACCTAATAGAATTATATTCCGAGTACGAGGGGTCGTGCTCGCTCCTCGTTTCGCTCCCCCAGGAAGCGACAGCAGCCGCAACGGCGGTGGCGGTGGTGGTGGCAGCAGCAGGGGTCGCAACCTAACGCCACGAGGGATATCGCCTCGTGCTTCGTTCCGATGTACCCTCCGTGTCGCTCCCTCGCCACTTTGCTCGTTCCGTGGTTTCACGGTTCGGGATAATAACGACCGAGAGCCAAAGAAATAAATAATACCGAGAGTCCGAGAGCTTTCGACGGATTTCCATTTGTCTTATCTCCCGATCGCGCTAGCTCTCGAAACCCTGCAGCCCCGTCGCTCCGACGAATCGCGCAGAACGAGATTTTCGCGATTAGGCGATTCGCGAGTCAACGCGTTTCGTTCGGCTACCGTAGAAACGTCGCGATTTCCAACGACGACGGTTCTCGGCTAGTTAGCTCGAATGACCGAGCAGCTTTTCGACCGCGAATTTAGCCTCGATTCTCGGTCGCCAGCTGCGTCCTCCGCTAATCGTCCAGTCGTTTTCCCTCGATCCTCGCGAACTGCTTCGTTCGCGCCTTCCTTCGAGCCGCTCGTAATTACCTACGCTCGAACTTTTCCAAAGTATCTCGTTTTTTTCTCTCCCTGTCCATTCCATTTGTTCGGTTTCGCCTGTCCTTTTCCATCCCTCTCGTCGAATCCTTCTCTCCTCGTTCGACTATTATTAGCGGTAATGCATGCCATTAGCGTCAAGGTTCATGCGCGAGAACGAGTCTCTCGATATACTCGAGGGAATCCGTCGTTTTATAAGCCGCGCGTGCATCGGCCTGCCTACTTTGCCGCTCGAAGCCTGCTTCGCCGGTCCGCTTCGACCGGATAACCGGCCGACCGGCCCGACGAGCCGACCGTTCGACGCCCGTTTGCCCGCTCTCGTCCTCTCGCGAATCCGTATCGGCGACCTCCACGGTCCACGCTCTTCCACGGTCTACGGTCTATACGGTCTAGACTCTGGCAGAGTGTAGGCCACGGAGGAAAGAGAAGGCCGTTTCCTTCCTCTTTCTCGCGGAGCGAACGCGCGCCAAGCGAACCGTGTCGCGGTTGCATCGCGTCAAAGCGCGAACCATCCTATATTCGCGCCGTTGCCCGTTAAGGGAATGCGGAAACGATGCTCGTTGCTTTGCTCGTTCGCTCGCTCGCCAGTTCGTTTCTTCGTTACGTAGCAACGAGAATTCAGCTCGGGCTAGACCGTTCCGGGAAGGATCCTGCGCGTCGCTAGGAATCACCGCCTCGAAAATTTATCGCGGAGAGTTATCCCGATGGCGCGACGAAAAAAGCCGGCAAGATGGTACGCGACGCGTCGCGATTCCAGACGGAGCAAGAGGAACGGCTCCGAAAACAGGGGAGCTTCGTATTCCGTAGTCGAGTCGTTAAGCGGCAAAAAATAATAAATCACCGCGATTTTTAGTCCACGAGAGAAAGGAGATAAATTTAATAACTTAACTACCGCGGATCGTTGCTTCGGAGGGCTCGACCGTATTATTTCGACAAAAAAACGCGCTTCGTTCCTTTGGTCGATTAGTCCAAGTCGTTAACGCGTCGACGGTCACGGTTTAACTCGTCTACTCTTCGCGAGACGAGCTACGCTCCTGCGTAGTCTAGAATTACCAGATATCGAGGAAACTGTCGCGAGATAAGAAAGGAGTAGTCGAGGGGAAGAGTAACGGCGAGTCAGAAGTAAAAAGGTAAAAGTCGAGAGGAATATCGAGAGGAATATCGGGCTAAAGGCAGTTAAAGGTTGGCCCGGTCCTGAGATACGACCTCGATTCCGTACGGCTCGTGAATCGCGCAGAAAAGGCACGGGCCTTTTTAACTCGTCTCCTCTCTCGACCGGCCGTCCGTTCTTTCGTTCGTGGGTCGAGGGAGGAACAGAGGGAGAGGAACACCTAAATCGGCGGGTAAACGCGGCGGCCTCGTATTCGCCTCGTATACGATATTCACGACCGCATCGTTGCCGACTACTTACCGGCCGTGAAATATGAAATTAAATTCATTAAGCTTCTCGCGCTTATAATAAATCGAACGATTGTGCCGGGATAGAAGACGTAGCGGGCTTATAACTCAGACGGTCTGAATGGAAAATGATGAGAAATGTCTCTCATTGAACGCTGGGGGGTCTCGGACCCTGTCCTCTCCTCTCGTTCGCCTCTGTCCTCTCGTGCCTCTCCTCCGCGCTCTCCTTTAGCTTCGAGACGCGTCGCGCTGCGACTTAACCGAGAGTCGCGCCATAGTCGCGTTTATCGCGCGATCTGAACGTTCGTCGCACAAAGAGTCTCGGAAATCTTGGACCGCCGCAACGTGCCGTGAAATTCGATTGGCTAAACGGTTAAGATAAGCCACTCTAACCTTCGAGCGTCCTAATCCGCGACATCGAAGAAAAGAAGAGAACGCTTCTTGGACGGATCTTCGAACGAGATCGTCGAGTCGCGCGTAAACGTTTTGATCCCGCGATCCGGTTCGCGCTCCCCTCTTACTAATTTATTCGACGAGCACCGAGCCGTTTCACCGCGTAAATCACTCGATGGAAAGGGAGTCGAGAGAGTCGGCTGACTGATTCCTATCGGTGCATTCGAACGAAATCACGGCGAACCGTACACGTAGCGAGAGTATCGTGCACGAAATCGTCGAAATACGAGATACATTCGTATTTAGCCTATGATCGCTTTCGGCGTTTCGGCCCAAGCGGAGATTCCGTTCGAGAGCAAATCGAGGTAAAGTTCGTCGAGTATGCAGCGTCCGTTGGCCGAGAGCGTGGTCGCGAACCTGTTCGATCGCCGAGAGGTTTATCTCGAAGCGCGCGATAAATTATATCTATCTGGCGGCCATCGGAACGACGACTAGGAAGCGTTTATCGTAAGCTGCGCTTCGCAAGGCGATTAAACGAACGGGTTTCGAGCGAAGAACCGACGCTCGCCGCGGTTGGTAATCGAGGAAAAAACCCGTGTTCGACGCTTTCGAGCGAGCCGCGTCGGACGGTATCTCTTCGCGGTATTTCGTTCGACGCGTTTCTTCGCCGAAACGTCTCGTGAACAAAGACAAAAATAAACGCGCGATCAATGCGCCTCGCCGCGAAAAACGCGTTCGCACGGATAAGTAACGCGCGCCTAAGGTAAACCGGTACCGTCTCCTTGCGTATCTCGCACGCCTCTCGAGATCTGTCACGAGTGCACGCGACATTCCCTGCTCGACCGGATACGCTAGCTGACGCGCCGAACGGAGAGAGAGAATATAAAGCCTCCGACGCGCGATTATCCGCGTGTAAGGAGCACGCGATATCGAAACGCGATTTTCCCACCGACGAAATTCGCTCGGTTCAAGAGAACGGAGCGCACGGGACGGCTAGGAGAGAGAGGTTCGCGCGTGAAAATTTATGACGGTGCCTCGTGTCCGAACGTCGTTAAACGAGCGAAGCTTTTCAATGGAGCAAATGGGCCGTGATTTGTACATTGACAGGCGCGTAATGCCACAACATCGAGAGGTATCGGTATTCTTCGTTCGAACAGGAGTTTCGAAGCGTGCTCGCACCCTTGCACCGGCCAAAGAATGGCCCGTGTTTTGGTCGAGTCGTTCTCCCTTAGCGCGCTCTCAAAGAGATAACGACCTCTCGAGCCAGCGTTCGCTCGACTATCCATTCTACGCTGTTTTCCTCTTTAAAAACCAGAGTCCCCGTAGGCGTGTCGCGTCGATTCCTGCCAGCTGCGCGCCCCGGCCCGTTCGGCGAAATCGTTCTCTCCCTTTTATATTCCTCTCGAACTCCAACCGAGGCGACGCGAGACGATAGACTCGCGAACGAATCTTCAACGATTTCATTGCGATTCGCGAGCGTTACGTACGCGCCGAGAGTCGATAACGGTACAATTCTCTTCGCCGGATCGAATCTCGCGTTCGATCGCGACGCTTTAATTGCGTCCCGCGAACCTACGATCCGCCTCCGGCGTTTTTTCTCCTTCGAAAGACAGCCAAGAGCCGTTTTTTCCCCAGGAGAGGACGCGAATCGAATCGTAGGATTTCTAACGGATCTTAAATATCTGTGGAATCGAGGAGATCGAATCGGTCGATTCGACGCGCGCTTTGGCCGTGTCGAGGCAGCTGGTGGTGGCTCCTTTTACGGGTCGTCGAGTCCCGGCACACGGACAAATTTCGTTTTACCGAGGCTTTTAGGAAGCGAGATAAAGATCATCGTTGCGATCGTTTGGCCGGGCCGGACCAGAAGAATATATACGGTTTGTTGTCGATCGTGTACACGTTCGTCGGTTGATTGGCTTCATTGTGGCCGACTCGGGCGTGCGCTGGCCCACTGGCGACTCGTGCTCTCCGGCCCGCGAAGCTTCCTCGACGCGCTCCTTTTCGTCCACCGAAATCCTCGTCCCTTTCTTCCCTTCCTTTCTACCGAGAAACCGAGAGACTGCTCTTCGAGGGGACGCCGGGTAGGTAGCGCAGGGCCCCTCAGACCCTTCCGTCTCTCTCTCTTCCGGAAACCTAGTCCCCTCTCGCTTTCTTTCTTTTTTTTCTTCCTTTCTTTCGAAACGAGTCGAACCTCGAAAAGCGCTCTCTCAGGCCCCATTGTCGCGCGAACGCGTCTTCGAGAGAAGAGCAAACACGCTTAACCTCCCGACCTATTGTCGCCGCGGATTATCCGATTTGCCGTGCTCGCCCGTTACAAGCCGCGTCGCGCGACTGCCGCAGGTTGCTCTCTCGGCTTCTTCGTTCCTCGTCGCGACGATCTTACCCGTTTAGCGCCGTCTATTCTCGTCGACGCTCCACCCCGCGTGTGCCTTTGCCTCGATATCTCGTTATTACAAAACGCCGAACACCGCCAGCGAACGGACACTTTCCATAACCGGTTGTTGTCCGGAGCAGCGATCGTAATTCGCGGAGAACGGCGCGCGTAGGTAATCTCCGCGCTGCGAAGGATAGTTTCGCGGCGAGACGAAAACGATCGGTCGTCGCGGAGACGCTCGATACGCGAGCGGACGGCTCCGAGTGCCGACGAGGGTTCGGTGTTATTGGATTACGTTCGCATTGTCCTCGCAACGGACAGCTGTTCGTCCCGAAGGCGACGCAAGATGCGCGCCGAATATGAAAATAATATTTCCTTTTGGCGTCGCTATGATCGATGTTTATTCGAGCGACCGTCGCGCGTTCGGCCCGGCATTGTGCGTCGCCTCGCATTGTGTTCGATTCTTCGTTGCGTCGAAAGACTCTTTCGAGATTTGCGAGCTCTCGTGATACGCGAACCGAGAAAATCGCGGCACGATCGATCGTTGCGACGGCCCTTCTCGAGCAGACCACCTTTTCGCTCTCGAAAATTCGACGAGTCATCGCTTGTTCGACTCGCCGATCTTTCGTTCTAAACGAATTCGTCGAGTTTCGGTTTCTTCGCGAAGAAAGGAGGAGAGACCCGTCGCCGGAACGGCTGCTTTTCGACCGAGAACTACGAAACTCTTCAATCCCGCGGAATTGGATTCGCGTCTCGGCTGAGTTTTAAACTTCGTTTCGAGCCGAACAAACGCCGCGAGTCCGCCCGGCACCGTTGCTCCCCGTAACTTTGCGATTTCCCGCCTCGGAAGGGGTTTTCGCGTTCTCTTTTAATTCTCGGTTAAGTGAGAAGTTTTATCGGGCTTTCTTGTTTCCGCCCGGCTTTGCACTCTCGAGGCGGACGAGAAAGCGTTATCGCGTTTACCGTGGAACGACCGCGTTGTCCGAAAGCTTTCCTTCGACTCCGTAACGCGAGTACGAACTTATCGGTTGTTCGATGGAACTACGAAACGGATTACCGCGGAGTCGAGTGCTCGCGACGGACGAGCGTCTCGGGAACACGGATCGCTACTCTGCCGCTTATTTTTTCGAATTACCTATCCGGTTATGACGTCGCGGCGACTATGCAGAACGAAGCGAGTCCCCGAGAGTCGACGAAGAATCGACGATAAAAACGACGCGATCGTTTGGACGCGAAGGCGAGAAAGGGGAAAGTCCTTACGTGCAGCGAGTTCGTGTGGAACGCGCTCGGTTCGAGAACGTCGAAGAGGGAAGAGCGTGGCTAAACGTTGTACATAATATGTAAGAGGCGAGTTAGTCGTATCCAGTCGATCTCTTCTCTTTCTCCATCAACCTCCTCTCCTCCGACGTCCTTTTTCTTCGCCATTTCGCGGCGCGTTCCTTTTCTCTTCGCGTTCCTCTATCCATCTATCTTTCGCTCCCTTCCTTTCCCTGCCCTACCCTCCTCTTTCCTTCGTTTCCTCCGCTTCGTTTCGCCGCGCTCGATTCGACGTTCTTCGCTTCGGCTTTCCTCGTCCGGTCGAACGGCCGATAGATAATTGGCGTTGCGTGCTTCGAGATAAACGGCCGTGATTGGCGAAAATAACGATTAATAATTATCCACTCGCGAGATTCGAAGCAGCCTGCCCTCTCATCTCGGATCTCGAGAGAGATTCGAACGAACCGTCGGAGAAAGGAACAGAGACGCGGCGAGTTGGAAAGAGAGAGCGAGACGAGAAGCACGATACGCGACTGGTCGGGACCTCGTTTTCATCTTCCGTACTCGTCCTCTCTGTCTCTCCTCTTTCGAGTTCCTCCTCGAGTCTTTCGATCTTTTCCGAACAACGAGTTATACCTGCATCGCGATCGACGCGAGCACGAATCGAACGAAGGAACGAGGCGACGACGCGACGAGGGGACAAAGGAGCCGAGAATAATTCCCGCTAAGCTTTTCGTTTAATAGCCAAGTACCTCGCGGTTCGTCGACTCGCTCCACGCTGAACCCGATAAACGACCGCTCGAGTGGCGCGTGCCACGCGTTTAGATCAACTGTCATTCGCGCGTTGCCTTTGACTCTAGCGCGCTTCCATCCAGGCCCACCTACGTAACTCTATGTACGTACAACTCCTTTCCCCTTTCGTTTCTTCCGATCGAGTCGACGCGATCGCGACGAAAAGAATGAAAAGTGGAATTCGTCGCGCGATACGTAGAATTTTCTGGAAAAAAGCGAGACGAATAACGGGGTGGGGAGAAACGCTCAGCGAGTTCGTCGATGGCTATCCGATTGTAAATTCCGACTTGGTTTCGATCGAACGGTCTGGGCGGAGCGGTAATCGAGAATGGACTCGTTCGATTCGTCGTTTCGTCGTGGAAAAAGGGGGAACAGGTGTACGGTAAAAAGCGCGTCCCCGTGGAATAATCGAAGGACCGGAGCGGCGCGGTGACGGGTCGGGTCCGTGACGCGATACCATTTGATAAGTTGTGTCAACTGCTCGTTAGTTAATTGTCGGTGCGCGACACTCTCGTCCACTCTGTCGCGATTTCACCGGCCCGTATACATCCGTCTACGCCGTACGACCGCACACGCAGTCGCGATCCAGCTCCCTTCTAACTTTGTCACCCTTTTCGGCACCCCCCGATGCTCGATTCCCGCAACCGCCAATGTACTGGCCGCTGTCCAATGAATGCCCTTCATTTCCATACTTCGTTCGACGGTCAGTGAGACCAGCTAATCAGATTATTTAACCCTCGTTCGACCCGCCTGTCATCTCTCGTTCCCTCTCTCTTCGTTTCCGTCACCTTCCTTCTCTCTTCCATTTTCTCCTTTCTGCACCCTGCCGCTTTCTCTCTTTTTTTTTCACGGTGATTGACGCTCGTCTTTTTCCTCGGTTAACGGGAAACGAACCGCGCGATTTCGCAATTTTTCGCCAACGAAAGACCTTTATCGCGCGTCGCGTTACCTTCTTCTCTCGGATAAGAAATCTCGTCTCCGCGTAATCCCCCGAAAACCTAAAAAGATTCACCGCGGTTCGGCGGCAGGAACCGTGCTCGGGAATTAGCGGAATTAGCATACGCTCGGAGCGCGTCGGGACAAAAACTTGGAACCGTTCTTTCTCGACGCTTCTCGTTCAACGTTCTTGTCCGAAATTTCTAGCGACTCGGAGATTTTCGGTCGATACCCGAAAGACGATCGCTAAGGGGAGACTCCGGGGAATCTGTTCCGCAAAACGAATTTCGCGGCAGAGAAATCCCGCCACGAGGTCGTTCGCGTGCGAGCGAGAGACAAAGCGAGAATCGACGCGTACGGGGGAGAAGGAAAGAAACGCGTCTGCAAGGGGTTACGACGTAATTGTATTAGTCGGGTAGGGTGCACGGAGAGCAAAGGGGTCCTGCCGTAAAATTAATGCCGTTGGCTTATCAGTGGTCTGACACTTGAGTGCCAAAAGTGTCGCGTTCCGAGCTGCGGTACGGAACTCGAGAGGGACGAGCGGGTCGCCGAGGAACGCGGACAAGCTCGTTTTCGAATACCGTGAGTTACCGCGTGGCCATTCGTCGTCGTTTCGCGCATTCCGCTTTATACGCGTAAAGACGGCTACCCCATTCTCCGCTCGGAGCAAGAACAGGGGGTCTCTCGCGCGCGTGTAACTCTCGAACGTTTTCGGTAGGCAGTTTCTTCCTCTAGCTAACGAGTGCCCCATTAGGAAGTAACGGAAGGTATGCGCCGCGGCTTCTGTCACGGTCGCGGAGAGCCGATCCGGCTCGATGTAAATCGGATTAATTAGAAGCCGGCCTCTCGACTCGACGACTCCTCGTAGCTTTTATTCGTGCGAGAACGACCGTGCTACTCGCGCCGTTAAGGAACCACGGTCCAAGAAAAAAGAAGAACACGCGAGAAGAAGCGGAGAAATCGAAAATCGAGAGAGAGAGATAGGGGGACGTTACGCGTCGATTACCGATTGTTCGTCGAAACCGATAGAAAAAGAGAGGAATTCGTCGAATCGAACGGACGAAACGTTTGAGCGGAATAAATAGATTCCAGTGGCGCGGGCTCGAAACAACGTAAAAGTCGAGAGCGCGTCGAGCGTGACGAATCTCGTTGGCAAACTCGATAGCACCGGGTCCGAGATGTTCTTGATTGAGAAGTCGGAAGGAGACGACGCGATCGCGACCGCGAGTCGGTGTGCGTGCGAACGTACGTGTATCGAAGCGTGGAGGAAAAAAATTGGATCGGTCACGGACACGTGGTACGAGATCTCGTTCGTTCCCGGTTCGAACCGAAAAAGAACCCCGACGCACTCTCCCTTCTCCACTCTTCTCTTTTCGTCTCCCTCGCCCCCTCGCTCCCGCGTTCTCTCCGATTTCCACGTTTTTTTCCTTCGTTTTTCTCCGTCGCTCTTGATCCGTCCTTCCCTCTCGCCGTCACGGAGTATATCGCTTTTCCTCTTTATTGCTCCCTTTTTCTTGCCGCGGTTCCTTCGGCACCCCTTGGACGAGGCGATGGTGCGACAGCGGTCGCGGTTAGGGGATGCTGAGTCATACAGGACGGTCTCTGTGCCGCATAGCGGATACATGGCGTGTCACCCCGAATATTATTCGAGTGCCTGACAGCGCAATCTGTGAATGCGCGATATTGTCTCGCGTTGGCGGGAGCGGGCGGTACGTTCCGACGGTTACGGCCGGCATGTGGGACTAGGAATGGCACGCGTGTACCCACCGAAACATAGCACCGTTCTCGTCTTTGCTCGTCGTGAGTTTTCGCCACTGAATCGAATTTCGCGACCGTTATCCCGACGATCTCTTCGATTCGCTCGATCGACATCGACGAGAATAAACTCCGAAACAGCCTGGCAAGAAAAAACGAAACGTTCTCTCGATCTTGGATCGTGCACGAAAACGCTCGAACGAAGTAAGAAACGAAACAAAAAAAGTAGTCCAAGTTGGACCCTACACAAATCCAAAAGCGTCTGCTCCCGTTAATAGGAGAACGCCGAAACGATAACAGAGACATCGGCGAGAATAGGAAACGAGGGAAGAAACCGAGGGATGGACCGTGACGGGGTGGAGCGCGTACGGTCTGGCGCATATTTAACGGCATCCCGTGTCAAACGAGACCATAAAACACGCTTGCGTCTAAATAAAATGCCGTCTGTTCCTCGCTCGTTCGGGGAAACTAGGCGACGCGGTCCGGCGGGAGAAGAACCGACGATCTGCCCTCTCTGTCTCGCTTTCTCTATCCCGAATTCAGAAAATACGGAAGCGCTCCATTCGCGAACGAATATTTGACGATTTATGGTCGAATCGCGCAGGCGAGGGAATTCCTAGTCGAGGAGCGAAATACGTAAAAGTAGCGTCTTCTATCGATCGAAACGGATTATCTCGCCGTGTACTCATCGCGGAAGACAAATAATTCCGGCATAGAGCCGCGTGGAATCGGTGAAAAGGACGGTCGCTTTGTTTCGCGAACGGCGTCGCCGGCCGATATCGCGGTCGAACGGGTTTTCGGGGCAGCGAGAGGACGGAAATACGGACGGAAAAGCGAGCTGGTCGAGTGTTGGTGTTGGCCAACCAACGGAGCGGTAACGCGCGCGACGAGGTTAAAGCGACGAACGCGGTTCGCTGGATGTCGCGCGAGAGTTGCAGGGTCGTAGGGTCGTGGGTCGAGAGTCGAGGGGGCAACCGAGAAACCGAGGGTTCGTTTCGGCCGAGGACGTCGATAAGCGGTTCGCATTGTCCGACGGTCACGTGGCCACCCTCTGCCCACCGCCCCAAAACGACACCCGCCACGGCCGTCGTCGTTTATATTAAACTCCGAGGTTAATACCGCGGCTTACTCTAATACCGGGGCAACCCTTTGCCCTGCGATACGCCGATAAGGGTTACGCGGTAGCTCGCGAATAGCGTAGGACCGAGCGACCCTTCGTCGCGATCCGTTGTCTTTACGAGCAGCCTCGACTCGCTCGCCATCGGCAGAAATTCGGCGAGAAAGTCGGGCAAACCGCTCGGAACAGCCACCCTCGCTTCGATCGTAGACGGAAGAGCGCGAAGAGAGAGCGCGTCGAGCGGAACGTCGAAACGCGGCTGAAAAGAGGGCAGATAATAAAAGGAAAATGGGTAACGCTCAAAGTCAAGGGTTGGGGGACACGACCCCGAACGAACGCCGCGCAACAATGCAACGGATACGGAGAGTCGACCGCGTGGATCGTGGTCCCGGATTCGCAGATAACGCGCGCCTCCCTTCCCGAGCCCTCCCTTCGTCGAACCGCCGCCGCGCCGTTCGTCGTTTGCTCGTTTCGGTTCATCTTTCGAGGCTGCTGCGCTCGCGACGGAACTCGATAACGCGAAATCTCCTTACTTATTTCTCTCTTTCCTCTCGTTCCACGGAGTTTCGAGTCCTCTCGCGAGAGACAAGCGCTTCCCGTTTCTCTCTCGATGGACGTATCTACGCGTCCAATTATGCCAGACGAAACGACGCGCGATCGATCGACGGATCGGCGCTGCTCGAACGACGCGAGCGAATAACGGAAGCGGTCGCGTTGACCGAGAGCTCTCCGCGGATCGTGATAGACGCTGATTAGACCGTAACTCGGAGAACGTAGCGATCGTTTCCACCGTTTCTCGTTTCTCCGGGCATCTCCGGTCGACGTTTCGAGAGCGCGACCGTTTCGCCGAGTCGATAAATTATCCGAGGTTAACAGGTGAGCGCGAACGACGCGCGGCGATAATAACGTCGACGATAAACGCGTCAATAACGTATCGGACAGATCAGGGACACGAATCGTGCGCGAATAGGCTCTATTAACGATCGCTACTGTTATCGCTATACGATCCGCATCCCGTTACACGATTTGGGTTAGCAGCCTCCGCCGTTCTCCTTCTTCTTCTCTTCGACGACGGTACGTTACGCTTCTTCGCTTTACTTTCAGTCAAGATCCACGGTCTATCGATCGGCCAACCGGGGAGCTCGAGTTCGAAATCCGGTTGCCCCGTCGAACGAGAACGTACTCTCGTGCTCGCGTCGCGCCGCGCTATGGCGAACCGAGCAACCGACTAGCTTACTTTCTCCTCGCGTCTCCGCGATGTCCCCGTTTGCGAGCTCGCCTCGATACTCTTAAACCTTCTTTCTCGCGATCGGACGCGAGGCGCGAAATCGACTCCGGTCGACGCGCAAAAACCGATCGTTGCGCGTTCTCCTATCGTTCCAGGAGAATTATAATCTTCCCGATGTCAGAATTTGATCGACCAGGCGGTTCGAGCGTTGCGGCATCGTCGTCTCGAAATCGTCCGATAATTCGTGTTCCCGGAAACGTATTCGTTAATCGTTGGCGACTTGGAAAGGAAAAACTAGCGGTAGCCGACGCTCGTCGGTGCGGTGGTTGCTCGCCGGCTCGCTCGCCAAGGCAAAGGGAATTGCATCGCATGCCACGTAATCGTGGGAGTGTTTCCCATCAAGATACGCGTAGGTACCGCCGCTCGCCGTAATACCCTCCCGCCTAAACGTATCTGCATCGTGACTCCGCGCGCTCGCACGAGCTGGCCTCGAACCAGGGAACGCCGGAAACGGCGACGATCGACGCGAAATCCGTGTTACGCTTCCTCGACTGCCAATCTCGTTCGTCCTCGTCCGAACGGAACCTCGATAAATCGATTCGAGTCGCGACAACGGTGCGAGAGCAGAGATCGCGGTCGACGTTTCGTAGCCACCGAGTATACGATCTTGCACGCGGAGGAGAAAGCCGAAGCGCTTCTAGCTGAATCTAGCCGGCTAAACGAACTTCGTAAACCGTGCCCTCGTTCCATCCTTTTATTCGAACAATTAGACTCGCGTTCCACGATTAAGAGCCGTACAACGAGCAAAAAAAAGGTCGCTGCCCCGAGAGATAGCCATCGACGTTGACTTTTACGTCGAGGGGAGGCCGAGAAGAGAGACGGAGAAATCGTAGAAACGATGGAGCACGCGACCACCTCAGCCGGCACGATTTTCACCGAGATTTTCGCCGTTACGCAACATAGCGTATTTCGCCGAATGTCCGAGCTCGAAGAAGCCGGACAACGGGGTGGCGCGAAGGGCCTCGAAGGCAAAGGCCTCGTAGCGCGACCGCCGAGGGATCCACGCACGGTCCCTCGGAGGAAAAAAAAAGGAGAAAAAGAAACACGAGAATCGGAAGGGAAAGAAACGGCAGAAGAGACGGGCGAAGAAGAGGGTCCTTCGTGGCGAAAGAGAAAAAGGAGAAGAAAAAGGGGGCAGCACGAGCGAACGGTGGTAGGAGAAAGGACGAGGAGCGGGACATTAGCATACGCTAAGCCGAGCTAAGCGCGCCCATATAGCACGGAAATAAATAGCCGCTTGTCTCGTATCTACACCGAGACGGTTTACCATGGACCGGCCAACGCGCCGACCCGCGTCGTACCGGTCCCCCTAAAAGCTGAACGCTCGCGATCGTTCGCGTACGCGTGCTCGCTCGACCACCCACCGTAAAATCTGTACGCGCGTCCACTACCAACGAATTTTGAGCCAAGAAACTTTCGACGAGAACGAAAGATCGGCCCGACGAAATCGCGTTCAGAGAGACGCTGGTTTAAAACGGACGATCGAACGGAGGGAAAGAGAAACGATCGGAGAAAGAGAGAGAAGGAGAGAGGAGAGAAGCGAAGGGAAACAGAAAGGCGAGCATTGTCTCCGCGGCTAGACTGGACGACGATGGGCGCGCGACATCGACGAGCGAACGCGCATTGTCGCCACGACGAATCTCCGCTCGCTCGGAACGGGCATCGCGCGACGGATGACAGTCGCGATAACATCTTCGCGTCGATTAGACGAAGCCGCGACTCGTAGGCACGAGGAACGAGCGACGCGCGTCAAGATCCGAGAGTTCTTCCGGCGTTCGCGAAACCGCGTCGCGGCTCAGCGGCAACGAGCATTGTCCCTCGTTCCGATCTTCTCGATCGCTTACGGAAAAGACGATAGGTTGTACGCTTACCCGTGGTGAAGAGGACGATGGCCTTCAAGCAACTGTACTCGGCGGAATCGACGTGCAGCGCTTTCAGTTTTTCCACCTGTTCCTGAAAGATCCTGATGTGGTCCATGAAAGCGACGACCCGGTCCGCTGCCATGGGCGAAGCGTGAAGACCGGCTGCCGCCAACAACGGCGCCACGTGGAGGGGCATCGAGCACTGGCTCGCGTTTAGCACGAACAACTCGCTCCAAACTAGCCTGAGCAGGGCAACCTGGTCCGTCACTTGAAGGTCCGGGAAGAACGGGATGTTTCTGGCCCACTCGACGGCCGAGAACAGCAATCTCGCCGCGAGCTCGCAGATGTTGTCGATTCCCATGATGTTGTTCGGTTGCATGCACTGGCCGTATCTCGAGGTCGGATACGGTTCCGCCCTCAGCAGCAAACTGATGTACGAGGAAAGGTAAGAGTGGCCGTTCAGGCTGGCGCACGCGACCGCGTCGCCGTTCGTCAGGGCAAACTGTCCGGGTAGACCTGGTAGCGACGGTTGCGACGGTGGCACTCGACCTCTCTGCACCGCTGTAACAAACGCGAATCAAACATTTTATCACTCTTTCGCGGCTCTTTCGAATTAGGAACGAACGGAGCCCATTGAACGTATCTCGCGAATCGTAGAAAATTCCAACGAACCTGTATCGCGATCGCTCGTTGTACGCCTATCGTCCCGCTCGCGCATCCCATCCGTTCGCGCGTCGAACGCTGCGCGGAAGTAATCGCCTCGGACGGGGTAACGTCGGAGGTGTAGCATCGACGTGACTCGGCTAGAGTCCGTTCCGAAACCTCGATCGAAAAAAACGAAGAAAATCGCGGGGTCAGGAAGAGAATCTTTCGCGTATTTCGCGTCCCTCTTCCATTCTCTCGTTCGTTCCGTTACTCGGTCTTTCTTTTTCTTGCGAGAGCTCGAGGAGAAACGGCACCCTGCTGCGCACCGGCTGAATTCCAACCTCCACCCCGCGGCTAACGAACATCGTCTATTCCATCTTCCCTTCCCCCGACCCCCTTTTCCTTCTCTCCTCGCTGCGCGTCTCTCCGCTCCCCACGAAAAAATCGTGTCCCGTGTTTCAGTCCCGGTACCGAGCAAATCGTTTCCGCGATGCGAGGCCAAAGCGAACGTCGAGCGGTGCTCGGCGTCGCGCGACGATCGAACGGACGGATTCGCTTCGGAAATTTAGCGCGCGTTCGCCCCGCCCTTTCTCGCGTCGAAACTAATCGCTAGTCGCGCCGGATCGTCGCGTCTAATTTCTCGCGATTTCAGCCGCCGCGCCGGGTCAGAGTTCGCGCGATTCCGCGAAAACAGTTATCGGCGCCAAACTTTTTTCCCCGAAATCGGAGCAAGCGTCGATCCCACGCGGAAACGCGAACGCGAGGACACGAAATTTGCGACGCGTTACTGCGTCGATTCTAGCGGCTCGCTGCAACGTTCCGGCCAGCGGAATCGAGACACTGTCTCTTGGAAAAAAACGACTCGATAAGTTATCTAAACGTACCAAAGTCCGCGTCCATCGAACAACCGAGGAACTTTTTTCGCGTTCGGAACGAGTTCCAGAAATATTCGCGCGTATCTCTCGGAGCTGTTGGTCGGTCGATTTCGCGATCGAAGGTAGAAAATTTAAGGCGTCCGAACGAGCCACGTAGCTAGAACTCGGCGCGAATAGACCATAGAGAAAACGTTGGACGTGGATTGATGACGCTGACGCGCGGTTCGAAGAAAGGGAAGCAACGCGAGAATGGGTTAACGGAGGAACGAAACGAAGAAAGAGAGAGCGAGAGAGAGAGAGAGAAAACGAGAGAAGAATCTATCGCGTTTGGTTGGTTCGATGCTCGCTCGTATTTCAGAGGAGTATCCGTCTCCGCGCGCGGCACAATGAGCGGCGAGCATCGTTCAAAATAATTATAAACATCGAGAAACGACGATCAATCTTCCGTTCCTCTTTGATAATAAACGAATTACCGGGATGACGTGGACTCGGAAACGAGAGAACGCAGAAGACCGGGCCGCGACGAAGCCGCGAAAGGAGACGGATGGAATGGCTTCGCGTAGGTAGGAAGGAACGAGCTCGTATACCGTACTTTAGGCGAGAAGAAGAAGAAGAAGGAGAGTGGTGCAGGAGCACCCGCGGAGCGGGTGATTTAAAATGCTAATTTTTTTCGTTCGCAGCGACAGCGCGTTGATTAAGATGATCGCGCGCGGTGGATGCCGCGCGGAAAGGAATTTCATTAGCGACCATGGCATACGACTTAGAAATTTCACGCGGTTCGACGATACGTCGCTCGACCGATTTACTTGAGCGAAGTGTCGTCCAAAAACTAGACACGATTTGAAGAGAAAGGTAAACGAGAACGTACGGAATCGCGGTAAGAGAGGCGAACGACGGAAACAGCTTCTCGAACATCGAATTCTTCGTGCTCGAGGATAATTGGAAAACACCGGCGAAACATTCGCGGATGCCTGTTAACGTTCGTCGTTCCGTTACGCGTCCTACACCGCAGGAATCTCTACGGCTGAACGGTTCGATTTTCCGCGCACGTTTTTTCATCGCGTTTCCGTTCCTCGTCGTTCCTACGCGGAGACGATGCGACACTTTATTACCCTTTATCGATGATCATAGTACGCTCCGGTTGAAAAATTCTCCGGACGAGCGCTGCGGAGAATGCTAAGATCGCGAAGAACGACGAGAGAGAATGCGACGTGCTACGAAGATAAATTAAAAGACACGGGTACGAGGAGGAGAAGCTGTATCCCGCGACGACGTTAGCCTGGCGAACGATACAGTTGCGTGCGTTATACGAGTCGGTGGTGCGCGAGATCGAACGAAACGAAGAGAGGCGTCTTGACGTCTTAATCGCGGCATCGAACGCCCAACAGATACGGTTAGAAGCGACGCTTCGCGGAAAACCTAGCGAGCGAGCAAAGAGACGAACAAACGAATAGCCCGAAGCGGTTCGAAAGCCGGGAAAAGGGAAGGGATGACCCGCGAATCCGATTGCCTACAATTTCACCGGTGACGGTAACGGCCTACGTGATCGTCGGTACGAGGTCAATGGGTCGTCGGTTAGACGTCGTCCGACGATAACGATTCCTTCGTCGCGATTTCGTGTTTTCAAATTCACCGCTCTTCTCTCCGCGGAAGAAAAGGAAGAAAGAGGAGGGAGAGAAAGAGAGAAGCGTCGTTAACGGTACCAAGGTTCGCGCGAGTCTAGCTTAGCGACCGCAAATTTTCGATCCGAAGCGCGAACGAACTCGACTAGTCATTCGGCGTTTTCGCCACGGGCAGACACGCCAAAGTCTTGTACGTAAACAGGAGAGAAGCTCTTTTCTGAATTTCCCGAGAGACTATTCGCGCTAGCGGTGAAACGACGTTAGAACTCGCGCGATTGCTCGAAACGGAGGTTAGCCGTGCCGACCAGCACTGATTCTCCGCGTGCAGTCTCCGACGATAAATAAACACCTACGTAAGGGCCTGCGGCGGTCCCGCAACGGAACGACCTAATGATGGGAAGCACCGCTCCTCGGCTTCTTGCGTCTGCCTTTCCGCTACCTCTCTCTTTTCTTCTCCTTTCTCCCGTTTCGTTTCCTTCTTTTTCGAGACCAACGACGATCTCGCTATTAGTCGAGTTTAAACGTTCCCCGAATCGATTCGATCGTCTCTCGTTTCGACCTCGATCCTCGGCAAGTTAGGGAAAGGTCGAGCGTCGTTCGCTAAGAATTAAAATCGTAGAGCGATCGAAGAGAAGGGCGAGAAAGGAGCGCGTATCGCGTGGCCGATGCAACACGGGCTCGATTTTTGCGCGGTTAATAAGCGGGTGCTCGTCCCCTCGAGCGGCAGTTCCGGCTCGAAGGTGGCAAGGCGAAGAGGAGTAGGCGGCCACGCCGAGAAGCGGCGCGAGTCGATGCTATTAAGATTTCTGTATCGTCGTCCCGTTAGGACAAGAACGACGCGGCTCACCGAAATGCTCCTTTTTCCTTTCGGTTGAAAAATTCGCAACGAGCTTTTTCGTTTTGCTCGTTGTCTGGTATCGTTAGCAACGATTCTCGCCACAAAGTTGTGGCTCGCTGGGAGCATCGAGGCACGATCGCGAAGACGACGAGGACAGCGAGAGTGGCGAGAAGCGAGCGCGGAAAAGAGATGCATAGGGAGACAGAGGGCGAGGGCGAGGCAGAGAGGAAAGGAGAAAAGAGAACGGTCAGCGAAAGAGAAAAAGATCCGAAATACACCTGCGGATCGAGACGGGCAGAGAACCAGTCGACGCGGAATAACTGGTATTAATACGTCACGTAATTACCGTGCGAGAGAGGTATACGGGTGTGTGCGCGTAGTCGGCGCTGGGCCGACCGGGGCGACCGGGGCAACCGAGACGGGTTCGAGCGAGCACGCTCGCGTACGCGTATCCATCGACGAGCCGTTCGAGTCCAACGGACCCGCGAACACGGCGAGAGAGATCGCGCAGCCACTTTTCGAGCGGAGCCGAGCTAGCTCCGGGCTATGCTTCTGTTTCGAGCCATTATGATAATTTCGCCGGAAAGAAGGCTTCGTTTACCTTTCGCGGCCCCGTGTTCGCGTTCGACCGACCACGAGATAGTTGTCGAACGAAACGAACGACGTCCAGCGTCTCGACGGGTCGAAACAGGAAAAGGCGCGAAAAGAGAGCACTAAGTCCGGTGGCAAAAGTCGAGAAAAGTCGAAAGGGAAAGGATCGAGCGAGGTTACGAGAGGAAGGCGAAGAAGCAGAGAAAGAAGAAGGGAAAGAGAAGGGCGAAAGAGAGTGGATAAGAGTAGAGAGCGTATAGCAGAAAGGAGAAGAGAATAGAAGAGAAGAGGAAAAGAGACGGCAACGATGCACGGCCAGTGGGCCCGCCTAACATTCCCACGGTGCCTGCTCGCGGCGAGGCCTCCGCTCGCATGCTACTCGATGCTACGCTCTTACGTTATGCGAGCAACATTAAGCTCGTGGAACGTACGACCGATCCGAAAACGAAACGAAGTATGAGAGATCGAAAAGGGAAGCCGGGCGTGTCTCGGGATTCGAATGGACAATGCGTGACCTCCGAGGAATCGCGGTTAATATTCGTACTTTCCGTTCGCGTCTTTTGCGCGATTCGAAAAGAGAATGACGACGGTCCCTCGTTCGTCGCACGGAATCGCGTGGAATCACGCGGACCGCGCGTGGGAGATTCTCGGCGAAAGAATTTCTTCGAACGACGCGTCCTTCGTTCCGGTTCGCGGCCAACGGAACGCTCTTTTGACCTACTGTCTTTCGAATCCTCGCTTTCTCGTTTATTTTCGCGGTTACTTTTCTTCCTTCTGCTTTCGTTCCGATACTCGAAAATTTCCGGTATCCTAAGTAGTAAAATTTCGCGAACGAATCGTTTCGTTGGCTCGTTTCAAGTTCGATTCGTGCAGAATGTTGGTTCGAAAGTGGTCGCTAACGCAGTGGCCGCTAACGGACGCTATGGAACGCGCGCAAACGGTCTGGGTTGAGCAAGTATCGGCCCACGTCTATCGGGGACTGGTTCGCGACGCAAGGCAGGTGAGTTCTACGAGTTAACGGCTGTTGATATTTGCATCGCGTACTTTTTTTCTTACCATAATTACCAATACCCTTCTCCTCTTCCTATTTCCCCCTTCTGCTCTGCTCCTTCTTTCTAGATTCCTCGCGTCTCCGTTCGTACGACCAACAATTTATTACGTGTAACGCAACGATCGAATATGTTAACGATGCTAGGATTCGAGGAAAAAAGTTCGTACTGGATTTATTCGCAAGATCGAGATCGTTCTCGAACTCTGAAAGTTCGTTAAAATGCGCGGAAAATAGTTGAGATTAGGAAAGTCCCGATCGAAAGGAGAGGAAACCGTTTGAAGGCGCTTCGAGTTGTCGAGGAACGAATAAAGGGGATACGGTGTCGGCGGTCGCGCGCAAAGTCGAGTAACCTACGTTAGCGTTGACCGCCTTTTCCGAGTGAACTTTCACATTCTGATCGCGCGAGAGCTCGAAGGTCGCTTCTCCTCGCTCGAAGCCGAACGCGAGCGCGTTACGTACGTTCTTCCGCGGCGCGGCTTCTAAACGTTTGTTCGAACGGATCTAGTCGAACGAACAACGGGCCGACGAAACGAGGAAGAATAAATCGGTGACGGACGAAGCGTCGCCGAGAATAAAACTCGTGGTTGGGAGAGGTTAACAGAGGGTAGAGAACGAGCAGGGAAATTTACCTAGACGCCGAGAGCAGGGGGAACGAACAAAGGGTAATACGCGCAACGTTGGACCTTGCACCGTTCTGAATATGCATAACGAGCCCGAGTTCCGATCGCAATCCCCCACGAACGGTGTCAGGTACTCTTGACCCGACGACAGTTTTGTCATGGTAATGCGACTACTTTGTATTTTAATGCTCGGAAAGAGATTATGCGTGTAAATACGAACGCTCCGTCGCCACGCGGAACGGTTCGCTCGGATGGCGGTCGTTTCGAGTTTCTTCGGTGCGGAAACGAAGGGCCGCGCGAACCGACATTTTCTACGCGATCGGTGTCGCTTTTCGGCGCCGGTCGAGGCCAGTAGCGAACCGATCGGTCGAAAAGCGACGCCGCCGCGAATCTACCGAGCGATACCGAGAAGCCGAAAGAGAAAGGCGAATCTATCGTGGACGGTAGACGGGCAGCGAGCGAGAACGCGGTAGTCTAGCGGAAGGCGGCGTCGACCGAACGTTTCGACGCTATTAATCGTGAGCAGCACACCGACCGTCTTGGAATCCCGTCAAAGTCGTCCGCGTTTACGCGCACCCGTCCGGACGTATCAAGAATCCTACCGCCTCGAGGGATCACGCGGATCGATTTGTTTGTACTCGCGCGTAACGGCTTTGTCGTTCTCGTAACTCGGTTCGCGCGCTAAATACCTCGCTCGAGGATTTTCTTCGCGTCTCGTCGATTTCGACTTCCGCAGAGACTTCCGTAGAAACGAATCTTCGGACATTCTCGCGCACGAAATCGAACCGAGAGGGAGTCTCGTCGCGTCGTGCGCGCAGGATCAAGAATCGACCGCCACTCGGATTACTAATCATTTCCCGGGTCCGAGAAACCTCGCTAATTGATTAAAGTCACGATCCTGACCCTGCCGTAATATCGGCAATCTCTTCTCTCGGCGCGCACTGGTCTTCTCGGAGAGGTGGGCATCGGGGACGTAGAGGAAAGTCGAGCGTGTGTATGCGCGTACGTGCGCGCTCGCGCGCGGGACCGAGAGCGAAAGAGAAGACAAGTCGAAAAAGAAAAGGTAAGAGGCGAAAGAGCAGAGTTTATCCTCTCTCTCTCTGTTCGCGTGTTGGCCTCGCGTAATTTTTTCCATCTCGCTCGGTCTCGGTTCCTCTCGAACCTTTTTATATGCCTGTATTTTCCTCTCTCTCTCTCTCGCTCTCTTTCTCTTCTCGTCGTTTCGGTTTGACCCGAACGTTCGTACGAACAGGCCGACTAGCCACCTCCGTCGTTCTCGTCGCCGTCGTCGTCGTCGTCGTCGTCGTAGACTTCGTCCTCCCATTGTTGTATCGTTCCAGCTCAGCGAGGGAAACAATATCTAATTTCAGTTAATGCGGCCATAATGGGCATCGTCGTTGCATCGGCATGCCGAGCGGCATGCTTCGACGCCGAGAGATAAGTGAAATCCAGCTTGGTGCACCGAACACCCCACCGTCTACCCCGTAACTCGACTACGCTCTTTCTGTCCGTTCTCGTACGTCGCGAACTCTCTACGTCCATCGAAGAGTCGTCCTATCCACGCTTTACTGATAATACCTTCGATTCCGCGACGATCAGGATCAATTACCTGGGACGGTTAATCGATCGGAGACGCGGACCATGGAATCTCGTGGCGTGGCTGCCGGATAGAGGCGCGTTGCACGCGCGAACAGCCGCGAGTTCAGCGGCCAACGTTCCAAGCAATTTCGCGGTCGTTCGACGATAACGGCATCGAGAGGCTCGAACGAGCGTAACGATCGATAGGTAACTCGGCTTGCGGAAAGGAAGGTTCGCGAGGCCGCGGGGTCCTGTTCTTTTCGGGAACGACGGGACGGTCAACGATTCGTCGCGGCGCGCTAAGGCGCACAGTCGGTATTTTTCGAAAACGTCTAGACGAGAATAGCGTACCTTCTTCTCGAGCAGTCGCAATTAAGGGTTAATTAAATTGAGCGGCTTCCTAGATTTCTGTAATCATCGCGGACAGTATCTGTGGGGTAATCTTGAGCGCATCCTGTCTGCCTCGGGGGCCCCACGGAAGGAAGGGGCCCCGAGGTAAGGTCATGCACCCCGCTGACCTCGGACCACCGACTCGCCGCCTCTTTCCCCGCGTAACCCCTTCCCCTTTGGCTCTCTTCTAGCCCCCTACCGGCCCTTGCCGCCTCTTCTCTCCTCTCCTCTCCTCTCCTCGCCGCTCCATTCCACGTTTCGTCCTTCCTCTCCGCGTCTCGTCCCGTCTCGTCGTGCCTCGTCTCGCCTCGCCTCGCCTCGACTCTCCTCTTCGCTCCTCTCCTCTCCGCGGCTTGCCTCGCTTCGACTCGCTTTGCCTTGCCTTGCTTTGCCACGACTGCTCGAACCTCTATCCGCATCCTTCTTGCCTTTAACTCCTCTGCTCCTTTTTCTTCCTATCCTTTGACCGTTTCTCTCGTCTCTCGCCTTTCCTCCTCGTCCTCGCTCGGTGTTCGCGTTTCTCGTCGTCGATGTCCCGTTCCGATCGACGCCGTCAGCGTCGATATCGTCGCTGCTTCGTCTCTCCTCTTCTCTCCGCTCCTAGACGATTCTCCTCCTAGTTCCTTTCGGTTTTTCTCGGCGGCGGTAAAATCGCGAGGCAACGACGACGGGAGACGGTTGCGTGCCCGAACGTTTCGAATTATCGTCGAAAGTCGAGGAATCATCGCGGATAATGAGCGGACGTCGTAGCTGCGACAGGGCAGAAAACTCGGGCCGCGTGTTCTCGTGGGAAAACCTCGACGGCGCTTCCTCTCCTGGGCGAGGAACGCTGCTCCTGCGGCCATCGTCGCGGTGCGACGTCCACGACCGCGGGTAGCGCGCGACCTTTGACGCGGCGGAACGTTCTCGTCCGGCTAATTCTTCGCGATACGCTGGCTTAACCTCGCGAGGGTACGTTCCGCGAGCTTCCTAACGAGGTTTCTCCGGGCTACGCTCCCTGACCGGCGTTCGTGTCGATGACCGTCTCGCTCGCGTACGCCTTGAACAAGGTCAGATGGTATCTGACGGCGAGAGGAGTCGGGATCGTTCGAACGCGACACGCCGCGGTGCTCGAAAACGCGAGGAAAACGTGGGAAAATCGGCTGGAAATTCGGAGCATCGATCGTGGCGATCGTCGCGAGAAGAAACGGGAACGGCCGGGACGCGTATAAAAGTACACCTGGGCAGTCCGCGTCGGTGACCGGCTCGTGCGTGCTCTAACAAGGTCAGATGTTATCGCGGCTCGAACGGCCAAGTTCAAGAGGAGTAAAAAAGAAAGAATCTCGGAAAGGGAGAGCCGTGGGAATCTTTCCGGGGTTTTGGCGTCGAACACCGCGTGCCCCTCTTTAATTTGCGGCTCGACCGCGACGGAGCGAGGGCGGTGGCGAATCGGACAGGTAAAGCGAATCGTCGGTGGTGGCGCGCGGGGAACGCGTGGATCGGTATCGGTACGGGCCGATCCTAAAACGGGCGGCACGGAGCGGCGTACGGGTCGAGCGCGACCGCGAGAAACGAGAACGCGTTCGGATATAAATAAGCGCACTCGTGCCGCGTTAGCGCGACGAGTTCCAAGGATGCTCGAGCTTTAGCGCGCGACGCTCGCCTCGCGAATCCGTTCGTTGCAAATAAATAGAAGCGTTTCCGTCTCGATGAACTTTGATCTTACGAAGCCGATTCGCGAGCGTTGCTCTATTTTAAAGCCGGCCGGCTGTTCGACGAAATCCGTTGGATCGCTAACTGATCGACGATCTTCGATACGTACCTTCCCGACGCATGCCCATCTTCAGGCACTTTTTCAATCGACAAAACTGGCACTGATTCCTATGGTGTTGGTCGATGGGACAGTTCCTGTTCCCTCGACACGAGTAAGTTAGGTTTCTCCTCACGCTTCTCTTGAAGAAGCTTTTGCATCCTAGAAAGAGGCAAAGTTTCACAAATTAAAATCTCGATCTTTTTCCTTCGCATCGGGACCGAAGAATCCGGGATACGTCCGAAACGCGATAACGGGACAAGGCGAGACGAAAAGATAAAGAGAGAAAATATTATGGAACGAAACTTTTAAGCGTTTATTCGACGTCGAATCGTATCGTATCCTATCGGTTGTGCCTGCACCGACCGTTCCTCGAAGAGTTCGCTCCGACTAGCCCCCTAAGGTGGCTCGTTCGTGGAAAGCATTTCGATTTCGAGCGTTTTGATCGCTGCCACGTAGCGACAAACGGATCGACGCGACTGGTAAATGGGTAGAGAGGCGAATCATCGGTACTCGGAACTGATAAAGAGGCAATTCATATCGCGGCAACAAAGCGTCTTCTGTACGAAAACGCTCGAATCCCGATAAAGAGAATACCCTCGACGTTGCTGGCGATACTCATCGAAGATCGCGGACCTTCCTTCCGTTACCACCGATCGTTTTCGCCGAGATTTAGCCTTGTTTCGAGATTAGCGGTTCGGTCGTTAACTAAGCCGACTACTTGGATCGGCTGAAGAATCGATCGAAGAAACGTTTGCGAATCCGATCGCTAGCTGCTTATTCGTCGACAAACGCGTTCGAGAAGAACTCGATTAAACGGTTCGCTTGGTCGGATCGGAGACTGTCTTCGCGATGGTCGTGATCGCTGTCGATGTTGCGAAAGAGACCGAGGGGTCGCCGTAACTACAAATTGCGTCGTTACACGCAAATTACGCGATTATGGTACGCGAGCGAACCACCGCGAGAGACGCTACATATGCGCGGCATGGTAGCGCGAGAGAAAACGGTGAAACGGTATCGGGACAAAAGGGAAAAGGGGGAAATCGGACGGAGAGGAGCGGATAAGGGTGGAAAGGAAAGAGAGCGAGGACGAACGGTGAACGTGTAGAGAAACGGAAAGATAGAGAAGGGTAGAATACTCGAACAACTACTGTTTATACTTTCAGATTGCAGCTCGCGCGGCCCTCGAGAGCTGAAATTGCTCGCGTCATTGAATTTTCATTGCTCCGCGCCTCGTTCGCGGCCATTCCACTCGCACTCGATGCTAGCTCGGAACGCGACGCGTACGTCGCGGAAGAGGTCCTGCGGATCTACGAGCGAGTGTCCTGCTCGAGACGAGAATCGAAAAGAAGGATAACGGGCGGAGGAAGTAAAGAGCGAGGAAAGAAAGAGGAGGAAAGGAGGGCAAAGGCGGCGTGGCGAGGCGCGGGACGCTTCGGTCAGTAACGTTTCGAGTCGGCCGCGTAAAATTAACGACATTGTTATAATTAATTAGTCGTACGGTGCGGCTCGGCGCCGCGAGGCGGCGTTGTTCGGGCAGAGCGGTGCGTAGATAGCGCGAGGGCTTCGTTAGCGAGATAATTGGTCACAGAGGATGCGTTCGGGATGCGTCTCGGTTGGTAACTCTATGCTCGGTGCACGCGCCGATGTACGCGCATAATACGCGTTAGATACTGCGCGTACCGCTCGCGTGCACCTCGCGTAACGCTTCCGACTCGCAAACTCCGAGGATCCTGTGTCGGCGAAACGCTCGCCGAATTCCTCCTCGGGGCGAGCGAGGTTTCGTCGCGGGCCAAACGATACGGACTCGGTCGCGAGCTGGAACGCGTCGCGCGCGCTTCCGAGGGAAACGAGATTAATAAAGATTAGCAAAGTCGGAATAATATAATATGATCTCGTTAGAGCGATTAGCCGGGAACCGCGAAGCGGCCGGGCTGCAGAATGTCTGGCTTCTCGGTGCACGCGGTAGGGTACGCCAGGCATAAGTCCGTAAGTCGGTAAGTAAAACCGTAAGACTCGAAGGGAGAACGAGAGACCCCGAGAACACGAAGCCCCTTGCGGGTGTACCTCAAACCGCGAGACCGGAATTAAATTTCCTTTCCTCCTTTCGTCGGGTCCGCGAAAACCGCGCACGAGTCTTTTCGTCGAAATTTCGATTCTCGTTCTTCCGTCTCCGATCGACATCGGACACGAAGGAGCACGCGTAGCATCGCGATCGGTATCCATTCGAATACGCGACGCGACTGCTTCGAACTCGTTCCGTGTAATTCGTGACAAATAACAGCTCGGTCTTGAACGCTAGTTTACTCGCATGCCGCGACCAATTACTATAATTGAGACAACAAGCATTTTGAAGAAACGTTCGCGCCGAGGCGACCGACCACGCTCGTCGTTTCTTCTTTTTCGTCTCCATCTCCGTCTTCTTCCACTTGTTTTTTCTCGACGAGCCTGCTCGTTCCATCGCGAAAGCAACGCGACGTTTCGTTTTTCACCAAACGACTCGAAACGCTCGCCACCGTGTTCGATTCCTTCGAGTTGCTCGATGTTACGTAAAGGAAGTGACTCGATCGAAACTCGCGAGCTCGAAGTCTAAAGCGAGAAATTAACGTTATCATCGTGACGCGTGGAAAACATACATATGTATGTATTTTTATATGGGACGCACGTTCGCGTGCGCGACTCGAGCGAAATAATTTACGAGTATGTTCCGTGTAAAACGTTCACATTTTTCAATCTGTTTCGATGCCTCGTTAATTTATCGCCTATTCTCGCGCGATCGGGAATACGTTTAGAAATTTCGCCAATTTTTTTCTCTACGCTTCTCGTTCGATCCCGTCCGTTCTTACGACTCGACGTTTTCTTTCGCCAAAGTCGCGTTTCGAACGAAATGCGGCATGCCGTTGAACAGAGCACCGATCTCTCCGGACACGGTTAATTTCGGAATTTCGTGTTCGACGTTCGCCGGACGTCGTTCGAGCTGGGGCAACGGGGAAGCAGGAAGGTGGGCGCCGATCACGGAACGAAAAGAGAGAAAAGGGAGCGGCGATCGTGAAGGTAGTCGAGGTCGAACCGCGAACGACTATTGCGCAATAACCAAAGACGAAGAACCTTGTTCCAGACGCGGTACCGCGAATGGGAGGTTCCCGAGCCGCTGTAATCGGCAGATTAATGTTCGTTTCTCGAACTTAATCTCGGGCAAATCCTGCGGACGGATTCGTCCGGGACAAGCTAGGCGATTCGGTTCGATCTGGTTCGAGAAAGTCTCGCTTTCGGGATCGTCGGCCAATCGTCGGCGACGATTTACGAGCTGGTAGGAAGAAGAGGCGTTTTCGTCCACGCGGCTGCCCGTTACGTTCGTTCCCGGATAAAATAGAATTACGGTCGATACGAGGGTTCGTTAGTTTCTCGGTAACCTTCCGCGATCGGTCGATCGGCTCTCGATAACGCGCTCTCGATCGTCTCGATCGAGCACGACGAAAGACAGACGCGACAAATTGACGATAATTCGCAACCGTTTGACATCGGTTGACATCAAAATCAATTCGTCGTAATAAAGCGATCGCCGACAATCACCGCGATTACGCCAATGAACGTCCAACGTGGAAGGCGTATGCACGCTCTGGCGTGTCGGACGCTCGATGTTTCTATGATTCTCGATAAAACGCGTCGTCGATCGCGCCAGTCGACGTCCCGCCATCGTTCGTCCCTCGATTCGTTGCTAACGAGCGAAACTCGCGCGACATTCGGAACGCGGTTGTTAAGAAAAAAACGCGAGAAGACGAAACGAGAATTAAATGATCGGAGCGTTATCGGGCGGCGATTTTCTCGCTTTTCCAGCCGCCGGTGTCGCGAACGAGAATCGGTGCCATAATCGTTTCGGCCGAGAAACTAGCAACCGGTCGTTGGTTAGAAAAACGAGCAGAAACTGTAATTAAAGCAATGGCTGGATCGTAACCGCACGGTACCGGTGTGGCGCGTCGAGTTACGAGTTTCAGAGGCCTCCGGCAAGGTCACGTTTCCGTTCGTCCAGAGTCTAGAGGAACCGAAATCACCGATCGACCAAGGGCCGAGAACGCGACGTTTTCGGTCAATCTGATCCGCTTTCGAGAATGCTGCGTAACGGTGGCGAGGAACGGACGAATAAGAAAGCTTTTGTCTCGGCGAATCGTCGGGATAAGAGACCGTAACGAAGGTTCGAGCGAACGAAAACGAGAAACGGGAAACGTTAGCTGGCCACGTAGCGCGCGAAGCTGCTCGAAAATAGAGGGGAAAAGAAAATCAGGAGGTAGCGGGTAATTAAGATTGCCACGAATAGAAATTATCGTCGGATTAAGCGCGTTATCGCGGCAGTGGCAAACCGAAAGATAGAAGAAGGGGGGAGGGAGAGAGAAAGAGAATAGCTCGACCTAACAATGGTAAATATCGTTAGCGCGGCTGTAATTGGAACACCAGGGAGAGGACTACTGGTCGAGCCGTAACTCGAGCGTTCAATTAAGAGACGGACTCTTAACCCGCTCGAATCCTACGTTTCCACGCGTCGAATCTTCGCGCAGCTCGAGCCGGCACAAATTGTTCGGAATTAACGAGCGCGAAGAGTCGGAAAGAGCGACGGGGAGAGATGCGAGGCGACGATTAATCCCTCGAGCATTATTTTTAGCGGCGCTTTAAACGTTCCGACGTCATCGGTCCCGTTTCTGACGGGGCAAAACGTCGAACGAGCGAAATCGAGAGCCTGACCGCGAGCGACGGGACTCTTGGAAACCTTCGTCCTTCGATCCTCGAATCGTGCCCGTCGACGAGACGTTTCCGAGCGTCGCGGGACGTTGCAAAAATGTCTCGTAAATATTTCATCGCGACTAGTGTTGCGCCAATCCGCGATGTAAATGCGTCGAACCAGTGCGGTTTATACTTTGTCCGCGAGTCGACGCGACCGTGCTCTCGAGTTCGTTCGTATCGCATACGAAAGCTTCAACTACTCGCGAGCAACGCGGTGAAAGAGAGAGAGGCACGAACGCTCATGAATTTTAACGAGAGTTCGGTAGTCGGACGACGAAGGCGACCCATCAGCGTGCAAAAATATCCGGGGTTGTTACGTGCGTCAAAAAAGATCGCGAGACGCGACGACCGACGACGTACGCGATTCGAAAAGTACGGGCAAACTTTTCGGAACAGGTATCGCGACGAACACGTTTCTTAACGTCGCGATCGTCGGATCGGAATAATTAACGAGGATAAAGCAAACACTACGAGGCCCCCCGAGGATGTTTCGAAACGAGAGCAGGGGACGAAAGGGCGTCGTCTCGAAAACTCAACGAGCCATCAAAGTTTTAGTCAGCCGTAGAAAGGGGTACCCTCGCACCCTACCGCATATACGGTACGCTCGCGACAGCCTGCCTGCTCCGTCTCGACCAGGTGTCGCGCACTTGTTTCGCCGTGCTTTCGAGGATAAAACAGGCAAACCGTGATTTTATGAAACGAACGAACACGCGCGTTTCCGCTAAATCACTCGCGCTAGATATAAATTACCGGCGACGCGGCAACGATCCGATATCGATGAGGCGTAATTCGAGGTAATAGGAAGGAAAGGAATCGAGGAAGAGGGTAAGGTCGAAGGGAGCTAAACCCGTGGGAGGATGTATAACTCCTGATTTCCGAGAGCGAGCGATAGATCTCGATTAGCGGCCGTAGACCGTCCGACGCTCGGTCGAAGTAGTCGCGACATTTTTCTTCGTTACGCCTCGTGCTTCGAACGCGAACCGATCTAGAACGCGAAATCGCGACGAATTCCCGTAGTCCGGGTAGAAAATTCGGAAACGCGTACCGTTAAAAAAAACGAAAGAAACCCTCCGGCCGTAACTCCGTTTCCCACCCACTCTCGTTCGCGGTCTCCCTCTTCGACTCGGAGCTGGTCTCTCCCGCCGCGTTTTCTCGGCCCTATTACATCGTTATTAGGCTCGTAACAGACGCGTAAGCGTTCCGGGGAACACCCCACCGAGTTATTAATGGGCAGTCTTTGTTTTTTCGTGAGCAGCGGCCGGCCGCCGGATCCGTTGCTTGGCGGCGCGAACCAGCAGAGAAGAAGAAACGGAAGAGGATCGATCTCGATCGAGTAAAAAGCGAGAGAGGAGAGGAAAAAAGAGAAGAAGGAGACTCACCTTCGCAGGTGAACTGGCCGTAATGTTTACCGCTGCTCTTGTCCCCGCAGACGACGCACTCGATGTTGGGCGATTTGTCGGTCTGCGAACTGCCGGACTGCGAGCTGTTCGCCTGACTTCCGGGGGTAGTGCTGGGCGGCAATGGGTCCCTAGGCGTGAGAACCGCACCGGTGGGCACCAGGCAGGTAATGTCCTCCGGTGTGGCGGAGGGCGTCAAGTGGGTCGGGGGCATCGGTGGCGGGGGCGCGATCTGTATCGGGCCCGGTCCGGCGGCGGACGCGGCCGCGGCAGCGGCTCCAGCGGCGGCTGCGGCTGCGGCTGCGGCCGCGCCGGTCGCGGCCAGGCTGGCCCCGGGGTCCCGCGAGGGCCACGAGGGCGGCGCGGCTACCAACGCCATAGAGGCGGTGGTGCCGCGCGCCGGGAACCCCACCTCCAACGTGGTGGTGAACTCGGGGTGGTGGTGTCCAGCTGACACCCGGCCAGGGAACAACGTCGCTGTCGCGGCCGGGTAAACCACCCCGGCAGTCGCCAGGGCGTCAGCGCCTCCTGTCCCTCCTCGAACCACCCTGCCGGTTTCCTCTTCTCGGTCGCGACCACCGACCACCCCGAGACGGCTTCCGCCTTATCGCCGTTTCTACCTCGCTCACGGCTGTTGCCCCGTTTCCTCCTCGACACGCTTACCGAACCTCTTCTCTCGTCGTCGATCCGCTCGCGATTCCTTATCCTCTCGATGCGTCCTTTCTCCTTCGTCGTCCTCTGGGTCGCGACGTCGTCGATCGTTCCTTTCGCGCAGCGCTCGATCACCGCTACGCCGTTCGTGTCGCGTTCGCGCGCCAATTCGGTCACGCGGTCCGACCAAACTCGCGCACTTGTTCCTCACTCACTCGCGCACTGTACGCAGTTCGCGGTACCTCGGGATCGACGTCCCGAGGCCGACATCCTCGTCCGTCGCGACAGGCGATCGCGATGCCGTTTCCTTGGTCCCTCGATCGGCCGATCACTGCGTCCTTTTCTTTCGATCGAGACGGAACGCGCGCACAGCGATTTGATCGAACACCCTCGTCGTCGTCGTCGACGAAACAACGCTTCGATCGACGGTTCGGTAGCCCCGCGATCACTGCGGAGCAGCCGGGACACGAAACTCGCGGTAACCTCGTCGACGCTCCGTTTGCACTCACTTTGCACTCTCACTCGGGCCAACTCGTCGGCGCGGACAAACCGGACGACGCGACTCGCGGGCTCATCGAGAATCGCTCGTCCCGCGCGAACACCGGTGAAACGCGACGACGTCCAGTTTCGGATCGAGATCGGGACCGGAATCGAGATCGAGATCGAGATCGCGCGCACGCGGTAGATCAGCCGCGTATCCCCGCGTCGTAGTATCCTCGGTATCGTGGTATATCGACGCTGGGTGGATGCGCGGTGGCACGAGCCACCGAGCCACAGGGCAGAGAGGGTGTGCGCCGTGCGCGCACCGTACGGTGGGTGGTGGACACCGGAGGTGGGGAAGGTTGGAGCGAAAAAGAGCGATCCAGGGAGGCCCGAGGTGGCGAGGCTCGAACGGAGACGAACGGAGAAAACGAAGAAGAGAAAGAAGGGGTGGTGGCGGGGGAGAGAAGCCGTAGAGACAGATAAACTGGAGGAGAGAGACAGAGAGTGGGAGAGAGAGAAAGAGAGAGAGGAAGAGACAGAGAGCGTGCGTGCGCGCGCGCGCGCGCACTGCCGAGTCGATAAGCCGCGCGTGTAGGTGCCCGTGTAGCGCGCTCGTGCCGGCACAAGCAGGAGGAGGAGAAGAGAGGTGATACTCGACTACCGCCTCGATACGACTATTCTTGGGGCCGACCAGAGACCGACTGCCGACTAAGACGACCCCTGACACCGACCTGTTCCCCACCAGGCCAAATTCTCTCGCGGGTTTCTCGCGGGTTTCACCGGTTGCCATGACTACCGAAGGTGGGGTCGAGTCCCGGGCGCGCCCCGATGCGCCTCTCATTGGCTGCTGCCCTGCCCTACCCTCGCGCCCTCCGACCCCTCTCTTTTCCGCTTCGGCCTAACGCCGCTCCGCTTCGGTCTAAGCGCTATCTTTCCTCTTCTCTCGCGAGTCGCGATCGCGAACGCTTTCCTTCTTCGTCCCTTTCACCGGCGAGATCTCCTTCTCTCTCGCTCTGTCTTGCTCCCTCTTTCTCTCGCCGTCTCGTAGCTTCTCCGTGGGTATCCTCTTCGTTCGATTCTCGTCCAAGCGCCGCGCCGCTTCTTCTCGCTCTAACGCGGTCAAACGCGCGCGGATCCGCGCTCGCTTCGAACTTTTTCCTCGTCCAGGGTTACCGCACGGACCTACCGATTTTTTAATACGCTCCTCGAAATCGAACCAGTTTCCTAGACGCGACAAATTACTCGACTCTTCTCCCTCTCCGTTACACCGTCCCCGTTTCGACCACTTCGGAGAACCGTCGTTTCCTACGCGTTGTCCTCGATCGCGAAGAACTGCTCCACGCGTGACCGTCCACGCGAACTTCCGAGTCGCGAGTTTCGAAACTCGTGAAAATCGAAGAACAAACGACTCGGTCGGGCGTCTCGGCAAGATACAACGTTAAGACGATAAGCGGAACGGTTGGTCGTCTTTCACGGATTTTCTTCCGTTTCCTTGGATACTTCTTTCGCGAACGAGATACGACGAGGGAAGCGAGGTCACTAGAGGGCGGCGACCAATGGGGACGAGGAGTCAAGCGGGGCGCGAAAAATGGGCCGGACCGTTTCAATCCACCCCCGAGGCTAAGGGTGAGGGTAAGAACGCCGACGGAGTAGGGTAGAGCGACGGGGCTCGGCTCGAAGACGACCGGGCCGTCGACGCAGGGTCAGTCGGGTCGCGGACCTGCACCTCTGCGTTTCCGTGTCTTTTGCCATTTTACTCCACCCCGTTACGCTTTCGAGCTTAGCCGTCGTTTCTTCCGACTTTGCCCTCTGCTCCTTTCCTTCCCGAAAACGACTATGTCGCTGTTTCTTTCGTTCTCCCCTCTATCTATGCGAAATTAGGCATCGACGCGACGAAACGACAAATCGAACGACGAGCGTGAAAAGTAACGTTCAGGGATATTAGTCGCGCACGAAAGATCTTGTCCAACGACCTCGTCGAATGGTCAGCGAATCCGTGGCTCGTAGAACGCGAAAGGGATTCTGAAATCGTTGAATCTAGCAACGTTGACGGGCGTAGAAGCCGAACGGGGAACAGGGACTAGGGAACAGGGGGAACGAGAAGGGGGCAGAAGAGTAGCGGGGTGGCTGGCGCCGTGTACAAGTGCATATCGGTGAAGGGGTGGCCGAACAATGCGCTCGTTCAATGCGCTCTAGATATGATTACCGGAAACCATCCCATAATTACTTTTTGTACGTCGAAAACGCAGCGAGCCCCCTCGTTTCGTTTCCCTCCCTTCGGCCCTGCTTCTCTTCACCGCTAAAACCACCGGCGGCCTTCTATCTGTCTCTCTCCCCCTCCCTCTCCGCGTCGTTCCTTCTGTTGCCCCCCGTCGGTTCTTTTCCCCTCTTAGCACCGCTGCCCTCTTAAAACGTTCGCAACGCGGCCTTCTTCGCGTTTCAACCTGACACGCGCGATGCTTTTAAAGTGCCAGCCAACGTTAACGCCACTCTCGAGATGATTTATCGAAATCGCTGCGTTCGCCGCAACCGTGTTTCGACCACCGCCACTCCCGCGCCCGAATCTCTCTTCGAAAAAGCTACGCCGCCTCTCCACGATCTCCGTTACTCTCTTCCCCCTTCTCCTCCCCGTTTCGCCGAGAGGCTCGTATCTCGCGGGATATCGCGCGCCGCGCCGACGAACGATCGCAGGATATTTTCACCGATTTCGACTCGTTCGGGACGGTGCGACACGGTGCGATCTCTAACGAGTTTCTTAGCGGATTCGTGAGAACGGAATTACGATAAAGTTTCGCCATCGAAACCGTACCGTTAGGAGAATCGACGTCGAAGAGGTTCAGCGAGCGAATCGGATCAGGAAAGAGCAGATAGGAGTAAGGTGCACGGGGTTAGGGGGATGGCGAGGCGAGAACATGGCAAAGGGGAGAATCACTGTTCGCTCGGAGCGGTGGTTACGGTCGCGGTGACGCTGCCGGTGGTGGAGGCGGCTACATTATGAGTGTGTTCATATTTCCTGCGTTGCCTCCTTCCTTCCCTTATCTGTCTTCCCTACCCTCCGAGCCCTTTTGTTCGCACTCTTTCGACTGTTAATGCCGCGAAATTAACTCCGGCAGGAGCGAGTTTAAGAACCGCTACAAGGTGGTATATATACGTACTCCCGTTCCCATTCCCGTTCCCGTTCTCTTTCCCGTTCCCGCCCCCGCCGCCACCCCTGCTCTCGCTCCCGCTCCCGTTCCACGTCCAAAGAGCGCCCGAAGGCCGTCTTCATTGTCCCGCCGGCGTATTATTTTAACATTATCTGCTACTCGACTGCCGCTTAATTAATTTATTTATGAGCCGAGGCGGACGACGATGGCCAACGATCGAAGGCCTAAAGGAAAAGAGTCGGAGACGCGCGAGGCGGAGGATCGGCCAGACAAAGACGAGGGTGAGCGAGGGTGAAAGAGACGTAGGAAGCGAAAGAGAAAGGGAAAAGGAAAGGGAAAGGGAAAGGGAAATGGAAAGGAGAGGAAACGGGAGAAAGAATGGAATGGTCCCGGTAGGAGATTTGTCTCCAGAGGTTCAACGGTTCAACCCCTTGTCACGACGACGTTGGTCGAGTCGCGTCGACTCGACGCTTCTTCGACCGAACAAGGTAGCCCTAATAACGCTTTCTCCTTTATTGCCTCACCGCTTTATCGCCAACCAAGGAAATTACTCGTCAAAGGGTGGTCTCGAGTCAGGGAACGATCAACGAGAAGCAACTTTGTCGCGCGTACGAGAGAAGAAAAATTCTCTCGTGTTCGTGCGCTTAAAGCAGGCCAGTAGGGGAAGTTTTTCGAAACGTTTGGAAATTAATGCGCGAAATCGGCCGAGTCGTTCTTTCCGAGATCGAGCAATATATCAAACGATTCCCCCGAAGGGAGAAACCCCTACGGAAAGGGAGTGGAGCATTTGCATAGGGGAAAAGATCGGACAGGCTGGTCAGTCGGCCGATTCGAGATCACCTGTCCCACGATTATCCGGGGTCAAGATTACCAGTGGGACCACTTCCCCAGGAACGGGCCCCTGGCCCGATCGTCTTCCGGACGTTCGAGTTTACGATAAATTAATGGTTTTTGGGGGGGTCAACCTTCTCGACGGTCTTCCCGGCCGGTCTCACGCGAGAATTCAAATCGCCAACTGTCCTCTAATTATTTATGGTCGTTCGCTTCGCCTCGCCTCGACCGCTCGTTGGACAACCTCTGTCACGGACCTTCGCGTACGGTACTTGTCACGATTTGCTCTGTCGCGTCGTACAGCCAGCGAACGATCATTTATCGATTTGTCGCGAGTATTAGACATTTTCTATGAGGAATGCGCAAAAATCCGCGCTCGGAAAGCTTCGAACAGTTTACACTGTTCGATTCGTAACCGTCGAACCGGACCCGGGTCGAACAATGGCCGTGGGATCGTTAACGACACCGTGTCAGCTCGGCATCGTGATTCTACAAATCGAAAGAAGAAAAGGGAGAAAGCTTACGGGACGCAGGTGGGACGCTAATGGTTTCGCGTCGAACGTCGGCTGACCGTTTAAACGTTTAAAGGCTCGCCAAACTGTTCCGTCGTTTCATTAATCTCCCGTGAAATTTTCCCGTGTGTAAACAGCTTTATTGACGGCTCGAGCGATTTTTCGGCCGAGAGTTCAGCGAATCGCAAAATTTTACGAAAGGGCCTGCTTTCGCGCTTACGACGATCGACGAGCTTGTCAGTCGCAGATGTCGATTCCTTTTTGCGCGCGCGTTCTAACGGTTCTCGGCTATTCACCGTTCGAGAACACGCTCGCGTGCAACCGTGAAACAACGAATTAATTGCGCGGAAACGAACTACCCGACTTTCGATGACGCGCGATGCGCTCGAGGATGAAAACGCGCGAGCGCGTAGGAAGGGTGATCGAAAGGCATCTACCACGCGCAGGGACCGCAAAGAAAGGTACTACGAGGGTGGCGAGAGTCCCCTGGGGGACCTATTGTCCGAATACCCTGATTAAAAACCCATTCCCCGGTTACGCGCTTTAGAAACCCGCTCGAATCGAAAATTTGAGAGCACCGCGCGATATCGCGCGTACACCGATTCGTTTAGTAGCGGTCGCGAGGGAACCGAAGAAACGCGTCGGCTTCGTCGTTCCATTTCTCTCGCTTTCTTCTTCTCTCTCTTTCGGCGAAACTTTAAAAACCCGGTGCGACGACCGTCGTGAAACTTTCAGACTAAAGAGGAGTAGGCCCGATCGAGAGGAATAGTCGCGTCGCTCCGAGCGAGAGTCCGCTTCGGCAAAGGGACAGAGTTCGGTGGATAGTTGCCGGCGTTAAAAGCCACTCGGCGACGTAATTAGCGAAGCGACGACGATAACGGGGTCGTGACGAGGAGAGACGGGGAGAAACGAGCAGAGACGAGACACCCCTCGTTCGCCAGAGAGGCCGAACACGACTGTTTTTCTGGTCCATGAATCTTTTAACCGGTTACGCCGCGTACGCCGAGTGGCGAGGGAAGCCCCTCGCGTGGAAAACGGTAAGCGGATACAGTCGTTTGCCATCTACCTGTTCACCTGTACGTTTTCTCGAGCACGCGAGTCGACGAAGGGGACGCCGTCGAGGATCGGTGCCCCACCACGAGCGCCGATAAATCGAACGACGCGTCGAAGAAGATCGCTCGCGACGAACGAGCGGAGAACGCGTCGAAACGAGAGCGGATACGCGCGTCGGTACATCGAGTTCAGTGGGGTTCGATAATCATCGGAGAGGCTGACGGTCAGCGGTTCGGGGGCCTATTCACGCGGCGTTGCGAGGCCTTTCACGGATATCAGGTTGCCCATTAGCAACTAGAGAGGCTGTCCAGTAATTACGGCTTAATTAATCCTCCGAGGCTCGTCTCCGACTCGACTGATTAACGCGTGCCGCTCTCAAAGGAAGAGCCAGCAATACGATGACCTTCCGCGCCGAAAATCCGCTACCGTGACCCGGCCTCGCTTCTCCTCTTTGCCCTCTTCCATCCTCGGCTCCTCCGCGTCTTTTACGGACTTGCTCCGTGCACGACTTCGACGATCCGATCGCCGCGTTTTCGTCTTCGAATTTGCTTTCTCTCGTCCGATACGAGTTCGACACCGAACGTTCGCGTACGTCGGGGAGAAAAAAACCGGTAAGAGACTCGGATCGAGCGAGTAGAAGAAGAAGAAGAAGAAGGAGGACAAAGAGGAAAAAGGAGAGAAGAATAAAGGGTCCCTTTTAGTTTTTCGTACGACCGAGGATATATACCGGCACGATGACGATGGCGGCCTTCCGAACGACCGAGAAAAGATCCTGAAAGGTAATTACTCCGTGCTAGGTGCAAACAATAGACGTTCTACCCTTTGCTCCTCGTGAGAAACAAAAACCGCCCGTTAAGCCGAACGAAGGCCCGTTTCGTATACCTGTTCGCGCGCTAACGGATCCACCGGGGGCCAGTCGCTCCTCTCTACCTTTAACGTCTTACCCAACGAATTACGCGAACATTAATCAACCGCGTACCCCGCGACGTTGTCCAGGAGCGATCGAATCGTGAACGAATCGAGCGGAAGACGAGAAAACGCGAGACGATTGAGCGGTTAAACGTTCGCGTCAACGTTTTCTCCCCGGCGAACGAGAACGGTGAAAACGGTTGCACGCTAACCACCCACGCGTTAATCGTCAATCCCGTTAGCGGCGCCGACAGGGCACCCTCCCGCGGCAAAGGATCATCCCTTAATCCGTTCATTCGCATCCCTGCGGCTCTCTCGCGGTGCAACCGCGCGAACGGGGAGAGACGACGCGCTACGAACGAGCGATTTCGCGACTCGCACCCCGTGCCAAAACTCACCCTCCGCCACCGCGACAACCGCATCCATCGCGACGGTTCCCTTTCCGTCTCTCTCTCGTTTCGTTCCGTTCCGAGCCCTTACCGTGACACTACCCTCCTCCTCGCTTTCCTTCTTTCTCGACGGCCGCGCCCGCGCTCGTTGTCTCCGCATTTTCGTTCGGTCCTCTTTTTATCCGCGCTCGATACGCGGAAGCGCACGACCGTACGCTCGCGCATCCTGACATCGACGATACGCGTTATTTACGCGATGTCGCGCGCCCATCCTCCGACCGAGCCGACTATCCTCGGCCACCCACGAATTTCTGCTGCGCGCGCTACGAACTCCTCTCTGCTCGGCCGAGTTGCTCGCGATCCTGGAGAGAAGAGCTGCTCCCCTTCCCGAAAAGTTGCGCACACGCGAGCGACCCGGTCCTGCGGGATCCCTCGACCTGCGACCCGACCCGCCGGTACCGATCCGACCGAAAGAATAGACGAAAGGCGATACCATAATAAACACGTTTTACGACGTCGACCGATTCCCAAAGCCGCACGAGCCAGCCGGCGGAGAATAGTCGCGAACGCGGATACGGCCGACGGCGCAGGTAGGCTACCTTGTTCCTCCTTTTCTGGCTCGAGCGTTCCGTTTCTCTCTGGCTATCGTAGTCCGGATCGTTTGCTCCCGCTTCGGGTGCTTCGGGTCCTGGCGCGACGGGTAACGCGACGCACAATGGATAAATGAGATTTTTTGCGAGCGATTGAGATCCAAGAGCGGGTAGAGCCGAATGAAGACGCGAGGTTGGGAGCGCCGAGGGAGCATCGTTGTCTCCCCCGGGAAGGACAGAGAGCGTGCCGATGATAGGGTGCATCCCTCGAGACCGAGGGCTCCAAGAAAGGGTTGACAGAGGAGGCTTTTAATACCCGCGGTATCGTCCTTGCATCGTCGATAAAACGCGTCCGCGAGATTACCACGAGTTACGTCGCGTTTTCGAGAGATTCCGAACCGAACGGAATCCGCGCCGCGATCCTAGAGAAGCGACTACCTCGAAACAGTACCGTTATAAATGCGAGTCGGTCTCTGTTGCTCCCTGTTTCGATTCTCCGTCCTGTTCTCTCCCGGTGGCGGCGCGACAGTGGCGGTTTCGAGTTAGCAAATTGGCGAGCGGCGAGACACCGTGCTGGGACGAGAGCGGACAAGAAGCAACGAAAACGGTGCAAGGTTTCGACGCCGTAACTGCCGCGCGAGACTGGCGGACACGGCTAATTAGGGGAAGCCAAGCCCTCGCGTCATAGCAAGATAATTAATTGAACCGTGGATTAATGTCGGAGGATTAATCTCTTCCTCTCCCCCGGATTTTACTTGCCACGCTCCCGGTCCAACGAGCCCGTTACCGCTCGCGATAAATCCATCGTTTCGAAGCGGGACAACATTTTTATCCGATTTACCGAATTACTGAATTTCGATTCGTCGAGAAGAGAAGCTTCTTTCCCTATCGAAAGCTACAACACCGTTGCCGTAACAAGAGCCACGAACGCGATCCTTGACACCGCGCACCGTCGGTGCTATCGATGATGCTTAGCAACGCGGAAGCCATTAGCCATATGGCATACGCCGCGTCGCACCGCGCCGTGCCACGTTGCATCGCGACTTGCCCTCTCTCGCGAGCGAACGCCTCTGTCCGTTCATTGCCAGCCTATCGAACCTCGCTAACCACGGAATTACACTCGACTCGCGGATAATCTCTTTCTCTCCGTCGGTGTAACAGCTATCGCGATGAATCCTGGCTCGTCTTCGTCTCGCGAACCCTGGAAACGAAACGAACGAATCCGCCGCGACGAAAGGCGTACGCGTTCGTTCGAGTCTCGCGGCGATCGCGATCGCTTCCTCGTATAAATATGCAACGCGTCACCCGTGGGTCAGCTCCGACTCGTACGCGACGCGACGAACGCGCTCGCAAACGTCGCCTCGCACACGGGACAAACATTGCCGGTTCGACGCGGCGCGCGCGTGTACACGCGTGTATGTACGTTAATCCTCCACAATGGGATCCTCTACAATGGCCTTTGTCCGCCGTGCTCGCGGAAAGAAATGAAAAACGAGGCTCTCCTCTAACCCTCTGCCCGCTCTTTTGCCCCCCGTCCTTCCTCCATCTTTCTCCGTTCGTCCGGTCGCCTCTCGCATCTCGCGTTTCTCTCCTCGAATCTAACCTTTAGTTTCCACGCGCTCTTTGATCGTAGCTCCGGCCGCGTCCAAAAGCGGATCGTCAAAATTCGGGGAAAACGCGTCGTTACGGACGATCAAATTGTCGAGTGGAAAATTGAACGCGACTCGACTCGACGCCGACAAAAACTCTGCTCGTGGATCTCGTTTAGATTCCGCAACGTCACGCGACGAACCTCGTCCGAAAAAGAGGTCGGTTTCGACGTCGTCACGGTTCGACTCGGTCCAGAAGGTTCGACGACTTTTCGGACATTCCATCGGTAGCGATTATCGCGTCGCGCGAGCGGAAACTTCTTGAAGGCCTGGGCGTCGAACCGAAGCGCGTCGCAGCCGCGAAGCGACGGTTGCACGGCTCGACGATCGTATTAGCCGGTAACGGTGCCTAATTCGCTGCAAAGCCGCTAATCCGGCAGAATTAATCCGCCTCGGTCGGTTGCTTTTCATCAATGTGTCGTCGTTCGCGAAGCGCCGGGAGAGCGGTGGGACACGGCCAGCTTCGGCCCTTGATTCTCCGCGGCCCCTGATTCTCTCGACCAACCCCTCCAGCCTCCCTTCTCTCTTCCCCGATCCTGTTTCGTTCTTGTCTCGTATCTCTCTCTCTCTGTTCCCCTCTCTTTCTCTCTCCCGCAGCCTCTCTTTTATATTCGTCCGTCTTCGTCGGACTCGTCTGGCCCTGTTACGCGCGTCGATCTCTGTCTCGGTTGCTCCGTCGAAGCATCGACGACTCGGCTCGTTTACAGTGGGGCGTCAAGTTCGAAGCGAGTTTGCCGGAGCTCGGTCGGTCGCCTCTCGACAAGGATGCGAGCCACTCGAAAACGTAGCGTATTCTGCGCGGAATGCCGCGGGATCTGACATAATGCCCGTCTCCCCCGGCCTCTCCGCGCTCAACCTCAACCCTCCCCGGAAAGTCTGTTCGCGGTGAGTAGGACGCGATGGTTGCTACGGCGATGAGAGGACCGACGCGACGAGAAACGCCATTCGAATCCATTCCCCAGCGATCGGCTCTCGTTCGAGATCTCCCGGCGTGCGCGAAGATGCATTATTAAAAGCCGAACGAGTACTTTGTAACGAGTTACCCCCCAGCATCCCCCTGCCTCTAACCACGAATCGGCTTCCCGTCGCGCTTCGACGAACGCGATTCCGCCGAATCGCGACGCGGAAGCTCCGAATGCTTCGCACCAACGCGCTTTCTCCCGCCGCGTCAGCCCGCTCGATCCTCGTTGCTTACAAAATTTCCCTTTACCGCGATTAATCCGGGTGCGTTCGATCTAATCGAACGACGTAATCTCTCCGAGCGTTGTTCCTTTCGAATTTGTTCTATGCGAGGATTTCGATAACGATCGAGAGGGTTACGGATCGGTGCGAGTTACGAGAACAAAAAATGGGGTAGATTTCCTCGACGCGTTCGTAAACCGTCGCGTCGCGCTCGAACGAGAAAACGTTGCGATAAGAATATTAACGAACGGAAAGCGATCGCGGAGGAACAGCGGAAGGGAAGGAATAATTCGATTTTTCGATCGGAGTGAATGCCGCGGTGATTGCCATCGAGCGCGAAATAGGATTTACCGGAGACTCGTAAGATTTCGAGCGATTCGTCGGATTGATATTCCTGCCGCTCGTTCCGGCGACGCGGCTCGATAATGGCGTATTGTTTTATTAATTTTATCCGGAGAACAGTCGCCTTAAACTATCCGGCGTCGCGGCTCGAACCGTTTCCGTCGCGCGAAATTTCGCTCGGATATAATCGACGCGATTCATCTCGTCCGAAACGCGTTTCGCTTCGCGAAAGGCCGCAAAGAACGATCCGAAAAGAACGGTTGGAAAGAGGGATCGATGAACGCTCCGTTTGAAATTTTATGCGAGTTCTGGTTCGTTCGGTCTCGCATCGATGATCGTCCGTATACCTATAAAGTATAAAGCGCGGCCGAAAGAATAGGGTCGGAACCGCGCGCGGTCACCGAGACTGGAATTAAAATCGACGACTACCCTCGTACGCGAGACTAGACCGCAGGTTGTTTCTCTATTCTTCGGTAACCACGACCCCCCGTCCGCTTACTCTTCTGCCGGGCTTTTCGGTCGGTGTCGGTGGTCCGTAGTAGTCGCTTCTCGACGTCCCCCTTCCTGCGAATTCAAATTTTCCCGAATTTCGTTTAAAACGTTTATGATCCGTGTCCGAGAAACGAGGGGTCGTCGACTGGATCCCACGAGAGAGGTGTCTCGGCCCCAAGTTTGCGCAGCCGGACGAGTTTCGTGCGCGTACGAAGACGACGGACCGGATCTGACCGGACCTCGTCGAGCCGGACAAGGAAATCCATCGACTTTCCCATATCCGACCACATGCCTAATAAATATCTCCCGGATGGAAATCGCGTTCCTTCCCTATTATTCTCTCTCGTCGGCCGGTGGCTTTACGAGCGCCGCGGTTCTTTCGATGCACGGCCAGTCGATGCGACGCGATCGCGCTAAATTGAAGCGGAGCAAGGAACGGTGTCGACGCGATTTAGAAAACGCACCGATTTGTCCGGAACAACGCGCAAATGCGTTGGAACAACGGAAAATACTTTAAGTAAGAAACAAATCGTCGAGACAGAACGAGAAACGTTTAGAGAAAGATTGAAAGGCACGCGGCAGTTACGATGGCGATATCGTTCGTAGTTGGAAAACGCGATCGTCGACGGGGAACGGAACAATCTGGAGCGTAATTTCTAAATCGCGAGGAGAAAAAACGATCTTTGATTCGTCGACTGTCGCGCACGAGATTACAAAAGACGTGAAAGGTAGAAGGCGAAAGGTAGCGGCGTTCGTTCCAGCTGGGGTCCACGGCTAATGGCGTATTGTAGAGGTATATAATATAATGGCAGTTAGCACCCTACTGCGGTCTGTAGTGGGTGTGTTGTGACATCGAGACCGGAACAAACAAACATCGTGTCCATTTTGGAAGGGTCCGGGACAAAGTGTCGGTGACCAGTGCCGAGACGCGAGCCTCTTGCTCTCGACGACTCGCTGTTGCGAGATCGAGAGCCAGTAGGGTGCCGTTAAATAGGAGAACGATGCACTCCCACGATCGACGCGATCCCATTTTTCTCCCCCTTAACCGTGCTCCGTTCGGCTTTCTTCCGCGACATTACCTCCTCTTTCCTTCGGTCCGTTGAATCTTTCGGCCCGCTCTCGACATTCTCGATGCGATTCCAAACGAAACGTCGAGAAAATTTGGTAAACCCGTTTGCGAACTAACGGACTAACTGAAAGTCTGGAGGATCGAAAATCCAACCGTTGCGTCCGTGACCTCGGTGCTCCCAGGACAAGCACGGATTCCTGAGCTTTTCTTCGAACCAGTCGCGAACGAGACTCGTGTTCCCAGACCCTGGAGTCGAATCTAGCCCGAATACGGGTTTGTTCTAGGATCCACGAACGAAATCGAGTTTCCTCTGCGGGCCGTACGATCCCACGAAACGCGAACGACAAACGAGTTGTCGCGTACGGGCCGGTCTTGAAAAACTACGGGAACTCGTTTTCTCGTAGCCAGTTTCCGTTTTGGTGACCCGTGTTACCCAGGAAGACAATCATCGATATTCCCGTTGGTCAAGTACGTAGTTCCAACCGTTGAAACGATGCGACTCGCGATCGAAAGGATCGAGAGCAAGACGAACGGCGAATGGCGTAACGAAACACCTTGCGGCGGTGGTAAAGCGTGGGCGAGACAAGTGGCGAAACGGCCGGTGGTTAAAAGCGAGCGAAACCGGCTGAGGTGGCAAACGCAGCCCCGAGCGGGAACCGAAACCCTGCCGGTGTCGTGGATGGGTCCGAGTACCACTTTACCGAGCAGCATGTGTTCCTGTCTCGGATTTCACGTTCTCTCCTCTCCTCGCCCGTTTCGGCCGAGTCGACGCGATACGCTTTTTGGCCGTCGACCCTCTCTACTCTGTACACTGTACCGGATCGAATCCGATGCTCGCGATTTTGTCGCGTGGAACAACGCGCTCCAGAATCGTTAGTTCTCTCCCTCTGCCTTCTTCGTCCTATTTCTTCTCGTCTAACGGTGAAATTTCGAAATGACCAAGTTTAAACGCGAACGAAAAGTTTTGTTCGTCCGTCGAACGCTAGATCGATCTACGCGAGTGACGCTTCGAACGTTTCCCGAGACTGGAAAGATGCGGTCTCACGGGTATTTGGCCGTCTCCCCCCTCTCGTCGACCCGTCTCGAGTTCGAAAAGTCGAGAATATAAATCACGATATTAGCCGTAGGAGCACGGTCCCCGAGGAAAAACGACCCCGCGAACGTCTACTCCGTTACCGACGAAGCTACGACCGTTCGTTTTTTCTCACAATTATCGGAACCCAAGGCTCGAAAAAAACTGGACCGTACTAAAAGAAAAGAGAACGAGTTCGAAGTCGAACGCCTCGGAGCGAGGGAAATTAATCGAGGACTTTTTGAACGGCGATCGCGTAATATGCATAAGCGAACGCGTAAACGCAGGCATAAACACGGAGAATGGGTGGTATAGAACGAAAGAACGGTCACCCCCGTGAAAGCCTCCCTCGGTTTGGAGGGACGGAGGAGCCTGTGGTCGCGCAGCTGTCCCATGTCCAGATGTCCGGTTTTCGGCCACGGGACGACTCACTGTGAGAAAACCAATCCTCGGTTCTCGGCTCCCTTCTTTCGTTGCCTCTTTTCTTTGTCTTCGTTCACCCTCCTTCCTTCTTCGAGCCGTGTTCCCTCTTTCTCGTTCCGTTTCCTCGACGGATCCCCAACGCACATTAATTACCCCGCTCCGAGACTATCCTTCTGGATTATCCGAAATTTAATACGCCACCGTGCACCCCGCTGCGTTTCATCGCGTTTCACCGCAGAACGTTTGTTTCGCACGCGATCGAGACTCGATTTTCCCGCTGACAACTTTCTTCTTTACCGATGTACAAGTGACTCGAATTCGATCGTGTTTCGTTGACGGTCTTCCCGTTCGAGCTTGCCGCCCGATGGAATAATTTACTCGTTGAAAGAACTCTTATCGACCCGAGTTCTTTTTTTCGATTCGGATAACGAGTCACGCTGACTAGAGAAAAATCTGAAACGCGTCCACCCGGACCGTTCTTCTCCTCGTTTTTTTTTTCTCCTTCGGTTCCCTCTTCTCGCTCCACTCCCTTACTTTTCCAAGACTATCAACGACCATCGCGGTAAACTTAAAGACGGTAAAGTCCGACTACCAGTTTAGAAACACGAGCGATATCAATTTTATCGATGTCATAATTCAGTTGCTTATCTCGACGCAGCCGCGCCACTACGAACGCCGGTAAGTACGGGGTGTCGATAAAGTTCCAGACAGCGAGATACGAAGCTCGTATGCGAGTAAAAACCGAACTGGCAGCCGCTTCGGAGCTCTGTCCAGATTACCACACGGATCCGTTTCGGTTTTATGCTCGTACGAAAATTAACTTAAAAACGCTCGAAAGCCGACGGTCGAAGCGCGACAAAGAAACGACGAACCCTCGGAGAAGAACGGGTCCGGCTGTAAATGCGTGGCCGTCGAAGGTGTTCGGTAGGAGTGGTCGACTATTATTAATAAAGCGTGCATTAAAAGAAAGATACGGACTCGAGAACACGGACAATAGGTACGGGGGTGGCGCGGAAGCGTTCTCCGGCGCAAGGAGAACGATCGTCGTAAATCACCGAAGAGCGGCTTTCGAAGGAATCTTCTTTTTTTCGCGGCCGCGAGTTCTCCTTCGAATTCGTCCGCTCCGGCAACTTGGAATCCAACGCGTTTCCCTCGGAACGACCGGTCGACTATTAATTAGGGTACGTGACGCGGCATAATTAGGCGGTGCGTAATCAGATCGTCGAATAGAATTGATATACGTCTAGTTACGCCTAACGATCCCCTTGGTGACAATGCATTAAGACGTCGCGCGTCACGAAGCTATACAGCAACGTCGTTATTCGCTTCTACGATCGCAACCTCGCGTCTAGCGATTTTCGATTTCTCGTTCGTTTCGGTCCGAGAAGAGCCCGGAAGACGCAGAGCAGCGACGCGAATTGGCAATTCGAAGGGCACTTACCACCCAGGCCAATTCTCGCGCTGATTAGTAATATTGTGGCCTGATGAGCCGAGGGCTCGAGCCGTCGCGACGGTCGAGTAGGAGATGAGACCGTAACCTCGTTACCGACCCGTGGGCGACTACCCCAACTATAACGCTATCCTCGGAACCATAAAGTAGCGCGAGACGAACGCGTCAAGGCGAACGAACGAACGAACAAAGAGGGACGAACGGATAGGCGCGTGGATAGTAGAGAGATTCGTCCCCCGCGAACTTGCACGACCCTTTGGGATCGAAATACGCGATCGAATTACGTAATAACCGGTTGCTCCGACTCTGTTCGGTCGGAGGGAAAGTAGACGCGTAAACGCGAACAGCGGAAATGTTTGCTCGTTGGCAGAGGCTCATGCGTTTTTCGAGGGGCGTTCGTTAGCGGTTCGCGGTCGAGCGGGCACGGATACGGGTGCGCGTGCTTCGCACCCCATTCTCGGCACTGGAATCGTCGCGTAGTCCCGTCATTGTCGAGGTAGGCGAACGCGACCGACACCGTGGGCGGTGCGTGATTTCAGGGAGAAAGGTCACCGCGAGAAATCGTCACGATCGTTGGATCGGAAAATAATGACCGGTGCGACGGCTCTATTCAATGACCGTGGAAGAGGAAGCGGGTACAAGGGTTGCGATTGCGGTACGCCACCATCGGTTACGGAAGAGGTAGAAAAGGACGGGTGGTTAGCGCGTGGGGTGAGCCGCGACAATGCTCTAATCAAATGTCACGAATCAGCGCCATTATGCGCATCTGCGGTATGAATTCGTAAATACGCCTCGAGGCGTTCGCCTTTGCTCCCCGGTGAATATCCATCGAGAGATTTCCACGGGAATCGTGGCTGTTCTCGCCCCATCGAATCCACCGTCGAAACGTCGATACCGATATCGACTCGCTGCTGATCGCCGACTTCTCCGCTTCATCTTTTCTTAAGATATTTACCTATCTATCGTCGCGTGAATAATTGCGTTAAAATAAACAAAATACGTACCGCCATCTCTGAATCGATTATTGAATTACTGAAATGTGGTATATTCCCCGGTATGACAAGACACACTTACTTTAATATGTACGATAGTCGCGCTATTTATAGTCACGATAAAGACCAGCCACCTTAACGTTTCGCTTCTACCTTGCGATAGACTTTGCTTCGTCTTTGGCGCAGCTTCAAAGATTCTTGAATTCGTAACGAGCGCAAATAACGAAAAGCGTAACGGACCGTGCGCAAGAGGAAATTTTCATCCAAGTCGTTATCTGTTTCGCGCGTAAAAAAAATGATGGCGTTAAAGTTAGCATCTTTTTCCGGCGTTCGCGTGGAAAAGAACACGAAGCGGAGTCGGAGAATGGCAACGTCGATCGTCCGAGCGCGAGAGTTTGTCGGTGGTCGGTGCCTCGTAAATCCCCTACGAAAACTCGAAAGCCGCGACGTATCGCCGCGACGAAGCGATGCGGCAGGGAGGGAGGAAAAAAAAAGAAAGCGTTTCGACATACCGGCGTAGAACTTTTCCGTTTTCGCAGAGACGTCGAGCGAAAATAATGCCGCGTTCTAATCCCGAAAGCGGGAATCCGATTCGCGCGGCGAAACCGAGTTCCATGTAGCGAGACTCGACTTCGTAGGGAGAGAGAAAAAAAAGCCCTTACGAAACGAATCCAAACGGTACGAACACGAAAATAGAGTCCCGACAACCACGCTGGCGCTCCGAAAATTCGAAACGGAACGCGTTTCGATCTCTCCTCCTACTTTTATTCTCGGCTAGAAATTTCGCGCGGTACGGTAACGAAAATGTCCCGGTTATTTTTACGATGGCTTTTTAACATAGCGACAACCGGACAAATAAGGAAATCGAAATATGCAGGGGAATCGATAACGACGTAGAAAAGGCGCGAAGAACGTTAAGGACGACGCAGAAATAGATACCGGTTGCTCGATACGAACATAAATACGAGCGCGTGGAATAAAAGCGCCGTTACCGATTTTTCGTTCCACTCTTCCAGCGTATCGGAAGACCTTACGACCTGTTTCGATAACCTAAAAGTCAAGGGTACTCGTTCGCGCCAAAGTCCCGAGGCTTCGATAATCTTCGGCAACGGAGAGGACGGACGCCGGAGAGAAAACGAGACGATCGAGGCGCTCGACGAAAGAATATAATCGAGAGAGTTTTTGAAATTCGAAAAATTGAAGAAGCGCTCGGTCTTCCCTGTGGTTTTGCGTACGAAGCGTGCGGGGCACGCGCGCGAATACGACCGTTCGAAAACGAACCACCCGTTGCATTATCCGCTTCGTGGTCGTCGTGTTCTTTTGATCTACCCCATAATTAATCCGCGGAGGTAACCGGAGACGCGTATGGGCGCACCGGGACCCACGGGGCCGGCTCATTCACCGACGAAACTCTGGACCGAGTCATTGAAAGGGTATCGGATAGGGGGAGAGGGGGCATAAACCGAGGGAGAACGCGCGCGAGAAACGGAGAACGGGAGAACGAGCGAGCGACGAAAGGAGAAGAGGGGAAGCGCTGATTAACATTTTCATCAGAGCCGAGTCACGTGCCGCGCGTTTTGTATATCTAACCGTAATGATCGCTGCGACGACGCGACGACTAAATATCTAATCGCGGGAAATAACCGTCCGCCGTAAATCCGTCGACGGAAAAACCCGATCGCCTCGCGAACCGATTCGTAAATCGGCGCCAGCGCGTCCCTCGGAATCGAGAGCCGTCGCCGCGCTTAATGGAGTGGCGCGTAATTTCGTATTCGCGAGGATCGTTAACGCGCCAGCTGCTTCCCTCTCCTTTCGACGCGTTCCTCGAACGCGTTCGTTCCAACTTTTGCGACGAAACGTGGAACGATAATCTTCGATGCCATCTGCCGAGCATCGCGTCGATACGAGCCTCTTAACAGCCGTTCTCGCGTTCGCTCGTTGGCTCGCGGCTCGAAAAAGGTCGTTCGTCGGATCGCGATCGACGCATCCGCCAAGGAGATATTTGCATCGGTCGCAGCTGCAGCCGACCGGTAATTTCGACTTTTTTACGAGGGAGGTCAAAGCGCGACCTGCCTCCGTTACCTGCCGTTGCCAGCCGATCTCGTACGCCCAAACTTGTCCCCCTCTCTTTCTCTTTCGCTCTCTCTCCACGACCATCGATCCCCTCGTTAGAAAACTTGGAAGCTGATAACAATTTTTTCGCTAATATCTCGAAAACTAAAGCTTTTCGTGAAATTTGTATATGAACAAAATTGTTCAGAATCATGTCCGTGATAAGATATTAAAAGCGCAGTAAAATCGAGAAAAGTTTATTTCAAAAGTTGCCGGTTTTTTTGCAATAACAATACTTTGCAATTATAAAATGAAACATTTTTTTATAATGGTACCAATGGGGAGTCAGAACCTACAAGATGCAAAAGGTTTCATTCCGATCGGTCCATCCAGCTAGGCGTAATCGGCGGGCATACATAGAAAAAAAAATATACTGATCGAATTGAGTAACCTCCTCCTTTTTCGAAGTCGTGCGACGACGAACTTTGACGCTCGCCGAGCGAGTTTAATCGTCGCACGAGAAAGAAATCGAGCCTTCGCGGAGAGTGCGAGCCGTTGCGCAACGGAGGAGAAAAGGTCGAGCGTACGCGACGCGTCGTAAACGAACGCGAGATTAGCGCGAAAACATACGTACGATTACGCGATATTTCGTCGGCTCGCATTCTCGACCTCGTCCCGCTCGTTATCCGCTTGACCCGTACGCGTTATTTTCCTTTCTCTTCGCCGTCCGTCCTTGCCGATTACGTTTTGCCTAAATTTCTTTTCCGAATGCGATCGAGTCACTCGAATCGCTGTTATTTTTCTTGTCGAGCGGAGTAAACGGTCACAGTTTTCTCGGTGGCGAACGCTCGATCTCGCTTCGCAAAATCGAGGCAGCTCGTTGCGTAAGCGTCACGCGTTTTCGGTTCCGTAACGTCGTTTCGCTGGAATATTTGTCGCGAGGGGAGAACCGGCAAGTCCGTGTAGGTGGCGGTGAAAAGTGGAAAGGGCCCGAGGAGCAGGAGGTTCAACGGGAAAAATCTCGAGTTTCCAGTTCGGGAAACGGTCGCCGCGCACGTGTTTCTAGCGTTATCATCGGCTAGTAAATTGTGCCGAGACAGCTTAGAATCCCCTTGACCCGCGTGACTCGATGAAAAACATCTGTCGCCGCTGGTGCGCCGAGAGCCGTTCGTCCTCGCGTAAAAAAAGAGCAGCTACGCGTTCGACTGGCTTCGCGATCCGGACGAAACGGCACGGAACGAGGTTGGAATCGCGAACGACGAACGGAGCGGAAGGTAAGACGGTAGGCCAAGCGAACGGGTCGAACGGGTCGAAAAGGGCGAGAGAAAGAGAGGCGAAGGGAGAGAAACTGGCAGAAGAGCGTAAAGAGGAAAGGAGGGAAGAAGAGAAAGGGGAGAGACAGAGCACGCCTAAAATAGGGAGCAATAAATTGTCCACTATCTTCGCTGGGTTAAACACATTAAAGCGTCTTGAGATAAGGCTGGCTGGCGGCCCGTTTGTTCACGGGGTTCCTGCCGACCGGCATGAAGGACTGCAACGCGTTATCCGTGCCAGGAAAAGAGAGGAGAACAGAGTGCGAGGGCGTCGCTGCTCCTCGCAGGGGGCTCCTACCGGATCGCGGGGGATGAGCGGAAATTTTTCGTTACCCTTTTCGCGACGCTCCGTTCGAGAAATCTGGAGGGAAAATCCGAAGCGATTCGAACGTTCGCTTCGGAAGCGAAAACGCGAACCGGCAGGGTAATTCGAGGGTAATTTGTCCGGTGTTCGAGGGGTTAAGTCGAAGTTCGCGAGAATAATGGAAGCGACAGACGGCGCCGGTTTAAGAGAGCCTCGTCGAAGAAGAAGGAACTCGGTTCCCTCTCGAATTTGCAATTACTCCGCAATTAAGAAACGATTATTTTGCATAGACGAGAGCGTGCTTCGGGCTGGAAGCGCGAATCGCACCGCGTGTCACCGAGAACTTACGCCCGACTAATATTTTAACGAGCCTCGTAAACCGATTCCGAGAGCGAGCCGAGAATCTCTCGCCTCTCTCCGCGGCCCGTCGTCCTCCCCGACCAAACACACCCTCCGACTCGCCGAGAGTAAGCCGTTCGAGGAAAAACGTACTTTGCATATTCACCCCGCCGCCTAATATCTTCGAAGTGATTAAGCCTTCGAAAGCCTAAACGTCGCGTCGCACCGGCTGGATCGTCCAACCTTTCCGTCGACGTTCGCGGCTCTTAAGCTTCGAAAGCGAGTCGCGACTTTGACGCGTGACTCGTTCACCGAGCCCTCTCGCACTTTTATTCCCCAAAACGGCTTTTCCCCGAAGGGACGCGGCTTCTACTTTCCGTTTCACCCCGTAACTTTTCTCGTCCAGATATTAACGTCGCATTTTTTACCGCTTCCGCGAACGGAGGGTACTCGTCGCGAAAATACGGCAAACTCCGCGAAACCGTCGCTCCTCAAAGACCGCCACGGGACGTTGCTCCTCGCGTTTTTTCGCCTGATCGCCGATTCTCGGAAACCGGCGCCTCCGTTTTCGACGACCGGTTAACTTTGTCCCGCGACGGTTTCAGCGGAATCTCGGGAGTCGGGTCGAATCGTACGGGACTCGAGCAGGATCTATCCGGTCGTCGAGAGAGTATCGTCGTTATTCTAAGAGAACTCGGCGAGACTCGGAGGTTGGACGCCAAGACGAATCAATTACGCTGCGAGCACGTACAACCGTTACGACTGGCTGTAAACGTGACTCGCGAGGCGCTCGTGACAGATACGGAGCAACTGGCACGTTCGAGTACGGATCCGGTACGCGAACGCGCTTCGCCGTTGTCGTCGCCGTTGTCTCGCTCGTTGCCACCCTCGAAACGTTTCGCCTCGTTAATTGGCGACGATAGACTATTCACGACCACCGAGTTTTCGCCTTCTTTTAATCCGAAACCGCTAAGCGTGGACCCACGCTTTCCGTCGAAAGCGAAATCGCGAGGATAACGATATCTCGAAGCAATTTAAAAGAATCGATAGCCGCGGTATCGAGAGGGTGGGGGAGACGAAAGAAAAAGGTGCGCGGAGAAATGGACGAGCAAAGAGGAGAGAAGAAAGAAAGAAAAGAAAGGAAAGGAAGGAAAGAAGCACTCTCGACGGCTCGGTCGAAACGCGGTCGGTACCGGGAGGAAGAGTCGGCCGGGGGGTTACCGCTAAAGAGGCAATTACGAGACTCCTCGGTAGAAGATGCTCGTAAAAGTTAGAGCGAACGAACGAACGAGAGGAGGTCTTTAGGAAGAGAAGAAAGCCGAGACTGGATGAGACGAGACGAGACGAGATGGGACGAGAATAGAAGAGAGTCGAGAGAGCAAGGGAAAAGGCAAAAGAGACAGGCACGATAAAGGCGAGACCGATCGAGGCCTCTCGGAGATTTTGGCCCGAGGCGGCGTGTCATCGGTTCGCTCTTCTCGTCTTCACTCGGCTGAACCGTGCCGAATTCACGGACGCGAGACTTCCACGCAACCCCTCCTTACCCCTTGTCCTCTTCCGAACCAATCGAGATCGCATCCGAGCCTGACCGATCCATCGCGTCGACTTCGACATCCCGACGATTCTCCGACGAGAAGATCGAGAAGACGCTTCGCGAACAGATCACGAAAAAGAGTTTCGACCTTTCGAACTAGAAGTCGACTATTCGATGCGACGGAAATTTTCGCGACGGTCCTTTCGGTCAGGGGAGCGGACGCCAATCTCGAAGCAAGGGTGGTCGACCAAGGGTGGATTGATCCGTGGTCATCCTACGATTCTCTCGATACTCTCTCGACTCGGTTTCTTCTTCTCTCTCGTATTCTTACCCTCGCTCTCGAACTCCCTTTCTCTCATTTTTCTCCGCCACCCTACGGCCTCGTGACCCTTCAGCTACGGACCTTTCGTCTCGGAAAGTACGCCGCGTATATGCGCTCCGAACCACTCTAGCTCCTTCGGCTCCCGTTCCATGTACCGACCAACCACCGGTCCACCCACTTCATTACGGCATCCCGACGAGAACGACGATGACAACGAGAACGCTGCGACTACGTCTACGACCACTATTCCCCCGAAACTTTCCCTTCGACTGCGCCCTTAAGTGAAATCCTGGCATCAATCTTGCTAACGACCTAGGATTAACGCTAATTTGTCGACCGCGCGATATTACCGAATCGCCGAGATATCTCTGCCGACTCTCCGCCCTCGGCCCCTCTGCTCTCGCTTCTTCTCCTCTGTTCTCCTTCCGACTCCTTCCGTCACGCCGACACGACCTTTCAAATTTTTCGCAGACTTTTATACTATAGGCTGTCGCTTTTAAGACGGCCATCAGAATATCTCGACGCGGTATCTATCGTACGAAATTTTTACATAATACACACAAATTTCAATTTCAAGAAGATAGAATTGGTATTCGATCGCAATTGAATACGATCACCATTCTAAACGTTTTGTAAATGTGAATTAACACTTTAATGACCGCTCACACAACATGTGTGTGATGCTACCGCCGAAGGTTGTTGGTCAGTACCATACTCTTTGTGTGATAATTTATGAATGTAAACAAGTGTGGATATTGCTATTGGTTTCATATTTCAATACGAAATACAATTACTTTTTCGTGAATTCAATAAAGTTCTTTAAAATGAATTCTTCAAAAATACTGCCGGCCCCTGGCAACGTTTGACTGCGTAGACGTGCGGTCGTTAAAGTGTTAATATTATATTCCGTTGGGCGAGTGTCCATAAAATGACAATAATAGGTTTCCCGAATATTGTATCGAACAAGTAACACGCTTCCTCTCGTTTCTCGAAAAGAGCACGTCCGAGCAGTGGGTTCGCGGTCGTCAAGAGCGTTACCCGCATGTTCGATCTCGTTCAAGATCTTTCGTTCGGTGACACGTAGCCCCGAAGAGAGCTCCACTCGAGCTTGCTGATGACGCGGATTACGACAATGAGTTTTCGATGCTCACCTGGCTTTCTCGACGAGAGCAGCGAACGTTGCTCGTGACATCGCTCGCCCCTCGAGTTCTTTCGCTCGCGCCAAAGTCGATCGGCAGTTCCTGTTCCTGCGGGACGCGGAAGGCTCCTCTTTTCTTCTACGAGTCGAGTGCCTTACAAAATTTCCAAATTTCGGTCCTCGAAATTTTGACGCTCGTCGACGAACGAAGCATCGATCTTGCACGACCTCCGCGTTAAAAGGTTCGCTTTTCGTCGGAGTCAAAAATCGATCGACCGAAAGGGTTCGGTCGCGTCCGCAACCTTATCGTCGCTCGACGACGTTAATGGAATCGTCTCGCACTGCCGCTTTTCGACGTTCGTCCGTTTTCCATCCACGAGAGAGAAATTTCTCGTCGCGTTTCCGACCAGGACGACGCGACGGCAGAAACGGCACGTTCCGATTCCGATATACGCGCATATAAGAGCGGTGAATAGTCGAGATCCGTTAGGCATTTCCATGCCGGAGATATCATTGATCGCGTATCGGTTTGACGCGCGACGCAGATAGCGACCGGCAATACTCTCCGTCGAGTCGCCTTTCTATCGATGTCGACGCCGTGATTCCACTCGGTTCGAGCTTCTTTCCCTTTCCACGTCCGTTCACGGATAAACGATCGTGACAAGTTCGGTTTTCAGGATTTTGCGTCGATCGAAAATTGTACGCGGTTCGCGATCGATTAGGCGACGCGTACGAATACGGGCGTGTACGGTGGCCGGAGAATCGTCGTTACGATGCTCCCCTTGCAATTCCGTCGCTTCGATCGTATTGCGATACACGAGTTACGGCAACGATCGGTGCTCGTGACAGATGGAAGGGACGTAACGCGTAAGTAAAGGCCGTGTCGTGGCGTGGCGGCACGGTGCCGCGCGACGGCTATTTCTGAATCTTTAGTCGGTTTACAAGTAGCGGGGTCACGGGCCGGCCCATAAAGAAGCATGACTTACATTGCTGCTATGTGGGCGCGCACCGCGAAACTCTCCCATCTATCTCCGGAGTCGGGCCAACCCCGCGTCTCGGCGTACACCCGAGCGAACCTCGGCGAACCGGCGAAAATGGACGCGACCGAACAACGGAGAGAAAGAACCGGCGAACGAGACTTCGAAACAGGATCGCGTCCAAACGATTCCGGCCAGTCCTTAACGACCTACCGACCCCCAGAATCGCTCCTTCTTCTTTACGATTGCCTTCGCTCGATTTTCCCGGTCGTTTCGCCAACCGTCGACGACAATTCCTAATTAATTTCTCTCCTATCGAAAAATTGTCTACACGCGACTGTGGAGTCGCGAGTCTGCCGAGACGGCGACGAGAAAGAAGAAGACGCGACGAAAAGCGAAACAGCGGAGCGGGAGGAGGCGAATCGGAAACGATAAAAGAGAAGAGAGGCGTCTAAGTTGGATGTCTGTTTCGCGGACAGACAGGGTATTCTATCTCGAGTTTCGCAGCCACGCTGTCTAGAGAGCAAGAGAATCGAGAGAGAGGGAGGAAGAGTGGAGGAATGTGTTCTGGTTACGCGAACGGTACAACTATAAGGAAGAACCTCTTAATCGGGGACCCGGACCTCTACAGGGCACGGAGGTCTAACCCCCGTTGCTCTCGGGCGTCGTCGGTGTATCTCGAACGGGCTGACCTCGACACCCCACCATACGTCCCATCGTTGACGATCGGCAGTCGAGGAACTCGCTCGAGCGCTTCCCCCGAATCGACATTGTCGCGTTTTTTCTTCCCGACCTCTTTCTTTTTCTGACTCCGCGCTTTTTCCGTAAGTAGCCGTTTCGATCGCGCGACGCTCGAACAGAACGACGTTCTTAAAAACCTTCGGTGTCCTATCGCGTAAATCTGTCAAGGCGGTTAGTCGGGTAACGGCGAACGACGAACAACGAGGAACGGTAGCGACGTAGCTCGTGAACGATGGGGGATCGAGTTGGCTAAAGGGGGTGAGGTTGTTGGCTAGCGGTGTAGGTATCGCGGTAAGCCGCGCGGCATGGTTCGAAGGGGGTGCGGGTCGGGGTAGTCCGGGCCACCAGGGGCCGGGACCACAATTACACAGAGTGCGGTGCCGCAAAGCCCTTTCAGCCTCTCCTCCTAGAGAGATGATGGATTCGCGTTGTCTTTCCAGCCTCCCCGGCACATTGTGCGCGCACCGGCCCGTGTCGTCCTCTGTTTACCGCCGCGTCTACGTGTACGCTTTTCGAGAATTGCTCGTTTCAATGAAAAGGAAGAGCCACAAGCACGCGCGCGCGCGTACACACGTACATTGTGCACGACGATACCGGAACACGCTTCGAAAAAAACATGAAAAACCCGCGTTAGTTCGATCCACCGTCCGTCCCGATACAATTTCCCCGATTAATTCTACCGCGTCATCCTGCCGTTCTATCTTCCTGACGTCTAGGAGAAACGTGACCGTCGGTTTCGACCACGAGCGAAGCTTTTCCGAACGAAAACGCTGCCACGAATCGGACAGAGTCGCGATCGAGAGAGAACGTCGCGTCGGGGCTAACAAAGCGGTAGCACTCGGAACGGAGCTGCATCGTGTCGCGATGTTCCATTGTTCGTTTTCCACGCGCTCCTAATCAGCCGCGTCCCTTCCACGTCCTTTCGCGCGTGCCAATCTTTTTCCCTTTTCCTTCCGACGCGCGTCGCTCGCTAACAGCGAGCCGCTGACCACGCTACTCGCCCGTGCTCGCTTGATAGCCTTTCTCTCTTTTTCTTGCTCGCTTTTTCCGATCCTCGGCCACGACCGATCTTAACTCGACGAATCCCATTAATCGTTCGGTGCTCCGAAGAGATCAAACTTTACAGGAATTCCGATGCATACGCGTCGAAGTAAATAAAGTTCGAGATCTCCAAATAGTTAGAATTTGTAGAGCCCTGTAGGCATTTATTTATTGCTGTATTAATATTACTTGAAAGACCCGTTATATGTTTAATATAATTCGTTGAAGTGTGAGTAGGGTGAATGAAGGTGTTGCAAGTGGTGACGAATGAGCGTTGGAAATGTATGAATGCCGTTAAATTTAATTGATTTGTTATTAGTCGTTTGCCATCTTTAGAGTTGTTAAAACGTGTTGTAAAAGATTCAATAAAATATTTGAATATTGTTCATTAAATTAATGTTCAGATAATCGGAAGTGCTACAGCCCTATTTTGAAACGTCGAACCATGTGGGTTGGTTGGCGTATTTTCTCTAGAAAAGCCAGATCCGGCGTTGACTGTATGACGTTAGAGTTCGTGGAGCGCATACGCGGCGTATTCGCGATTCAACGGAAAAGCACGAGCCGGTCGCGACCGCATCGAAACGGAAGAGGTAAAGAAGAATACGAGGGGGTGAGAAGGCGCGCGTGCGCGTATTCCTGCTTTCTCTTTCAGGATGAACAAACGCAGATGCAAAAGAAGTCTCTGAATGAGCGATGCCTACGGACAGTATGGAGCTTCTCCGTTATTAGCATCTACTCGGTTTCTCCTTGTGTCCGTATCCGTGTGGCGCACACTTGGACCGAAAGAGAACAGAACGGTCATTATGGAGATTGAAACACCGTTCGGTAACGCGTTCGCTCGTTCTTTCCTTCGTTTCGTTTCGTTTCGCTTCGTTTCGTTTCGCTTCGTTTCCTTTCCTCTCCTTTTCTCTCCCGTTCTTTTCCTTCCGCCGTCGTTTCGAATATCCCGTGCTCGTTCGTTCGCGTTCGCGACGCAATCATCTCGCGAATAAAGAGATACGTTACGCGACATTGTGGCGATCGTAGCTCGACGACACAGTTTTCCTCGCTTTTTCGTTCCGTTTTCGATCGGAACGTCGTCGCAACGCGTCGCGTTTTTCCCATTTACGAGTCGTCCAAACGAACGGTTCGCCGAAAATGTTGAAAGTTTGTTGCGACGAATCGCGATTCGAACAGTTGGAGCGCTACCTGCGAATAAATTCAAACGCGACAACGACGATCGTTTCGGGTTACGGGTTACGGCGACCGGCCGAGAAGGCAAAGTGCTCGGCATCCAATATGCAATAAACATACGGAGCTTTGACGTATTTAATAGTAACGTGGTCGTATAACGCTTGACACGCATGGAAGCTTTTATGGGGGATGGGTGGTATCTGTGGACTCTCGAGCTGTCGGGTCTGACCGTGCCTCTCCTTTCTCCGGCGAACCGATCGACCGGGATCGAACCGTTCGAATCGGTCGAACCGTTTCGACTGAGAATCGCTGCTTCTCCGGCTTCTCGCGTCTTCGTCTCTCCTCCTATTCGCCGGAGGAATATAGCCCGCGGTTAATTGCGTGTCTGCGCCCAAAGAAGGATCCTTGGGTTGCGCGACGGCCGTTCGATCCTCGCGGCGGGCTCGACCGCGTCGTACGATCGGCCGAGCTGCACCGGCCACGGCTAAGGCTAAACGAACCGCTCGATCGACCGAAGCGAAACGCGTTTTCGTCCTAACGAGTTTCTCCGATCGGCCAATTCTGACGTTGCTCGTGCCGAGCTTTTCGGCCGGCCGCTTCCACCTCGACCCGACGAGTCGGACAGCTCTTAGCGAAGCGCGGATTTATCGACGAAAGGAAGATGATCGGTACGCGTCGATCCGTAGCCGTATCGTAATCTCGCACCGACTCGACGAAGATAGCCCGCGTCGATAGCGGATCCCGATGAAATTGACGCGTCCATCTATCATTCGACGTATGCATGGCATGCATGGGAACGGTCGAGAAGACCGTTGCTCCGGTGTGCCGGAGCCCTGACCATGCATAATTCACGATATCTCCGTAGACCAGTCCGAAATCTCGAATAATAGACGGGGACTCTCCTCGGTCCTTCTTACCAAACTTTTCCTCTCCACGATCTTTCGCGAGTCTCCCCGAAACATTTGTCGAACCTATAACCACCGTGACAGCAGTCGGTCGATTCGTCGAGACTCGTGACAGTTAAACAGTACGCGTCAAGGTCCGATTCCTTTTGCGCGTACGATCATGCATATTTATACCGGAAATGCTCGCGCGTTCGGTTAAACGATCGCCACCTCCTGACGCGCGCTTCCGAGGCCATCGTAAAATCCAATTTTTATCGTTCGCTCGAAATCGTCCTGTCCGCGATCACCCTCCGTTTTTCGAATCCTAGATGAAAATCTTCCTTACCTGCTCGCTTAACCCGAACCCGCTCCCTCGTTTTCGTGTCGGTATTCCCTCGAATCCGACTTTCGACTATCTATCGGTATAAATAAGCGCGACTAGAGGGAAAACTCGAAAAAGAAAAGTTCTTTCCGCTGCCGGACGAGAAAATTGTCTAGTCGACCGGACTCGATTCGATTCCGGTGAGGTCGAGGCGTCTCCTTCGCGAGCTCGAGAATTAAGTTCGAACGTTCGTCCCCGACCCTTGCCCCAATTTCTTCCGACCCATCGAATATTCCGCACGACCAACGCTTTGTATCGGACAGTCGTTCGCACCGGTCGAGCGACCCGGGCCATCGGGAACAAGACCGACCCGACCTCCTCTCACGATGTCCCAGCCAACTCGTCCTTTTATTTTGGGCGTGACGCGTTCATCGAGCAAAACGCCTCGTTTGTCCACGCGATTCCGATTCGAACGGTGTTTAATTCCGAACGAGAACAAACCGGAGGACAGTATGAGGCGTAACTCGAGTGCCCGTTACGTATGGTCAAGCAACGACGTCGAAAAAGCATCGGGTCGGATGGATATTTATACCGTCGCCGTAGGGTAGGAATCGAGCCGCACTTGCATGCGTAATAATGGCATAAACCTGAGGGGTGTCCTTTAGTCGGTCGGCCCTTTATGCAGGAATTTTAGTATAAAGCTGACGAAATCACAGGCTGTAGCTTTCCCTTCTCGTGCGAACCCCTCCCCACGACGCCGGCAGGAAATCCAAATGGTCATCGTAAATAGAAAATCCGTTTTTTCCTCGGCTACGCGTGCGAAATGCGAGCGAGTTTATTCGTAGGACTCGGAGTCGACGCGCTTTCCCTGTTGGGCCGCAGGGCTCCGGTGTTGGGGTAGCGACGATCGACCCTTGAGAACGCGGACACGGCTCACCGACGCGTTACCGCTATTTACGACGTTTCCCCGAATTCAAAATCCGTGTCGGTCCGAATCGTCGATTCGAAAATTATACGGGACTCGGAGCGTTGGCTGACGCAAGACGAATCTCGCGGCCGCGGCTGCACCCTTCTTTCGAGCGACGCCTCGTGATCGGCCGCGACTCGTCGCGACGTCGCTGCTACGAAACCGTTCGCTTCTCGTCTCGAGTTCACGAGTTCAGACAGATGCGAGCACAGCGTTAACGAGAACAATTAGGAGTTCCACTTTGCGCTAGCTCGGCTCCCTCTAAAAATAAACACGACCACTTAATGGCCGGGTCTGTCATAACTGGCGCAGATGCGAGTCCCTCTTAAATTATTCCCACGAACGACCGTCGGTTTCTCGGAATGCGTCGATCGCCACGAAACTGGCTTCCAACCGCTACGCGACCACCTTACCTACCCGATTACCTGACTACTGCCTCGTACGCGGTAGGTTTCGCTTCCCTCTCTTTCTCTACGTTCACCCCTACTCTCTTTGCCAACCAGGACAACACCTTTCTCGCGTTATTCTTACCGCGTTCGAGTCACGTTCCTAGTTACGACCTGCGGATGAAGTTTACGCGAAAACCGAACGGCCCCGATCTGTTCGACGCGGCGAACGTTCGTCCCGTTTCTTAACGATCTCGTAACCGCTTTTGACGGCGCACGAGCGCGTAAGCGTGCCGCGATCGAACGAAAGAGGAATAAAAACGAGACGGAGAATGGGCGAGTATCGAAGCGGGACGCGAGGAGCACGGGCCTGGCCGCTCGTGCCTTCGCGGACACTCCGCTATGCGCGGAATGCGTATTTAACTGTCCGTTTAATTGAGACTAATCGAGCGACATTAAGCGTACGCGTTACGTACGGGTGTTACCAGCGACGATTCCTTCCAAACATCGGCACGAGCTTCGTTTCTTCTTCCCGCTTTACCCTCCTCTCGTTTGCTCCTGAAACTCGTGCACGCGCGTCTCGCTCTCCGATTTCCTCGGGGAGGAGGTCGAGAAAAGCTCGAGATCTCGTGAAGAATCGGCATCGAGCGTGGAACGCTGGCGAAGAACGACGATGGCCACGAAGCGAAGAAATAAAGAAAGTAAGAAAGTAAAGGAGTAAAAAAGCGCAGGAAAGTGAAGGCGCGCGGCTGCGGAGAGAGTTATGGTTATCGTCGAATCCAGGGGTGTTTCGACGCGGTCGTGGTACCGGGGGAGCACGAGAATGCGACCGAAGCGGGATACGCGCTGCGCAGCGCCAAGCCGAAACTAACAAGGACGGAGAAGACGCGAGCGAAAGGACAGACGCTTACTTGGAAACGAATGTAACTTTATTGTGAACTTATCGCTGTCAGAAAGCAAACAATGGTACGATCTTTGCACCATCTGCCCTTGCAATCTTTACCACCGTCTCCTCCTCCTTCTTCTTCGTCTTTGCCCTCCCCTTTCGTCCACGAAGTCTGCTTCTCTCTTTTTTCCGTTAGCCAACGAGCTTCAGGGAAGGAGAAAATGCGGGTGCGATAGGTGGACCAAGTGGTTGGCGCCGCGATATCGCGGCATCGCATCTATCGCGAACGTACGGCTCACCACCGTGTATGTAAAAGAGGGGCTGCCGCGAACCTCTCGACTCTCGACGGTCCATCGTCGACGGCTATCCGGACCTCTCTACGCGCATTCCTTCGATATTCTTTGTTCGACGTTCGAGTTACGGCGAATCCGCGCGAACCGGAATCCCACCGATATTCTTCGTTAATTCCCTCGATATCGTACGTCCCCTAACCGGTCGATTGTCCGAACGGATTTTTATGCTATCTTTCTTCGTTTCCAAATTATCAGTTTCGTCGTGCATTCACGCAAATGCTTTCTGTACGACGCTACGAACGGGATATTAAACTACCTAGTGCTTTGTCACAATTCGTACAAATCTTTCGAATCGCGCAATCGAGAGAAGATCGATTTCTCGTTACGAACGGAGCCGACATAAAATCGTGCAGCACTCGAGATCGACGCGCAACGAAATCACCGCGCTCGACTCGCTCGCTCGGCACCGGAGGCAACTCGCGGAGCAGGAGCTGCTCGGCGAAGCTTCGCTCTAATAACGATAATTACGCGATTGCGAGATTCTTCGTAGTCTACCGTGGTCGACTGTGATTTATAGCCTGATAGATTGCGCGATCGTCGCGACTTTATCCTCCGTTGCTTCGTCGCGACCTCGTTCGAAGCGAAAACAGCGAGTTCCTACCGTTTTCCAAGCGCCGCTCGATCGAAAAACGAAATATTCGAAAACGAACGCTCATCAAGGCGTATTCGCTCGATCGTGTTTTACACGGGCCACGAGTTGTTAAGAGCGGGAGAAGGAGGCGAAAACGAAGACGGAATCGGAGGCAAAGACGGTGACGGACAGAAGAGGCGGCTAAAGGAGCAGCGGCGAACGAGGACGAGAGCGCGACGCGGGGTGGAAAAGGAAAAGGAACGGGAGGGACGCGGTATGTGTTCTCCCGTTCAAGCTGGTCGTTCGTTTCCTCGTTACGTATGCGCGTTACGTAGCGAGTCGGACCGAGAGATGCGGTGTGATATAATTTTCTAGCGGCTGCCTTTTCTCCTCTTGTTCGGTACGCGCGAGCAACGATGCCACCGCGACCGCGGCCACGCATTCGCGGGAACGCGATACGATTCTTGCCTTTCCTCGTCGTCGAAATCAGGGACAAAGTCGACATCGAACGTTCGCGATTTTTCACTCTTATTAATAGTCTAACACTTTCCAACAGGAAAATCACGAGCGACGAGAATAACTCTCTGTTTTTTTTCGCGACGGTAATTTTCCATACTTGTCCCTGGTGGAATCATCGATCGTCCGCGATGAATAGCTTTATTTTACCGCGAGTGACCGTTCGGACGTTAATTCGAATATGATAATGCGTTTTCTTTCCTATGACATGGATAAGTAGAATGCACCTCGAACCGAAGAGGAAACGTTGTCTCTTCCGCTTCCGTACCTCGCAGTCTTTATCGCTCAACAACCTCCTTACATAGGTGCATACAACGAAACGACCGATGAATCGGCCGACCACAAAGTAGCAGGATTGCGGTGACGGTTTCGAGGTAACGCCAAAAAGGGATCGTCCCCTTTCCCGACCAAACGACTCTCCCGCGGTTAGGGCCAAAGTTAACCGACGTTTCCTGGATTCCGCGGTTGACGTCCATCTAAACCTCGTACAGGGAACAAGCTCGTTATCGCGAATCGAGCAAAGAAATTTCCGAAGTCGATTCCGTGGCGAAAAACGAAACGACGACGAAAAGCGAGCTATCGGTTAATGGTCGAGGAACAAAAGGTACCGTTGAACTTGTTCTAAATAACGCGGAACGTGCTTTTCGAGCGTGCTCATTAGCGAGCCGCGCTCGTTTCCGTAACATCGTCGATGCGAATTCAGCGTTCTAGGTGAACAAGTGCCGAGCCGGTATTCATCTGCCGGTCAATGCGCGACCGTAAAGCGAAACGCGCGATCGCGATGTAACGTTATCGCGAAGATCGCTTTACGCGGCACGAATATCGGCGTCGACGCGCCATCGGCGAAATAGCCTCGTTTCTTCCCGAGATCTCACCCTCTGGCTCGACCTTCTTTCCGTCGATCGAGAAATCTCGGGGACGTTTCCTCGTTCGCGATAATTAGTCCGAACGCTTGTCGGCGAAAACTGCTAGTAAATTCGACTACGATTCAGGATCCGACGACACAGATTCTTCAACGAAACGTCGCACGTCGCGTGATCTCGTCACGATCGCGAGCAACGCGGTCATCGCACTCGAAAAAAACGTGAACCTTACTCTTCCTCTTGCTCGTTTTCTTGCCCAGACCCAACCATCTCCAGATCTTTATAGCGTCATTAAACCTTGCCTCGAGATATGACCCGTCCTTTCGTTGAATATTTTTCACCGGTTAACGCGACAGTTTTTTACGCGCGGAGATCTCGCGTGAGAACTAGATCCCTCCGGTTAGGAGCGTTTTCGTAGCTCCTTACCGTTACGAGAGAGACTACCTCGAAAGCTACCGCCTCGATTCGAACGTTTCGTAAAGCTAGAACGCTTAGCCTAGGAAAGAGCCGATCGGAAACGACGAGTACATCCGACTATCAGGAAATTGAACGTACGGTAAGGAAGATCACGGGCGTGTTGGTTGGCGAACACAGGTAGAAGAGATCGAGATTCATCGGTGGTAGGTCGAGGATCGTCCAGTGGTTCGGTACCGCGGTGCATCGTGTTCGTCGTCCCTGAAGTTTCAGTTCGGAGGTAGGAGACGGCGAATCGAGCGGCTCGGTGGTACCGGCGGGGCCAGGCCGGAGCACGGACCGGACAAAGGTCATCGGGGTCGTTGCACCCGTAGGCAGGGCATATCTCGACGATGCCCTAGCTCGCCTCTCTTCGAGTACCGTACCCGTGTTCGTGTTCGAGCTCGTACCCGTAACCGTCCTCGTACACGTACCTCTACCCGTACTCCTATCCGCACCGCGCCGCGCCACGCCGTCCCGTCCTTTCCTTTCCTTCCCTTTCCTTTCTATTCCCTTATGCTCGTTCCATTCCACGCCGTATCCTGTGCCGTTGCACGTTTCGTCTCGCCTCGCCAACAGCCTGCTCCTTCTCTCTGTACGTATCTACTTTCCTCTCGCCTTGCCTCGCGATACCCACCTACCCTTCTTCTTCTTCGGCGAACAGCTATTGCTCGATACGCCCTGCCTTCGACGCTCGGCGTCGCACCGTCAATTTCGAATCGACCGAGATTCGGAACTCTGCTCGCGATCGTTTTCGCTTTCATCAAAGCTGTCCGAATTTCGCGGCTTCCGCATCGATATTCCAGAAAATTGAACCGGACCGTGATGGAACGTTCCCGTAATCGCGTGTTTTACGAATTGACCGAGCGTGGTTCCGCGTTTATCGAGCCGCGTTAATTCGCCGTCGACGTCGACCTAACGGGACACGAGTCGGGATCGCGCGCTTTCATCGATCGAAGCCAACGATTTCGTTCGCATCGAGCAGATTTATAAACGCGAGCAAAACTCGAATCCGACAAAAGTTTACGACGATACTCGATCCGAAAGTACGATATTATGCCGCGCCACGGGAGGTGCACGATTCGACGGAATCTAGCCTGGACCCCGAGAAGAGGATACCTCGAGAAAGAGAAGGATAAAGGGGGACGAAGCGCCCTCGGATCGAGAAAAAGAGAAGAGGACAAAGGACGGTAGGAAGAAAAAAGATGGTAGGTAAAAAGCAAGGGTAGTGGTTCCTGGGTCTCGAAGACACGAGTCGCGGTAACAAAGGGCAATCTTATCTCGCGCACGCATCAAAACCGGAACACGAGCCGACATAGCGAGCATATTCGGCATACCACGGGCCACGTAGCGTACGTGAACGTATCGCTGCCAGTTCTTTCCTTCTCCCTCTCAACCCTCTATTCTCCATACTAATGCTTTAATGGTCTCGGTTCTATCGCGATGCTCTCGATCGCTAATTTTCGTACGCGGATCTCTCCAAGTCGAAAGCGAGAGGCAAAAGAGCAAAGGTTCCGCGAGCGTGTCGCGAAAGCGTTCGTAAAGCACGGCAGTAGGGTTGGCGGGTTTTTTGTCGGTAGGGTAACGACGGAAAGCGCCACAGGCGACGAGAGTTACGGCAAATTAGCGGAAAGCACTGGGTCACAGCTGGCCGAGCGCGCCCCAATCTACGTCCTGTGATTTAGTGGCGCGCGCTCGAACGGCGCACAGACTTCATTACTAAATTACACGACGGCCCAGCCGTCGCTCGATCAATTTTTTTCCTCGTTTCACCGAAGCCTCGTTCGATTACCACGACCACGATTCGTGGTTAACCGCGGCGCCGGAACCTACGATCTACTCCGATCCGTTCGAGCACGATCTCGTCTTCCGTTCGATCGTGACGCGATCGATTGCGAGTCAACGTCGAGTACGAAAGTTTCTTCGGCAGTTCGCGCGAGAATACGATTCGATCTTTTAATCGCAGCCGCTAGCGGTATCGCCGTTCCGGAGAAGCCGTTAACCGTTAATTGAAGCGAACGAGCGATAATTGGCGCGTTACACCGACTGCGTTAATATCTGGTCGGCGAGTAGTTGGGCGTAAACGATACCGTGTTGGTCGCGCGTAATCACGCCAACGCTTCAAGCGCGTGAACAAGATCCGTTGATCGGTGCTGTAGGAATTCGTAACCGTTGATTTATCGCGGAAAAGAACCGGGACTACTCGCGGAGCGAAATTCCAAATCGATGCGTAGGAATTTCGAATTCGCGGACCAGACGACAGATCGTACTCGTGTTTGGCGATGTTCGTTCGGGTTTAGGGATTCGACGTCGACGACCGAAAGCGTCGAGTAGACGAAGAGTAGCGAGGAGGTGCAGGGGGTGGTGGTGGTTGCCGTTGAGAGCTACCGCTTCGGGGTGTACGGGGTTGGAGCAGAGGGAGCCACACGGGTATTAGCATATTAATTTCGCAGAGACTGCGACGCGCAGATAAAGCATCTTAGGTAGGCGAACTTCGGTGATGAATCAAGCTCATACCGGGCGGTAATTATTCAGAAAGTTCATCGCCAACGGGCGATCCGCACGGGACGAAACGAAACAAAAATATTTTTCTTTCGAGGACCTCGGTTGCGTCGCTCGCCGCTATCCGTCTTTTCTTTAACGACCGTTTCTTCCCCTTTCGCGCGGTCAACTGTTTGTTTCGCGACAACGGTTGAAAACCGATTCTGTCCCGTCAGGAAAGAAGATCGCGAGGAAACGTCGTAACGAGGACGCGTTCCGCGCTCGTCCGCGTCGCGTCGTTAGTTAAGCAACCGCGCGGGTACTCGAGCCGCGACACCGGTCCAGATACGCGTTTCGCAAAACGACGTTAATCTATTTACCGGCTGACGTACCCTCCTTTTCCCCACGTTCCAAAAACTCCAGTTTCAACCGTCTTTATCAAGCTCGTATTTCATCAGGGGCGTCCGATTATGAGCGAACAAGAAATTAACTTTTTCACTAATTAACTCCCTGGAGTCGCTAACGAACCACGACCAAACTCGAACGTTGCCTTTTCCTTCTTCCCGATGAAAAAACGAACAAATTTCGAAGCAAGACGATTCCACCCTCTGTTCTCGTAGCCGGTTTTTCTCGCACGCGCGACCCAATCTCGCGAATTCGCGACGAATACAGAGACGGTAACCCTCCGTCTCGAATTTTTTTCGGTCGACCGTACATCCTTTCTTTCTCGAGAGCGCGCGAAACTTTCGAGCAATCGTAAACTCGTTGACCGTCGAGTATTCCGGTTTCTTCTCGCGGCGTTCTTCCTCATAAATATAAATCGACTTTTTCTAATTAACCGGAGAGCAACGAGTAAGAATATGCCAAGCGCAACGAACGTAAACAACGGCGAACGAAAGAAAAAGGAAAATGATTCGTCGGCGAGATACCTAGTCGATTTATCCGTCGTCTTTCGATCTTTTCGGTGTCTGTTCGGAAAGCAGGGAGAAGAGGGCAAGGCGGGCGTAGTGTCGGTGCGGTCGCAAGGATCGTAACGCGGGACGCGCGGGAGTCGAAAGGCAATCGATAGGGAGCACCCGCATCGACAGCGTCTACCCTTCTTTCATGCATATGCTGATGTCACCCATATATTTGCCAGGGACATCGACGGTAGTGGCTGGCGCGGAGACCACTGGTCAACCGGCAGCTCGTACGATTGAATTTGTTACGTTGATTCCGAGAGAAGACGCTTGATTTTTTCGCCATCGATCCACTCGGAAAAGCGAAGGTGGTGACGAACCTTTTTCTCCGTCCAGTAAAATCATCGGAACGTCGCCTTTTCTTGCAGGTTCTTCCCGTTCGTTTCCTCGACCAGCGACGCTTCGCGAATCGAGGATTCGAGGAGAATAGGTACGTCCGAACGTCCGGTTGTTCTTTTCTTCGAACGCGAACAGAGTCGAAACGATAAACGGCGACGCTCACTCGAGTGGCTGTAAAAAAGCCAGAGATGTCACGGAAAGAAACAATAGGCCACGAAGAGACGCATTGTGCCAGCTGACTTCCAGAAGTCCGTCGAGAAGGAAAGGCTCGCGCGGAGAACGGCCGGTCAACCAGCCGGCGAGCCAACTCGTATGAATGCAGCTTTTAATTACGTTCTGAATAGACCAGTCTCGCGTTCGCGCCTTTATACGAGTCACGATGAACGAGAGCTCGCGATACAACGCGCGCCCGTAATAATGCGGCTTCACCGGCGAACGCAAAAAAGTTGCGCCTCGACGCGAGACAAGCCGGTAACCATTGGCTGTATCCGTTGCGCGAAAATATCACGCCATTCAGCGCTCTTCGCGTTCTCGCGTCCTCGTCCTTCTCGACACGCGACCAATCTCTGTTTTTCCATGCTCTATTCAACTTTTCGATCTTTCACGCGGAAACTCGTCGACCGTTGTCCGTTTGGCCGCGCGTGCAGATACCGTTTAGGTATCTCGGACTTTTCATTCGGATCGGTCCGACGACGATTCGCGATTTCGTTCGATCAAGATGACCGTTTTCTCCGCTAGAGGACGGAAGCGAATCGTTGCTGGTCGCGAGCGTAAATGCAGTTAAATGCTCGCGTTGACCTCGAACGGAGGATGGAGGGAATCCGGGGAACGGGACCGACGTTGCTCGCGTCGCGACGTTGATCACGGGTCAGATCGAACGAGAATCGGCGTGTCCTAGAACGGCAATTGGACGCGTCTTTAGCAATAACGTTTACACGATGTCTCTTTTTACGTAACTGTGTCGTCGCCGCATCGATGACGTTTCGAAAGAGACTCGCGCGTTCCCCTCGTTTCACGCGACTTTATCGGATCGAAACGACAAGGTGCGAAGAGAATTTTCGCGAGTCAGAGTAGAAGATATCGAAGCTTTCGCTACGGGTGCCGATGTCGCGTCAAGATCCAGACCGATGCGAGCTAATGTTTCATTAAGACGAGCAGCTGCGTCGTCGTCGCTTAACTTATTAAACGACGCGGTCGTCTCGAAGGAACGGCTCCGAAAAGCGCCGCGCGTTGGCCATTACGCGCGACGCTGTTACAGCCGCTCTCGCGAACATCCCCACTGATCCCATAATTATTTCACTCGGTTCTGCTGCCGCCTCTCGACTTCTCCGCATCACGCGTGCCGCATTTATACGCACGTTTTAGGTTCGTGTAATTGCGTCGCTTACGGAGTCCCGATGAATCGTGACAACGAAAGATTAGAAACGTACCGCTTTGGTTTTCCGCGAAAAAACCTTACGATGGAAAGCCAGCGTTCCGAGAAATCTTTCGGTAGGTACGAAACGCGGCGGCGTACCAGTTTTACGAGTTGGACAGGACACGGGCCTAGATGGACGGTCGCGATATAAAAACTGGGTGCGCGTACGCGTCCTGGAGGAACGCGCTTTACGTACCTTCTCTCTCTTCGAATATTCTCGTGTTCCTTCTTGCTCCACGTTTCGTTTACCGGTTCCTCGGATCGCTATCGTCCTCTGCCGTCGCCGAATTATCTGGCTCGTTTAATTCTCGATTAACGATCGAACGCGACGTTCTCGTCCGCCCGCGTTGAACCGTAAAACTCTGCCAAAACTCGGAATTTCTTCACCCTCCGGGGTAAAAGTAAAACATCGTCGCGGTCCCATACCGTAACGCGTATATGGATGTGCTCCGGACAGCTAGGTAAAGCGGTAACTTGGTAACGCGGTAACGCAGGCCCACCTGACTTTCGTAAGCGGATCACGCTCCCCGCTGAGTGCTTTACGGCATCGCTTTTTTCCTGCGCCCACTCCTTCTCCTTCTCTTTTTTCCTTTCCTTTTACCGACCCTCTTGCACGCTATCGCGAGACCGACTGCTCTTTCGCCCCTTTCTCAACCTCGTTTCGGCGTAAACTACCCTCTCTTCCTCCCCTCTACCGATCCAAGTTTTTCCTTTCCGTATCGTTTCGCTTGTCACGCGAGAAAAAACAAAAGCCTACGAGCATACTACGCTTCAACCACCATAATCAAAATCGTATACTTACGTCTCGAAACTTTCGAGGTGGACGTAGTCGACTTTTCGAATCCACGCGATCTTGGCACCACATCATTGATACTTGCGCGTAACACGTAAAAAAACCCTAGTACTCCTATCTTCTCCTTCGCACCGTGGTTACTTGTGGTCATTACGCGAAATATGTCTATTGCGGGTGAAACGAACTGTTGTATGACTAACTATAAGATTCATTTCACAAACAGTACCGATTCATTCCCATACAAATCACTCCACAGACTCATCCCTATACTAATCACGATTCCTAAACCTTACTCATCCTAGACCTCGCAACCATCCTGAGTCACGCTGTCCCTTGACCATCATCCCTACCTATCCTCAAGTTTTGTATTTAAAACCTGACAAGTTATAAAATAAGTTAGAATTAGAAATAGTTTGGTACCGAGCGAACCGCATTCTAGTTGTACGTTCAGTCTTCGTAATAAAGTGTTGCGTAACAGAACCTTAAAACGAGCAGATATTAACAAAGATGCCCTCTCGATCGAAAACAAATACGTCAGAAGTAAGAAGGAAAGCGTGGCCGCGCTTGTTTATGCGGCGTGCGTCGTCCACGATCGTCCCCTGCTAGCGAAACTACCGATATCCACCTACCCTCCTCTATCTCGTCATCCACCGCGGCTGCCGCGTAACAACTCGATTCCATATTCCCGTGGCGGCTGTCGCCCGTGAAGAATTGAATGAAATAAAATAAAGCTCCGGATTCTCCGTGTTTTATGGCGAGGATTGTTCGTTCCACCAACCGGTGCGATACGTTTCTTGATTATACGCGCGCGTGTGCGCCTTCATCCGTTCCTTCTTCCAACGATCCGCGTCGTCGCCTACTTTTTCGCGTCGCTCCGTAAACGATCCAATTAGCTTACGAACGACGCGTTCGCGGCGACCAACGCGATCTCGCGTTGAAAGCATAATCGATCCGTCGCGTTTCGATAACAGGGATAAAAGAAGCGAATGCACGGATGCAACACGCGGAAGATGGCACGAGACATCGACTTTAAACGGACAACCGTGTCGCGAACGATTCGAAGGCAGCGCGTAACAACGCGAGAATCGGAAGGGACGCTACCGAAAAAGCGAAAGCGTTGTTCCGGTGAAAAGAACGATTAAGCGGTTCGTTGCAACGGGGCGTGACTCGAGCAAAGTGAGACGTTGAAAGCGGACCGGTGGAAAATCGTGGCAAAAGTCGACTCGAATGCGTGCAAGCGTGCCGTCCGTCACGCAACGTTCCTGGCTCTTAGATCTCGCCACCGACCAACGCGCGTTGCGTCCACTTTATTGTCGTCGCTGGCTGGACGCCGGTTGTTCGGCATTGTTCCGCTTTATTTGGAAGCCGTTCGACCCTCGTTACCCGCGGTACGCGCCCACTTTGCCCCAATACGAGGTACACGCCCACTAGGCCAACTAGCCACCTTGTCCGACCGCGATCCAGCTGTCGATTTTTCTTTTTTCACCGTTTGAACACTATCGTCCCTCACGAATCGATCGCGATCCGTTCCCTTCCCTCGACTCGTCTTCGAATCCAACCAACGCGCGTTTTAAGGGGTAACGCCACTCTAGAAGTCAGAAAAAAAGGTAATTTTCGGGAATTTTTTAAGTAATAACGGTACAAGTTATAAGGTCAGAATAAAAGAGGCTTTATTAGGTATGTTTTGAAGATGGTTTGTAAATTTTTATAAACAATTTGCACTAAAAATGGCGGCTGTAGGTGCTGGCAAGCAACAACACTATTACTTTGAAAGACATTTTGCCTTTACCTAGATACGCTTGTATTCAAAAGTTACAGTAAGAACGCCAGCAACGCACTGCGAGTGGTTGCAGTTCACTTAAAAATAATTCGAGATTCCGGCTTGTCGCACATTTAAAACTTTTTTCTCATATTCTACACATAATAAAGCATCATTTAAGCGAAAAAAAAAATCGATTTTTTCAAAATTCTAGAGTGGCGTTACCCCTTAAATCTCATCCGACGACGCTGGTCGAAACGATCATCGAGGAACGAGAAACAGTCGGATGGAAACAGGAATCGACGATGATCGAGGCACGGGTGACAGGGTGCGACGCGAGTTTCCACGAATCCTCGGGGAATCGGAGGACGAGCGGCTAGGGATCGAAGACGGACAAAAGGACAGATAGAGATAAGTAGCGGACGAAGCGGGAGCGACGGAAACGCGTTTAGTACGCGAGCAGGGAAACGGACGATACGCGAGCGTAAGCGCGCCACAGGAAACGTCAAGATCGCGAAGGACCGGCACCAGCTACGAAAGCAATATCGCATCTGTCCGATCGCATCTAGTCAACGAACGCGTTCGCTCGTTCCATACACAGCTTATCCGTGCGCGCCTAACCTACCCCGGACACTACAACTCCTAGCTCTACGTTTCGCCTCTTCCTTTCGCCTTCGTTAGTACTTCTGCTCTTTGCTCTTTCCTTCTACTCGTGGTTTTTGATCGAACAGCGACGATTCGACGGCAAACGAAAGCGCGCTCGTGAACTTTTCGTCGCGTCGAGAGACGATTTGGAACGATCGCTGAGAAGAAAAACAAAAGGAACGGAACACGGGAATCAGTGTCCCCGAACGGTCTGAAAAAAAAGAAATCATTGGCCGGAATAGAAGGAAGAAACGAGAAGTTGACGGGCTATCGATTAGCTGTCGGTTTATTTGGGAAAAGTAAAAGAAGAACGGGCTCTGGGGAGCTAGCGAAGTAGAGTCGGATTCGAAGTGGCAGGTTACACGGGAATACTCCTAAAACCGTCTTCGATCTGTTGCCTTCGAAGCGAACGTTGTTTTTAACGGTGTTCGTCGCTCGCGATTCGAAACTCGGATCAAAGGAGATTTCATAGATTTAGCGTCGCGTTGCCTGGCGTTTATTCGTCGTCGAGAAAATCCGATAACTTTTTTAGGTCGATCCCGCATGCGCGGCCGTTTAATTGAACAAAATACTCGCGGCGTAGGTTTATCGACCTCGTGAGAAGAATTTGACCGAAACGAACGCGTTAAACACCCGTATGCAGCGATGCGGCGCCAATTGCTCCCGCCGCTTCGTTTTCTTACCAGCATACGCTCCGTTTCGAATTACCTTGCGTCAAAGGGTTCCGTAAAACGTACCGATTTCGTCCGTCTACTCGGATTCGAACAGACGGCAATCGTAATCGATCCTTTAACGTCCCCGTGCGCGATTCCACGTATACAAGTACGTATATGACGCATCTCGGGAAAACGATCCGCTTCGATTCGAAACGGTATACCGTTCGACGCGGAGTTCTGATTAGAAAAAGACGAATCGAAGCGAAAGTTTGTCGACTCGTAAACGCGAACGTCCGCTTCGAAACGATCGATGAATAGAAGCGAGATATACGAATCGTCTGTAAATGAAAGGAACAGTTTGGGTGGTCCTCAATTGGATGGGACCGTTCGCATGTTAGCAAGCAGTCGACTTAAGTTCTTTGTCCGTTAATTTGCCGTTGAATTGAGTCAATCGTTTAATAACGCGAGGGTTTATGTTCGAATACGCAGACCCTGTTGCTATCCGTTGAAAAATACGCTCGTATCGCGATACGTCGGCGCGAACCGTCGCGTACGCGTTCAACGTCGCCGAACGATTAAAACCGTTCACAAACGATTCCTTCCTTCACGCTGCGTTTCAAGTACGTTCTCCGCGAAGATCATTTTCCGCCGTTATCTATCCGGTACAAAAGAGGAAGAAAAGAAGGAGGAATAAATGACGTTAGAAAGGATAGACCATCTCTCTTACTGATCTCCCGCGATTCTCTTCGACGGTAGGTCCTGGCCGCTTTGTTTCGAAACACGCGGAAAACTTTGGCTCGGGAAGAGAAAGAGCTCGGTTTCTTGCCGTGCCTACGTTCCTAGACAATGCGCGAACTTCTGTAATTAAAGTTATGTTCCGACGTCGACGCCAAGTTACACCAAGTTCTACTTCGCCACCGTTCCTCTTTGGGAACCGTCTTCGTCCGTGGACCGCTTGTCACTTATAAACTGTCAGATTCGTTTCGAATCTTATCTAGTCCGGTGAAATGACAGTTTTACCGAGGAATTTCAGTTGGCCGTCTCTGGCCGAATTTCGATGCTCCGAAGTTCTCGTTCTCGCTGTTCCGATTCGAAACGTAACGCGATCTCTCGTCAAACGAAATCAAATTATTCGAGTGTTTCGGAGTAAACGGTGCTCGAATTTGACTCGTTTAACATTTTTCTCCTCGAATCGAAAGTTGAAGCGTTCGCCGAAAAAGAGCAACGAAGAGGTTTCTCGGTCGCGTTAAACGCGTCGTTCCTACGAACGAGTCTTTTATACGGTTTTAAACGTAAACACGATAAACGCTGCCTCCGTTGCTTTTCGCGGCTCGTTTCAAACCATCGCCCCATTTTTATTTTTTCTTCTCCCTTTGCGACGTTCGACTTAAGTTACGCGCTTTACGTCCAACCATTTTCGAGTTTACTTATCCGACGCAACGGTAAGAATCGGTTATACTCGTTTTCCAGGACGACGATTGTTCGAGGTGCACCGAGCGTAGGAACGAACGAAGAGGGTGAAGGTGGATAAATAGAGGGAAAACGGAAAAGGAAAAGAGTCGGAAAGGAAGGGTGAAGAAGGAGAAAGAAGAAGAAGGAAAGATTGGTTGCGGCGGTGAGGCGGTGAGGCGGTGAGGCGGAGCATGGAGGTGGCGAAGGCGGGGCGAGCCAAGTTTCAGAGGCGTGATGTATCGACGGAATTTCAAAGTAAGAAGTTACCACCGCTCCGGTTTCGCGGAAACGCCGCCAAATACGGCCTTTTCGCTCCCTTAGGTGGTCCGGGTTCTCCGACGTTTTTCCAGCAGTTCGTCGAAATATCTCGTTAGGAAGGAGTTCCTCTTTTTCGGCCGCGAAACGCTCGATCGGTCGCGTTAAACGGAAGAAAATCACCGCGAACCTTCTTGCAGGACGAACAGAGACGAGAACGCGATGCATAATCCATCGGACGGGTCGAGAAATCGAAGGCGAACGCGGCGTAGGGTGCGGACGGTTCGGACGAGGAACCGAAAGGAAGGAGGAGGAAGAAGCGGCGGAGGAGTAGGAGGAAGAAGAGAGAGTGTTCGGGTGTGGGGAAAGACGAGAGGACGAGAACCGCGATCCATCAAGGAGACGCGAGGGTTTGGGGTGATGTATCCGTGGATAGGTTGACCTCTGCGCCGGACACTATAAAATCACCCTTAAACATTCCTTCCTGAAGCGATCGCGAGCTTTTAACGAAACGCTTCCCCTCGCTTTCGAATTTTTTCGCGCTCGAACCGTTACTCGTCCACCGAACGAGAAATTCGATCCCGGCGATTGGATCGATTTCATCGCGGCACGAAAAATCCGTACGGAATGGATACCGTCGCGGCGTATTCGTCTCGCGGAGAAAAAAGCCGATTCTCCTGTACGCGAAACGAACGCCGCTCCGTTGTATCGTTCATGTTTCATCGAGAACCATCCACCCTCCTGGAGGAGAAATGTCACGGAACGTCGGAAATTGGAAAGCTTATTCATATTTTTTCGATAGACGATAATACGTTCCCGACGACGGATCAGCCACCTTCGTTCCGCGTGCGTTACGCCAGGAACGAACTGGAACGGGAAAAAGAACCTACCAACGAATACGTTCCCTGAATACCACCGCGAGTCCGAGCTTCTTTCTTCATTTTTCCACCGTTCCTTGCCATTCGTTCCTGTCATTCTTCCCGCTTTTACCGAACGAAAGAGAACGATCAAATCGAAGTTGCATTTTTATCAGTAACGTTAATAACGTTTGTCTCCGAGACAAGGATTCTGGAGATCTTACAGCAAAATAAGTCTAGTTCTTCGTTACAACTCCACGCTTATATAATTTGAAGTGTATAGTACACATGTTCAAAATATGTAAAAATGTAAAAGCGAAGACACCTTGAACATTAGTCGTTATTGCATTCTTATCAATGCGCATTAGGAAATGAGATAAATACGAATCTCTATATACGAACTTAAATATCTCTAGATAAGACGAACGGGAGAAAACAAGACTGATAGAGTCGCATTCTAGAGATACTGAATTAAAAACTTCTAACTTTGACTTCATTGAAGAATTCTACATGGTTAAAGTTCCAAGTCCAAAAATGAAATGTTTAAGTTCCTTTTGTGAACCCAACAATACATGTGTGTAGAAAACATTGAGTGATTAAACAATTGATTCGATGAGATATAATTTCCCATTCGATTAAATAATCACGAATTTTTCAAGTCAATGACAGGGTTTTAAAAAAAGTCTCGCGATAAGAAAAGTGAAACAGATTTTGTTCAGTTTTGGGCTATTTTATCGCGTTGTACGCGTCGCGGTGGACAACGATAGGAAAAGAGGGTCGAAGGAAGGGAGGCCGATCGCGAACGTGCGCGCACGGAGAACGGGCATTGAAAATTAGACATACGTTTCATTTCCTGAAGCGACCGTGATTTCCGGCGTTGCTTCAAATATTGGAAATATCTAGCGCCGTTCAATTTAACGCGAATCCGATTCGATCCGATTTCGCGGGGCTGGAAAAATCACGATTCGGCTATCCTCGCCGGCTCGCCCGATCGACTCCGTTCGAATCGAGTTTCGTCGTCGTTTCGCGTATCTCTTCTTTTTCCTCCGTTATCGATTCGTATCGGTCGTGACGTAACGCGTTCCAGCGATGACCCGAGACGTTTATCGAAGACACCGTTTCCGTTCGAACGAAACAAGATGTTTTTCATTTAACGTCCAAGCGAGGCGAGACGAAAGCAAAAAAACCACAACGATGGCGATTAATCGTGATTTTCTCTCGATCATCGCGATGAACTTTCATGTTAGGATTTCAGCCACACGCCTTTCGAAGACGCTCGAGCGTCGCGTACACTGCGATGTGCGCCGTGTAGTCGATGCTAAGGCGCCAAACAAAATTCTCGCTTCGCGGCGTCAGCACGAAAGCTTACAGACATAATCCTTTTAACCTTTTCACGCTGGACAAAATTACTCGGTCGTATCTCATCGACCGTGCAGCGAACGATTTCAGCGTTACAGGTGTTCGAAGATTTTGGAATTCGCTTATTAATTTCGTCCTTACCCGTACAGACGAATCCCTGGAAAAAATCAGGACGAGTACGAGCGGTAAACTGATCGCACGGCTACGAAAGCAGAAGCGAGACGTCAAATTCAGGCACTCGAGTAAAAGAGGCGCTCGATCGGGCAGAGGAAGGCCGAAGAAGGGTGTCGGTGCGGAGGGTAGAGAAATCGACGGTGCACTTTATCGGTGCCATAAAGACTAATATAATCCGAGAAGGAAAAAGAGCGAGCGAAACGCGATAGACTGAGCGACGGGTGTTGACGGGCACGCGTTTTCGGGGGACGCAGCGCACTAGGCTGTTTTTTAGGCGGAGTGGCTTTTTGCGGACGACAGGGCATTTAAGGGAATTGCTCCCCAGCGCCTTACCGCGAATCGACTCTCTCTTCGGGGGAAAAAATCGTTTCTCGACCTCGTCATCGTCTCGCCTCGCGATCGATTTTTCCACGCTCTCTCGATCAGTGAAACCGACTTGCTCGAGAGAACCGAGAAAACGTGATTTTGCTAGAGGAGGTTCGACGTTATCCGAGTGCACCGTTCGTCAGGAAATTGGCATCTTCGGGGCGAACCGGCACGCGAATCTCTACTCGCTTCGCTTCGAAAAGCATCGTTCGCTATCGGACAAAAGTCAGAAACGCGATCCCGCTCGTAATCGCGAACGTCTCGTTGCGGATTTCTCGCAATTTTCACCCTTCCATCGCGACGCGTCTCCCTCTCGAGATCCGCTGGCTCCGGCGCTGCCACCCCGAACGAAAAAGAGAGACACTCGCGCGACGCCCGACGCGCGAACGAGCCCTTATCGCAAATGACTGCTTCCGCCGAGTAGCGAGCCATTTAGAGAGCGTAACGGCGTTGCGCTTCGCGCGGCGATCGCAAGGCGAGTACCTAATCCAGACGATAATGGCTTACCGCCGCGGCACAACCAAGCGACCGAACAAAGACGGCGGCCGGTCTTCCTTTGGGAACAAAAGCGTTTCGTTGGTGGTTCGATAACGCGCCGCCGAATCTTCCTATCCTCTCGACTATTCTTCGCGACTAGTCTAAACTTCGAGAGCTCGTCCGCTTCTTCCGAGATAATCGAAGCATCGCGTATGTCTACGATCCGTAGCCCACCTTTTCCGCCCGCGACGATACGCGTCGTTATCCATGTTCCTCGTTTCTCGATATCCCGTTACCGAGTTCCGACCCTAGTCACCATCCAAAGCGACCGACACAACCCTATCGATTACGCGACTCGCAAACGAATTCTCGCCGTCTAACGAGTCGCTAGACCAAACTACTCGTCTACTCGTTACACCGATCGCGTGCTTTGCTCCCGATCTCTGCAAGGCCGACCAAACACCGGCAAGCAGACGTCATCGATGCGAGTTGAAGAGGATCGATAGGACGCGAGAGTGGATTGCGGTGGCGATCATAGTTTTAATCGAAACGGATAGAGCGATCAGCGAGTAGCGGTTAAACGGTGGGTGGCGACGGAGGTGGAGGCAGCAGTCCCCTTCGAGGGAACGTCCGTTCGACTAGGCGTCGAGGTCGAAGGGGTGTCTCGAGCACCGTATATACCCTTTCGTGGGATTATTCGGTGGGTAATGTATGGCAAACATAAATCACGGAATACGGGACAGACGGACGACATAGCTACGCGAAACTCTCCGTCGACGATGATCCGGCCGACGCGACGCGGTTCGGTTAAACTAATTGCTGGTTGGATGGTTAGCTGCTGGAACATCGCGAATTCGATTCCTGCTCGCTCCTATTTCTCTCTGTTCTATTTCTCAGATCAATTTTTTATTCCCTGTCAAGTCCTACAACCACTCTAGAGGAGTTTAGAATTTATTAACTACCGGAACATTGAAAATGTTGAAAAGGTAGTTTATGCGAATACGATGTCTGTCCGTCCGTCATCACGATAACTCCTTGCCACATTGACGGATTCTTTTGAAACTTGGTACATAAGGTCTCTATAGGTAGTAAAAGAACCCTATTGAATTTGGTGGTGATTGGTCCACCTGCACCGTGGTGGAAGCAGGTGGATAAAACAGTGTACAGAGTGACATGTTCCGGTAGTTATATTTATTGTGTTTACACATTCTAGTTTATTTTACGTGAATCTTCTTGTTTCAATGTACATGAAATTGTTCTGGTTTTGTCTCGATTATTACAGTAAATAAATAAATCTTTTTGTTACACGTGCAACTTGAAGTATTCGTTCGCAGAAAGTATGTACGACGACGAGAATCGAAGTTGTTCGAAGAGAAAAACGCGACAAGTTTGGGGGAAATAAAAGTGCTTGGTTAGATAGGTCGGGGGCGTAATTCTAATTACGCAAAGTATCCCGTTACAGATTTACGAGGTCTCCCGTACACGTGTACGGATCACTCGCGCGCCCTTTCCACGCACGCAGTCCCGTGACTTTTCTCCCGTGGTTCGCCACTCCATTTACATATGAATTAAACTATTACGCCCCATACGGCAGTCGGCGTGCTAAACCGCTCTGCTACCCTGCTATTCCTCTCGACCTGTTCTCCGGCCCGTTACCCACGATCTATCACCACCGAGCCCGAGACCGACACCGACACCGATACCGATACCGGACTCGATCCACTTTTTTCCACTCTTTTTTCTTTTCTCGATCCGAACCAAACGGATCGACGCAGAATCATGGTCGAGCCTCGCGTAAAGGCAGCTACCCTTTATTTCGTAGCCGAAGCGTGACTCGTCGTCGAAACCACCCCTTTGACTTTATCCTCGATAAGTATAAACCGGTCCGTTAATGGAAAGCGCTTGAATATTTTATCCGGCTCTTTCCCGTGGCGACTCGAGTCCTCGCACGGACCGTTCGATTCGACGCGACTTCGCGACCGAGTGAAAATTTAGCGACGAACACGGTTTCATACGCCGCGAAACGAGGTGTTTCGTTTGTCGATCGAATCGCGGCAGAGGAACACCGAAATCGTAGCTTCCGAAGTAGGCGACGTTTCCTCTCGTTCGAAGCGTTTGATCGCGGGAAAGAGAGGCTCGTAACGTTTCGAATAATCGAGAGAAGCGATTACGAACCGATGACCCCTCGTCTCTTTTGTCCGTTAAAATCGATACGTAGCATGGCCGAGCGACCAAGTTGGGCGCAAAACGCTCGCTCGGTGCTCTGCTTAATATTGCAGGACGCTAGCTAATGCGCGCCGGTCTCGTTAATGCCGCAACCCTCTCGTTTCGGTCGCAGACTCGATCTCGTTGCAACGCGTCTCCTCTCCGCCCTTGTCCCAACGTTGAAACTCGCTCGCTCGATTCAGCGAAAACCGAGCAGAAAATTTCGATCGAACACCTTCTAAAAGGTGGTAAGCTTTTGACGTATCGCGTAATAGCGGCGAACGAGCGAAGAGGGAGGACGGTTAACCGTTCGTTAGGTCCGATGAGAGAAATGTCGCGTCCGGAAGAAGCGGGCATCTGGTTAGAGGAACCCTTCGTCGCGACGGTGTTTGCCCCGCGTCGAGCACCGAACGGAGAGCGTCGGTGACCGTTCCGTGCGGTATCGTACTAATTGCAGCCACGGATGTCGGTTACTGCTCGTCGGGGTTAATCCTCAGCGGCGTAAGGACGGGAAACGGGAGTATCCTCGCGACGCGGGTATACAGTTTTCGGGGATCGTTACGCCTTTGCGGTCAAAGAGTTGCGGCAGAGGAGACCGAGGAGACGCTTACGAACCAGCCGTTAGCACCGTTACAAGATGCTCGGTAATTACGCGTGATTAATGCCGCCAATTAAAGAAACGCGGCAGAAACGTTCGTACCGCGTGCTCTCGAACCCGTCGATGCTCCACTCGATTCGTTAATTATCCTTTTCCTTTCTTTCTTTCTTGCCTTTCCAGCCTTTGACCGCCGCGCGTTCCTCGAATGTTCGAGAATGACGTAGTCTCGCGACAGGATAGATAGACGGTGTTCGCGGTCGAAGGGAAAGAAAACACTTGTTGGTCGATTCGTTGCAACAACGCGAACATAATGGGATGCTTTCCGAAGCGATCCCCTTGCTCCCTGAGAGAATTTTCTCGACGAATCCGAGTCCCGAGCGGTCCTCGAGGATTTATGCGCGTTTTCGAGGGGAACGGAAACGCCAAAGAGCAGGGGGCCGCTCGCGAGCCAGCCTATCGTTTACCCGTTATTTATTTCCCAAAATTTGAAAATTATACCGCATTTAATACGTTACCCTCCTCCTCTGCCTCCCTTTCGCCTGCCGGTTCCTCCGTGTTTTATTCATGTCGCAATAAATAAGGAACAAAGGAGCAGTTTGCGAGAAACAAGAACGCGCCTCCGGTTTCTATCGAAACGTTTCTCTACTTTTCAGATTCGTCTCGCGAGTCGACTTCGATTCGTCGCGTAAAGGGTGTGAGAAACTTTTCAGGTTACCGTAAAACGATCGTCGTCGAATGTTCGTGCCGTAGCAAAAGACGCGGTGACTTATTAATTTTTCGAAAGCGCGACCCTTCGAAGCGTAACGACGACGACGACGACGACGATGGCGGAATAGAAGGTCGAAACAACGGTGGGAGATGGAAGGAGCGGGCCTTGGCAGATGGCACCCTCGGGGATATCCTTGTCCAGGATATCAAGGGTTACCCATCATCGCGGGGACGGCAAACGCGCGCAAGTAAAGGGTAACTGATTCTAATCGCGCGCCCTTCGTGCGGTAACCTACTACGTTACCATGATGAATGGCCAAAGTGCCTCGTGACTACCGAATGCTCGACCAATGCGCTCCAAGATATTAAAATCCGCGTGATCGATCTACGTCGCACGGTTTCACGAGGGCAAGAATAAACTCGTATCGTGCGCGACAATTCCTTAAAATCGACCTAATTCGCGCGATCTGTCGCCGGGTCGGCGTGTTTTCGGGAAAATCGAGAAAACTATTCGATGAAAAAATGATTCCATCGAAAAGAACGAGCCGCTTATACGGTCCACCGGATCAGATACGGAATCGCGAACGATTTTAATACGGCTAGGTGCTGTGCGGCGCGACGCCTCGTAATTCATGCGACGCTCGAACCGCGCGTATTTTTATTGGCACGCGCTGATCGAGATCGTAATCTAAATTGAATCGGATACGAGAATACCGCACGGCGTGCCGCGTTTTCATAAACACGGCGCACACCCAGACCGATCGGACAACAACGTTTTTACGCCGTGGTCGTTTTCGGCCCTGGAAATCAACCGACAAAGCGACGGGTTTCCGACGAGTCGCGAAACTCGGGAAGAGAAGAGGCTCGAAAACAGTGCGAAGCTAGGAAAGCTCTGATCGGCCCGATTTCTTACGGCCTACGGTAAATCTTCCCCGGATGACGTTTCGATCTGTCGGCGACGACGAACGACCTTCGAAACGAGTGGAAAGAGGAGTACGAACCTAACCGTGAATCGTTAAAGCGACGACTAAAGATGGTACGGATAGCGTCGCGCTAACGACGCGTCGCACGCGGACGACCGATCGAGCGGATCCCCGAAAGAGGAAGAGACCGACGAAAACGATCCCCTTCCTTCTTCGAAAGCGACAGACAATTCTACTTCGGATAAAATCGGTTGAAATCCTCCAAGGGCCACCATCGACGCGTCCAACGAGAAGGGGAGATGATTCAAAGATATCGCTCGACATAAAACCCTTAAGGTTCAAATTTGCATGTTACAACCCACCTACCCCACCTTCCGGATTTTCCCCCACGGTAGACTTTCGACTTGGACTCTCGCGTTTGCCCGCCTTCCTCGCAACCCCGAGCTTAGTCTTATCCCTGCTATTTTGAATGTAAGATACGCGCGCGTACGCGCTCGCTCGCGCTGCTCTTTTTCTTCCTTCCGTCCTTTCTTCGCTCCTTCGCGTCTCGCCGCGTTTTTATCTCTCCCTGTATCTGGCCCTCGCAAATTTTCCGTTTCGAGTCGTTTCTTCTCTCTATTTTCGCTTCTTCGTCCGAGACGAAATCTTTCGAAGAATAGCTGAGCTTTTTCGATTATAGAGAGGATTTTACCGCGACGATGTCAGATTCGTTCACCTGATCGAGCCTCGAAGCTCTCTCGTGACCCTACCAAAAATTTGATAAATAGGTCTATGTTTGCGATTCTTGCATCGAATGGAGGCGGTAGAAAAAAGTTGTCGTTAACGAGGGCTTGTCCACGGACGAGCGAAGCGTGAAACGAAACGGTTCGTCAAACGATAAGTATTTGCAGATGGTCACCCCTTCTGTTTGCGCGAATTTTCGAGGGGGAAAGGGAGAGGCGATCGAAGGCGATACCGTTTCGAGTAAAAGCGCGACCGTGCTCGCAAAGGTTCGCGATGTTACGCGACGAACATCGATATAGACGAACACGAAGACGTCGACGACGAGTACGATGACGAGAACGACGACAAACCGTAAATTAAAGCACGTCGCGTCGTTGCTTCTATCCAAACAAACTTCGCGGATCTCCCTTGTTTGCCTACGGCTCGTCAAACCGAACCTCGCTGTTTCTCTTTCCCGGTTTACCTCGTTTCCTTGCTCCATCTCTGTCTATGTCGCGAAACGTCTTCCAGCCCGTTCCACCCGCTGCTCTTCCTTCCACCGTTCTCCTTCTAAATACACCTTTCACCCGAGTCGTATCGCGCGAAATTACCTACACGATTCCGAGTCGAACCCTTCTATCCAGAATTCACCGAAACTTCACCTTCCCGTTTCTTCTCTTTCCGCTTTTTTGCCTCGAGTAGGTTCGCAAACGGACTCGTAACGTAACGTTTTTTACGAGCAAACCGGAATATTACTCGGAAAAAGTAGAGAGAGCAAAGATAGAAAAGCGGAGACGCTCGTATTCTTTCGCGGACTATCGATTTCAGCGCGAGCCGACTCTTGGAATGACGAACGACCGCGCGTGCCGCTCCAGGACAAAAGTTCCGTATTCCCGCGGTATCCGTCGACCATTATTTATTTCTGGAACGTATTATCGTTGTTTATTATCTGAAGTTCGGTACATTTAACCCGCACCGTTACGTCGTCGAGGACAATACGGGAGAAACGATTTCCAAGTAGGAGAATTTTCGCCGACCGAAACTTTCAGAAGGGGACATAATACCCTTCGATCGTTCCTCTCTCGCTAGGTCCTGATATTTTCCTCGTAAACCGGCGACGATCGCGATTCGTGAACGTTTCGCTAATTTAACTCGCGATACGACATCGTTCGAATAAACGATTTCGGCGTTCGTTTCCATCGAACCACCGTAGCCAGTTCTGATTTCCGGCTTCGCGTTCGAATCGGAAACGAGTAACGATCCTAGTTTCCGCGTACGAGAAAGAACGCTTCGACAGGAAGTCCGATAAGCGTCGATTCGAAAGGCGAAACAAAAGCGAGCAGGAGTCGCGAACGCTCGTCAACTTTTGAACCGTAGGTGGAACCGAAACGATCGGTAGTAATGTCGCGATAAACATCGAGACAGATGTTCGGGGTAAAATCACGATGCTTTCACACGCGACGATTCGCAGTGAACCGATCGTGCCACCTGTTTGCGCGATCGTCACCGCGAGTCCGCGTACAGCGATTCGAGATCGGTCGATTCGATTTAACGCGCGATTCGAGTAAAAAAAAACGACGGAATTGTAATCGGTTACGAAATATTCGAAGCGGGTAAGCGAAATTCGCGCGAACGGAGGAATTAGGTAGTAACGGAGCGAATCGGACTCTCTTTTTCCCGTGGAAACACGCGCGCACACGATTGTGCTCGCGTACGAGTGTACGGGTGGCCATCTCCCGTCGGTATAACGGAGGGGGAAGGGCGAGATTTACCCTAGAGCCCCGGGTAACCGCAACCCCCGAGCGATTTCGATTATCGATAGCACTCGTTTTAAAACACCGTGTGTCGATTCGTCGGTCTCTATACTGGTCCTGGTCCCCTCCCACCGAGTCGAACCCACCCGCTTCTTTTTATTCCCTTCTCGTTGACGGACGCGACGCGACGCGACTCGACGCGACGCGATTGTCACACCGGGGATTCGTAGCCCTCGCAGATGCCATTCTAGATCCGTTCGATCGGCTCGTCGCGTCGGTTCGCGATTTCCGATTTTTCGTTTCTCCTTCGTGCCGGACACGCGCGATTGTCGCTCGGCCCGTTCCGAGCGTACGTTCGCTCGTATATCCGCCGAACGGTCATTCGCGTTTCGTCGACGTTCTTTCCCTCGAAAAGGTCGGATAGGAAGGAAAGTTTGCTCTTGGTACTTTCGTGGCTCGACTACTCTTCGAGTAACTGAAAGAGAAGAGAGAAGAGAAACGATCGTAACGGTGTTCTCGCGAAACTATCTCGGAGAATCTCCCCGAGACGCGGTGGATATCGTTCCATTAGTTTGGTCGACGATGGACCCACGGTGAGATAAGGCGAGCGACTTTGAACGGGGTGGCAAAGCGGTCTCCTCTCGTCTCGTCTAGCCTCGTCTCGTCTGTTCTGGCCTGGCCTGCTCTCGCATCCTCTCCAGGGAACGATCGCTCATCTCGAAACAGCGTTTGTTCACGGTACGCCCGATGCGATCGGGCCAACCAACCACTCAACCAACACCCTCCTCGTAATCTTCGCTATTCCGTGTCAACTATCTTGCATCGATCATCCGACAGATTCTATTAAATTCTTCCTAGTCGTAAAAGCGCCGCATCGCCTTTCCAACGATTATCCCGATAATTTTTCCGCGCGACGACCGCAAAATCGAAATTAAACGATGCGCGTTCCGACGACGGGGAAAGAAAGTTAGCGGAACACGGACGGACAAAGTAGCGGGGCCCCTTACGAAAACGACGCCGAAAAGAAAAAACGAGATAAAAAGTAATGTATGCGAACGTCGGGGGTAGGTGGGATATCGGCTGGATTTGCATAGTCCGCGTGGACTTCGTCGCGAGACGAACAACGAGAAAGACCGCTCCTAAGGACGTATCGATGCACCGCGCCGTGCTGCTACGCGGAGTAACATAAAATTGCTTTTACCTCCGATTAACAATTCATATTTCTTGCGCGAAAATCACGCGGCGGTAAAAAGTTTGCGGCGGGGAAATTATCCTCCTCGCGGCACTCGGCATCGACGAAACGAGGAAGCTGGGACAAGCGACGAGGTGAAAAAAAAGAGGAGAACGAGAAGGAGAAACGAACAGCGAAAACAGCCTGATTCGAATGCCAGACCGTTCCGCGGCAATTTCGAACGCGAACCCGTTAAACGTTTAAACCCTCTTCGTCCTCGGACACAGACAACGATCGTTCTTCTTTATCCTTTATCGGAATTTATCCGCCAAATGAAAAAAGTTGCGCCTTCTCGATCGTTGCAAAAATATGGAAAAAAGTGTTGGTCGTCCCTGTGACGATTTACCCCTGACTAGTTAACGATCAACGACGGTTCGTCTTGCCTCCCGTCTCGCCTTTCGGAACTCGGGGAACGCTGCCCGATGCGGACCTCGACGCTTCCGGGGGAAGCTTTGAATGCGGATCTAATTACTTCCGGTCGGACGTTCGCGCCGCTCAATACACGCATATCCGGGGTATTACGAACGCGTAGCTCCGATCCGCGCGAGAACGCTCTGGCGCATCGATGCGACAGCTGCTCGTTCGAAACCCCGTTCCACCCCCACCCACACCCCCGTACTCTTTCCCTCTCACCGTCTAACGATCCTTCTCGTCTCCTTTTCTTCCGTTCGAATCGAGGAGAAAAAACGCGCGGAATCGCGAAAAACACCGCGAAAATGCGCGACGGGTCGAGTTTTCTGCGCGATCGACCAAACGAACCAGATTCGAAACGAACGAGCCGAGGGTGAAGCGACGAAGGAAACGGTGCAACGCGGAGCTGCAGGGACGAGCAGAAAAACGGGCGGACCGAGCGGGAAACGCTTTGAAGCTGCCGCCGTGGCTTTGTCGCGATATCCTTTGCGCCCCTGCCGTCTTGCTACCGTTGCTTTTCATATTTTCAAAGTACTTCGACGAAACTCGACCAAATTACGAATCGCGTTTCGCAAAACGCTACTAGGTACTTTGAACTCTCTACGACCGATCTCGTCGATGAAAGCTTTCGCGATCGATCGCGGAATTCGTCGATCTCGTTCGGTTCGACGACGACGATTTCGAAAGATAAACCGTGAATCGCGATTGAAGGGAAAATAGAGCGGGAGATGCAGAGACGAGGAGCAAGAGAACGACGTCGAAGAATCCCCGCGTAGCTCGACGCTCGTCACTCTTCGAGATTACGGTTAAGACCAAGGTGGTCGTTCAACTTTCTACCTCTCGTCACTTTCTAAACGCAGTCATTCGTAAAAAACGCAAAGCTCGCTTTTTATTTGGTCGTAGCTGAAACGGAACGAACGCCCTTTCGGAACGCTTTGATCTTTCGAAATATATCGTTGAATCGTCTCGTACGCGTAGCACCGCACGTTCAACGTTTTCAAATTACGATTCGCGCGTAATCGCGTACGAGCCGCAGAAATCTTTTAATCGAGATTACTTTTACCCTTCTTTGCCGATCAATCGGGTATTTGATCTCGTTACGAAAGGAAACGAATTCTTGTTAACCCCTTGCACTATGACTGATCTGTCAGGTGCGTCAGTCAGAACTAAGTAATTACGGCTACTGTATTAATACAGACAAAAAATGTGAAATTTTATGTCGATATGTTATTATGGAATCGTTGACTATGAAAATTATAATTGGGCTTGAACTGCAAATTGAAGCGTATTAAACATATCAGTAAAATTAATCACAGCTGAAGTACGAGTGCGTCACGAGTGCGACATATAATGTACGCTTACTTTGAAATTAAAAATAAAGTTAAAGAATAAATATACTTTATTATGTAAAATATGTTTTATCTTGATGAAAATCAATGCTGATTTCAAGGAATGTATTTTAACAAAATGTGTACCTTATAATAAGAAACTTGTGGAGCGGTCATTTGACCGGTTTGGTAGTTGTAGTGTTAAATATGAAGTATGAAGAACTGTTCGTGAACCGATATGGATATAAGTAGTAAAAGTCGAGCAACGATCGAACGAACGTGGTTCACGAGACGTTGAAAAAAACCTGAAGGTTTGCTCGAACCGGATGAAAGAGATTCGACTCGATTCTCGTATTCTAAGGCCGAGCAACCGTTCCGCGTTCGTGAAGCGAGATAAGCGGCCATTTTTCACGGATATATAAATGCGGGTTATTAATACGTCCGTATTATGAGGCACAGAGAGGAGGTAATTAGCCGGTGGTTCATCAGTCACTCGGGCACGTAGCGCCCTTATCCCTATCCCTGGCGCATCCTTACCGTTCCAAAGAAAAAAGACGGTGATCCTTTTCGAACGCCACAACGACCTGCAGGATACCAGACGCATTAGAGGACTAATGAAACGTCGGATCGTGCGAGAGACCCTTTCGAAAAACCGAGAGAGAGAGAGGAAGAAAGAGAGGGTCTTTGAGAGGAGGTTCAAAAACCTTACAACGTCCAACGCTCTTTTTCGTTTCGTAACCCGTGTAATCGAACCGTAAGCGAATGGTACGAGGTAATCCGGAAAATTAGAGGATCGAAAGAAGAAAATCTAACGGACACAAAAGATACCTGGAAAAATTCAATTTGGAGCATCTTCCTTTGACCGAATAGCAAAGAAAGTCGAATGCGTATCGCACCTTTCTTTCTTCTTAAATAAAAATAGAAACTAGCGAAACTGTGCCGGCAATTTTACGAGAGCTCCGGTAGCGATCTGGTGAAAAAAACTCGTTACGAACGAAGAGAAGGAAGAAAAAGAGAAAGAATCGTTGACGTTTAACCGCTGGTATCGAAACGGTCGGTGCGCGTGCGACCGAGAAAAGGTGAGGTTTCACCTTTTAACATCGTGGGGGTGGTTTCTCGGTGATAAAGTGCAAGGAGAATCGCGCACGAGGTCACCCCGACGGCGTCCCCATTGGCAGCCCAGTTTCAAGCTAGAATCGTGATTGGTCGAAGGTCGTGGGTCGCCTCACCTACCCTCTATCCGACGTGACCTCCCACGCGAACTCGCGAGATAACTACCACCCTTCCACCTTTTCCGATTTCGCTCCCCGCTCCCCACTACCCGCTCGTCCTTCTCTCTATCCGTTCGTCGCACCACCTTCCGAATTTCTCTCGTCATCCACTCTGCTTCGTCCAAAGACCTCCGTTTTTTCTACGACGAGATCCTTTCGTTTCCCCGGTAAAAGTGAGCTGCAAACGATACTCGATGTTATCTACGCCTAAGCATAGGTCTCGTGAAAGAAAGTAGATGTAAAATTATGTCGGTTAGGTAGATTTTAGCGGCGCTGGTGGTTCTACCCCATACCACTTGCTGTTATTATTTGGGAAAGTGCTATTTGTACGCGCATAACGTAATTACTCTAACGCGATTACGAGCACCTCGCTGCGGCCTGCTTCTTGTCGCAGGAAAATGGATTACCTTCCAACTGATTCCATTAACGTGATTTCGATGTACCGCGACTCGATCGAACGAATCGCCGAAACGATTATCTTCTGCCGTAACTTCCTCTTCGTAACTCGTTCGTTCGTAATTATATCCCCGCCCTATCCCCCCTGTCCTTTACTACCAACCCCGAGAACATCCGCGAATCTATCGATACGATGTGCAGCGATATTAAATTGTCCAGCAAGTCGTATCGAGACCTCGGAAATATGAATTCGGTGCGTCTTTTTTTTTAAAAAGGAACTGTTTAAACTCGCGTCACCGATCGAAAGACCGCAAACCAGAAACGGAAAGACGTTCCACGTCACTTCCGTGACATCCACTCGCCCCTTGCGTATCCTTCCGCTACCAAGGTAAGTGTATCTTACCATGAAACATCGTGGTCTCGCGCGGCAGAGCACGCGCGGGAAAACCGCAAGACGAAAGCGAATCTACTTGCGGTTTACCGAGTTACACGCGATCCACGTGCACGTGTATCGCCCAGTTTCGTTTCGTACGAGCAACGATACTCCTATTAGATGAAACGTAACGCTGCCGTGCTCGTTTAAATATTCGATCGAAATGGTCGAAAATCAAATTTCATTCGCTTCCCGTTCCGTAACGTCATCGTTCGAATGGTCGTTAAAAGAACGCGTAAAGAAAGAAAATTTTGATCGAAAATTACGTCTAGAATTGAATTAGGTATTATACGCCTAATAGAACTATTATCTTGTATCGAACATGTTGCTTTTCATGAATTACGGTTTGCGTAAAATTCTCTGTGGACTCCATCGTCGATTGCGCGTCACGCGTACGTTCGAAAATGGTCAGCGATACATAAATACCAGTCCAGAAATCAGTGGAAAGACCATTTCGAAACAGCAACGACAATTCCGTTGATGCACGAATAAGGAAAGTTTCATCTCGCATCCGCTCGGTCGGTATTCGCAAATACGTCAACGACGCTGACGACGACGACGGCGACGAATCGACGTCGATTCTCGAGGGAAACGCATCGACGTCGATTATGTTTGCCCCAAAGACCAAACCGTATATACACCGAAATCTTCCAGTCGGCCGAACCGAATTTACCACTCTGCCTCGTTCGACCGAATCTCTGTTTACATTACCGTTGCCACTCTAATTAATTATCCACCGTCCCCGATAATGCACCGCTCGATGCTTTTCAAACCTAGTACCTAGCGCCTCTCTCTTACTCTCTCCTTTCGAATCGAAATTCTCTTTCAAACGGACATTGAACCACGCTATTTCCCTTTTCGCGATACAAATTTTCATTCATTTCGCTCGTAACAGCCGCCGGGCAAACGCACATAAACAATGTACAAACAGGATTATCTATAAATTCATTTATGTCGCCTAAAAAAAATCTGTAAATTATTTCCGTTTTCCAAAAATTCCACGTGGAAAAAAACATGAGTACCAATTTCAGGTTGATCGATCGGCGGATCTTGATAAAAAGAACAAAACTCGAGCACAAGAGTGACTCGAAAACAGACTGTGCGTTTCGAGTACCTCTCGAGTAACGTAGAAGGCTAATAGAAGAAGTCATGCGGTGTCATTGTTAGTAGACAATATCACAGATGGTTAAGTCTCTTCCCGTGAATACTCTCGATCCGTTTTGAATCGTTCAAAGGCACCACTCGACGCACCTTTCGTTCTCTATCTCCGAATCGCTTTATTTCAACGGAAATCATAAACGATATGGGACGCTTCGTCTAAACCGACTATTTAAGAAACCAGTTTCTAAATATGGTTGAAGTATATGAAAACGTTTATTGAAAGAAAATCCGAGAATACGAGTGTAACATACCCGATCGTCTTTCTATGGCATTTCTTATAAAATCGCGGCTTAAAAGTTCAAACGATTCTGTCGTCAAGTCGAACGCTTCAACTTTAATTGGATAATAGTAAAAATAATCTGCGTTTCGTGGCGAATCGAAAACACGAGGACAGCTAGATTATGATATCGACGTTACGTAACATTCTTGTAGTGCAACCACACAGCGTTCATTAAATAAAAAGAATAAGTGCAATATAGCGAAAATTTTCCGTCATAACATTTATCAGTTACTACCAATACGAGTCGGTTATCGGGGTTTACGAGTATTAACCAGTACAAGAAAAAAAAGGTCTACGTTACATATGTACCTATACTATATGAATATATATTTACATGCAAGATCGACGAGTATTTTGTCTCTTTCTAATCCAAACACGTCTACGTATAAATTACGCATACATAATTTCACTACGCGTGCCGGACGCGTATAACACAATCGTTTAATATAAAATAAGCTAACGGAAATGTTCTAAGGAACTGTACGTATTAAAACAGCATAGCAGATTTAAAAGCATGGATTTTCCTTACGTTTTAACGCGCCGTTTCGAACGTAAGTCTAATAAAAATTTTGTTCGTCTCGTCCAAGATGAGTACCCGCGTGAAACGTAACATCGATCATATCGAGATGTTAGCGTGAATTTTAGCGACGATCGACATGGCTACCGAATCTCGTCCACGGCGTTCCAAACAGGAATGGAAGATTACTTTCGTTCGCCGATGCTCTAGTTACAATATATCATGACCTTAATAACACCTTGTCCCGATTTCGCAGTTTCGAACGCTTCTACGGTATCCTCTATTTTATAATTGTGAGTTATCAGCGGTTTCACGTCGATTTTTCCGGTCGCCAAGAGTTCCAGCGCGTCGGCGTAACTGCAGAAACGAAGAAACGGATATTTATACGAATTCGGATTACGTATCGTTTGAGACTTTAAATACATACTCGTTCGCGTATCGGAATACGCCTCTGAGATCGACTTCCCTCACGAGCGCGTTGATCAGTGGAATTTTAACCTCAGCTGCACCCATTCCTACAAACACTGCAACACCGCCGGATTTCGTTGCCTAAAACATACGCCGATGCACATACCTCAAACTTCTCGATAAAATGATGTACCGTTAAATTATCAAAAAACAACTTACGAGAATTGCCAAACGGATCGAGGATTGCGCTCCGCACGCATCGATCGTTTTATCGGGCTCTTCGCCGTCGAAAAGTTCGTGAATCTTCTCTACGAGTTCAGAGTCCTTCATATCATTTTTCACCAAAAGCGTGGCATCAGCGCCTAGCTTCTTCGCGACATCCAATCTGTTTTGCGCCAAATCTAAAATGATCGCATTGTAATGCTTTGTACAAATATATAGAAAAATAAGAAAGAAAGGTACCGGTAATGACGATCTTATTTGCACCCATGGCTTTGGCTGCCAGCATCGTCACCAAACCGATCGGACCAGCGCCCAGAATCAAAACTTTCGAACTGATGCCGATATTCGCGCGCTTGCAAGCATGAACGCCCACCGACAGAGGCTCCAATATTGCTCCTTCGGCCAAACTCACGTGTTCTGGTAATCTGAAAACGAAACCATAAATCGTAATGTTTGTATAGCTGATAAATATACTCGTACGTAGGCATAACCGGTAGTAACTTACTTGAAACAAAAGTCAGCCGCATGTTTGTAGAAACGCCTCAAATTTCCGTGTACTGGTGGGGTCGCGCAAAACACCATTTCCTTACACAAATTGTAACGGCCCGTTTTACAGAATGTACAAGTTCTACAGGATACACCAGGCTCGATAGCCACTCGATCACCGACCTGTTAGAAACGTTTATATTTTACAGACTGTGACTACGCGGTACGTCGTAATAGAAATTATACTGGAAATAATTGATCAGCAAGAAAAAGTTCACACCTTCAAATTTTTCACGTTCTTTCCTAGCTTCACGACCACGCCGGCAGCTTCGTGGCCTATTATCATAGGTTTGTTCACCACGAAGTCACCGATTCTTCCATTTACCAAATAGTGGACGTCGGATCCACAAATTCCAACGCAACCCATCTGTAGAAGTACCTCTAACAAAATAATTTCGATTCGTAACTGTAACAGGTATCTTCTTCCAAAACAAAAACTAATACACTATTTTTATGATTGAAACAACAGATTGTTCAGTTATTGCTTTTATATTTTGACGAATGTAGCACTTTCCAAACCAGAAAATTATATTTGATTCGAACGAAACTACTTGATAAAATTAAAATTCTTACCATCATGGTTGGGTTCCTCGATCGGAGTTTGTTCCTGAAATAGAATAATCAACGTAAATTTCAACTTGGAAAAATTTGTTCAACGCGACGCGAAAACGTCCCGAACTAATACTCTCGAGTGCAACACGAAATACGTAATTAGCGAAACATTGATGCGATAATCGCAGCCTTATGTGGTCACCGAAGTGGAACAGAATATACATATAAATGAATGTGATACGAATCGAACAGGATTCGATATCGATAACGATAACGAACGCTGACAGCGAACTTGTAAAGTATACATAGGTACGTTGACAGAAGCATCGTTTGATTCGATCGTGACGATCGATCGAAATAGCTTTATTCAAAGAAGACACGTAAAAAAGTTGAAAAAAGTTGACGATCTTATCTGAAATCTAAAATGATCAAGCGCTTCGAACGCGGAAACGATGTCGCGCTCGTAATCTGTTCTACGCTCGTAAAACGCGGAAGGAATTGAACGCGCGGATGATTACAAATAACGAAGTTGTAATGATGAAACTAGCGAAACTTGTCCTTGCACGCGAGCAAACGATTCGTCTCGTCTTTGACATTGACCGTTTCGAACGGCCCCGACCAGACCGTTTCAATTAATAATAGAGCAGCCAAAGAAATTAAATCGACTCGAGACAATCCCTTTAAACGTTAAAACGATCATCGAGTTCGAGACGAAACAATCATCCCTTGTACGCTTGAAAAACTGTGCTCGCATGCTAAAAGGTGTGCCATATTGTAATTCTTATTAAAATAGTACAGAAATAAGAATCACTGCGGCGAGAAAGAGAAACAGCGCAGGCACAGTCTATAGATGCACAGACGCGCGAGAAAGAAAAAAGAAGAAAACGCGAAATTGTGGAATGACCGAACGCGAAGAGACTTCTAATAGCGATGTAACGAGTTGGAAATATGGTTTTAAACAAACAAAATTTCACTTAGTTCGTACGCAAAACGATTGATCGTGATCGCGACTATTTGTACTAACCAGTCGAATGTCGTTGATACCGTAAAGGATAGCGGTAAGATTGTCCTTGGCCATGGTCAACGAGAATGTAAGTAAGTAATGCAAGTAAGTAAAGGTGACGCGATGCTCCGGTGTATCTCGAATATTTAATGAAAGAATAGCGACGGAACGAAACTCGAACTAGGAAAGAAGAACGAACAGACCGCGTCTATATATAAGCAGTCGTATGCTTAGTTCTCGCGATCACCACAACGAGTTACCTTATCATTCGTACCCTATGGAATCGTTTTCTCCTCTGGAAAACGTCCCTTCTCCTTCGATCACTCGCGCGATCTTCCCCCGTTTTCTTTCTTTAGCCGCTAATCGTCGAACATAAACCTCTTGATACCATTCGAGTCGAGCGGAACGCTCGCACCGAAATCTCCAATCACTTTTCGTCGATGTCGATTTCGGTTCAGAGTTCGGGATCATTGATCCGTTGCGAAACATTATGTTCATGGAAACTAAACAATTCGCTGTTCAAACACGATATACTGGCTTGACATAATAACAACCTCTTCTTCCTGATAACGTCTTCACGATTTCGCGTCCTCACGCGTTCACTTCGTCTTTCTTATATCACGAGACTCGTTATATCGGCCGATCTGCACGTTCGCAGACATTTTTAGCAGTCTTGCTTAAATGTAGATATATCAACTAAACGAAATATCTCGGATCTATGAATAATGATAAGCTGCAATTTTCAGACATAAACGAAATCCATATTTACCTACGCATAAGTGACTTTCAACCTTCGTATCTAGTTTCAATGTGAATATTATCTTATCTGGTTAATACTAATTATTTTGCTCTTAAAGTGCGATACTTAAAAGCAAATGTAGAATAGATTATTATCGGCGATTATCATTCCATATCGTAATTAATATTTGATGTTGCAGTAACATAAAAGAACGAAACCTATTTACCGCCGTTTCACTGTAATCGCTATCGTATCGTTATGAGCCTGTAAAATTACAACTTATTTACGGTACAGGTCGAGGAAAGTTGAAAACAGAAGCATATTTTTGGTTGTCAGATAACAAAGATTAGATTAATTTCCTTTCTCTCCTTTGTCGTTCTCTCTTCGTTTCCAGTATTTTATTTAAACTCCTCTATAAAGACGATTGATAACCACTACTCTCCGTTTTAAGCTCGTATTCTGTGTTTTGTGAACACAACCGAGTCGTGCGCGACATAAACAGCTTCGTAAGTTTATCACCTCTAGTGGAATTATTCAAACGAATAAACGCACGACCTGTTACTTTAACGTTTCGTTACTTTAACATTTACATATACGACAGTCATAAATCCAAGCTACATTTTACTTACGTGATAATTACTGTTAAACAAAAAATTATTTACAACAGCTGGAAAAACATACTTGGAAAAACCACGAATTTAATACAACGATGAATAAAATATTATTTTTATTTATCTTTTTTTTTTTATTATAAATAATTTATAAGTACTCTCGCGATTTATTCCCAACCCCATATTCCTGTCGATTGTTTAATCGTGTCTCTGTTCTCTCTCCTTACTCTGGTTACTGCATTTGCTTCTCCTTTGACAAGAACTCTTTTGGATTTTTCTCTCTTTTCTCGTTTTTGCAACGATTGCTTCACCTTCTCCTTAATAACTTCTGGAGCGATCGTAGCTGCTGTAGTGGTACTGTACACGCTTCTTGAATCAACAAATTCTTCTGTTTGTTCATGATCATCTTCCGAACCGAACGTTGCTGCAATAAAAGCAATTCTCAGAATCGAACAAATCGGTGTATTTACCTTTGAATTACATAAATATCTAATGATCTTGTAAATGTGACGATACTATACTCCTACCTTCGTGCGTCTCTGCATTAACCGATACTTCCTCTGACGTGCATGGGAATTCACTCCTTACAGAGTTTTCTACTTGAAGTTGCAAATAATCTATTTCATTTTTATCCATACTTTCCTTTTCCTCGTCAATAATTTCTTCGCATGGTTCTTCGACCTCCTCATCTTCGTATTCGGCCATACCCATTTCTTTTAAAAGATCTCTTTCCATCTGCTTTGTAAGCCCACTGGCTTTAATTTCCACATCAATGCAATCTTCTCTCCTAAAGATAAATTAACTTCTATAAATATAAATATAAAAACATGTAATATCGACAACATTCATGTTTTTATTTTGGTCTCTTACGAAATATCATCAAACGTTGGATACAATTCGCTTTCGTAACCGAAACGTCTTTTGAAAAAGTCGCGAACACAATTCACATCTCTTTCGAAATATATTTTAGCATCCACGTGTTCGGTGGAAACCATCTGCGGGAAATCGATAAGGATTGGTTTTCCGTCAGTCGTTATCATGATGTTAAATTCATTGAAATCTCCATGGATAACTCCGTGATTACCAAGCTTTACGATCAGATTCATTAATTCATCGTAAAGCGATTCGACATCGTCCATTTCGTACACACCACAACTGGAACAAATTTATATATATCAACTTTATTGTCCTATAAAATGATGTGGCAAAGAAAACGACTTTACTCACAGAGGTCCACCTTCAACCAGCTCCATCACGACACAATGTCTATTGAGATCAATTGGTTTTGGTATTGGAAATCCTCTGTCGTAAAGAGCTTTCATGTATGCAAATTCTCTGGTTGCAGATATTCGTGATAGATATAGCCACGATGCCGATTTTCTGTGTTTATGATAATCTCTTTTCTCTTTGATATTTCTAAAGCATGTCCTACCTAGCCTGTGCAGTTTTAAGCATACTGGATTTCCCTCTTCATCGGCAACTATATAAATGTTAGATTCCTTGCCAACTCCAATTTGATTTCCAAAGGAAGTGACGGTACCTCTCTGAGCTAATACCTTTAATGCTAAGTAATCGTATCCAGCATTCGTCAAGCGATAACCATCATCTGAAAGAACACAAAAAATGTTTTGTCACTTTTGTCATTACTGACTTAAATATTTTAACATTAACTAACAGTGTTTTCCTCTTTCATAACTGAGAAGTCTATGTTTGCATAATTCCTTCATTAGCTTGTGAACACCACCATAACGTAAGTTTGCTATCTGGGCAGCAAGTGAAGCAGGGACAAGTTCATGGTTTTTCATTCCCATCTCAATCTACAATAACAACATGAAATTGTTTCATAAAATTAGTAGAGTTAACGATATATTATGTTGCATACATTATAAGATACATTATAATGAAAATGATGCATGGCATCAAAACTTTGACATAACCTCAAACAGTACAAAACAATGTATTTGAAGGAAAAATATATGTCTGATGAAGCACGTCATATTAATTTTATATACATAATGAAATGGTGACACTTACCGCTGTTAAAACACGAAAGTCATCCCGTGTTAAATAGCGCAAAATTGTCACATTTAATTTCCCCATGCTTGCTGTAGGTTATATTACATATACTATACATGCATCATTTGACATTCCTATGCATATAGTGATATTTCAAAATGAAATTATCAACCACATGTTTTGTTACTGACATACGCATGCGTACGCGTGCAGATTTAATTCAAATTAAATTTACAAGTTCGTACATATGAAACTAATTAAAATATTTATTATTAAACCAACAATTACTTTTATTCCATATATACATATTACTGATTGTATAAAATATGCAATTTTTCAGTTATTATCTATAAGTCTATAAAAAAACATATTACGTGTAATTTTTCTAACAATAATACGCCGATTATTAAACAAATTATTTAAAGTGTGCGGTTTGTCCACTATCTTTACTGCAACGAAACAATTCATTTTAAGTATTTATGATATGAGATATGTTACGCATGTAGGAAACAAATAAGCATAGGAAATTATATCAACGCATTTGAACTTCGAATAACATAAACGTAAAGCTAATCTTATTTTAAAAACCTAATTTATTTGTTACAAATTACTAATGGTTTAATAAATTAATTAACGAAAAATGTCATATTAATTGTTTCAAAATGCTCGATCACGATTTGCATTCTTATAATACATTCACATAACTATCACATAAATATTTTCACCCAAAAGTACAGGAAAATTCTGACAATAATTTCTAAATAAAAGGAAGAAAAGCAACGGACTACCTTAATCTTACACAAAAAAGTAGTAATTTTATGGGTCTATGAATGTTAAACGATCTTTTAACGATGAAGTTCCAAAAATAAGAAATAACTACAGAAAATAACTTGATTAATGTTCAACTATAGTAAACTGAACTCCCAAGAATATTAAACATAACGAGTGCAACAAATACATGAAGAAATGTAAAATTATTTTAATTCATCCGTTTTCTATTACGTCTACAATAAAGCATGTATCAAAATCTAAACAGTCGATTCCAAACGAACAACGTTAAAATCGCAACTCGCGAGATTTTCATCTTTGCACTAGAAATATTTCTCTATCATCAAAGCTTAACACTATAAAGTTAACTGTAAAAACTATAGAAATCTCGAATGCTCTCGAAAGAACGCTCGAACATAGAAATAAATTAACAATTTGTTCGTCGGTTGTTTGTGATTTGTGCGCACGAAATTGACTCGCATGCGGATTTTCACATTGGAAAGTTAATTCTATATCTGATAATATACGTATTTATTTTGATCGAATTATTTACGATAGTTGACAATGCGATCGTTGATAAAATAACAGTTTTACTCGATCGCGTGAGTTTTATACGACATAGCGTTAATCAAAACTGACCACATATTCGATGCGCGTACACTTCCTTGTACGAATAAGTTAAACGCCGTCATTTATGTACCTTTTATCGTACACAAGTCGCATGTGCAATCAATTCATTGGAGAGTTAACGCGTTTAGCGCGATTGCCATCATTCTAACAAGTCGGTCAACGTTAGATACATAAAAGGAAGACACTGAAAGTACATAGCATCGAAGGATTGCGTTTAATACGAAAAGTGGATGCGTCTAAACTATACAGAGTTTCGCCTATTAGTAAATTTCTGTACCGTTTATCAGTTGCATATTACGTACGGTATTGTCATAATGCACACGCGTATTGCCACAAAGATCTTTTTCTTCTTTTTTATCGTAGAGAGAACAATCTTCCGTTGAACCATTTAAACCATTGAGAAATATCCTCCCACACTTTTTAACACTCGAATAGCGATATCCTTGAAATTTACGTAATTATTGTTCTCTCTATGTTCAATCTCTTCTAAGTGCTATCTGCTCCAAAGCATTGCCATATTTCATTGCTTCTACATTAATAATCTTATATTTAGCGATAATGTACTTAAAATAACTGAAACTTCAAGAAAAAGGAAACCGGAGGAAATATTAAATGAAGAATACTATCAAGGTTAATTCCGATACATGTTGTTATCAAAGCCATTATACTTAACTTAATCTATGTTAAATTCTTAACGAAATCTTTCGATTCGTATGGTATACAAAATAACGCCTCTGATTCGCATCGATATAAACTCGCGCTAAAATACTATTTAATGAAACTAAGATTAACAAAAATATTATAGAAAAACGATTCTATCTTTCTTTTCTTCTACTATTTTATGCAAGCAAGCAACAGTTGCTGCACGGTTGTTGTAAACTTAACACGTGTTTGTTAGTACACTTGAAATATAGGTTCCATCGAGAAATATGCATCGAACACATTTATTCGTAAATCTTTTAATAACCTTTTGCAAGTCCTATCCTTTACTGAATAAAAAACTAATATTATCGCCTTTAATATACATACGTAACAGCATTCAGTTCTATATATTATATGTTGCGCGATATAGCTGTTACAACATTGTACGGATAAATCGTATTTTTCACGCAAATTTAAGAATTACAAAACCAACTGTACGTAAAAGAACATGTTACATAACGAAAGCGAATACTTTGTACGGAAACGCTGGAATGTTTCGCGAACGTAGACCAGTCAATTACTGCGGAAATTCGTGATTTGCGAAGGCACTGTTGTACTAAAAGTTTGTCAAAAAATTCAATGCACTCAAGAGATTTTCAAGAATTGAAATTTTTTATATGACAACTACTATTATTATCAATGTTAAATCGACTGATCTTCGTTGCCAGTTAACTTTTCTTCGTCACCGAAAATAGATCCATCATCGGATAATTCGCTTGTGTTGATTAAACCTTCCGTCTTCTTTTTATCCCGAACTTTTTTATGCGATCGCTTAATAGAAGTCTCCTGTATCAGTCTCATATAATTTTTCATTTTCAAGCAATTGGGCGGTGTGATGTTTGACGGAACATTTTCTGCAGTAACGTTCGCAGGTTCATCGTTAAGCTCGTGATCACTCGATGATTCGACGCGGTGATCGCTGTCGATTGATTCATTTGGATCGTGTACCGCGATGCACTCGTTCGAACCGTGCGAACGTTCGGATGCTTCGTCTTCGATACTTTTTACAGACGCTTGTTCTTTTTCTTCCATGTAACTCCCATTTTTGTGCGAATTAAAACTCTTCCACGAACTATTTCCACGTTTATTTTTCTTATGTGATCTTTTGATGGAGTCTACGTTGAAATATAATTCTGTAGTGGGCATATCTCTGGGCGTCGACCTACCATTAATATCGCTAGAATTACTTTTGTTTACTTCGCTGCAATTCTCGTCGCTAACGTCGTTATCGTATTTTATTGCCACGATATCGTTTTCTTCCGCCCTTGTATAAGCGTCCCGAAAATTTAGAATGGGTGTTAAGCACCTTGATGAAGCAACATTTGCGATAACATCTTCTGAAATTTCGTCTTGACCAGACGGTAAATCGTAGAAATGCAAGTATCCTTTAGCATTTGGGGTAATTAAGGGTCTCTTTCTTTTAAGCGGGGTGAAAATTTTAAATTCCTCTTTCGATGTATCGGTATCTTGTAATTCGGAATCGTAAGACGTGTTTGCTTCGTGCTCCAGTGATATGTTTAACGATCTTCTTCTTTTACTTGGGGATAATTTAAGCGAAGGTGTATCATCCATCTGCGTCGCTGAAGAATCAAGATCTTTAATATTTTCGGTAGCATCAAAACTCGAGGAAGCTTTTTCTGCACTGTCTTTGCAATCGGATGTATCATCCGCGTTACTTTGACAAAGATCCATTTCTCTGTTAAAATATTCCTGACGCTTCAAAAACCCTGACAGTATTTTATTATGTTTATCCTTTCTATGAGATTTTTTAACAGAACTGAATTGCGACAATAAAAGTCGACTGGAATTCACCCTCTCGGGAGTGCATGCCCGTTCTTCCTTAGACGTGTCAGAATCTTTGTCTTCTGTCGATGCTTCCTTGTTCTCGTCAACATTTTCGTTCTGTTCGGAACTTCGCCAACAAGTTGCATCTTTTTTATGTTCCACGGTTTCGGGCCTACATCGTAAAACTTTTGGAGTAAACAATTTCTTCTTGTTATCATCCTTGATCTTTTTATGAGACTTTTTAATAGAGTCTTTAAGAATATTTTGTAAGAAATTTATACGATTCTCGGGTGTAACTGATAACGTTTCTGCCACTGGTTCTGGAGTTACCGGCCTAACATCAGTCTTATTACCGGGATCCTGATCTGATAAATTATCTTGAGGAATATCAGTATGTTTTTCTGGCAATTCATTTCCATTTATATGTTCTATTTCCAAAGAATCTTCTGTATTTCTTTCTAATTTTACTTTGTCACTATCGAATTTCTGCACTTCGGATAGAACATTGTCAGGACTCGTACCCACGAGTTCTTTAAAACTAGTTTTCTCTTCTTCCGCGTAATCAAAAATTGAACCTGTATCCGACTGATTTCCAGAATTATTCAATGATGTGTCCTTTGAATCAAAAATTTCACTGGAATATGGATCTAAAGACTCTTCTAATGGATCTACATGTTTTGAGTATCGATTTAATGAAGATTTAGGATCACTTTCAACTATGTTTACTTCGTTTGAAAAACTATTTAAAAATTTCGTACCACGTTCGGATCGTCTTGAAAATCTTTCCTGTAGAACATATTGAATATAATATAATATAATATACTATGATGATACCAAAAATAACATGAAGCATCTGAAACTACATTTACTTACCTTTTTATGACTCCTTTTAATAGCACTAGTACTTTCTGGAATTATACTGATTACATTTACAGGTGTACTTGGTCTGTCATTGCTATTATCATATAGTTCATAAAACAAATTTCTGGAAGTACTTGCTTCATCTAATTTGTTTTTAATACGTTTCATAGATTGTGAGTTAGGTGTTGCAGTAATGCAAATAATATTATCAATAGTCTCCTTCAGTTGACTACGTAAAGATGATGCAGACTTTTTGTTCAGCTTTGTATTAGGTGTAGAATAATGTAATATTCCTCGTTCTTTTGTATTTTGTTGCAATGGTGTTTCATTTTGATTTTCATCTATTGATTCAGAAGATGAATATAATAAACTGCTATTTACAGATTGGTTTGGATTGTCATCAAAATTCAAAAATTTGTTTGAGACAGACAATGGAGAATTAAAATTTAAACTCAATGCCTTTCGTATACTTTTTTTTGAAGGCATAAATCTTTTTGGGCTAGGAGTTAAGTTAAAATTCAGTGACTTCTTTATTTTTGTTTTCCCATAATATGAGGGACTGCTATTGAAATTTAAAGCTCTCATTATTTTAGCAGATCTAGATAGATGCTTGTCTTCTTCGAAAGAACTATTCTCTGAGCTAGAGCTATGAATATTTGTGTCAAAATTCAATGATCGACTTATTTTGTACCGAATGAAACGTTTGTTTCTACGTGGAACTGAATTGCTACATGATACATATTTTTGTCTGAATAAATATTTATTTTCTTCTAGAGGACTCCAAGCGATAAGACATTTCTGATCCAGCTCTCTATTACGACTAGCATAATCCTCTTTTAATTTGTCATCGTTCATTTTTGCAGGTACTGTACAAGTATCAAATATAGTTTTATTCATTATGTTTTAAACATAAGAATTAATATTTAGATGGATGTATACAATCCTTTTTCATTTATAATTTCACACAATTGTAAATGTAACTTTGCAAGAAAGTAAAAGAAACGTCAGTAGTAAATTAAGTGCAAATTATCAATGCATTTTTGGCATAATAATAAGGCTTCTTAATACTTAATCACAATGTTCTTTTGGCATGTATCTGGCATCTGTACCATAACTGTAACAAAAAAAGAAAACAAACATTAAAATGTGATTATTGTAATAGGTAACACTATATTTCACAACACACAGCATATATCATAACCTAAAAGAATAACATCTATACAATACTATAGCTCAAAATAATGGCTCCACAGTAGTTTATATTTTTAAAAAATATTATCTTACTGTAAATAAAATCGTGAAGAAATACTGTAATGCATTCATAACCTAACAGAGTGCACAGCTAAATATATAAGAACAACTTTAAACTAAAAATATTATGGTATATATAAAAAAGGTACAAAATCAATTGTAACAAAATAATATGAATACGTACAGTTAATAGAAATTATACACGTATTTCAAAAATAGGACGAACTCACTTATGACTTCATTTATATACGTACATTATACATGTACCACGTACATATACTATACGTATACATTTGTGTATGCATTTTCGACTATCTTGACAATTTATAAAATTCGATTAAGCATTACATACATTTGTACTGTCTCTTAAGTTGCACTTAAATAAATATAAGTAATTGATTTATTTATTTTCAATAATTTATAATTTCCATCTATCTGTATTTTATATACATACTTGTTGCGTATAGTACGTGCCTAAGTATGTCGTTCATCTACTAATGCAACATGTACTTAGGAAGCAATACAATGCATGCAGGAGATGCTTTCCAACACGTAATTTTTTATTTAATAAGTATATGCTTTGTTTAATGCATACTACAAAGTTCGAAATGAATAAATTGTAATATTATTTTCTTTTAATTTTGAGTAATTTATCTTTCAAAAATGATATAAACTTACCGTCGACATACATAACACTGAAATGTAAAATTTAACTCTTTTGTCACGCCCTCTTTTTGTCTATGCACTAACTTATAAACGAAAAAGTAACAAATTTGAATTACCAAGGTTTCATGTTTAATTTAAATATGCACAAAATGTATTATAATAAAATTGTTAACTCCAAATATCACGCACTATAATTCAACACGCGACATAACACACGTCCACGCGTCTTTTAGTGTATAGGTACATAGATGTTTCATACCACGTTTCTTCGAATCGATACGATACATCGATATATTAAAGATGGCTGAACTCGCTTTAAACCACATTCACATTAGTCAAATTAAAAAGAGAATAGCTGACAATAGTACGTAATGTTCAAGAGTAAGAGAGACAGCGAAAGGAGTATCATTTTCCGGCTTATACTAATTGGCCAATGTAAAGCCACTTCTAAGGCTTTTACCATAGTAATTAGCAATCAGCTCTATGTATATTCAACATACATGTACCTATGTTACCCATAGCCGTCTATGGTATTACCAGCGACTGTAGTCAATGGCATTACTACAGAAACCAAAAGTTACATCACAATCATAATCTTCAATAGCACGATATAATTATAATTTATGAACGTTAAACTTGTCAAAGATAAATGAATATATCATAATCATTTTAGTTAACTCAAAATATTATTTAGGTATAAAGAAATGTTGTAGTACTCGCGCAAAACTGTCCCTTTTTTTTACAAAATTACTTTATTTAACAATTTTATAGATATGTACATAACATTAAAAAGAATTCGCAGAATAATTAATATACAAAAAATATACATTTTGTTATACAAAAGAAAGATTTTGTTGATAATTTTGTTTTAAATTTTGTTATCAAGTGAAATATTGTACATATAATTAAGGTTTTTGCACCTTTTCTTAAATGTTTATATGTACCACCCTGTCTATTCTCTTTTTCTTCTTACAATGATTATGATAATCAAAATTTATATTAGGACTTTAAAGCAGGATATTCAAATGATTGGTTCAACTATAAAGGCATTATGAGCTAAAAATAGCTTTGTAACAAACGTTTTTTTACTAATCTCTTACACTATTTATTTCTGGCACCTAATTAGTCATAATATTTTTGATTAGTTAACAGTTTTGAATTGAAATTTGTAAAGATAGTAATGAATCGTGGAAACCAATTATGATTGTTTTTAAAAAATGATAGTAAATATGTCTCTTAAAAAATTTTCCAAAATGTCAGTTATTGATATTAAAAATTTATTATGAGATCAATTTTATTAAAAAGGAAAGTATAAAAATAATATGACTGTTAAGACATTTCGATGAAAGTTTAAACGTGTCTAACGTGAAAACTGACAATATATTCTGCATTGGTTCGTTGAACTGAAATAGCAAATGGGTCTGTCGGATGGAAAGTAAATGCGACCAATCGTCTCGCAGCTGTAGGTGTCGTACGACCTAACATCCCCGCATACATTCGAAACTTTAAAAGACCAGAATCTCGGGCATAAAACCTATAAAAATCATACCAAGATGTTGTACAATTATTGGACCCTTGAATAATCAATTATTATTCGTAATAAGTATGTTACGTGAAAATCAAATTTCATAGCGGGTAATTGTTATAACCGTTAAAGATTAAAATGATACCGTATAGGATGTTCACCGCATGCTTTGGGACGCTCCATCATCGATACCCATTTGTCGTCGTAACAAAATAGAGATAGATCTAGATACGGAGAACTAGAGTAGGATTGCGCGCATATTGGCAATTGAGCAAGTAATCTTTTTGTAGCCTCTGTAACCCCTCCATATCTAGCACTTACAATTGTTTGTTTGAATCTTTGTTGCAACAATCTGCGATAACAATACAATGAACGTTTTATAATTATTTACTACTCCGCACCTCCATATTTATATATTACATTTTCCATTAATACTATACCTTGCATATATGTTATTAGACGGAGAACACATATACTGACAGTCGGTACTCATTCTCGCATTTCTGAAAAAATCGCTAAAATTTTCAAATTGTGTTAATAATTGTGTAGACGCGTTATCGTATGCAGCCAATATTTTGGCAGTAACCATGTCATATACTACTAAAAGCGCGGGTTGCGCATTAGGTTCATTCGCTTGAAGCGTTGCCACTTCTTCGCTTGCATATCTTACAAGTATGTGGTTTGTATCTAACAATTGCATCTTCCACATTCGTAATGCGTTCAACTGAAATATAAGTTTGTTAAAGTTACATAAGTTCAAAATACATATTATTATTTTCAAGGTTATTATGATACAGTGAAACCCAATAAATCGTTTCCAAAGTAATCTCTTTTCTATATGTGTCGTCTACTTCATCTAATTCCGAAAAATTAATTTCGATTACGTTCTCTCATCCATGATTTTCCCCCATTTATCATTTAATTTAGTAGGTCTCTTCCAAAGTGGTAGAGGTTTCACTATATACGTATTGAAGTTTTATGGCATACTTGGTCAAAATATTGATAGAAACGTCTTAATTCGTATGGATCCTTTGTTGTATCACTAATATACGCTGCTCTTTTGTATAGGTATACTAATAATTTGTGCTTCAGACTATTTATTGTAACATCCCTAAATGGGCGGCAATTTACTCCTGGGTAAGCACTTGTAACCAAATAGGCATCATCCTCTAAACAGAACCTATTACAAAGTAAAATCAGAATTATTGTTATGAAATAAAGCCAATAATATTATTTTGAAATGAGACAAATATATTTTACTGAGTACATATATGGTACCTTCCTATTGTCCTAACATTGATAAACATTCCATCAAGAATTTGAAATATATGAATAGTTTGATGTTGTACAGATAATACTGCCAGTATATCTTTGTACAAATAGAGACCTATGTAAATAGAAATGTCCACTGATCAGTTTTTGTATTAAATAATTAAAATAATTTGAAATTTGAAATAAAATATAATTACAAACATGCACCTTGATTGTGTGATAAATATATTTTGTCTACTTTAAAATGTCTAGTATCGCATAATTTGCCTCCACGTAAATCAACAAGATGTAAACTATAATCTTCAAGTGGTGATCTAGGATTTGGAGTCAATGCTTCGTTGTTGGTATAAATCTTTAAAAATAAAATGTAATATTATCAAGTAATTAATAAATTAATTGATTAATGATACACACCTGATAAAAATGTGGCCTCAATTCATCTGGAATATGGGCAGCTGAACCAACAATTACATATCTACCATCATCAGTAAATAGACTACATTCTCTGTTTAACTGCTCATTACTTTGAACTACATTCACAATCCATTTGGCCTATAAATGACATTAGATATTCATTGTTTCCTGTTTTTCATACAAATGAAAGTTCAAAAGCATTAATTGCATACTTTAAAAAAACGACTGAAAATGTTACTTCTAATTTGAAAACTATATTCATCATTTTTATGACCAATGTATTCTCCTTCACAATTTGCTAATAAATCAGCAGCTGCAGATGCACCACGATATTCATAAACTTCTATGGAAGTTTGATCTGCACTAAAGGCAATTAAGTAACGACCATCGGGACTAAACTTTCTGAGGAAACATGGAGGTTTCTCTACGTTCATGACAGTGAAATTTGGAAAAATATTTTGATAAAACTGTCTAGCATTATGAACGTGTGTTCCTGGATAAGGACAACCAAATGTTTCCCGGCGCTTTAGACGTATCACTATATTTTGTGGTCCTATTTTACGTGGCTTGATAGGACATGGTTCTGTCACGTATTCAATTTTTGCCTCTTTCTCTGCCATTCTTTATGAATGTTTAGAATATATACCAGAATATGCATTTCACTTAATTTGTATGTACACTTGAATGATACAATGTGCTTGGTATTATTCTTGTCAATGAAATTTAATTATATAAATTTCTTGAAACGCCATTTCATTGGTTAGGTTTGATGCACTACACAATTCTCCTTAATATAAAAACCTATGTTAACTATACATTACTTAATGTATATTACTAATTAAACACAATTATTCAGATTTATAACAGTATCATTCCATTAATTAAAAACTCAACAATTAATGTAAATAAATCTTTAAATGCCTACGTAAATACAAATACATGGATATATGCTATCCTTCTTTCTTTCTTTTATATATGCAAAATGACATATTGTTTTAATTTAGCTATATTTTTACATCTATCACTTTTTTCTATTTTTTAACTACGCAATTAAAAAATAACAATTTTTCGTGTGCTTATACATGTATGTTTATCACTGAACTCTAACTACCTGAAATCAGAGGTATAGTGGGAGAAGACGGCAAAATCCAGTTAGATTGGACAGATAGCAATTAGTAAAAGTCGAGGGAATTTTAGTTCTGTTTTAAAGTTCAGATTACATGTTAGAGAAAATTTTTGTCACAAAAATAGAAAATGGCAGAAATTGTAACGCAGTAATTATGAAACAGAACTCTATAGCTTATTTTAGGCGGTAATATTTGGCACGACGATTCTGGTATATTATGTATACAAATAGATGAGTATTTATTAAAATGTTACTACTAACAAATAATAAAAACAATATATTTTTATACCTTTTTAATTAATATTAAAGCCAGATCTTCTAAACAAAAACCATTTATTCATTTTTAAAATTGTTTACATTTTTTTGATAAGTAAATGATACATGCTCATATAAGAACTGATATTCCAACTCCTTTGATTACAATCTCATCCTTCCCAATCCAATATAGCTAATTGAAAATAAATTAAATTTTATTAACTTAAAATTATAATATTACATCTTATCATGATTGATATAATATGGCAAATTAAGGAAGTGTCCTCTATTAGTATTGCAAATAGCAACTTCGGTAACATAATACCATGCGTAAATACATTGGAAACTATAAACATATAGCATGTAATCATCTCTTATTCACGTTCTCTACTATAATTATATATATGTATATACCTACTAGGATGTTTAAATTTATTACTAATTGTGACTTACGAAACAAAAGGATTTGTATTTGTACATACTATGTTTATGATAATTTAAAAATGGAGTCGTTTTTATTCTATATCACGATCCCTTTTTAAACGAAGAATGTATCTCTACATCACTTTATAAACCCGGATAATGAACAATGATATTAATCATATTTAGTGTAAAATAATGTACGATTACATTTAAATAAAAATAAAATATCATTTCAAACAATGATACAAATGTTTCGTATTTTTAGTACTCTTTCATTTTACATATTTTCCATTATTGAAATTAATCCATTATTGAAAATAAGATTTACCAATAATTGACAAAAGAATACTAATGTAAACATTTGATTCTAAATAAGACTCGATTTTGAATAATGCTGAAACTTAAAAAAATATATGATATAGTCAAATAGTATTAAGAAAAACTGTTTAATTTATCACACAAAATTGGTGAGGAGATTTACAAACCTCTTACTTAAAATTATTAACGTTTGTAGCGTTATTTTTCTATGTAATACACTCTGCGTTATATTACAATCTTTTCTTTTGTAAATATTATTCTGCTACATTAAATTTATTAAACATCAAAATTTAAACTTTTATAAAGAAACTTACATTTTTTTCTTCATTTTAGACACATTTGTTTAAGAAACTTAATAAACTGCGCTTTTTTAGAAACTATGAGACAGCATATATATATAGCAACAAGAATTACTTCAACTTTAAATACGTATGTTTTTTTTTCGACTTGTTATGACTGTACTTCATTATCATTCACGTGAAGCAAAATATGCATGTTTAACTTTGATATTGCATTATTTTTTTATGATTTACAATACATTGTTGATTAAAATATAAAGCTGAAATTTATGTTAGCATCGGAATACAATATTTACGAAGTATATAAGCCTTGCTCGAGTGAACAGTGCCGAAAAATAAATCTGAAGATGTGAAAAATAAATGTATATTGTTTGTATATTTGTGTATCCTGCTAAGTAGAGAAAGTGTAAATGCAGGATAATCAATCTCAAATCTCACTCGTTGAATTACTACTGGAGTTATTTCCACCCGAAGATGATGTCGACGATGTTCTAGTATTGTTTGATACATTGGCTGCCCTAAAAAAAAATAAAAAAAAAAAATAAATTAATATGATTCTCCTGTTTTCCGTAAAGGGAATACTTACTTCCCTGAAAACTAGAACATCAATGTATGTTCTTGTCATTTTTATCTTCAGATACGAATATATCACCCACATTGTATAACATACCTAAAAAGAGCTGCTAAGCTAGGTCCTACAGGATCTTGATTAACTTCCCCCGAGGTTTGGTCTCCCAAATTCTGCCTACAAATAGGGCAAGTACCATGCTGAAACGAAAAAGGGAAAAACACAGAAAGAGAAAGGTTATAGTAAATATATCTATATCAATTATACAGACTTGTTCTAGGATTTCCATAACTCACCAATTCTAACCATGGTATAATGCATGGACCATGATATAAATGTTGACACGATAGTTGCTTCACTGACTCAGCTAATTTAAAGTGTTCCCAACAGACGGAACACTGAAGTTTGCTGTCTATAAAATACAATACAATTTACATAGTAATTTATTGCTTACATTTATAATTTAATACATGATATAATTTTATGCGTTGTAATTTATAATTTAAACATTACACTCACCGACATGAGACTGAGTCACCGTCGTTGTTGGTATTTCATTTATTTGCTTTCGCGGTAAAGGGGGTGGTCCTGCTCCATCCAGCTGGTTTAACAATTGTGTTACGATTGCATCCAAACCATCCTGACCCCAAACATAATCTCCGGGATTTCCCAAGAACAGTCTAATATTGAATCTACATTATTGTGCTTTATTTTAGTAATACTAAGTATCAAGCAAAATAGTAATAACTTTTATCCTGGGTGAATAAGTTCCTTTTAATCATATTGCTTTTAATATGCTTTACATTTTGTACATGCATCCATATTAATAGAATGCACACAAAGCAGTAATTGTTGATCTTATGTTTCTAAGATTATTTGTAATTTATTTATATATTCATATAATAAATATTTTGTATACTTCAAAATTTATAAAACCTAAATTTAGTGAGGTCTAGTTTATTGTCAAGCTAGCAAGCAAAAAAGAAAAAACGAGTTAAAGCTTGTAATACACATAACTTGACTTCACTATAATTTAGTGAAAAATCGACCAAGAACAAACCAGGATTACTTAATACTTGTCTTTTTACTTGTAATACCTACATAAAAAAGAACATTATTACATATTGAACACATCAAATAACTTTAGTTATTTTCAATCTTTACAACAATAAACATATTTATATATAATCAATTATATGCTATATTTTCTTAAATAAGTAAATGAATATGCACATGCACACAACCATTTATATGCATACATAAGCACGTAAACACGCACACGCGCGCAAGCACACTTCTATATAGGGCTTAATAATTATTTGTATTCACATGCCAATATTTAAAAATATTGTGTATATACAGAAATTCTAATTGTAAATTTCGCACAGAATGTTTCTGCGATAATTTTAATAAACAAATTCGTCTAAATACATCAATGTATGTATGACATTAATTTTTTATGAAACAAAATAATCAACCTGAAGAAGTACAAAACTATTAGACAACAATAAGAATAATAAGTATAATTTCAATTATATTGTAATCTAACTAAAGTCATTTTTTATATGTATAGATTTCATAAAATGAATAACACAAAATCCTGTTTTGTATGTCGAACATAAAAGTTACATGTACACATAAAATAAAAATGGAAAATTATTCTTAAATTCACTCAGGATAATATTGTATACAAATAATATGCACAAAGCAAATAGAATTATATAAGACAAAGCTAAGATGTTAGTATTGTTTATAATAAGTGTATTCTCACATTCATACAAACATACATTTATACTCACTCAAATATACATACACATTTTCACAGGCAACAATAAACATACAATAAAAATTAATGTTTTACATACACAGGTAGCTGCCCAGATTGCGTTACAGTTTGAGCTACACCTACTCCTGAGAGATTAAGTATAAATTCTTGTATGAAGTTCTCCACTGACACAGGTTCTTGTCTTGCAACGCTAATAGTAAATATAAAAATAAATATATTTTATTATCAAATCCAAAATTATGTTAAATATTGTATATTGTATGATAAATATATAATAAAATGTATATAACAAATAAAAATTATTTGATAAAAATAAAATACAAAAAAAATTAGTTATCTTTCCTATATACCTGATTGAGCGACGTCTGTCATGAACATTACGTGGCCCATGAACCCACCTTCTCCTACTAGTAGGACCATTACTCCTGACCATCTCCACGAAATCACGCACTGCATCGTAAGCTTGTGAAAACTGTATAGAAAGTATTTAATTAAAATTTGAACATCACATATATCTAAAATCATTACTTACATCATGTGGTGGAAAATCATTAATGTCACTTAAATCTTCATTACTAATATCTATTCCAGAACCACTGTCATTGCTACTACTTTCTAATTCTTCGATAAAGCCACTGGCACATCTTGGACATGTATAATCCTAGAAAATACAATAGTTAAACAATATATAAAACCATAATTAACATTATAAATAATTCTGTCATCATATATTATGATACAATGTGACTGAAATTAATCATAAGTTGGAAACACCACAAAAAAAAAATCTAAAAATAATGTAATCAAAAAATGTAAAATAAAAATTCTATGTTTGCGACATATCGTATAAATTTGAAAACTGCGTAATTTACATAATGTATACTATAAATTGAATTTAATAATAGAACGACACAGCAGTTGTTAACAGTATAATTTGAAAGTAAAGTAGTGTACGAGAGAAATTATGATGCATGAAATGAAACGTAAGGGGAAAGGAGTTTTCACGCGCGATATCAGATGACAGATTACAACAAGAAATTTTAGACTTAGAAAAGAGAATTGTACTTAATCTAAACTTGTTAGTGTAGAAAAAGGGTGATAAATATACTTACAGGTAATAAGCGTTCAATTTCAATACTGCATTTATGACAAAAAAATCGGGACATTGGAGTCCCGTCTACAACGGCATCCGCCATCTTTTACGTGTCCTCTTTGCTCCTCTTGCTTATTTCTGACTACCGTAATGGATCGTAATCCGTCACAATTCTTGGTGTAGTTGATTGCGTTTTAAGCGAATGCCGAATCAGAACTGGAAAACTACTGATTTTAGCTGATACCTTTGCATAGCACGAGATGGCGTCCGATTATATTAGCGATTGCGTATCAATGTATCGTTGTTGCATTTAGTTAGAATAGGTTACGGTCTTTAATTTTAATCTCATTTTTCCATATTTTTCTTTTATTAATGTGTATGTACTTTGATTTTGTTTCATAGCAATCAATCATACATTACCTTTGTGATTTTATTTTTGTACATACTTCCATTCGAAGTATGTATGTAAGGTCTTCCAAATAAAGAACTTTAAATTATCAACTTTAAAACGATATAAGCGAGTAACACTTGTTCACATCCAACTTCAACGTTTATTATTTCTCATAGTACGAAAAATATTGAATCTACGAAACCGATTACTTATCGATCGTAAAACGTCTGCGTATCATTCGCAAACTCCAAATATATCTCCCCAAAAAGATACGTTCTATAGGTTAGGTTAACAAGCGCATACGCGTGCGGCGTGCACGTACTTCATATAGATGTCTTAGAATCATTAGAAACCATTTGTATTTCTTCGTTTAGTTGACCATTTGATTTCAGTTGTACAATAAAGATAATTGAATGTTGTTTAAAAGAAATTTAAATACTCAAATAGTAACATAAATTATTCAGAAAAACAATGTCTGCGATTTCTGTTACATCGAAATTTAGACTCATCGGATTGTCCGTTTATAAATATATAGAATACTCGAGTTAAATATATCACATATGCGTGTAGCGCGCGTTTTTGATGTCGTATATACACAGTTCATATATACATATAAATACGTATAATGTACATACACCTTACGTTAATATAATAAAGACGATACATTGTCTATGTACTTACCACACTTTGTCCGATATTTACATACTAGTTACTTGGGTAGTTATGTATAAGATATCTAGATATTTATAAAATGCTAGTGTAAACAAAAATTATGTAGTGAAATACTTGAAAGGCTTATAGTTTTGAAGAGGTCTTCATTGTTTGATCGTAATAAATAAAAATAGTAGTTTATGTAAATTATTCATTTATTACAATTAAATGATAGCTGCTGACATAAGTGTCCTAATACAACTTACATTAATTGATAATATTTGACTTACACGAGTAAGCGCAATAAAGATCTTTTTTTATTTTCTAAACCTACTCAGACAGATATATTACAATATTTTAGATCACTAGACGAACAATTAAGTAATTCAGGTGTTTGTACCGTTTCAACTACAAGAGTCTTGAACGTCTGTTCGAGTTTGTATTAAGTCCAGCTTGTTGTACCCTCGCTCGTCGAACGATTTAATGCATATAGAAAGAAGTTTATTATATTATAATGAACACATTTCTTTCAAGAATGTAATACAGTCGAGTTTAATGAACACACGAAATGCGTCAATTATCGTAGGAAGAGATTCTGACTGTCAGAATCTGTTTGCAATTGGAAGTATAAATATATCTACATACCGCTTTTGGATCGCTTATCATGCGTTTTTTTAAAACATAATTTTATCAGTTATGTTTTTTCGGTTTTTATCACTAACAATACTTTTATTACTTGTGGCATGCCACTTTTATCTCGCATCTCGTTGCTAGAATTTTATAGATTCGCATCGTTTCTTGATCAGTGCCTTTAGTTTAACGCAAACTCAGTAAAAATTTAATCATTCTATCCGAATTCTCTAATAAAAAATCCACGATTCTTTTAAAATCCTCTGAAATAATTGGTTTAAAACGTTACGTTTCACGTAATCGTCTTACGCATTATGCTCTTTTCAACTTCAATATTTTGAATAATAATTAGAAATTATCAAAGATTGTTCGTAACTTACAATTAGTACTGTTAATACGTTTATGTAATAGTTCGATGTGTATCATTGTTTATTTTCGTGCTTTACCAATGCCTTTCAATTTCGAAATTTTACCTTACCGTTCGATACTTCGTACTTTCAACAAGTTACCGTTAATTTCTTATCACGGATTTGAATAATAATTGAAATTTTAGTAATCGCAACAAATTGAATTTCATAAACCAGATAGTGACATTTTCCAGCTTTACTTCATAGAAATATTCATGCAAATCTTATCGGTTCGTCTATTTCACAATTTCCAGAAATTTCTTAAAAACTCATACATATCGTATACGTTGTTACAATAGTAGAGAGAAGTGAAACGATTATTTCAGGTGCCCAGTGAATACGATACACGCGCGACAATAAAAGTCAGATCTAAAGTTACAAATAACGGAAATGTATAGTCAGCTTCATTAAATTATAAACGTTCTGAACAACAAAAATCTATTTAACGTAATTGTGCATAATGACAGTTTAAAATTCTTGCTATTATGGCATGCGCGATAAAGGATTATTAGATTTATAAAACTTCTAATAAATTTATCTTCTTCCTTTTGTATCGTTTTCCATTCACTTTCATTTTGTATTTGTGTAGAATATACAAAATGCCGATAAATCAGCGCACAACTTACGAGCCCGCCTATGCTCCGAAATTGAAAAATGAAAATCGATGATCCCTAGTGATTCGCTAAATCAAACGATCTTATTTTTATATTTTACACCGGTTTATTCTTTTCTTCTCATTAAACTATTTACAGGCATCGCGAATGCCGATTAAGTATAAAAAATAAATTTTGATTTCATTATTCTTCTTTCAACTTACTAACAATAAGTATAACTTATTAAAATCATGAGACGCATAACTACACAAATTATGTGTACAAACGAACAAGCAAACAAACAAACATAGAACACTAATGGTTGTAACAAAACTTATCCTCGTAACATCGAACAAAATCGAATTTCAGGGATTCATCGTAATTTCGTTTCTTCTTTCATACACACTTTAGAAATTCTTAATCACTGATCGCGGATAACGAGCATTCCATTCACCGTATGTTTAGAGCATGTACATATATAAAGTTTATATGTTATCACAAGCAGTCACCAATGTACGGAATTGTTCTCGTTACCGTAGGTAATACGATTGTATAGACTTAAAAATTTTCATTTTCTTGTTAAAATCAGTCGGTAGAAATTTTTTGCGCAATTATTACGAGACCAATCTTTTTGCCTTTCTTATTCATAAGTTATTTGGAAGGAGAATGGATCGTGAAAAGAATTTCACGTATGAAGTTCACGTAAAGTTACAATTTTCCTGAGTGTTAATTTATGTTTCAAGATGATATAACGCGATGTGTATACGACGCATACGTATACGTGCATAGGTATACACGTAAACGCATACATCTAGAAAACAAAGAAACAAAATCAACGATGTGGCATGATCGGTGAAAAAAATGGTAATATATGCGCGTTAAGGTTGATCCACACTATTCGAACCAGTAGAAACCGTAGATTACAGCGGAATGTACGAAACATATTTTTAATAAAATGGAATGGAATATTCAAGTTAAATTAAATATAATTTTCGTGGAATTTTAATATGACTGAGTAGTCGGATACTGATATGTATCTTTAAACGTATGTATTTCACGGACTACATACGGTAATAAATACATTTATAAAATTGTTGCAAGGTCAAATTAAAACAGGACGAAAGTTCGTATTAAACGTCATTGGTTCAATTACACTTAAATGTATATTATAATGACACTATATACACACCGGTCGATGAAAATACTTAATGTCTAATACATGAATCAAATGCTATTCCGTAACCCGTTATCGACCCATCATCGTCCACGATAAAATGGACCGTAACTATTTAACATAATCTGTCGTTCGTAGTAGTACGCATAGTGTGAACCAAATGTGTTTTCTCATCACGCTTTATACCGTTACTCGATTTTGAAAAACGTGTGCGCCATTTCTCGCGACGATATAAATAAAATTATTCGTTACGCGACTCCAATAGAGATAAAGCCGTAAAAATTGCATTTTTTACTCTTTTTGATTAATTTTTAACGAATGATATGCATCGAACATAGTTAAAAAAAAAGTTCTAGAGACGCTATACAGTTAGTTTGTTCCTTATTATTTATTGATTTAAACTTACCGAAGTCGTACGTCGTGATGCTATATGTATATATAGTAGGTATACCTAAAATTTGCTCCCACAGTTTAATGTGTAAAGAAGAACTGTGACAGCAAAGGCGTGACTCGTTTTTCACGGAAATCGTACACTGCCCGAATACACGAATAATTCGGGTTTCGGCAATGAACGAGATAGAAAACGTATCGCTGTAATACTGAAATTCTATTAACAACAATATTATATTGTTGACTGTAACGCAATAAAACATGAACACTGTTCATCTACCATAATACTGAATTCCGATCACGGTAATGCGTTGTAGATGATTTTCATAGCTATACAAAGTGTGGGAATAATACGCCATATGTCCGCGATTAATTTTCGTCCGAGGATTCTGTAGAACTTTGGGGCATTGTGTTGAACCAATTTTCTCGAACTCCGGTACTCCTGAACGTAAATAACCATCGATCAAATATTTTATAAATACACGCTTTTCAAGGTTTAGGTTAACAAATACATGTAACGTTTGTTATTTTCTTAACTTTTTAATAGTATATTTGATCACGGAATAACAATACTAAATATAAAAACAGAGAAAAAATCTATGAAACGTTACAAAAAGAAATCGTAAACTAAAGTGGATGAACGGATAAAATAAACCTTAATAACAACGATAACAATAACAATAATAATACGCACAAAACATAAAGTAACGAGACGAGGAAAAATAACCCTTGTAATTACCTTGTTCGTTGACGGGTACTTATAGGCAGTGTAAGCGAAGTTCTGTAATACTGAGGCGTAGTACTCGAAGTCGTTTCATCTGGTCTTCTGTGTAACGTCATGGTTTCGTGTGGAGACGTGACTAATTCATCTTCGTTATCCAAATAATATCGAGAACCTGTCGCGCTCTTACAATTTTCACACTCGCTTCTATAATCGTCAGTATCGTCGTGAAGGGTAGGAAGTGCTTGCATACTACAAGCACACGTTACCGATTCAAAACTTCCTTCTTCGTTAATTTCATTAGCTACATTTAATGGTGGCTGCAACATATATGATCGATTATTTACCGCACGCACATGTAAAACATTATCCAAAATAAATAATCACTTTGTAACGTACCTTAAAATCCTGTGATTTCTCCATTTTACGATCCGGCTGTTGCCTTTCGGTTTGTTGCAATCCCGCAGAAGAAGCAGAAGAAGCAGGAGAACGTTGTATTCGTAAATGCTCGTAAAATGTAGCTGGATTTTTGTTTTCCATTGTATTTTCTAGTTTGGTTATAGTAATTTGTTGTATGGAACGTGGTAAATTCGACGAGACAATGTCAGTTGTCGTAGTCGCCGTCGCTGTCGTCGTGGTCGTGGTCGTTGTGACTGGCATCGTCATCGTCATCGTCGTAGTTGTGGTCGTGGTTGTGGTCATGGTCGTAGATCGTAGAAAGTCTTTTTGAGTGCAATCGTTTCTAATTTCTTGTAACTTTGTGCCAGTGCGAGTCGTTAAAGTCCTAGGAATTGTACGATGAGTATTTGCATTCGAGTTTGACAAAGTTGCAGATATCGTAAACGCTCCAGTTTGACGTGGAAGAGTTGTATGCGTTTGATAATTTTTTGGAACGGTGGGTTGTAAATTAGGCAAAGGTTGCGCGGTCATATCTAAACGATGGGTAGTAAAGTTAAGAATCCCGATTGGGGTAGGTAAATTTTCGTAAGTGCTTGTCCCTAGAGTGAAACTCGTGGTAGAAGTCCCTACGTTAACACTCGGAGACAATGTTTCATTTTGATTCGATTGGCGATAATAAGCATATATGTTTGGATTCGATATTGGTCTATTCGGCGTCGAAATTAAGCCAGTTTGATCCGTTACGCTAGCATCGCACATTACCGTTGCTGAATTACCATTGATACCACCACTTTGTGGATTTCCTACCAACGATATACTTGTGCGACTATTAGCATTCGTCAAATAGGTATTTGGAAAATTGATTTGTGGCAAGGTTTGTGGATTCATCGCTAAAAGCGCTTGTTCCGCTCGTGCTGCCGCTACTGCTTCTTCGTAAGGTGGCGGAGCTTCCCCTCGTGGAAAGTAATTACTAGGCGGTTTCCATAACGGATAATTCGCTCCACACGGAATATCATCCATGGGTACCCCATGCGATAAACCGTCTCGTTCTATGTATCCCATACTACCTAAGTTTCTTTGGTCCTCTGCCAACTGTCTGCTTTGTCTTCCTGCGATGCAAACTTTTACAAAATAATCAACATTTTTTGTTCAAGTATTTAAGAAACAAACTCATGCTGCATCCTAAAGAATAAAATACCTCGTATCTTTCTCTGACGTAAACGATGTATCAAGAAAAACAACAGACTTAGAGACAAGACTGCGGTGACAAAACTAGCAACCGATCTAAGTCCTATATCATAATTTGCAGTGGCATCCGTGGTGTTGCTACCCATTCCATCAGTTTTATCGTTCGAGATCGATGACAAACAAATGTATTCACAACAGATATCTCCTCTTCTAGAAGATTTGCAATCTTCCTATTAAAATGTAGAATCAACGTTTGAATCCCGATAAAAAATAGAATTATGCAACGTACACAACAAAATGCAACGATTATAGCGTTTAAAATACCTCTGCACGTGAATTGCAAAGCATTGCTTTGCACAATTTTGGATTGCCATTTTCGCAAACACACAATGTACAAGGTTCTGGGCCCGGAACAAAAAGGAAACCAGACTCATAAGATCGCCCTTGTTGATCTTTGCAACTAACACCGCTTTCTGCATGAATAACTGCAAAACATAAGAAAACAAATTAGAATTCCCAGTAATTAATCTTCTTAGAACATAGTTTAATTATAATTATTAAATAAAAGTCCCGAATAAAATAATTATTAAACGCGTTCGAAATCGTTTGTTTATCATATTAGTTACTGTAGCGTATCGAACAAAAGCTGATGGTTCGGTTGGTTCATAAATGTTTTCGGAAATCAACGCAGCAATAATTTGTATACGTTTGATAAAAAATGACGCGCGCATATATGAACAACGAGCGAGCGAGCGAGCGAGCGAGCGAACGACAAGCAGGTGAGCGGCAACACATGCGTCATATGCACGTTACGTCAATCGGACCATCCAACTAGTGAATTTTTGTTAAAAATTATCGCTCGATACGAACATCAGAAAGAATAAATCCGAGAAAAGGATCGTCGAATATATGATACTCGAGAGTAGTAATCACTGAATTATAGGGTATTTCTAACCAATAAATAGCCAATGTTTGTTCGACCGAATGAATTTTAGGCGCGTAGTTTCGAAGGAAAGCCAAAAGTAGATTCGAAACTTGTGGAATGAAACATAAGATCGTCGATAAGAATAAAAACAAAAGCCGAATCGAAAAGGAGAAGAGAACCACGAAAGAATTTGAAAACGTTAGAATAACTGGAATAAAATAAAGAAAACACGAGTTAGACTCACCGTTAAAAAATAGAATAAACGCGAAAACTGCATAACCGAGAAGGTTACTGTCGCTGTATTTCATTCTGTGTTCGTTATCTCGTCATAATCGTGACCACTTGACGCGGTGCAGCAACGAAGCAAGAATATCGTTGAACGTTTCAAACGGTGTTCCGTTCCGACGACTCGACGTTGGTTCTCGACATTTTTTACGACACAATGCCAACTAGCATCTTGTACTAATACACCTGTATCACGGGTCGCTTATGCAGGAGCAACAGTTATTTTCACACACCTGCATATCTTAGAAACTCTTCTTTTACTCCCAAGTGTCCTTGTACAGTATGCGTCCTCTCAAATAGGCACACCAACTTGCACCTACTTGCATCGACTCCCGACACCCGGAATGATCGATTAGCGAACGGAGCAGCTATCGGTGTCGAGCACTGATATCGTAGCTACTGCCATCTTTTCCTACCTTTTCAAATCTCTCCAACCGGTTAAATTCGCAGCACCGACGAGATGCAGTATACGCTCGTTTAATGCATGCGCAGGAAATGCTCGCACATATTATTTACACATGCGCGTGCATCCTATCTGTCGTCCAGTATGGCTTATTCAACCAATGAACAGTCGACTCATGAGAAAGATGCGTATGCGATTGGTTTAATGCATGATTCCTAAAGATTCTAGCGTTTAGAGCTCCGGATCATGCATTAAGCGAGCGCGTACTGTATTTTGTGAAAAAACTCTGATTTTCTATTTCGTTACTTCGCTCGTCGTCATCAGATGGCGCAAGCTATACGGGTTTTTAAACGCGTTGATATGGCGGGGCGTATTACATTTCAATTTTCGTTTCTTATAAAATTTACCTTATCTTGATATAAATAAGGTAATGAGCAGAACTTGAGATACATTTTTTTTTATTTATTTTATCTGTTCAAATCCTGAAATTTTTGGAAATTTTTAAAAATTTGGTGACTGGTCGGTTAGGTAGAGACAAGGATATTCAGGATACAAGGGCGCAATAACAAGATTTCACTACGGTCTTGAATATCTTTAATATCGATCAAATAAATTATTACAATTCATATGGGTTATCATAGAACGATTACTCACACATAAAAGGCCCCTCAATGATCAAACGATGTAATCACAATCAAAAGGTAGTTTACGTATCGTAGTAATATTAAATCTATCATCTAAATATATTTACATTCAGACAGATTCATAATAATTGTATTACTTTACACGTAAACCTTAGCTCATAGTACAAGCTTAAGAGAAATTGGTCGATTGATGCAATGTCGATTTGATATACACGGTGTCTCGATAGAAGGTCAAATGGCAAATATCCAAACGCGCTAAAAACTTGACGAAGAACAGTGTTTGGCTGTTAGTCGGCTGGGAAGGTTATCAGAGAAACACATTCTCTTTTGGTGCTTGTTTCAACGAATTAGATCAGAAACGACCGATTCGCAAAGTCGATGTCAGATTCGAAGGAAATTTGAAAAAATTATAATTCTTGTCTCAACGATACTCTTTGCGTCGAATATTAAACAAGAAAGAACAAATATTCTAACCAAAAGTGTACGAAAGTCTTCTCGTATAAATATTATAAAGGACGTATTTATGAAAAAGTTGTCACACTGAAGTGAAAACAGTCCATTTAATTTACCTGTCAATAGAATAAATTAGAATCGCGGCTTAAACAATTCTGATTTACATCGTCGATAAAAAGCGAGCTAAAATATCGAAAGAGCAACGATATTTCAGCTTTACAAATGAAAATTGAGAATGGTGTGAGCGTGTCGTTGGCACGAAATTGTTTTTCTTCCTTGAACCCTCATGCATATCCTGCTGCTTTTTCACGGTGCTTTTACATCAAAACTGCAACGCTCTATTTACAATTGAAATTCGCTCCGGGCCATCGACAGCCCTTTATCAAAAATACCTTAATGCATGCGAAATAGACGTCTCTATGAAGTGTCAATTTTAAAGTTGAAAATTTCTTGGAGACGTCGGCGGACATCTTGGATTGGTCGGATTACACAGACGTTACAATAAATGATATAAATAAAAATTGACTATTTAAGTTTAAAACTACACCAAGTTTCGAGAACACATCTGAACAAGAGAATGAATCTTCGGACGATTAATGATTTGTCGATGTTTCAAAATTTTCGTATAATTTTATAATTCTTTTTTTCTATACAATAGAAGCTTTTTAGTAAACGATCAAAGAAACGGACAAAGATTGAAGAGACTATTGTCACGATATAATTCAAGTTGGGCTTTAAGCTCAAACTGGACTTGGACGTGCTTTCATCGTTGGTGATTAATTAATACCCTGTACGACGAGCATAGGAGCTTGAATTAACTCAGGGACGATTCACAGGGGCACAATGGGGAATATAATTCTGCGATCATTATGAAATGTTAAAAACTGAATTATATTACAAAATAAATTCCCCTATTAAAGTATCGTTTGAACTTGTTTTAAATAAGTTGATCAGAAATAAAAAAAAAGTCGTTAAATTAACCAGGTAAATTAGCGTTAATCGAGTGAATTAGCCAAAGTGCTCGTCGTTTGAGAACATTTCGAAACTTTCTCTTAATAACGCTATTAATTACAAAGTTTCGATACCGGTCATTAGATATTAAAATGCGATCGTAGTTGTATCGTTAAAACCTTACCGTACCTAGACAAAATTCGAATACACGTGAAATTTCCATAGAACAGGATTGGTGAATAAGAAAATCGTGGAAACGTTGATAATATTATTTCTAATCAATTTTTTATAAAGATAAATGTTCCTCGAATCTTTATGTATATATCGATCTAACGAAAGAATGACAGAAAAGCTTGTTTATTTTTGATAAATTCAGAGCACAGCAATTCATATCGACGATTCAAATGTCAAACCTTTTGTTTGTCAAAGACTTTTGTTTCGTTTTTACAATATCCGTTATGAATTACATTTCATAATATTTTAATTACATAGAGTTATAATTTAGTGATGCTAATTGGACTATTTAATTTGACCGGGAAGCCACAAATTACGCGTCCAAGGGAAATCTCTGCTAATTGGGTGAGTTGAAAACCCATTCAGCTATTAATGATAGAATATCGGTATTGTTCGAGTACGTAGAAAAGGTCTGAAGGTACAATTGGTGCAACCTCGTAGAAACGATTCAACGTTGACGATCTAATTGAAATTCAGCTTGATTAAAAATTCAATTCATCCGTGAGAAAATTATATTCCCATTAACCCTCTCGGTTATCGTTAAATACTTTAACGAAGTAACAGAAAGAATGATGTTATGTTCGAACTGAAACTTAAAGCTCCTTGTAAAATATTCATTAAAGAGAGTGCGTAGTCGGGTGAAAATAGACGGGCGACCGCGGAGGGTTAAATCAGAATAAAAAATGCACGACCTACAGCCATAAGTGCGAAAACATTGAACTTCACACCAACCGCGTACGTCCTTGTTCTCGCGAAAATGTGAACGCGTCAAAATTGCTGTGCACCGAATAGAAGAGTACTTAACGAACGCAAAAGCAGCGAAATCTTTGCGAAGGAGAAAGAGAAATGAAAAACACTCGGACCGTGAACAAGGCAAAACGAGAATTGCGTTCTTTGCACGAATTATTTCTGTTAATATTCTAACCGGCACTGAATTGTCCCCTGTGCAAAGGTTCTTCAATTCAAATTTACAAGTTTACCACTAAAATCGTCAGTTCAGTCGCGACGTTAAATATTATTCAACGAATAAACGTGTCTCGTGATTGATCATGATTGCTCGAGCGATCGTTTGCGCAAACGAGGTCTAACAGTTGTTGGAAAGAAGTTATAAAATTATAACGATGACAAGTTTCTTGGGAAATTGCTTCTCGTTAGACGGCGCGTTCGCAGCTACCGTTGTCATCGAATTATTCAATTGATTCGTGTAATATTCCGTTACCGAAACGAACATTTTGATAATGAAGCAAACAAGGAGAAAAAAGGCTCGTTAACGAGTACAGTATTCGAGGTACAATTTACACGTAATACGAGTATATTTAAAATTGAGTCCGCTGCAACCCTTTCTCGTTATTTAAAACTCTACTTGTGTATATTCGATGGAAATATCACTACGATAAATTTAATTGAGCGCGTGTCTCTACTCAATATCGATATATCACGTCTATCGATCAAATATTTTACATACATAAATATGGAGGGTAAAATAGTAAAATCTAATGTTCTGATATTCTTTCTGTAGATAATTAAATATTTCTCTTCGCGATCGAAGAACTCTCCCTCTCTCTCTCCCTTCACGTTCCTCTTTATCCAACAAAGTATATACATACGATAATATACACCTTTGTACACGTAGAAAATACGTATTGTTCGTTTGTGATGGTTTACCGTGCCAGCACAGGTATCGATAACGACAAATGTTTTATATTTCGATTCAAAGATGAAATTATTGAACAGTTGCGAATAGTAACCGTTTTATATTTTTTCTATCGCTACCAGCTTGCGGTAGATGTTTATTTCGTTTCTTTTTTTTTATGAGCCCTTTAAAAACGGGCTTTTGGACTTGTTTATCTCGATGGAACGGCATTTAAAATCCTTTAGAATTCGAAATGTTTATGAATATGTAATTTAACGAACGCGTGTTTCAATTTGTGAGAAGAAAACTTCGTATTCAACGGTGCCTTTTTATTAATTTTCGCGTTTCAAAGAGAAAATGCGTTGGAAACTTTTTATACACTTCGATATCGCAACACAGAAAATAAGTAACTTTTATATTGTTTTGCAATTCACGGGTATGTCAAGTTACTTTTTTCATGTTACTGTAATACAAAGTAACCACTGTATCCGAATAGAAAGGGAAACTGCGAAATAAAGTAGATCTTAGAAGTGTATGAAAGCAATCGTGAAATTTTTTAATCAACTTCCACGCGTTGTTCGTCAAAATTTAATTAGCTCTCAAAGTGATCGTCCTTTCCGTTCAATAAAGTTCTCTTGGTTCCAATAGATTTATTATTACCGTTTCAATTAATTGCTCGTTTTCGTTCCGTCGCATTTTCCCGACCGGAAGCGATATGTTCAGCCATAGGAAACGCGTAGGCCGTCGAACGAATGGATGGATGGATTGATCGAAATTAATTAAGTGATCCCAGTTTCGCAGTTTTTTTCTTTCGAACAATTCGCACGCCTCGAGAGGCGAGAAACTCGAGAAGTTTCGCAATTTCATGGAAACGAGAGAATAAAAGCACCACGAAAGTCAGGGACGATCTTTAAGTTTGTCAGGATTTCTTTAGGAAACGAAGTCGATCATCGGATTCTTCGAAAAATTTTTACAGATTGCTCGGAACGCTTGAAATTCCGAAAGAACGTTTCGCATCGCGCAATTAAAGAACACGTATCGAGTAAGCTTACATTTTTGGAAGAATTTAACATTGTTAAGGTACACAGTTTAAATTAGGATACAATTGAAATTTCAACGAACGTTAAATTGTGACCGTCAAGCCAGATCGTACAAATGCGTTAGAGATTAAAACGTTTCATTTTCCAGTCGCAAAGCGAGGATTAACTCGTTACTTCTCTAACACGGTGCATTTATCTTCATTCCCTGTGGCACAAAAAGTTAATTCCAGCATCAACAAGTTAATCGAGTGGCACTTTGCACGCGTCAAAAGGTAGGTCTATGTTCATTGTTGATTCAATCGAACGAAAGCCTCGCCAGGGTAGTACCAAAGTCGACCGAATAATTGTTGAATACTCCAAATTTTTACCAAGTTATTGTAACGTAAATTTTCAACGACTTTCAAAGTTATATTTAAAAATTATTTAAGTAACTTTATTAATATAAACTCTCGAGTAGCGCGACCGGGTCAACCTTGACCCAAATCTAGAAAATCAGCGATGCTTCGAGAGGAATTTTTATACAAAGTTGCAAAAAATTAATTATAAGTCATTAATATCTTGGCAACTCGAGGGTTAAGATTCAGAATATAATTGAAAAGAAACTCTCCAATTTATGTTCCTTTTCCGATTTCCTCAGAATTATTATAAATGAAATATACAGACTGACGAGCTTGGTTTTTGAAAAATAGAATTTTATTGTAAACAGATTGTTAATCGAGGTATTTCGTACATTTCAACAACTCGCGTAGTTTAGTCTTTCTTTTCATGATCGCCATTAACATGAAATAATACTAGAAAAAATAAAATACTCGTTTAGTAAATTCGTTTAGCATCACGTTTGGTGTCTATAATCGTAGCGTGGTTCGATCCTTTCGCTCAATGCTTAAAATCTTTACTATTCTACTTTCTGGTCACCTAAATCATCGATTCAGAATAATAAGCAATTCGAATGTGCTTTTTGAAAACACATACAATTATATAATAGTGCGATAAAGCATCGATATTTTCTTGCCAGATAATTTATCGACAGGCCTTTTATTTATGCACGCGCGGATAGAACAGTCAAGCTGCGTATGACATTGGCCCTTCGTAATTTTCTACCCTATTCCTAGAGCTTTTACCGCAGAAAAATATCGAGGTTTTACTGCACGAAAATCACAAGAAAGATTCTCTATTTCGGACCGCGGCAAATCCCGTATACGTAATAAGTTTAATATTATAAAAATGGTCTTACGATGTAGTAATAAAATAAAAGTGATTTCCACATCGTCGATCACCATTGGTACTCGATCACGGCTATTATACAAAAGATCAAGGAATTTTTCGAGAAAGGAGAAAATTGCGATGAACAAGATAAAGCAAAGAAGGGATCGAAAAAGATTCCATAACCGCGTCACAGTTGTTCCTCGAGGTACAGTCGGCAGACAAACTCTGACGCGTCGTACCTTTCCCTATCCCTGATGACCCGTGCTGATCCTCGGCGACGATTCCGCGTTAGGTCGTAGCTTGTCGACGATATTTCTCGTAAGAAACTAGAGCACCTTCAGAAGAGCGATCAAACCGAGCAGCCATACGGTTCCTTGCTTCTCGATCCTGGATGATCCCGAGGCGATAATCAAATCTGGCCCGGTCCAGTTAGCGTCCGTGTCGTCGAGACACTCGAACTCGCAGCAACGTTCGCCCACTCGAAACTTCTTGCATTTCTGTGGCAGAAGATCGATCACTGATCAATTGCTATTCAATCGTGCTTCAACGTTCGGTATCCAGGTCATGTAAAGTCGAATAGAATGGAGGAAATTGCGGTGAGAGGTGTTGGTTAACGATGTACAGAGGAGAATCGAATGAATGAGATGTTCACGACAACTGATAATCCATGCATTTCTTTTTAACGATCAACACGTTAGGGCAATTCAAGTTGAAAGGGTTGACAAATTTCGTATATACTCGAAACAATGAAGGGGATAAATGTAGGCGCGGCTTAGAGCGGATCTAAGGAAAATGTGAACTCAACATCTCTATATTTTTAGATTTTTACGACCTTAAATACGCGATATCTCTGTATTCGGATCTCCAGAGTTCCAAGACGTCTCTTTCCGACGCGAGAACTATAAAAAGCAACGACAAAGTATCGGCAAACGTTTCCTGCAAAAGGACACATCTTGTACCAGGAAGTTTTAGGCTCTATCGGGTATGAAAGATCTGAAATGCAACGTTGCTACATATCTAGACTGGTTGAAATCGTTAACTTCCGTTTAAGCTCCCTAGGATCACGTTGCACGATATTCAGGCCAGCCGGCGTTTGCATGCGACTAGTTTTATGCTAATCCCGCGCAATTACAATATCTTTCTCTCGTTTACAAGAAACGACGTGACTGACAGTTGCGTGCTCTCCGACGCAAAATGCGCGACAGCCTGTTGGCCGATTTTGTTCGAGCGTTCTTACCTCTTCGTGCCACTTTCGCGATAAAAGAAGATCTTGATACCGCGATACCACGAACACGTCGATCTAGTCTTCGAGAAACCGAACAATATCCTCGAGTTTCACGGTGCTCGAATTACTTGATCTGGCTTAAAACTTCTTTATCGCGTGTCATCGCAAGCAGTATGCATTCTGATTGTCACGCTAACTTTGTTAACCTCGATATGGTTGTATTCTCGTCATATCGCGAACAAATTTTTTAGGAAAATTTAATATTTTGAATTTTAAATATCTAACAAAATTTGATTGCCTGTATCAATAATCTAGAGTCAATTTTGTAGAAATTTCGTGTGTTAATTGCATCAATTTTTTTTGACGACTGGATATTTCTTAAATTTTTACGCAGCGGTATCATTTTACGATCAATTTCGCACGGTTGTTCGCAATTAAACGGAACAATAAAATACGAGGCCACTGCGGACGAATTGTGCGGACTGCAGCATCGAGAGGAATTGCCACTGGTCTATTTTGTAACCGGAAATACGTAGCACGTTGGTCGGTTTAGATATTGTTTCGTACACTTTTCTTTCTTATTCTACGACAGCCAATCCGCTGGCATCCAACGAAGTTCGAGTAGTAAAACAAGAGGATTGTAGGCTTCGGGCCAAAAAACAGTATCATCCCTCGTTCCTAAAAATTTCGAAATCCAAAGATATCGAACCGTTTCGTTACGAGTAAACAGTTTAATCGTGTCCTTAAAAAAATCTGAAGGTAGAAATAAAATTTTGTTTGTAAATTCAAGTTCAGTGACGTTGGAGCAGCGTAAGAAAGATCAAACAGAGGATATAATTTTGTATAAACAAAGCTAGCAGGGTTTTTCTTCGTAATTGGAAGCTCAGAAACTACGAAAGAACGATCCTCGGAGGAGGGGGGAAAAAATCTCGTTAAGAAGCTTGACGATGTCACATCAAGTGAAAATTCAATAAAGGGATTACTAACCGTATTACTAGCGACAATCGCGTTACGGCAATTCGTAAATACAGTTTTTTATTTACAGAAAACGTCGTCAGGTTGCAAGCGGTTGGTCACGGAAGCTCGTTTAATTGGTCCCTGAAGAAACGGTTCTTTAACTGTATACAGTCGTTTAACGAGACAAATTCCGTGTTTCTGACTAACTTATTCTTCTTTGACTTACGCTGTTACCTTTTTAAACGACTTAACAAACGTCACGGTATCAACGAATGGTTACAAAGCGACTCGGGCGGTTCCGATTCAACTTCTATACGCTCTTTCGGACGAAGAAAAATTATTTATAAATGTTTCTCCTTTACGACCTCTGTTGGGTACTTTGAATCCTTCAAAAAACATTTCTTTTACGACGCCGATGAATACGTTAAATTATGAGACTTTATACTTTTCAGAAACTGTTTTATGTTTGACACCGATGACATTTTATATAAAATGTTTTTAACGATATTGTTTCGTTAAAAAAGTGTACTTTGCAGGTAAGATACGATTTGCAGTCACGCACTCGGCATGCAAATTAATTCCGATTCTAAGAAACAAAGTTAACAAACGTAACGCGATTTCCAAGAAAAGTTATATCGATTAAATCTGCATTTTTAAATACGAAAAGGTTGCAAATTAAAACGCTCGATTAATCAATGGGGTTTCCACTAACAACATATTCGTTAGCGAGCGAACCACGCGAAACTATTGTTTCAAGTACACGATATTCCAGGGTGAAGCCAATCGATACAGAAAATTACGTGTTCCGAGTTTCTCTCTTTGATTATTACGGCGCTTTGATTTCGAATTACAAAAACATCGAAAAAGTTCCGTGCTCGGTGAAAAGTTTGTGTCAGTTTCTTTGAGGTATCGTGTACGAATGAAACGGAGCGTGCTTTTAAGACAACCAATGCTTTGCACGGAAAAAGTAACGTAAAATTATGTAACAGACTCGACGAAACGTGCAACTGTCAAAATGTTAAGTGACATTTGAACGGTTTACAAGCTATCAAGTTTAAAATTTCCTTCGCTCGCTTTCAACTTGAAAGCAGAACTCGAAAGCGACCGCTTAATAACGTTACATTTGAAACGCGAACACGCGTCAGAGGGTAAACGGAACGCCTTGAAAGAACACGAGATGGTTGGAAAAAAAAGAGGGAGTCGCGTAAAACCGTGGATACGGTTGCTCGTGACATCCCCGAGATTACTACCGCTTGAAAATTACACGGAAAAAAACCGTGAAGATTCTTTCACGAATCGTCGCTGTAGAAATTTCGTTTAACGCTTTTGTATTCGTAAGAGCGACCGACTGACGAAGAACAATCACGCGCAGATACGAGGTGATTAACGACTGAAAGCTGTTGCACGTTTCTGACGAGTGTTCCGCTGGTCATCGAAATAGTTTTTAACAGATTGATCGGTTGTTCTCTTAAAGTAGGATACATTTACAAATATCACCATGTGTTATATAACACTAGAGCTATCGACATTAAATACTCGTTTATCAAAGAATGAAAAATAAAATGAAAAGAAGAATAAATAAATACTAAAGCGTCAAGTAACATATAGAACTAGTTTTTACCTCAACAAAATATGACAGACATTTCCATAAAATCACGGCAATAAAATTTTGTAATATAAAATTAAAAATCTGAAACCAGTCATTTTGACTGGTTGGTAGTTCTAGTGTTAAAAATGTTACGCGTGAAACTCGTGTAAAGATGTCCAATAATTGGAGTACAAACTATTTAACTTTTTGCCTACGATGCAATCCATTAGTCTAATTTTAAGTATATTAAAAATTCAGATTACCTTTTGAATTCATACGCATTTGCGTGAGGAATTGGTATTTTACTCGTGAATATTCTATAAGGGTTAACAGGTACTACGTGTGTCCCATTATAAGGTAACATTGAATGATTACGTGGGATTGGTAAAAACGGAAGCGGCCAAGAATAATCGTGGACGTAATTCGAAGACGTTCAAACGATAACGCAATTTCCTGCGAGTCGTAATTGATTCTTGGAACAAACTCTGCCCTCTCTGGTCTGCAATAAAAAAAAAACGTCCGAGGAAAACGGAGGGAAAAAGGTGGTGGCCTACATCGAGCAATCGTTACGCGGTTAATATTCATTATTTCTCTCTTTCTCTTTCAACCCTCGTTTTCTTCGCTTTTAACGTCAAATTCGAGATAACTCGCTTCAACGACTATAGACCGTGCTCGTTTCCGTCTGAATGTAACAATTAATTTGCGTAATCGCACGTTACTAATTAACCCATTGCACCGTACATTTATTCTACCTGTTATGCCTCTTCGTGTATAAATAATTACATATTTCGATCATTTACTCGCGCAAGGGGCGTCGAGGGACTCAATTAGCAGGCGTCGAGTTTGATACAATTTCGATACGATGTACAATGCGATAAAACGTATTTTGTCAGACCCGAACGTTCTGAAAAAGCGCGATTCTTCAACTTTCTATTCATTTTTTATCCACGTTGAAGGAGAACAGCCTTCAAAGTTAAAATTAAAATATTGTTACGATTTTTTAATTCTATTCGCGGAAGTTTGGCTCACAAACAGATTTCAGAATTAATAACGAATTTCATATCGTGCTTTTAATTTGCAATTTTTAATAGAAGTGACTCGAATAAGGCTGTGCAATGTTTCCGGGAAATGATCGATCCTTTCGCTAAAACTTGACCGGTACCAGTATGTGTAAATGTCACGAATTAGTTTGCCAATCTATTGGAAACTATTTGTTCGAGTAGTCTTAATTCGCCATTAAGAAAATTGGATTATACCTGACCAATGGCCTATACCACTTCTAGAATGTCTTCCACTCGCCAGAAAAATAATTCCGGTAATATTAAATCGTTTGCACGATCGATTAAATTATTTCCCTCGGTTTGCCGATTATCCGCAGTTTCGCGACCTGCAAATTCTGAGAAAGCAAGATGTTTCTCTTCAATCTTCCTTTTTTATCTCTCCTTTGGCAACGAGTAATTGACCCGTTAATTCGAGGATATTTTTACGACTATTCACAAGGAAGCCGCAAAAAACGGAGGTCGAGAATTCAGGATCTCATACGAGCAAACGTGCTCATTAAAATCATTTACACCGGTCGCATCCGTGTCGGATAATCGATTTCATACGGTTCGTTGCAGCGCGATACCGTCACGCTTCGAATGGCTTTTCCTCTTCTTTTTCCGCGCCTTGCTACCAACATAGACGTGTATTTATTGTTCCTGGCAAATAATGAACGGAAGACGTGCAATCGACAAATATTCGTATGCACAAATTTTGAAATGGAACACGTCCTATCATGGTAGGAATCTTGAAATGAAATATTATTTAACCCTCTCGTCTTGTTCCTCCGAGTTCCCTTCGAATATGATTCCTATCGCGTGCAAGAGAATGAAAGAATCTGTATGTTCTAAGGAAATGTTCGATGGAAAAATTGGGTAAAAGTAAAGAACGCAATTTGCTATCAGGTTGCTTGACTGTCTACAGTGAGTCACAGCCAAAATCGTACATCATATATACGAATACGTTTCTTCTCGTGAAAAAGTTCAGGTAAGGTATAGGGGAAAAAATATCACGAGTCTATATTGTAAATGTATCTATATTTATTATGTAGTAGTATCAAAAGAAACGAAGTTGTCTAAATATAAAAAAAACAAAGTTACTTTTCTATAAATATACGTTTTGACAACTCTGTTTCATTTAACACTACTGCATAATAAATACAGATACATTTACAATATAGATTCGTGATATTTTTTCCCCTATACCTTACCTGAACTTTTTCACGAGAAGAAACGTATTCTTATATGTATGTGATGTACAATTTTAGCAGCGACTTACTGTACATATTAGTAAATATTATAGGTAGTAAGAAGAAATACTTACATAAGGTGGCGTGCAAAAAATCGATTGACACCACATTGGTTCCGAGTGGTAACACACGCAGAGACTGCAGACTGCAGGTCCTGGCACATAGAGGAGACCGTGTCGAACAATGGCACCTTGGAAATCCGTGCAGTTCTCCTCCAGGGCGACTGAAACGATTATCTACTGCATATCCCCCTCGCCTATACAGGATTCTCCATACCGAAACGAGTCGAAAATTCTTGTACCATTTTTCAGTCTGAGACATCCAGAATATGAGCGGTTGAGGATTAGCTCGACTTTCCAATCGGTGAACGAAATCTCGGTTTGAAAAGTGGTACAAGATTTTTTGTTTTGTTCCAAAATGGCGAATCCTCAGTTTTCACCACACGTAATCTTTCCAAAATGTATAAGTAGTTAAAACGAATAACTTGTTTTATTTACGATTCCTTGTAGGGTTAACGTAAATAATCGCAATCTATTCGTCGATTGTTATTTCCGTTTAGCTGAGAGAAGAAGAAAATTTACATCGGGTCTAAGTTTACATTCGTCGAAACTCCGAAGGCGTCAGAATAATTAAATAGCTATCACTATTCATACACGTTTTGATTTCTTCCATGAATGCTGCCTTTGAATAATTCACGCACGAATTACTGGGCTGGGTTCATCAATGATTCACGTAGATTCGATTCTATGCATGACTGAATCATCACGACAAACATCAGATACTCTGATGGTTTGATAAATGTCCTTTGGGGAAACGAGTGCAATCGCGATAACCAGATTATTTTATCGTGTTTGCAATTTCGTAAAGTACTGCAATTTCTTAACATTTTGCAGCAAATTGTAATCTAAATATTTTCTCGATGGTAACGAAATAAAATATAAAACGCTCTAAAATTTTGAGGACAAATAAAAATAGTCAATAGTCTGTGAATACTTTAAGTTTCGACTTACCCGTCCTCGAAGGTAAGAAAGGAAGAAGAAGAGCAACAAGACAGACGGTCCAGGCGAGGATCTTCGTGTAAAGGTTCGAAGATCTCTTCATGGTCCTCGATTATGTCGTTGTCGAAGGACGAAGAGCGGTTAATGTTTCACGGCTGTGCCAGGAGAATCGAGATCGAACTATTCCAGCAACCACCGTCCACACACTGCGACCGGTAGCATGTTATCTGCACCAGAAATTAGAACATGCGTTTTCACATAGTTTGGATCAATTTCGCGTGGGACTATCGTAATTGACTCTAACGCGAGATAATCCTCGTACAACGCGTATGACCTTAACCAACCAAGCTTGATTGTCCGTAAATGGTTGAAATTGGTGTTGAGATTTTTTCGTGATTAAATTCTTTCATTCTGCGAAGTGTCACCAGATTGTTGCACATCGAACGGAAATGTTTAGAAATATAATGAAACATGATTTGACAGTATTATATGTAGAATCACAAGGTTCTAGAAATAATCGATATTCAGCAAATAAACTATTTCTGATTTTAATTAATCCTTAATTTAACAGAACACAAATTTCTACGAGGTTGCGATACTTTCCTTGCAACCGATGTTTTATTTTACACGCGCAAAATAATTTTATAGATAGCCCTTCGATAGATATAACGGGTAAGAAAATTGACGACATAAATAGTAGTCTTTTTCCTACATGTTAAAAAGTCTAAAAATAGAATGTGTCTATAATTCTAAAATTACTACCGTGCAACCCTTTTTTGTTAACATTTATCGATTACCTCGAAAGATTAAAAATAGTGGAGTCTTGAGTGTATTGTGCAAAATGACTGAAAGTATTAAATTTTCAGAGGATAAAATAATCGATAAAATATTTCGATTTCTATTGAGACGGAATAGTCAAGTAACTAGACGCGCATACGATATTACCTGTATTATTTTTAGAAATAGATGACCTGGTTACGATTAAGGTTAAACAACCGGTGTTAGTCTTTTCTTATTCAACGTTGTAATTTCAGAGCAATCGATCATGATTACACGTGAGAAGCACACTCTCTTTGCGTGAACAACATTCTGCAAAGAGATTAATACGCAGTAAAGTTTATAACAATTGAAATTGAATTAAACGGCGATCGTTGGAGCAGCAATTATTTTTCGATAACTTGTCAGAGAGATAGTAGCAGACTGAATATCAATTTAAGGGATATATTACGATTGATAGATCAACACGGATAAATGACGGCAGCAGAAAAGAATGCAATATCAAAATCCCTTCAATTTTCTTTTATCGGTTTTTTTCGCGTCTCTGATCGTTTCGTTCGTCCCAGTTTCACTGGACACCTCTGGATGAAGCAAAAAAACGATCGTTAAAAACTCATACGCGTAGCTTTTCAATTTGACTCGGAATTCATTAAATTAACCGTGTATCTAACAGTGTTTAAGCACACCAACGAAAATCCACGCGATGCAATGCATCTTCCATGATATCCTGCAATTGGTCCAATTGTAAATTACTCTAATACGTTGGAAAGGGCAAACGTTTACTGAAATTTGTTCGACTTGTTAGATGACGTACGAATGCGACTGAGATCCGATTGTACGGTTTGTATAAATCGCGAATGTTACATTACAAAACTTGCTTGCGTAACTCGGTTAATCTTGTGATGTCCCGCAAAATCTCGTGCAATGACATTGAAAGAACAATAAAACGTGCAGTAATGGAATCGTGACGATTCATGTTGCTAGTAGAAATTTCTCGTCTTTCGATTACAATTACGATGGTTGCGTTACTTTGTATCCGAAAGTTTTCTATACGATATAAAAATAAATTGAGGTTGCTGATCGACCACGAAGCTTAATATATCGCGTCGATATTAAAAGAAACGTTTTATTAATCGCGCAATAACGGTGTCGATCGTTTCTAATCGATAACAAAGCTGAGAGACTTCCAATAAGCCCTTACAGGAAACGATATTGTCCATTGTGTCGGGTTTAATTGAAAAGCCAAATAAATTTATCGTCGATGTTTCAATTCAATTTTTAATCCGAAACCTTGAAAAGTTGTGTTATTGAAATCTAAAACATGCGCACGTATTCGAAACTTTATCGTGTTATGGTATCGATCCGGTAAAAATGAATAAATATGGCGATTGATATAACGTATTTCGTTAATGAAATTTGAACAGCAGCAGTGGTGTAGGACTTGAACGGCCTTTGAACTTACAAGGCTGCTGGTTACAGTTTGTGGACTCTGACATAATGTTACGTAGAACTGTACGTTAAGTTTGCGTGATTGCCTCCATCTCGTCTATTATTCACGCGTTACACATTCAAACGCGTGTACACCCGTTTGACATTGTTACCGTACTAGCTTCGAACGCAATTACATCGACTGGAGTAATAACTTCCCCTCGTTCGAAGAACGGAACTTCGTTACGGAATATTTTTTTAAAGTTTCAGCGAATTCGTACATCCCGAATCATTGCTAAACTCTAACTCAAATAAACTGTTTAATGTTAAGATATTATTTCATCCCATGAGCTTCGAAATAAATAAAAACTCTCGCGTATGTTTAGCTTTCCAAATCGTTCTAAAAATATCTTCTTTACTTTCGAAAATAAATATTGTTTCGTACAACGTATATTTGTCGTCGGGGACAGGAGACAAATTTTTCGTTTTTAAATGGGAAATACAAAACGCTCTCCGTGTCGTTTTAAAGGAACAAAAACTATCACAGGTGTATTTCTTTGTTATACGCGCAGTTTACAATTCGAATCGTCCGACTCTTTTTCCGCGTCGTTCTTTGTTCAAAAATGTTTCCTCTAGCGATTCCAAAAAACATTATAACGCGTCGAAAGAGCGTATCGACAATTTGCTATATTTACTGTTCGGTTTCTCTACGTTTGCTCAGCCTTGAAAATAAATTCTTAACCCAAATAGTCGACCCGATACTCGGGGAGAAATTTTGAGAAGCTGACGTCAATACCAATACTCTGTCATCCTCGTTACGATAGGCAAAGTTCCGTTAATTGTAGAAACTGAGGTCGATGCGAGTTTTGTCGAACATGTGGAGCATTCTTCGAAAGGTTAAAATAGCGCCTTGTTGTTTTACAATAAGGACTCGCGTGTACAAAGTTGCCAACACGCCTTCAAATTTCAAAACTTGAAATTGACTTCGTGCTCGAAAAAATGTACCGACCTTGATAGACATTAATGAAAAAAATTGCCAAAGGAAGAGAGGTTCGAAATCTCTTTTCTGGTTCAATATCAGGCCCATTAGCAAGTTTAATTATTTCCGAGTATTCGAGTATCAAGATGAGTCGCGTCTGACATCGATGAACGTGCAAAGCATAAGAGAATCTACTCTGAACATTAATTATTCTGCTCATTATTAATTAATTAAGCAACTCACGTGTTATGTTAATTAATGATTTCAAAGAGTAAAGTTCAGTGTGAGTGTGTGTATCAACGCCCAATTCCTTTACAATGCAAATTAATGATAATAGGAATTTTTTTAATTTTAATAACCGTAGCCGAATAATTGATAGAAAGATAATAAAAACCGTGAAAAGTTCTGAAATTTCATTAATGGGCAGTGAAAATGACTCGAACCAGATTCACGGTAAAAATTTATGAAATCTTGATCGAAAATCAGCTTATTGGAAGAAGTGACATTGACAATTATTAAATTTTCAAGTTAGGTACAAAATAAATCCCTGAAACTGGTACAATTTGATTTCTGTACTCTTTGCTATGAAACTGTTGGTACGATAATTAATTAAATTTTATCAATCGCATTTGATATCAGAAACGAGTATAATATCTTAATAAGTTTCTTCGTCCGGTATAAATGGAACGTTGTCTGGAACAAAGAAACCTTTGAATTGGAAGTTCTTTGCAAACGCTTACAACGTCCGTCTTATGAAAGACTGTATCACTGGATCGTGCCTATCGCTAAGTGATTAAGGTCAATCATTTAGCGGCGGTAATCTGGCATGGCGAGCAGTCGGTCGAAAATTTCTTTCGTCGATTGCTCTCGTGTGATAAATACGATTTATAAAAATATTTTCAAAGTATATGATTAATAAAAAAAATAATGAAGCAAACTTTCGAAGATATACTTAAAAGTTTTAGACAGATTACATGCGTATAAACACTCGAGTATACGGTTGAAAGATTTCTGAAGCTTTTAACGAGTAACTCGTCGCGTCGTTACAACGATCGATAGTTTTAATTTATCGAGAAGCTCTGATTTCAATTTTGTCGTAGAATCTATAACAGAAAGAAGATGGATCGCATTGTACCTGTCACGAAGGATGGATTTATTCGCATTTGCGTATCCTTTTGTTACAGAGAACTTTTTTTATAGATCAAATTAACAAACTTTCTGACGATGATACATGACGATGTAAACTTATTTTTAGACAAAATTTAAAAGCTCCATGGATCTTTCACGCCTTGTCGCTGCACGTATCTGAATACCGGTATAGATCAGCTCATCTCGATCTATACGTATATTTCCACTCACTGTATCGCCCTACTCTGTACGTTGCTCTAATCTAAATACCTCGGCTTACTCGATCCTGACCTAGACCAACACGAAACTGGTATAACGGTACATCGATTATAATCAAATTTCCAAACGAAGAACGTTGAAAAATTCGTTAAAATAAGAACGAAAACGAATGTGATTAAATTTCGAAGTGAATGAAATTCATTAAAGGAATCACTGTGAATTTATAATGTCAAATGTTTGAGTGATCCATGTCTGTTCACATCGATTCTTATTCAGCGTTCGAAAGCGGACGCGTTGTCGACGGCAACAAAACTATGTACATCAAACATCTCGCCCCCAAATCCGCAACTTTCATCACGGATGTCCCGAATTAACCTCAGCGTCGATCGAAGGAATTAAAAAAAAAATTATCAAAGAGGAAAAACTGAATAAACCAGCAAAAATCGAGCTCTTCATCAAAGACACGTTCAAAAGCACTCTCTCGAGCGTAACACGTTACGAATTCATCCATTCGGAAAAAAAGTTGGAAAAAGAGGCGATTTTTTGGTCGTGTGATTAAAATTACCTCGAAAATGCATCACGCTGATGCATCATTCATCCCTCGTGGCTCACGACCCATGTGTCCCAGGCTCGCCTCCTTCGAACGGTCCGTTCCCTCCAAAAACGAAATTTCAGAAGAAAAGAACGGGCGTTCGATTTCGAAAGAATCCGAACACGAATGCGAGATGCGACGTTGGAGCAGATCGAACTGTAATCGATTAGGCCGGTTGTCACGATAAAGAGTTCACGAGGGAGCAGAGAAAAAGCAGGAATCGCGACGCGAGCAGAAACGGTCGACGGTCAAACAGCAACTGACTGAAATGAACTCTGTCGCAGTGTGAGCACGGGCTGCATACCGCGGGTCGATCGAACACGTTCTGCGCCTCTCCTCGGCACTCGGCACCGCCGTCAAAGCCACCCCCGTCGACGGCCGCAACGCACCGGTGCAACCGATGCACCTGCAACGCCAACCTTCGCCAGTTACTCTGCTCGAACCTGCGATATGTCTTGCTATTGTCGCCTTATCGTGCAAAGACACCTCCATACATTTCCGATATCTGGCCATTTTGTCTTCGTTTCGAAAACTGCGATTTATATCTCGCATATTTGTGGCTCGATGATATTGTCAGGGTAGAGTTTTAACTGCGCTAACGTTTTATCTGCTTCGCTCGAATATCAAGTAATGTGCTGCCATTACGTATATCATTGAAATACCCTCGGTTCGGGCGCAGTCAAGAGGAAATCTAGGTTTCGCACGGAAAATATGACGACAAAGGAGGCCTTCACTCGTTCATTTTTAGTCATGTTTGAGGACACTTTTTAGGTGGGTCAGGAATTTGGGATTTGAAGATCGATGTACGAATCGTTTAGAAGTCTAGTCAGTTGACGATCTAGGAATTTGTGGATTTAGAGAATTATGGGAAAACTTGGAAAGTTGAATATTTAGAAGTGTAGAAATTTTCTTAAAACCTCAAAGTATCAAGTTTCTATATAAACTGTCATTTTAAAGTCCCTAAAAAATTCCCTAAGAAATGTTTTAAAGTGTTTAGGGTTCTTAATTTCAGAATTTAGATCCAGAGTTAGCGAATCCGTAGTACACGATAAAAAAGAAGATATGTTAGATGGTGCTGCAGATGTTGTCTGAATTCGCGGATGATAGATACTGCAAAGTGTCACTCTCTCGATGGAAGTTTGCCAATTCTCCACAAGATCACTGCAAACTTTTAAGATTTTCATGATTGTCCTTGTGATGTTCGAATGGTGCTCAAAACGATGATAACACTCGAGCTACGTCGCATTCTGATACGACCATTTCTTGGTATTCGTTTACAGATTGCACGTAATTGGACACGCGTCGGCAGATCTTTTCGTTTTTCACGATGTGTACTCGTAACATCTAGGAAACCCTAAGGGAAACGGAGGTACACGTAAAATCGGATAGCGAAGAGTATCCTGAGGGTTAGTTTTTTTTCTCGAAAAATAGTAGAAGACTGAGAATTTCGAGAAACAAACGTGGAACAGAGAATTCGTTAACTTTGATGCATGAACAAGTAGAAACGGAAGCTGCGTTAACAAACAGTCGGAAGAGAATTGTTAGCAGAGAAAATACGAGGCTAAAACGATTCTTGTCTGTTTAGTTAGTAAATTCGAAGGAATTAAAAGAATCACGATAAAAGAGGATTAAAAAAATTCATTGTTCTATACGCGTTATGTACATGTTTCGTATTGCTCGAGTTAAACCGATGGATAAAAATTGCATTTTATCTAAAATTATTTTTCTACAAACGATCAAAGATGTATTATATTCAGATATTCTATTTTTAAATAACAAATATGTCATGATTATAATTTCTTTCAAAAATTTTGCGAAAATGGAACAAAATGAACAATGGTTTTTAAAATTGATTGTTTTCTATCTTTCTTTGTGAAAGGTCGTACTCTTTTATCCTACGCCATAAACGTTCCTCACACGTTCTGTGTAGAGAACACGCCGGCATTACCATAGCAACAAAACACTTATCCAATGTTTCAAACAGAAGAAAGTGGTAGCACGAGGAAATTCGTTGAAGAATATTGCCTCAGTTGCCACGTGGCAAAGTAACGAGGATATTCATTTGGTGAACGACGCACTCTTTTTCCGCAATCACCATGCCGCTTGATTTATCCATGAACGGAACCATGAACCAGATAAATAATAAATTACGAGAGATGGTAAGAAAATGAACAAATATTTTCTCGTCCTTGATAAGTACAAAAAGAAAATTGACAGTATTTATGTATTCCTTAGTATTTCCTTTTAAGTTTCTGAATTAAAGTAATGATTGAATCATCATTTTTGTGAAAAATTGGTGTAATTTTTATTAATATTTAATGTCTGAATTTGAATTTAGGAAAATAGTCGGACGGAAGAAAATCGTCGAAGTATTTTATATCTTATTGCGGATTATCTGAAGCAACGTGGGTGAGTATTTGCATAAATATTTAATTTAATGTTAATTGCAAGTTGAACGAAATAATTCATTAGAAGGCTTAATAATTTGCATACCGTTCGATTTATTTAAAACTTTCGAACAGAATGTTCGTTCTTCAAAAAAAAAAAGAAAATCATTTGAATAAGTCTTTATTAAAAATTAAAAAAAACTCTGTGTTTTGTATGCACAGATGCAATGTAAAATCATAAATGAAATTCATTTTCACAGATTAAGAGACGCTTATAACGCGCTGTTCTCGGAGGCCCAATTGTCTTCAAATACCAGAATCTGCGACAATGTCGATCTGGAAATGATTTTCATGGAATATAACAGTTATTATTATTTAAGATTTAATAAATATCCTGTAATATGGAAGATAGCTGTACCAGAGCCTGGCACGAACGCAATGTAAGAAAATTTGTACAAATTAAAAAGCAAAATTGTAGGAGGTTCGTTCTATTCAATTTATAATTTTGCAACACAAAATGTATTTTTAATACAAAATTCCATAGGCAAAATAAGAAGACTAACAAAACGGTTAACAAACCGAATAAAAATGACGCGTCCAAGGAAAAAGCCATGCAACAAACTAATTCCAATTCGACGGATGACATTAGTTTGGGATTAACAGTAACGCCACTTTTTACTACTGAAAATACGAAGGAAGATGAGAATTCAACAAAAGATCCACCAAACAATCGACGTACGAAATCAGAGATATTAAAATGCATTGAAGAACTTTATCCGGTTGATTCTGAACTTCGAAAAATAGCTGAGGACATTTCAACGGTAAGCGCGAAAAGAATTGTTTTACCTTGTTAACTGAATCCATCCACGTAAAAATAATGGCGTCATATTTGATCTCGAAATTTTTTACCGATTCATTTTTTTATACAGGAAATCGTGTTGAATGATTTAAACGTCCATTGGGATGATGTGATAGGACTTAGTGAATGTAAACAGGCTATAAAAGAAGCTGTTGTCTACCCGATAAAATATCCTATTTTCTTTAGTGATAAATTCTCTCCCTGGGAAGGCATTTTACTGTATGGACCACCTGGTACAGGTAGGCTACACTCATTTATGTTCCTCCTAGTTTCTAATACTTTCACGAAAAATTTGTAAATAGGTAAAACAATGTTGGCAAAAGCCGCTGCAACGGAATGTAACTGCACGTTCATTAATGTAACCGCCGCCTCGTTGGTCAGTAAATGGAGAGGTGATTCCGAAAAGTATATTCGTGTAAGTTATGTTCTTAAAATTATTGTTTTTAAATGAAATAAACCCAAAACCGACGTTATAATACTGAATGAAAAAATTAATTTATAAATTAAATAGGTTCTATTTGATCTCGCTTACAAACAATCACCAACGATTATTTTCATTGATGAAATCGACTGGATATCTATAAATTCCAAAGACAATTCGTTGTCTGAACCTGCAAAACGATTTAGAGCAGAACTTCTCACTAGATTAGATGGACTAATGTCACCAGGTAGTTCAAATGTCCTGCTTTTAGCTGCTACTAATGTTCCTTGGTAAGTAACACTTGTTAACTCTTTGTCTTATCAAATCATATTGATGCTTTACAAGTGTTCCGTAATTTTGCAATTTTATACTAAATGCTCCTGTACATAAATGATTGGCTGAATTAAGTAAAAAAACTTATTTCATAACTTATCTTATTAGGGACATTGACTCAGCTTTACTCAGGCGTTTGGAAAAACAAATCTATGTAACGTTACCTACTAAAACTTCTCGCCTTAATTTGTTCAAATTATACGTATCATCTGACATATTATCCGATGAAGAAGATCAAGAGGAACTCCTAAACGGCACCGCAAACTGTTCTGCCGCAGAAATAAAATTACTTTGTAAAGAAGCATGGATCAGACAGTCAATTTCAATGTGGGATCGTCTTGATGCAAATGAAATAAGCGTAACACACTTGAAATTCGAAATAACAGACCATGAAAGTTTAATGGATGCGTTAAACAATATGCGTAAAACGATGAAAGATATTTCTCTTTACACTAAATGGAGAAATAGTTAAAGTATTTATATTTGAATAGGTCAGTGTAATTTTTCGGTATGTTAAAAACATTAGCGCATATACTGTATTTTATAATAAAACTATTACAAAATGTTAATTGGAAAAACCGTAATAAATATATAATGATTATAATACTATTATATAATTTTATAAAAATTATATTTTGCGTGAAAAAGAATGTATACAATCAGCAATTCTTTCTTTTCTCTTGATTGTTTCTTGCTTGTTTCAAACCATGATAATAACCTGTGAGAAAATGAGAGGTATATTTCACTAGGAATTTAATACAAAATGGAAATACACATAAATCACATACCTGTATGAAAACCACTAATATACCATGACATTAACATACTTGAAAGTGCATCTGCATCATTATCTGGTAATCTAAAAAATTGTTTAATGCATATTACAAAAGCAAATGTTTAATATGATAAAGCTAAGAATGTTTATCTATTAGCTTCAGAAATAAAATTTTGTAGTACTTTATATTGAACTTACTTTGCCATTAATTGAGGTGGTAAGGGTGGGGCAGGTGGCATTATATCTGCTGTAGAATTAAAAGATGGTCCAGACATAAAGTGATGCTTGTAAGTTTTTGCATCCTCAGATTCACAGTCCATTTTTTCGCCATTATATCTTTTAGTATTTGCATTGGTAGAGAAATTTGTTTCATCAACCTCAGTATTTTCTTCGCTAAATTTTTCTGCTAAAGCATCCTTTTGTTGCGCTATCTGACTTTGCAAACCTTCTGATTCCAACAGGGAACTCAATTCTACCTTTTCCGTATTACCATAACCTGAATTTAATACAATCTTAATTTTGTAATTAAGTCAAATTATTCTGATCTTGTAAAATGTAATTAGTTCAAAAGCATTACCTACAAATTTTACAATACAAGTCCCAGTGTTTTCATAAATTTTAGTTATTATAGCTTCATAAATTTCTCCATCCTCTGAATATATTGCCCGACACGGTGCTCCCACAATCCATTTCTATGTAAAAAAAAAAGCATATATCAATTAATATTATGTCTTGGATTGGACTTATAAAAACATTTTATAATTACAACCTTGCCCTGCTTATTTGGAAGTCGAGTTTGTTTGACATTCTGCAGCTTTTGTTTAGACTGAGTTTTCTGCGGTTCCATACCCATTCGTTTCACAACCTCTTCCTTTGCTAAATTTACCGCTTTATCGTATGCTTTTATTAATGCGCTATCGTCCCAAACATCTTCGTTGTCTGCATTTATGTCCTTTTTCAACAAAAATATATAAATCCCATTTTAAAATATTTACTATTCTTTTTACACATACAAAATTATACTTTTATAAATGATTAAACATTTCAGTAACACATTTTGGGAAAAAGGTCCTCATAAATAAAGATTATGAAATGTTTGATATTCGCTTTATATAACCTAATAAAGAAAACATACATACATTTCCATTTCCTCGCACAAACAGAACATTATTATCTGCCATTTTATGCAAGTAATTTCATTGAAACGTTGTATTTGCTTCTAAAAAAATAATTTATTACATTTTCTTTAGATCGAAGCAAACTATAAACAATGTCATTCGCAATACTTGTGGACTCAAAATATGTATACAGTAGTTAAGATGTCTAACAATCAGTCCCTGAACATAAATTATTTTTAGGGAAAATCAACTTTTAATAAACTCTAATTAAACATCGTTCAATAATTAACTTTCATTGATAGTATTTTAATTTACTATTAAAACTATTTTATATTCAATTAAAATATTGTGAAGAGGTTAAAAAGAATCGTGTCTAACTTCAGTGAGTTCGCCAAATAATACTATCCCACTCTTTTGTACTTTTCATTCGGTTCATGTACACGGTGAAAAAAAATATGTCGATAGAAAGAAGAAGAAAACATTTTTTATAGAGAAAGATACTTTTTAAAACGATCATTTTTTGTTATCTACTTATAATTTTAAGTTTTGAAATCTTAAAATTTTTACTCTTAGACTTTAAAAAGCAGTAAACATCTAATTTGAATAACGTTATTGACACGGAGCTGCATTAAGATAAATATATAATTTGCAATATATTTATAACTTTTGTGAAGTTATAACAGAATTATAACGAAAGTCGACATACATAAGACCCTAAAGCTAGTTTCTATCTTTCGCAATCACATAAGAACTGAGGCTTTCTGCGTGGCACAGCAGTAAGCCTAATATTGGAATGGCGTTAGTAAACAATTTTCAAAGATTTTCGAGATCTGTTCTCGGTGTTGTTTCAAACTATTCAAAGTGTACAAGTAATACAAAATTGCCATTTCTGCAAACAATAAAACGAACCTGCACTACTCAACCACTTTCCGAAAAACAAGAGTAAGTAACATAACCTTTGCTTTTTGAATTGTAAAATATAAAGATTTAATAAATAAAATGGATTAATAAATGTTTTGCGACAAAAGCATAAAAATATATTAACATTTCTTATTGTAGGAATGTATAAAAAATAACAAAAACCGAAAACAGTTTATATTCTGTAGAAGAATCGTTGCAAGAACATTAATATGTATATAGAACCAACATTGAAAGTGAACATTAATAAATATTACATTGTGAGAAATAGTAAACCAAATGTAATAGAAACAATTATTTTCGCAAAAGAAAATACAGAATAGTTCTCGTAATATTTTAAACGTCAAAAAACTAAGTTATGTAAAATACTTCTTATTTCATTTTCAGAGTAAGTATAACATTCGTGAAAGCAGATGGAGAAAAAATCAAAGCAAAAGGAAAAATTGGAGATACCATTTTGGATATTGTAGTGAACAATGAAATTGATTTAGATGGCTATGGTAGGTTTTTATGTACAATGTTCTACAATGACATGTCGTTTTGTAAGTAGGATTATCTACAATTAACTGAAATTTATATAGGTGCTTGTGAAGGAACATTAACCTGCAGCACCTGCCATTTAATATTTCCTAAAGAAGTTTATGATGCTCTTCCTGATAAACCAACAGATGAAGAATTAGACATGTTGGATCTAGCATATGAATTAACTGACACGTAAGTTTTTTATCTCAGAAATATACATTAAGATGCTATAGAATTATTAAGAATGTTTCTACTTACCTAATTAGAGATAGCGAATATGTAGAGATCTAAGACTGTAAATATATAGAAATTTATGGACAGTTGAAATTATGAATAAAACAATCTTATGAAACTATCAATTTTAGGTCACGCCTGGGCTGTCAAATAGTAATGACTAAAGAATTAGATGGAATTGAAGTAAGAGTACCATCAACAATAAATGATGCAAGAGCATAACTAAAGATTCATTTTAGCTATCAAAAGGTTATATAATTATTTTAATTATAACTATTAAAATGTTGAAATTTATGTACAATAAACAATTTTGTTCTTTGATATAACAATACTATATCTACATATACATTGTAATATATCTGCAATATTTTATACATAGTAGTAAGATACTTGTAAAGTTGTTCAGTACAGTTTTAATATTTGTATATTTCAATTGTATAGAATTTGTATAAAGACAGAGAGATCAGATTGTTTTTAGAACTTCTTGATGATAAAATTTAAAATATATTCTCGCGTATACGGGAGACATACCTTATCAATTGTAAGACATTTTGTAACATTTGCTTCCAATAAATCTGTTATATAATTGTTTGTTTTTTGAAGTTTCAACATTGTAAATAAAAATATTCAAAGAACAAACTTGTTAGGAAGTTATTTAAAATATAGTATAATAAAGTTATAAACGCATATGTTATAAATAAAAAAATATACTAATTACTACCTATTAAAGTTAAGGCTATAGTGTAATAAAAATTTAGTTGTTCTAATGAATGTTGTTTATTTAAATTTCTTTATATTTTTAGTTAACATCTTTAATTTTACATATAATCGAATAGAGATTAAATAATTTCACTTTGAAACTTCTTTGTTCATTCTTTCATTTCCTTTTTCTAAAATTTTCTGAAGTCCTTTCGAAGAAAGTTCTTGTTATCTGTTTAGAATAATTTATTTGTTTTTCCCCTTAACTAGGTACATACTGAATACATCTATTAATCTGATATTTCGTAAGTATCAGTACATAAAGCTAAAACACTTTTGTACTATGCATGTTATACATGGACCCAACAAATAATTTAACTTGTATATTGTCGCTCGTATATTGTTAAGTGTAAAATGTTCTATTACTACACTACTTACAAACTTGATATAAATCGTATATACTATTATTTATGAAATTTACATATCTTCACTCGCTTATCCTACCCAATTTTGAATATGATCGAGAACATTTGTGTATCGTTTCACATACTATTTACACACACGATTGCCCGAGTCTCTTTTTACATTTGTATTCCATAGAAAACCATGAATTTTCTATGGAGCGAGTTGAATTATCTCGGGCAATTTAAGGATGATCGAGTGATCGCGATAAAAAAGAAACAATGGAATACTCTTTACCGACTTACTGTTATGATACAAAATCCGTTCATACAGTATCGACAAGTGTAATGTACTATGATAAACGTTTACCCTGTTCGGTAATAATTCTGAACAAACTTCTTAAATCATAATCGAAAGAAATTTTCAATGTGAACGAATGAGACTCTGCAAGATACGGCTTACATATTTCCGTGCTACAATTCGTATCGTAGCAAGAATTTGTTCGTATTTTCAATTCGTAATAGTAGTGATAAGTAGAATAAGCGTTCGCCGAAGGTTTTATGGACACGGCTAATTTTTCAATTTTCAAAGTGACTAAATATTCGGATTTTCTGTTTTTTTAGACATTTCGAATTTGTCAGTACTCTAATTTTCAATGCAGACTGCTCACCGGAGCTGGTAAACGCTAGTTTCTTGTACACGCGAACCTCCGAACTTGTATTTAATCTACTCATCACTGCTCTATAACATACTAGTGCACTAAAACCTCGTTTTGTTCCTTTCTTCTATGTTACAGCTACTTAGGGAAAGAAATATAAATACAACCATGTAAAAATAATATAGAATAGATCAAAATACTCGAAAATAAGCATTTTCTAATAATTAAAAAATACATATTAATATTCTTAAATAGATTTTTCTATAAAAGAAAGAAAATTCGTCTTCTTTTACATGTACAGCATGAAGAGAATACTTTTGTCGTCGATACTTTCGTTACGTTACACACGATTATTCGTTGAAGTAATTCTAAAGGTTTAATTCTAGATTCGTGTCGGTACGTCAGTTCGATGTTACAAACTATTTGAAATAATTAAACTACAGTTCTGCGCGGAAAGAAAAGGAACACGCGCGTTAAGTATCGAAACTTAAATAGTAAAATTAAGGATCTGGTCAAAACTCAAATCTCAAATTACAAAAGTTCTTTTACGAAACAAGAACGAAAGAAAACCTGTACGTTTTTCGAAAAGAAAGTTACTCGACAATCGAAATTTCTAAATTTACAACTCGACCATTTATATTTTGAGATTTGAACCAAAGAGAACTTGTAATCGCATGACCGCGGCGCGATAGTCAAACTCCAGAAATCTTATTCTTCCGTGAGAACGAAAGTAATCTAGGGACTAGAGGTTTCGCAAGATTAATAATAATAATATTGTCATCAATAATATTAATGACGATGTTAATCAAAAATAATGATCATAGCATGTAAATGGCAAGATAACACGTGGGTATAAATTAGTCGCTTCTTTCGCACGATGTTCCTGGAACATCGTTCAGGAATCGAATCGCTTCTCGTTTCTGGACATTGTCAGTTGACGAGCAACTAAATATGTATGTAAATAACTATCGTCTGCACAGGTCGGATGTTCGAGCAGAGACCTCCAGTGCTGTCCACGAGAGGGGTCCCTTGCACGCTTCGGTCCCCACCAATCCCATCTTCGTTCGGTCCCCGTAACACAGGTGAACCATTCCACGACCATACGGCTCTCCCCACTCTATCTCCTATAAACATATACAATACACGCATAAGATTTTCCTTCGATGGAGTCCGTTCGAGTGTGTGTGCGAGTACCCAGCGAGAGACTGCCTGACTCCTTCAAGTTTCCTAAAGGCTCTCATGGGCTCGGATCTAAACTAGTGCTGTTCACGACAGAGCTCTACATACTCGAGTTTGCTTGGGCCTTCTTTTGCTCTACTCTACGCATTCACGAATTTATGGAGAACGACTCCTTTTTTGGTAGACTCGTTATACCGCTACGGTCAGTGTAACAAACCGTGTGAATTGGAAAATTTGAAAATTAAAGATGCGAAGGTCTGAAATTTCTAAATCTCTAAGTGCTACGATGACGAAGAGAGCCATGCGCGAAAGTCTAAGCGTGCAATATACCGAAATTCTACTGTACTTGATACAAATACACACCGATGGTTGCTCGTAGAATTGTCTCGTAATGTCCATGGCAAAGATATGCACGAAATTGACGACGCTCTTCTCATAGATAGCCTGTTCTATCACAGTGCGGTGCTCGAAAGTTGGCGTACGAGAACGTACTCTACTTGCTTCGACTAACTCCGCCTTTGACTCTTCCGAATCTTTTATGTACTTCTAACGGTATACGCCGACATACATTGCAGTAGGATTCCCTTATCTACGAGTTACGCGGATACGTTCCAGAGATTAATGACTAACATTCCGAGGTGCCTACGATATTGCTACAAAGCAGTGATAGGCAAATCAAGTCCACGTCGAAGAACTTGTAGGTTTAGGCGTGCATCGGCAATGAAATGCACTCGCGATAAAATTTGCTCTTTTAGAAAAAAGGAAGAGTCTAGGGAGTAACGAAAACGTATGTACAAGCAATCAGACTCGCGTCTCTTCCGCACGCCAACTTCGTAGCTTCGCAATGCTGTCCCTGTGCAGTTTTTGGCTAAGGCAATACATACATAAGAGCAGTAAGAGAACGGAGGTCCATAGAAGTATCCTAATGGCTCCCGTGGACAGCATCAGGCTAGACCAACGTAGACAGTTCGTGAGGACTATTGGTGGTCGCAGCGCTACTCAGATCCAAGGTGGCCGCTGGTAGTCCAGGACTGATGCTCCCGCTCGCTTCCCGTGGTAGATGCTGCGACCTGTTCAGCTTGTTCCCAGGACTCGGTGGCGACCTGTCTCCCGGTGTATCAGGCGGTGTCACCACGTTCCTATGACTGCTGACGTTCAGGTGATTGTGCGTCGCCGTCATCGGAGCTGGCGATGAGATCAACAGAGGCGGAGACATCGACGACACGTGTCGATGATGATGATGGTGATGATAATGCTGGTACTGAGCCGCTCTGCCGTGCGTCGCGTGACTGGCGTTCGGTTGACTGGCCAAAGAGCCGACTTTCGTCGCGCAGCCGGGGTGATGCATCGTCAACGGTGCTCGAAGCTGTTGCTGCTGCTGTTGCTGTTGATGCTGTTGCTGGTGCAGCTGAGGTTGACCCTGGTGCTGTTGTAGCTGTTGCTGCCGCTGCAGCTGTACCGCGGCTTCGCACTGTTCGCGCGCTAGCGCCTTCACGGCGTTCGTCTTCTCCTGGAAACGAACACCAACAACGCGTTACCGTGTGTCCGCTTTCTTTGGCACGCGAACGACACGCACCAGTTGAGGAGAGTAACGGCATGCTGGACAATCGTGATGCGAATTAAAAGCTGGATTACGGTTAACAGGATAGCGACGTGTACAGTCGCGTGCAATGCTGGTTTCTGTTGGTTAGGGGAACTGTGGGACAAGGTGGTCCGCTACCGCCGCTAGCGCCAGTATATTCCTAAGGTCTAGTTTATACCGGAGCGGTGGGAGAAGGGTAATGGTACAGTTACTCTATACAGGTCTTACATCCTAATGGTAGAGGCCTGGTCGTAGAATTATCCCGCCACGATGCTATCTCTACTTTACCAATGTGATCTAGGTCTTAAATCCTATTGGGCCTTAACTCAGATCTTAAGCCCTAGTGCCAGAAGGCCCGTGGTAGAATTACTACACGATGCTACCCCGTTCTACGTTACTAACCACGTTAGTGCTCTACCACTTAGTCTACCCGTGTAATCTACATCTTGAGACCTAGCGGTAGAAGGCTAGCGATAGTATACTACCATGCCGCTATCACACTTTGCTTGATCGATTATTAGCGTTGGTACTATACGTATGGCTTTACCAAGCATTTTGCCATTCGAGTACAGTAAACAGATTTTTTCTACTAGTACAAATGTACTCTAGGGTGAGTCAGGAGAGTGGTACAGTTCCTCTTACCCAAGGAAGGCATCATTGCACGCAAGCGTACCACGCGATTCGAGTAAACGACTTAATCGAGGTCTTTTAACCGTATGCCATTTGCTGATCGCGTGCGTTCGCGTAATCAGAGTTGTCTTTGATTACATTAACCATGTGACTTGCGCGATTCATGGAACAAAGCTGTTGCTGAATAATCTTTCGAATTGCATAGTAAGTAAAGTTGTGCCCCTCGTACGAACTAATGATTTATTTGGAAGGTTTCTCGACTTACCCTCTGCCATACGAAGACGTTGTGGACCATTGCGCATCCACAAAACACGATGCCAAGGCCTATAAAAACCGACGTGACGATAGCCGGTGTAGAGTGAAACTGGATGAACGTGTACAATATCATACCTGAAAGCATCGTCAAATTCAGCGTTTCTGAAACGGAAAACTACCTACGCGTGCTGCAAATTTAAATCAAGCTTTTCCTCTGTCAAAGAGAATTTTTGACATATCGTTCAAAACAACGAAGCAAAGGAATAATAAATGCTCAGTAAATTCGTCGTGGACGACGCGGAAACGTTCGAGTGATCGAAAATTTAGAGGTCACGATTCTTACCAGTTAGAAAGACGGGAATGCTAATGAAAAAGCCTCCGACAGCGCATATACGGCTGATGGACGATTTTTGCAGGTACTTGTTACTCCTGAAACAAAGAAAAATCGAAGGGAAAGTGAGTTTCGCGGTTCCACGATAATTGGTATGAGATATAAACGAGTTTTCTTTGTCAAACAATCTGAAACATCCTTCAAATATTACTTATTCGCGAAATTTCAAAATCCGTTCGATCAAACAAACTCTCGGCAAATTTTTCTTCGTGTACAATTTCAGTAAATTTCAAACTTTTCAGAATTCGAATTCGTACAAGATTAATCGTAGTCGTATTGGTACGGATCACAGATGACTTCATCTGCCTATGAAAGATCCCATGGGTATCGATGCATGCAAGGCGTGGGACAGAGGGAAAGCGATATCCTATACTTCTCATTTCTAACATTTCAACTTTCAAATTTTAGAAATTTAGAAATTTAGGTATTTCGAAATTCGCTCGTAATTGTTCTCCATTGGTTTAAATTAATAGCAGTATATTTTCTTGTTAGACACTCGATATAATTTTCCATTTACACTTTGTTAGTCGACTCGACCACAAACGGTATTATACTAATTCGTGAACCGAGACCACAAACGATTTCACCACAATTGATACCGTTTCAACGTGCGGGACAACTGTCAGGCTGCATTCGTATTCCGAATGCACGTTTCGTTTTCAGGAAATCATCATCCATCGAGTTTTCTTGGTGGTCAGATCGCCAGATAGCGGACGTCGCGAGCAGATTTACGATCGCAATGGATACAAGACTCGATGGATGTTTCCTAGTCTGGCGACTAATCTTCGCGTCTAAGAACGGCATAGCCGGAAACGAGGGACAAGCGAATGCTTCCTGGAACGATGCTCTTCTGTTCGTCGGTAAATTGTCTTCCCTATGACACGGTAATGGAGTATGATCGTCCTCCATTTTTTCTTTAACATACCACCTAAAATTACGATACAGATTTTTTTTGCAATATGTGTGTATGGTATCGTAATTGAATATTAACCCTTTGCACTCGAGATATGCCTCTCCGGCGCCATTCGATTTAATACAATAATTTGAAATAAGCATTATTTAATTAATTGTATAATAGTGCTCGTGTGATATATAAACATAGTGAAATAGACAATAGTGGAAATTATTATTAGAGAAATAATAACCTGAAAAGAACTCGTTTAACAATTTAATTAATATTTTAAAGTTGCAATTTGCAAACAGTAAAATTCGAGTGCAAAGGGTTAACGCGAAAAAAAGAAAAAGCATCTGGTCGTATAAAGTTTACGGTTAGTCGATAAAAGAAATTTAAGAATAGTCCGTATATCGGATTAAACGAGTAAAAATGGTATAGACGTTCCGTGTAAGAGAAAAATTATTGTTTTCGGAGTGAATGGTGACCCGGTTAACTCTTCTATTGTGTTCAGGTGAAATTTAGGTGAAATTACGGTGAAAAGAATTCCTGTGAACGGAGAATATTTGAAAGAGTACGTTACCGCGTTAAATAGTCGGAGCGCACGATAAAACCAGGTTGGCGAGAATTCCAGCGAACGAAGAATAATTTAAAAGGAACCTCGATTTCTTTCACGCACGCGAATCAAGTGTTCATCGAGTCGTCGTGGGTTCAAGCGCAAAAACCGACGAATTCTCGGATACGTGCTGATTTTAAACAAGCTTCATCCGACACGGCTACAATGAGAAATTCCCACGAACCAGCCTAGCATCCCTTTTCGAGGCCAACGACCTCTTTGGATACGTTTCAAGAGCACCGTACCAATGAAATCATATCCTAGACTAATTCCCTCTCTACGTCTAGCTTTCTGCGAGTAAATTTAACCTTCGAGTCTCTCTGTATTCCGCTCTCGACGTGTTCGAACTAAACGCGGACTAACAAACACCCGTTTGTGACTCCTAATAGTTTCAACCGTTTAGATGTTCGTCGAACAGCTCATCGGCAAAAACATCTGCAGTAATTTAGGAATTTCTAAATCTAAATACAGAGATTTAGAGTCGTATCGGAATCTGGGTTCATCGATCGAACGATTAGCACAGTTTTGTCAGATAAGCGGTTTCTGGTGTTCGCGCGTGATTCTCTCGCCAGATCTCGGTAGCTTGTTCTTTGACTTGGTCCTCTCTTTGCGGAAGACAGAAGAGGTTCTACCAAATATCATTGTCAAGAAGCTAGAGCTGCTCCGTCGATCTTTATCTCCATTCAGCTCTCTGAGCGAAACTATTTGACGGAGGGCGTTGAATAGGCTCAGACGGTTTTGTCAGGGTCCGCGTGTGTCGTCGCTCGTACCCTTCCTTGTAAAAGTGAATGGAGAAGGCTCGTCGTACGAAATCAAAGGGCAACGGACTTTTTCTTGCTTCAGCGAGATCAACGGAGGTGCTTCTTTGAATGGAGGCTTCCTTGCCCTGTTACCTTACTATTCTACCTTCATAAGAAGCTCTTTTCTCGACAATGAATTCTAAAGAATTTAACTGACTTTCATATTAATATATTTGGGTCGCATCGCGAAAATCGCTGGAGAAACTGTAATACTTTCGAGATCGATCGTTTTACATCGTGAAATTATAAATATTATAAAAATTATAGTGCGTGTAAAATTGCCTTTACCTTTCACATTTTCCCAGAAAATAGCTCGTAAGGTTAACCCTTTGCACTCCTCAATTTCTTTTACCTACCGACTCCTTAATTTACAAAAAATTGATCAAAATAGGGGTCCTCAGTAAAATTTATTAGAATAGTGTGAAGTATGTGACAAATACATTTTTCATTTATTAAAAGTATATATATTTAACCAATCTATTTATCTGACTTATTTGTAAGATCCAAGAGAAATGTGATGTCAAGTCACACTCGACAGAGGAGTGCAAAGGGTTAATATCATTTTAAAGGTTGTAAAGTGGCGTGACTTCGTCTAATCTTTGCATTGTAGACAAAGTCACACCACTTTACAACCTTTAAAATGATATTAACCTTACGAGATCGATCGTTTTACATCGTGAAATTATAAATATTACAAAAATGGAATATATAGTGCGCGTAAAATTGCCTTTTGTACCTTTTCCCAGAAAACAGCTCGTGAGGTTAATATCATTTTAAAGGTTGTAAAGTGGTGTGACTCCATCTACAATGCAAAGATTAGACGGAAACGCGTGTGACTGACTGGAGCAAACAACGGTCAATTTACCATGAAATACAATGAGAGCGAGGCTATTAAAGGCGGGAGCACATTCAGGAAATCCAAAGAGAGGATCGTAAACACAAAATCCGTGGAAACATTGACCCAACGTCGACCGGCACTTCTGGTGTCAGAAACCAAAATACCTTTACATGCAGAGTTTACTTGCTAGCAGGATGCGTCGTTAATTGACTTTAACGGCTACATTCGCAGCTGAGAGTCACTGACCCGACGACGCAACGGATATGCGGAAAATCACGTGTTCCTGCGATGCGTTGTAGCTGTTTTCATTTCCGGACGAACGCGTTCGAAGCACGCGTACTTCGTTCTGGAAGCGTCGTTCAGGGAGCTCTGCTTGTAATTTTCTCCCATTACGTTTACGGCTGAACGACGTAGTAATTTCCAATAATAAATGGACGTTAATATAGCTTATTTAGCAGAAATGTCCATCATGTTATTTGCATTTTTATCGGTCTAATTGTTAGTACCGTGATAACCGCGTACGGACAAAATCGATATTCGATACTCGACATTTCCGCAAACGCGTTTCATTTGGACAGAGAGTATCGTCACGGTAGGTGTGCAGTTCCAGTTAGAGGAAATGCACGCAATCTGTTGCGAAACGGTTTGCTGCACAGCGACAAGCCCACGAGCAACGCCCAATCGAAATCCAATGCAGAATCGCAGGAAACTAGATGCCTAAGATTAATCAACAATCGCTATTATCCAGTCTAATCAATATTTATGGACCCTTTCAAAAGTCCGCAGCCATCAAATCTCCCCGACGACAATGGGGAAAAGAGATCTAATTTAGACGCCCAAGTATATTTGCTTCGGACGAAAAAAATCGCAATTATTTAGCAGTTGTAAAACAATCTTGTATTTTTAAAACGCGATAATTCGTTTTCTTAACACGTTGACTGCCATACTAAAGTCATTTTCAATTGCATTCAGTAGTGCTTTAATTCTTGACGATTTTTTCTAAATATTTGCACAATATCTTGTTACATTTATTTTCCATAGATCCATGTAATTAATGCGAGAATTTGCATTGAATTTAGGAAAATTAATAAATTTTTAACAACATACAAGCTAAATCAGTATAGATACTTAAGTGTCACCCATATAAGTGTGACATGGCAGTCAACGTGTTAATTCGTGCTTTTCTTCGGAGAAAATCAATACGCGATCGAACGCGCTGTAATCACGTTTGCACGCCGAATTAGCATGATCTGCGGGCTCGATTTCGTCCTCGTGGTCTTTGCGCGGTTCGTAATGCAATCCGGCCGCGTTTGCGTGGCTGCACTTCCGGTTAGAAGCCGCGCGTTTCGATCGCTCTTTCAATTTCCGTATCGGAAGCGACGGTAGCTCGAAACCTGTCGCATCCACTTCCGAACGATTCCCTATCGGTCAAGCAAAGAAGCGAACAAACTCGATTTTCGAGATTTCAATACTCGATCCAATATGTCACATATTCGAATTTTTCCCTAACCATGGCAGCATTTTTAACCGACTTCAAAAAAGGAGGAGGTTACTCAATTCGACCTGTATATATTTTTTTTTTTTTGAAAGATTACATATCGATTAACCCCTTGTACTATGATCTGTCAGGTGCGTCAGACAGAACTGCGAAATTAAGCTACAACATTAAAATAGACAAAACGTTATTTCAATATCTTATTATTCAATTGTTAACTGTACAAATTATAATTGGACATGAACTCCAAATAGAAGCGTATTAAAAATTTAAGTAAACTTGATCACAGCCGAGGTACGAGTGCGTCACGACTCGTCAAAATAGTGCAAGGGGTTAAATTGGTGGAATATGCGTATAAGTATGCGACATAAATTACATTCGAACTCTCTCTCGGTTAAATCGGTATTCTCGCGGTTACCGCCGGTCGAGAAACAAAGGACATTTGCGAAAGATGGTAGCATTCTGAATTACGACCCAGACAACCTAACGTGTACAGCAGGGTGTACAGGAATAGCATCGCGGATCAGAATTTCCACGGTGAAGATCGTAAACGGTTACTCAGATGATGGATCATACACGTGGATTGCACAGACTACCGTGGATGATGGATCATACGCGTTGCTCGTTTCGATCCTTTTCCTGTGGATTCTTTCCCGACAGCTGCCGCGATCCTGGAGACTCCTCAACGACACTCGTTTCACCGGTATTGTGTTCTAACGACTCAACATTTTCACGGCTTAATTCCTTTCTAATTAGACCACGAAAAGTTTGATGATCATGGAACCTATGACTTTATGTCTCTGTAAGTATTGTAAAATGCACAGGGTTTGTCATGTTGCATAAAAATTTAACATCTTTGAAAGTACTCCTTCCTGTTTACAAGATCACCGTAATTGACAACCTTATAAAAGTTATAAGATAATTAAGTTATTTCTCAAGAAACAGGGAAATGTTCCTCTTTAGAAACAGGGAAATGAAACGATACGAATAATTACGATTACAGAGCGAAAAGAAAAAGAAAATGCGAAACAAAAACAAACAGAAGGTATAATTAAATCCGTACCGCATTGAGAATGAAAGATTTACAGCTCGACTCCAATTACTTGTTACATTATTCTCTGGCGCGCGTGTAGGCTGAAGTTCATGATATACGAGCACCAAATACATTTCGCCATCAATAACCTGGCGCGATAAAAACGATAACCTACGGACAATTTTCAATCACCATTTCCATCCACGTATTAGCAAATCTACCTAACGAAAAAGTGTAGAAAATGGTGAATTTTTCCGTTTTCTCGGTTCGAGCGAAGGTTTGGAACGCCTTTGAAATTTCTTTCGTTCCGACCAGAAGCAAGGGACGGTTTAATGACTTTGAAATTAAGGGTGAACCCTACGGAAGGGACAACCGTTACCAGCGGTTACTTACACCTGTTCCTAGGCTGGTGCATTCGAAGTCATTGTGCCCTTTACGAGCCATTGACAACCTGACCGTTTCTCGACACTCGTCCTTTCCTCGATTTCTTACCGACCATCATAAATCTGCTGGTTTTTGGGCAGGTTCAAGAATATGGAACGCTCGTAAATTCTACTCTCGTCTATAAATTATCGCAGGTCAATCATCAACTTATCGATCGATTGATCACATTCTCGCGCCTTCTGATATCATTAAAACAATAACGATTTATCGATACTCGTTACGGCTTGAGTCATGGAATACGTCGGAAAGTGTACAGTTATAAATATGAAACGGAAATTTATAAATTTAATTTATATACAGCGAAAAGAAACTTCCAGAAGTTCTCGGTGAACTCGTCGGTTCTCGTTCCGCTAATTTATCGCGAGTAAAACAGTAGAGGCATCGTTGTTTGATCGAAATTAATCGAAAGGAAAAATAAATTACAAGTTTCGGGACACGATCGATGGGCACCGTGCTCTCGATTATACTGAGGGTGTTCAAGAAGTGCCGGCAATTAACTGCAGCACTGATCTCCGTATCTTATCGGTGATTCAACAAATTTCATAGACTTGAAGATAATATTTAGAACTGTTAAAAACTATATTGTACTGCAATAACTTCGTGCAATGAATTCAACAAAGTTGATCAGACATCTGTTCTCAGAATAAATGATTCAAACAATTCGTGTTCTCTGAAAGAGATCTTTTGGACGAACATAACTTAGTTCTTGAAATTTGGAGCCAAATGCGAGACGAGAGTTTGCGTCTCCAAATGTGTCGAGTACGATACTCGACATAATATAAGCACTTTAGATTATAATTTTAAAGATACTTAAGAATTGAAAGATCTGAAGTAGCAAGATAATTGTAACTTTCGGACACCCCGTGTATGAAAGCGCAGTTGTGCTCTCTGCCAAAATTTATTCTCTTTCCCTTGTCCAGAGAGAAAGAAAGAAGAAAAAAAAAGGAAACGAACACCAGACGCCAGATTCGAAGGCGTGGAATGCCAAGTAGTACTCGAGAGAGCACGAAACCGAACGAGCACGCGTGTTCAGCAGCTCGGTCTGACGCACGAGAAGCGACCGTGAACAGAAACCAGACACGCGTGTAACGTTAAACCGGGCCATCGATGGAAAAAGTACAAAAAACAAAGGGAAATATCGAACGTCGCGACTTACAACGCGATGGATTTTTTTAATGACAGATAAAATCAATTCGTAAATGTACCAGGACCCCATAGGACCTAATTCCATTTCGACAGCTCGTTAATCGGATCTAGGGATTTTAAGAGTATCACGAAAAATGAACAGAAAACAGAATCAAAATGTATTGTCAGGATTTAATTAAAAATGCAACCGCAATTTACAAGATCTCGGTAACGAATGAATCGCTTTTATTCTCATTCCCAACGCAACTCATTTTAAACGCTCACTCTTCTCGCTCGCTTTTAAACAAACGCCTTATATATCGATACATATGTATAATCGACATAATCGATACATGATTATGCCAATGAACGCTATATGGTGTCAACATTGAAAAGGTGAACAAAGAAATGTTTACAGGATTACATTTTCTAATATTATGTATAGTACAGGAGGAACAGCTAATCTAACTTGTCAGGGACTACATTTAGAACAGCTGAATTGTTCCTATAATTTGGGAAACTGTAAGGAGCAATTGTAACCTATATTTAGTCATCCTTGTTCGAATGAAGCCTATGAAAGTCTGCACTTAAACTAAAAGTGTAAAGTGGTCTAGAAGTGTAAAAGTAGAGAGAATTTGAATCTGAAAAGCATCTAATAGCCATGCACTTTGATCAGCTTACAAGAATTCCATAAGTGTTAGACGAGAGTCTTTCGGATTTGTGGAAATCTTTAGAACGTTGAAACAGAGAGGAAAATTTGGGCAATTGGTCAAAATGGTTTTAGTGGAAAAGTGCGTACCGCCAACGCGGCAAGATTTCTTATTACGGAGCATTTAAGTAATGAGCCGGCACTTAGCAGCGTCGCTTCTCTTTCATTCTCGGGCTCTGTGATCGTCGCAGCTCTCCTATCTCTTCAAAGATGCTTGCTTTTTTCCTCTGGTTCCTAGAGAAACGCCCAGTCGTCTAGTGACAATGACCGACCAGGCCTACCATTAAGCTCGGTGCTTTCTTTCGAAGCACGTCTAGCACACCTGAGGGCTCCTTTTCCCGTCTAACAATGCCACTTTGTAGAATGGAGTTACCTTTAGCTGGACCATCTTCGTCATCAGGCTCAGACGTCTTCTCAACTTCCGCCGGAACTATCTATCTTCTAACTCTTTTTGTCGCGTCTGTTACGTAACAAATTCCGAATGGCGAAATTTCGCGCAGAGAGATAATTATACATTCCGAAATTTTTAGTCCTTCATTCTTATATTTCTAGATTCTCCCATTCTTTAACAACCTACCGGCATATAATGAGTACTTCACTTGGAATTAAAAATGAAGTTAAAAAATAAATAAACAAACAACGAAACATAAATTAGTACACACATTTGTCCTTTATCTTGATGAAAATCAATTCTGATTTTATGTAATGTATTCTAACAAAATGTGTTTGTTATAATAAGAAGCTTGTGAAGCGGTCGTTTGAGTAGTTTTAGTGTTAATTCTCCAATTTCCTATATTTTCAATTCCATTTCCTACAGTTGTTAAAGAAAGTGAGGGAGTGTTTGAAACAGTGATCGAAGTTCTATTTATTTGAGAACAATAGACAAGTGTGATAACAGCGAGTATCGATCATAGGCGACATTTTTAACGCGTCGTTATCACGACGCCTCTAGGTTGAAAAACTGTGTCTACAAAACGGTCGTGTACCCAAGAGATACGGTGGACGATTAAAATTGCAGGCTCACCGTCGCGATTCTTTTTCTACGATGGTTACTCGTCTCGCTCCCGGCTTTCTAGACAATCCAACGTTCTGCTTCCTAGATCTTTGAATTGCAATCTCTTCGCTGAAAGTTCACTGAATGGTAGTATAGTATTTTACATGAACGAACGGGCGAAATATTGCTATTGTATTATTAGTTCTCTTTTTTTCATTTTCCCGAGAGTTGCTTTGGCCCGCTTCAGAAATGAAAATTTTATGCAAACAAATAAATGACAGGATGTCAAAGATATTTGCAATCGACTGTGAGGAATCAAAATTTGAAAAGAACAAAGATTCCATACAACGTTTCGAGCTGGTGTAGAAAGAAGAATTCGAAGAGGGTGGTCGTTCAAAGGGGTCCAGTATCACTGTGCAACGATTTTTTCCCCGAAACCGTTAAATTCCTCAGATAGGCAACGAAAATGAAAATCGTGTAGAGCCGATAGAAAACTGTAACCTTCGATGCAAAAAAGAGATAACGAAAGATTTATTTGCTATTCTACAGATACCATGAAAATCTGCTCCGACTATTTTTCTCCGTGGATCCGAGTTCCTCGAACAGGTTCGAAATAATGCAAGGCATCTCGAACGCGTTAAAAATATATCTAGAGCTTCAAAAGGTTCATTGTTTCGAAGAAATTGAACTTCAATCGAAATATTTGTGAGCAAAAAAGATTCTTTATTCTATGCTAATTTTATTATCTGAAATCACTGTGCGCGACTTTAACTTCGCAAAAGACACCTTCACTTTCTTCCATCCTCTATTATTTGCTTTTGAAACGAGGGTTACCAGTCTGTTTATACATTCAAATTGTAATTGTACTCGCGCGATTACATTTCGAAACATTTTCTTGCATTCCGATTTGCCTTTGCCTATACTTCTCGTATATTTTTTTTGTTCATGGTCCTCTGTAACCCATTCGTTATCCGCTCTTCGTCCACTCGCCATGATGTAAAAAAAAGTAAGACGTTTCTCACGCGAATCAGTGGAGAACAGAGGGAGATTAAATATTAAATCGTCGGAATAACTCGTTTTCGCGATCTGTGTAATTCGACTGACGTTTCCATTCGTCTGTAATTACCGTTGAGGATGGTTACTTTGTTCGAAGGGTCACGAAAAAGCGATCACGAACCGATAAGAAAACGAAAGAAAGGAGCGGGTTCGATCGCATCGCTTGTTTTTAACGAGAGGTGTATTCTTTTTTCGTCCGTTGTTGGAGGTACGTCACGAAACGCGCGTATTGTGTTATGATGGCGTGTTGCATTGGTAAAAACGGGACACGCGGGGATGTATGCACGCGCGTACAGGACGTGAATTTTTGCGTTTCGTCTTCTCGCGGCGTGAGAAGAAACACTAGACAACGTTCGCTGATATATCGCACGGGGATACAAGACACCACCGCGAAACCGGTGTGTTTCGAGGCACACGGATAGGGCACGCATGGATGACTGGGAACTCATTCCGGCACAAGGATAATCTTGATTGAGGACGTCGGCAACGATGCGAGATTATATAAATTAATGGTAATCGTTCTCTCGGCTATTCTTTTCCCTTTTTCTGGATGTTCAACTGAAAAACTTCGCTACCACGTTACGCGATTCTTCTTTCTCTGTTTTCTTCGTCGTTTTTTCTACGCCCTCGCTGAGGACGCTACCCGATATTTGAGCCTTTCAATGCACAAATCGATTAACTCCATAAAACAATAAAATAATTTTAATAAAAAAAATACGCCGACTTCGAAATGCATTAAAAAGTATAAAATAATTTCTATTTCCTAATGAAGTAATTTCTATCTCATTCAATCATACAATTACGTAACAGATATGAATAAAACCTATTTACTCGTTAGGTAGTATATTAAATACATTTCAACCTTTTCGGAGGCGGCGCAAAATTAAAAATACCTTAGTAAACGTTGCTCCCAATAACCAGTTGATTGTGGTACCTAAGAACCTATAAACGGAGCCCACAACACGGGAATTACCAAATTTGCGCCGGGAAAAAAAATGTACTGATCGAATTGAGTAACCTCCTCCTTTTTCGAAGTCGGTTAAAAAGCGGAGAAATGCGATGAAATAATGTGTACAGGTTTTTAAAATTCCTTTGGTAATATAAATTCAACTAAAGTGTGCAGAATGCATAAATACAAATCTGGCTATCATTTAAAAGATGTAAAATTATAAAAAAGAATGGAAAAAATTTATTTCAGAATGGCCTCTGAAATATATTATTTATTATTCAGTGGCCAAAATAAATGGTGTTAATCGCTTATGTTTGGAAGAATTTGTATAAACATAAAAAGTTAGCATTATACCAAGCGCTTTTACACTTAAATTTAAGATTTTTCAAAAAGAGGAGTTAATCGATTTATGCAGCGAACGGCTCATTTCAGGCTTGGATTCCTCGAAAAGGGATGCATTCGGACGAATATAACAATTCGGGGAAGATTCCCAAGCTCGCTCGACGATTCATAATCGACACATTCGATTAGTCGAGTATTCGAAGAGAACCGCAATCGAAAGTTCATAATAATTTCTGTCCGGGTTAATTTTCGATAAAGTTATTTGTTGCAGTCGAACGAATACAGATTAAATTCGAATCGAAACGAGCGGCGGAATCCCGCGAGCGACGTTGCGCACACAGGTACGCGCAGGCGGGTTTCTTTTAAATGCGAGTCGCGCATTCGCGCAGTAGCATTCGACGTCCACCTGCAGCGCGGGACGCGCAAGCGTCGTACAGTCAAGTGGCTTCGATAAAAAAGCTAACGACCCGGTTAAGAGATTTTGTAACGACACACGGGGATCGAGAGGTCGCGGTCAGCATTATCGCGCGACGCTTTCCTCCGGTCGCCTCTGGCGTACCTTTTCTTATTGCGTTAATTAATTACGGATCTTAGTTGCCGGCGGTCCCATTAGAACTGAAAAATAATTGAACTGGATTCCAGCGTGTCAAACTTGAGTCCACGAACCCGATACCGGTCCCAGTATCCCTCTCCATTTTGCTTCGTTAATGCGTCAGGTGCGATTCTGCGACCGACGGGACAAACCTACTGTCCGAAATGTCCAAAAATACAAACATTAACCCCTTAGCCTATAACTAGAGTGATTGGGTCAAACCTAAATATTATAGGCATAGCTCATCGCACGATCATCAGACATACGTGAACCTTGTTTACGCTTTCGGCCCAAAATTGTACGTAAATTGCAGTTTAACGCGTTGACTGCCACACTAAAGTAATTTTCAATTGCATTCAGTAGTGCTTTAATTCTTGACCAATTTTTCTAAATATTTGCACAATATCTTGTTACATTTATTTTCCATAAATCCATGTAATTAATGTGAGAATTTGTGGTTAGGAAAATGAATACATTTTTAACAACGTACATGTTAAATCAGTATAGATACTTAAGTGTCACCCGTATAAGGGTGACGTGGCAGTCAACGTGTTAAGGGGTTAAGATTACAGCAATAATTAGTTAGCTATGATACAACTGCAGAACAGAATCATAGATTAAGGGGTTAATCGCTAAATAATCCCTTGGTATCGAAGACGCGATGAAACCTCGATCGTTAGCATTTCGAACAGTATTATTTATTTGTCGATAGTAATAATAAAGGTGTAAGGTGGCACAGGGGCTCCAAGTACCTTAACGACGGCCCTGCACTCAAGGGTTAAAAAGAAGCGAAGAAAATGCACGACTACTCACCAGTGTCCCTGGTACGAAGTCTTGACGAGCTTGACGGTGAAGAGGAACTGTATAGCGCAGACGAGGAGACAGCACAAGTTGAGAGACAGAGCTAGGGCGCACAGCGCCAGAGTAACCTCGTACACGATCGTGTACTCTTCCGGGCTGATCAGACTACTCGGCGTGACCGTTAGCGGCGAGATCTTCAGAAGGAAGATCAAGGAGAGTAGCGCCAGTAACAGGGACACTAGACACAGCAAACCGAGACTGGTGAGGGTCTCTTTGGCCCCAGCCTCGTGATCCTTGTGATTCCTGGACAAGGACGAGGACCAAGAGGCGTTCAAGGGTAACGCGATGGAACCACCGCCTCCGGTCAACTGACCGCTCAGGACCGTGGCTTGAAGAGCGGGCGCTGGCGAGGGTGTCGTTTGGCTAGGTAGCCTGGACAGTCTAGAAATGTCGAAACCACCGTTCACTTTGGGTCTGTTGTCCTGGTGCACCGGCGCGGCCGGCACCACCGTGTGTCCCAGAGCGTTCGACACGTTATTGTTGTTGTTATTGTTCCCGCCAGCAACGGGGCTGACGCTGTTGACCGAATGCTTCGACGTGGACAAGGTGGACAGGTTGAGGGCGTGCGAGTGATTCAACCGTTGGGACAGATTGTTCACGCTCAGCTGAGAGTGGTTGAGGGGATGCCTGTGCGTCGACGAGGGCGTCGTCGCGGCCTGATGGACGCTACCCCTCTGCTGCGACGCCGGATGAACCACCGAGTCGTAGACGTCGACGCCGCGTCCACCGTTCCCCCCAGGACGCACGCTTCCGCTTTGGTTGTAGTGATGATGTGGATCCTGTTGATGATGATGATGGTGGCCGCCGTGCAACGAGCCCGAGCTCGCCTGATACTCATTGTGGTGATGTCTGGAGCCCGCTGACGACGGTTGCCCCGTCAGGATATGCTTCAGCATTACTCGACGATGGGTTGCCGGGAGGAAGACTGGGCTTCTTCCTGCTCCTCTACATGGCCTCCTTTCCTTTCCTTTCCTTACTGGGATACTCTCGCTGCCACCTTGAGACGATTCGTCGTCAGCTGGTCCACGCGCTTTCGAGGAACGTCTCGCGGTAGGATCACGTTCCTGGGCTTAGGGAGTTGCTGCACGCCAGCTCCACCATGGCGACGCCACTCGTCGGCCAGCCTACATAGCCACCTCTTTCTACTTACACCGTTTGCGACCGTCTCGAGCGTAATTCTCTGCGAGCCAGCTTGCCAACAGTAGACATCATCGATGCAGGCATGATTAAACTCGAGTACGATCATAGGTAGCCCGGTGCGCGTCCGATACGAACCGGAGCAGGAAGTACCGTTTGCTCCTTCGACGTGCTATCCTTCCAACAGGTTCGCGACTTTTGTCCCGTTGAATACCACTTGGTTCTCGGCAAAAACTCGACGACTCGCATCAGAGTGGCACCGGTACGCGGCTAATTACCGACCGATCTCTGGCTGCTTCCTTCGAGTTCGGCACTGGCCGGAAATTCCGCGGGAAATAGCATCGAGAGTTTTCGGAAACGTTTCGTGGGCTGGTCCTTGGGATCCGCTCGCTGGCAAGCGATCGTACCGAAGGCTCCCAGGTGGTCACTGCTGAACCGAACTCGACCGGATTCGACCCGTAGCTTGTTCACGAGTCACGCTGCTCGAGGAGGATCGCGACGAAAGAAGCGCAGGAAACATTGTTGGCGTGAGCATGATTAGATCCGGTTCGCTCGATGACCTTGCCAATGAGAATAGCGGTTCGTTAAGGCGGTTGCAGCCTTGGTCTGCTTCTCTGTCGATTTCCAGCTAACTCGTCAGCCGGCATGGCTTCCGAGATGCTCCTTCTGGAACAGGTCGAAGGAAATAATTAATGGACACCGTGTGCCCGCGTCGATTCATCTAGCGTTCAGAGCCTCAACCGTAAAAAAGAACTATAAACGCTCGGGGTATAATCTATTCCTTCCTCCGCGTCCTAACGTCCAATCTCTGCTCTATCACCGAGGATTCTCCTAAGCTCTTATGTCCCAGTCTGTCCGGTGAATTAGGATCGATAGACTACTGGTTAAAATCGAATCGGGAAGAATGGATCGTTGCAATCAAATTTTTCATGTATTAGGTTGTTCCGAAAGTTCGTGGCATGAAATTTTATTTAGAATAATTTTTCGCCATGAAACCTAAGACGTTCTGGAAAGACTTCTCAAGTTATATAAAGAATGGCACCTATATAATTTAATAAATGTGTACCAAATTTAAATCAGCTGTGTTTCAGTTCCCCTCAAAATCGGCACGAATTTTCGGGACGACCCAATACTTTCATATCGACCGATACGATGGATCGTCGTTTGAGATAGTTATCCTCTTAATAGAATGCACGACGTTAACGCTAATCTAAAGTTACAGTTACGATATAACAAATTACTCGTCCAGGTAAGAGTCTGTATCGTAGATTAACGTAAATGCAAAATTTATCTACTTAATAACTCGGTGTCGTAGATAACGATGCAAAATAAGTCGCAAGATATTTGTTGCAACGCATAATCGCTCGCGGATTAACTCGTAATTAAAATTATATTAAGGATCGTGGTACTTGGTATTGCGTTTGAAAATGTTCATAAAGATACTCGTACTCACGGATTTATCAAATAACGACTAAGCAAATTACGCAGTTAGGTAGCCGAGGATAGAGTTACGCCACAGTTGCTCGGTCGAATTAAAGTATCACAGGAATACGGAGACTCGTTTACAGGTTAAGTTCCTCGAGTAGTCGGACTACTATATTTTCCGGTCGTTACCTTCTACATAATGGGACATTAAAGAGCCACCGACACAACGTTGCAATTTTTTCTCAGCCGTTTATTATCAAATTATCCAGCCAGTATTGCTTGCAGGGCGGAATCGTAACGATTCGTGTCTCCTGTCATTGTGCTAACATAAAGTACGTGGACAAATCTGCCTTTGTCCTGTAATTATTGCTTGCGGAGGTCTTTAAATCGGCGCGAAATAAATTGCTGTTTGAATAACGAATACAATTTTATGGACGAACGAAATGTAACAAGAATCAGATTTCATTTTTTTAAGTAGAATCGCGGAAAGTGTATAGCACAGCGATAGAAACGAACGCTTTACGTGCTTTCTTCTATCGCTATATGGGTCACAGCAGAGAGCAATATTGATTTAGTAATAAATGAGTTTTATGTGCGCAACGTTACCGCTAGATCGATACACCGTGTTTTAAAAAATTCTCTTGCAATTTTAACAATATACACGCAAATACGAGTATTCGTAATCTTATCCTTGGCGAGTACACTCGAATTTTGTTTGCTTAAAATTTTCGACTGATATCGTTTCGTGAATGAGTTGTTCAAAGATAAAATTCGAGCACTTATCGACGCTCGGAAAATGCAATTATGCGAATTTCGAGAATTAAACAATCTGTCGAAGGGTTAAACGCTCGCGTTGGAGCTCGCTTCGATACCGTTACGCTTGCTCGGTTGGAAGCTCGCAACGCTCGAGTTGAGACGCGTCTCGGTCGCCCGAGTCGGAAGATCGACGCTATTTTCTCGTCTAAGATCGATCAATGGAAAGCCTGCACGGAAGACAGGCAAATACCAATGAAATATTAATGTTCTCCACTACTCATCGCGAAATAGTCGGTCTATAACGGTATTCTATGTTCCCGAAGCTTCTGTTGCTCGTTTTTAAACAGACTTCCTTTGTATCAATGAAATTACGCTCTGACATTTAACATTTCAATCGGACCTGAAAGCGAGCGCAAAGAAAAACACCTTTCACCGAATAGTAAATCAAAATTATTATACCTTTTTTCGAGCTTACCAGTCTGTGTTAGTGTGACTAAATTATGGCAAATTAACTGACTCTGGGAGTCGATTCGGTTATTTTTTCGAGTACGCGCTACAGGTTTCCGAGGTTTAACTACGCTGCTCGGTGCGTCTCAATTAAATTTCAGATTTATAGTTTAGGTACGTCGTGCATACGAGGGAATTAATTATTGCGCTCTAAAATGTACGTACAAGAATAATAATATCCCTTGATAACGTTGTTATTGGTTCCCTGTACACAGAAATTACAGTTATCAGTTACAAGTATTTTCTAGCCGCACCACTGAAAGGAACCGAACGAAAATCAAATTAATTGGACCGAAGCGAAAGTTAAAATAAGTGATCGACGATCACGGTTTCCTCTATTCGAATCGTCCGTGCCTCGTTAACGCGGCTCTCCGTTAACCAGAAGACACGCCATCATCGAGGCCAGTCTCGGTTTTGAATTTTCACGGGGTAACTTGACTCGATCCCGCGGATCTCTCCGCTTCCCCTCTCGACGATGTTCCAGATCACGTGGCAGAATCCTGAACCGCAGGATCGTCCGAGCAAGCAAAAAGAACAGCAGAAAAGAGAATCTACAACGAGGAGAGGCTGTTGTCAATAGCCAGACTTGACTCATAGAAACGGGTTCCGCTCGCATTCCGGACATCCACGAGAGCAGCCTGCTGATCACGACGCTTTCGTTCAACGAGCCAGAGGTGTGACCATCGATTACCGATTCCTTATTGATATTTAATGATATATCGATAACGTCGTTAAGGAGTTGCGCGTCATGGAAGCCACGAAATAAGTAACATTTACTTACTATATGACGGCGAATTATTTAAATAAACATTTCGATATTTACGAGTGGAATTTAGGAATTGTATACGATTGTGATAAGATGAAATTTAGGAATTTAGGAAATCTATTCTCTTTTTTTTACTGGTTGGAGCAAGCAATTGTTCACTCCGGTTAAAAATGTGTACGAAGCTTGTAAACCGTTTCTGATCTAATGAATGCGGTCGCATTTCTTACAGTACCTTGTTAGGGCTCATCTTGCGGCGAGCGAACATTACAGGAAATGGTGGTAAAAGAACTTGAATGACTAAACCGTGTGTACACATGTATAGACATGCATTTTCTGAGAGAACAATTTTTATTTTGAGACTTGCAAGGTTATGTAACTTTCTCAATAAAAAAGATTTTCCGACTAAACGAAAATGTGTTGAATATTTATTACAGTGTATTTACATAATGCATTTACATAGGGTATTTACATAAAAATATATTATAATATAATTTCTTATATTTGCGTGTGCAGCCCGCGATTTCAGAGTCCGTTTTTTATTCGATAGACACGGGAACAGCTGTGAAAGTTTGGGCAGATCGACGCAACTGACGCGGATTTACCGGATACAAGCTGACGAGGTTAAGATAAAGTGATCCACGGGTCGTTCTCGATTAACCCTTTGAGAGGCGATTTGGGATGTAGCGTAGGTTCGGTAATGGGGGCAGAGGTAATCGCTTCGAGATGTTCTGAATGCAGTTCTCTAGTCTGTTTGCGATTAAAATGTTTCGGAAATGTTGCAAGTCAGGAATTGTAATTACTGAAAGTTACGGCACGATAGATTACAACGGTGCTTCGACGAACGAGAGATAGTACACCTTTACACGATGTACAATTAGAGGAAATGCAACTACTATAAATACTTAAAAAAAGTGACGAGAATTAAGAACGTTCCGTTATGAAACACTCGATAGACGCGGGAATTCGAGAGCTCTCGATTCCTCGATGTCGTTCAAACGATATTCAAAGGTGATTCTCGCTAACTCGTTCGAAACCAGGAAGAGCATAGATGCCCCGGTGTGACTAGCCACGGGTATACCCGTAGCGAAAAAGGAAACCTGTTTCTGTTAAAGGTTTTGTGAATCATCCCAATAAATTTCGACCAAAATATTGAACGGCGTCGCGGCTCGTATAATTCGAAGAAGAAGAACGACGAGCTCGTGAAACGACCGGATCGACTTGATTTACCGATCGACTTCCAATCGTTCAACGTTACAAGAACCTCGCTCGTCTTTCATTCCGTGTTCAGTTACCTAGCGCACCTTCGAGATCTCCGGTTAAAGAGAACATTTCGTAAGAATCATCGATTTCGTAAGAATCATCGCGAGCATAATCACGAGAGCATCGGGGACTCTACCGAACGAATCAACACGGCGAAGATTGTAGATTACATTCTTTCGTTACTTCTCGAAACGGTATAACTCTCTTTCGAGATATAGCGAGATCGTAAAATGAAGACACATGAAAGTACTAGTTTTAGGAAGAGAAAATTTTATTATACATCGCTAAGCTACTAAACTTTTAAATTTCGAAGATGGGAAGAGTTAGTCGTTGCACATTGGCGGTCGCAAGTTTGGCGCCTAATCTAGCCATCGTAGGCACCACAGTTTCTATGAAGCTATTTCGAGCGACCATTAAGATTAATCGATCATTAACACCGGCTCGATTGCTTCCTTCAATCAAGTTATACGGCGTCGGCTGGCTCGGTTCAGATCGTTGAAAAGTTCAGTTGGCGAACAATGCGTCGTATTCGAGCGAGTGTATACGCCGGCGTGATTTATGCCGGTTCCTGGGCCACACATCCACCGCTTGGAATTAAATTACTTTCACGTAGGGTGTGGGAGGATGGGGCATCTGCCTTTGTGAAATCGATGCGATCTTTTAAGAGGCGTAATCTTATTATTAACAATATGTACCGGACGTCCGTTTCATTAAGCCCCCATTCGGACAATGCGGAGCTCTGATGACCCTATTCGTCCTTAACATCGAATAATTAATGGCGGGAGATAATTGATTCGTCGAGCAGTAATAGTCGAAAAACCACGTTTCGAGATATTTCAGAAGATAGCTTTTTGTGTGTCACCGATCTTTTAGCACTGTTTCTACTTAAAAACGGTTAACTATGCTAATTCGAATGAATATTTATGCAGAACATGGTTGAACCATACATGGTTAAACGATAATGGAGATTTAATAGTCGAAGTGAAACGATTGAACTTCCACTATTCTCGAGCCGGAGATCGATGGAGACAGCCCGTACGTTCCTAAAATAACGATACGACTCGATCGAGAAAATGGTGATCGGATCCGACGACTACTAATCTTGCTTTGATATTCAAACATTCCGTGGAGCACGGTCTTACTCACCTAATTATGAACAGATAACACGTAGTAAATCTTGCGAATACCCAGGCAATAACACAGTCACCTACGGCTCACTATCTTTTATCAACATTTCACGAAACGTTAGCAACGGTCTCATTATCTCCGTCTCGCGATGCGTAGTACCCGCATGAGGGAAAATAAGAAAAAGAGGGACGAACGCGACGGAAACCGGAGTATCGGCCAGTGAATTTGTAAAATTGGATGAAACTCGGATAGGACTTCACTCGTCATCGAAGAAACCCTTCGTACACAATAATCCCGTAATAATTTTAGCGACCGTCTCTGTTCAGAAAAGCTGCTCTCGTGTAACTCGAGCTGCTCTTTCTCGATTTCCTTTGACACCGCGTTGGAATAACGCAAACTCGTCGATAAATTATATAATACGATAAATAACTATTAAGAACCGATTGAACGGGTGTTTGTAAACAAATAAACGCGATTTTCCACGGTGAAGTATACGGAAGTATGGAACAAACTGTTACGAAACTAGATAGTGAAATTTTTTATCTCGAATGTCTTAAATAGCTTATGCTGTTCGAATCGTTTCGCCCGAGGGAAGTACACGTTTCAAAGATGGTAATAACACGTTTCGTTTCAAGGTCGTGGCTCTATGGTATCCCGAAGAGCTGGCGAGTCGAAAAAAATCTTTGGTAACGTGGGGAATTCGCTGTTTGTAAGAGATTCGAACACGGGATACTTTATATGTACTTCAACGCACTAATTAACCAACGCATCCTTCAATTTAACCGATAGCGATTCTGATCGAATCGAGAAAGTTAATAACTTTTTACGACCGGAGCAAATATATGTTTTAAAATTTATTGAAATTGGAAAAGTTCAAATTGAAGAAATTACAACAAAGGTAAAACGAGTCAGTTATTTTCTATTCTGTATCCCCTTTATAAGAAGCCTGAGAAACACTTTGTACCCTAAGGCTTCGGTTTACCCGCATGACATTTGTTTGAATCGTCATTTCGTGGATCATTTATCATTCGGTCAGCACCTGCTGTCCGATTAAGAAACGATATCACCTCCGTTTTATGCTTTGTACACCATTCAAATACTGGCACGTTCAAAAACTACCTTTTTTTATTTCTTTCATGATCCAATCTGATCTGACCATACATCTTCAACTATTTGTCTTCAAATGTGTCGAGGGATTTTGCATATAAGCTTCAAATATTTTAAAGACTCAATTTGCATAGAAAGAAGAGTGATCGAACCCTGAAGAGGTTTTCACTCAAACGAAACTGTGTTTGTTTCGGAATAAAGTTTATTGGAAACATTACTGGGGAAAGATAGTTTGAGAGATCGTTTTATGGGCACTTATACAAGAGGTAATAGAACACGAACTAGGTAGGTGTTAATTCCACGATATAATAAGCTCGCAACCGCTCCGGTGCTTTGATCGGAAACACTGACTGCTTTCATCATCATCTTCGTCAGATTCACTTGATAACGGTACCGATAACATTCCAATACGTCCAGCTATCCTGTCACCATATGACTCTCAATAAGATGCTCGAGACTTTCACGGCCAGGATTTACTACCACTCCAGGCTTCCGGGTGTAAGGCTCTGTCGTTTATGAATACTATCCTGACGTTTCGCCAACATTGCAGCTTCATTAGAACCCGATGCACACTAGTCGTTGACTGAAAACTCGTCGGCACAAAAATCTACGTCATGAAACCTACACATTCTTCGCGGCGAAAGGAATCGAAATGTCCTTTACCGTTTAGCAATCGAAAGCTTCGTTTTCGAGATGCAGCCGATTACAGATCCACTTCCGGGGTGCCATTTACGAACACTGCCTAGGTATTAGCTAATTGTATGACGCGGAGTCGAATTTACCGTTTTACGATACGAGTTCAAAATTGAGTACTCGAGTTCTGAGCTTCAATTTTTAATTTTGATCAGCTGATCGAAAGGTACCTGAAACTACGAAAAGCAAGATTGTAAAGAATTTTTAATCTGTCATTTTCACGATGGGTGTCTCTTTCAGGACACCTTGTACATCGAATCGTTAACCAGGAACACTTTAATAGAATATTTTTAAAAATCCCTGTAATGAGAAACGCGAGAATGCTAGAGATACTGCGACAGAGATATATGGGTACGGTATAATTCACGGTGCAACTAGGAGGAACATGATTCATCTAAGAATAAAGTTAGTAGGAGGTTGTTTTGAATCGCATAAAAGATACAATTCTTCCAGGTTTAAAATGCCGATTGCTCTGCCTATCGTTTGTGAGTCTAATTTCGAGAACACACTTGTAAGAGGGAAACGTTAAAAATACCCAATGATTTGATAATCAAGCTTGTTATCAGTTTTATCACTCTTTACTCTGTCTGTTTTATCACGTGCTACCTCACACGGTGATAAAGACATATATGTAAATACAAGATGATCAGAAGAGCTCATCGGAAGGAAACCTTTTCGAAAATGTAACTGTCCAAATTATTAGATATTCCAATAAATTTTTCCTTTTTATAAATAAGTCTTAATTCGTATCGCCGTCGAATCGTTGAAGTCGAAAGTTTTACAAAGTCGAAGACGCAACCTGGAAAGTTCTAACGAGGGAAAAGCGTTTTGGGTTGAAGCAGCTGGCTTCCGGATTTTCCACGTAGCTAATGGGACAGCTGTAGGTATTCAACAACGACGCCAGATCAACGGCAAGGTCAATGATTTTCCGAGCAGACCGATGAACTTGCGCCTCACTCGCACCATCGTGCACCAACAGAGGCACCGTGAGAGAGGAAGAGAGAGAAAGAAAGAGAAAAAGAAAGAGAAGAGGCAAGGTCGTTGCCTAGATAACAGTTGCAAGGTACAGTTGGCTCGCATGCTTGGAACTATGCGACCAGACGCGATCATGGAAGAAGGGAAAAGGGTCCTGAGAGAGTTCCTGCACGATATAAATTATCCTTCTCTTTGGTTAGATAGAGGCATGCTTAGACCCCGTCCGTGCTATCGATCCGCTCACGGTCCGTTCGATCGAATAATGCTTCGGTTCCGATCGAAACAATAGAATGATATTTGATCGAATCGAGGGTAGATCGTGAGCGGATCGATAGTGTCGATCGCAGAATGTAGCCAGTGAATCGGAGAATCGTTCACAAGAGCAAAGAATAGAAATTAACGTTTAATCGAGAACGGTCTGCCAGCGGATCGACAGTGCTGATTGTACGCGTTCGATTGAAAAGTTACTCCCTGTGTAAACAATGGTACGATATTTAATCGAGTCGATAATGGATCGCGAGCGGATCCCGTAGGTCGATCTTACAACTTGGAGAAAACTTGCGCTCGGACGTTAAAGGGAAAAACGCGGTTGATAACTCGTCTACGAGTTTTACCGTTGGGTAACAGGATATTACGTGTTAATCCGCCCACGCGAGTGTCGTCCTAACCATGTCTCTGGTACGACGAGAAGGACGGTGATACCGATTGCTTCGGAAGGATCGAATAGTTATCGAAATTGTGCTGTTTGATAACAAGATTATGTTTCGTTCGGATAATCGCAGAATTGCTTACCGGTAAGCTGATATCGTGCCTAGAGAAACCGGTGCTCGTTTCCTGTCGGTACATAAACGCGTTGAAATATTTCTAATTTCAACAAAATACTCGAGCCTTGCAGATCCGTTCAGCGCGATTAACAAAAGAGAAAAGTATTCGTAAGATGAGCAGTTAAAAAGCGGTTTCACCTGAATCATCCGGTTGATCGATGTCGCGTTACTCGGCAAGGTATTCGGGAAACAAACGCACGAGGAAGAGGAAAAGCCGTGTGCGAAACGGCGAAGGGGATCATTTATTATGCTCGGGTATAACTGCCTTCGCGAACGAGTATAATGAGTGTAAACGTTGGCAAAAACACAGGAAGAAAAGGGTTATTGATGCAACTAACCACATTGTTGGAATGACTGTGCGAATTCGTCGGAGAAATACCCTTCGAGCAATTCCGCGACATGCTTTGACGCTCCACGTAAGAACCAGCAGGTAGCGATTGAGGATATCCTCTGTTATATACATACATTGGTAGCCGGTTTCAATGTGATTTTGCGACTAGGCGGCATTGAAAGAAGCATTACGTATGACTGGTGCGATTGCTCGTCCGTTATAACAGTATAGGATACCGTCTTAAACGGCCAGTTAATAGGAGGGACGAGACAACGAATATTTCATTCAAATCTCCGTTCAGATGTTACAGACGTTCTAATGGGTGTTAATCATTTCGTTGCGCGTGACGTATACACGGTGTTTCAAATCAAAAGATCCTTTGTGGGACAGATTCATTCTTTCACCCGCGAATAGCGGACCGCTGCGGTATTTATACGCTTTCAAATTTTTTATCATTCGTTTTTTAAACCGAGTATATCGATTACAATACTGGTCTTCACGCAATCAGATGTCCACTGTTGAGGACGTAGGAAGAAATTTTTTCCTTTCAAGAATTTTGAGAAACTACGTAAAAGTAAAATTTCACCTAAATACGTCGGAAAAGAAGGGAGCCGAAAATTTCAATCGGTGAACGACGAGGATCAGATAGAGGGAGAATCAAGGAGAGAAGAGGAGGTTACATTATCGGCGTGATATCTCTGCTTATTTTCTTTGGTCTGGCTCGATGCTCGGGAAGGACGAGCAGGCCAGAGTGATGTAAGAGAGATGTACCTACAGGGCGCCTCTTCTTCCTTCCCTGTTCCCGTCCTTTTCATCCTTTTCCATCTTAAACGAGCTAATTCTCTTCCTCTTTATTTCTTAGCTGGTCGCTTTCTTTCTCTTTCGCGTGTACTCCCCGTTCGAAAGAAGCACCCATCCAGCCAGGCTCTGGCCCGCTTGAATTTAACGTGGCAGGTGCCTGCTGAATGGACATTGGGGCTCCGGTTCTTCCTTTCTTTTCTCTTTCGCTCTTTTGCCACTCTTCTTCTCGCTCTTTCCCTTTTACTCCTCGTTTTTCTTCTTCTTCTTCCTTCTCTATCTGCCTGTCTATGCCAGCGTTTCCCAACCGTCGACAATCCACCGTCTTGGTAACGCTGTTACGGAGGTGATATAAATTTGGGGACGTTGCAACTTTTTCGTCATAATAGACCTCGCTTCCTGTTGCTAATCTCGACACGATTCTACAATCTTATTTTTCACCAAACCACATTCTGCATTCTCGTTATTCTATTTTTAGGCTGGAATTACCCTACTTAACCCTTTCCCGTATTTTTACGAGTCTCACTCGTGACGCACTTACAGCTCAAATATGACAAATCTTATTTAAACTTTGAACATACTTCAACTTGAAGTTTAAGTTCAACTATAAATTGCATTATCAAGGATCCCTGAAAATAAAATACTCGCATCATTTTAATTTTCTTTGTTCGTTTTAATGTTGTGGCCTTTATAGTTAATCTTGACTGACGCATCTGTTAAATAAATGGCACTCAAACCATACTCAAACTTTGAACATTCTTCAACTTGAAATTTAAGTGCAACTATAAGTTGCATTATCAGAGATTCCTGAATACAAAATACTCGCATCATTTTAATTTTCTTTGTTCGTTTTAATGTTGTGGTCTTTATAGTTAGTCTTGACTGACGCATCTGTTAAATAAGTGGTACGGGAAGGGGTTAACAGTTTACAGAACTCTGTAATCTTCGTGAACATAGATTTCCTTGAAGGAGACCTCGAATGATTTATCCAGCTCATCGAAGGTCTCGTTTGTTGGTAATACGAAAATAGGCTCTCTCAAAATATATAACACGTAGAATGACGAACAGCAACGCAGTAGCGAACATCGCCATCGATCGATGCAATCAACAACCAAAGTAGCCGGTTAAAAATGGTTTGCGCTCCTTAAAAGTGCCTCAGCTTCTTACGCGTTTCGTAATTGTTAAGTGGCTTGATTTCGCATCTATCGATTGAGCTCTCAAGGGTCCGCGTGCCATTGGTAAATGACTATTTTTGGAGAACAAGAATATACGCCCTTCGTAGCGAAAGGGTTAAAGAAGAATAGCGGCGGGACCGGTGTAACTGGCGGACGTCGTGCCGGTTTCGCAACTCACTCGTCGCCGCTTCAAAAGGCAACAACTGTCCAGCCTCGTGCTCCTGATCATTTACAGACAGAGTCACTCTCGTTGACGAGCCTTCGCGTTACTTCTTTTTCTACCGAATGGCCTTCCATCCGCGCGATTCCACAGAAGAAGTCAACGTTGCTACTTCAGCCAGTGTAGTCAACCGGCCAGCCGACTGCCATATTGCATCCGAGATAATTCACGGGACTCGCGGATAAAAAGAACCGTCGTCGTGCAACGATTTACAACCATTTTTCTTTACGTTTTACCCTTAATTACGTATCCCGTTTGTGTCAACGAACGTACGAGTACGTTTCTGTTACGAAATCGGCGATGCGCGTTATTAAAATGTACATTCGTGATCGCTCATCTCGACAAAAGAATCGCCGCGCTAATTGGACCATGCTATTTCGCTTTGAACTTTGACGTTTCACGCTCGTTGAGCTCCACGAATCAAAGACGGGAAAATGAAATGCGCTAGGAAACGATGCACCGTGGAACAAAAGTGAGCAACGAAAAAAGGAAAATTACAAAATTGCCGTGGAACGACCGCACAAGTCGACGACATGCCGCGCGAGTATCGCTTGACTCTGTAACCCGGCGTTTTGCTGGCATTTGCGCCCCTTAATGCGATCACTTTTCATTCTGCTTCCGTTTCTCTTTCTCCCGTTCGCTTTCCTCCCTTTTTTGTCACTTCGACCAGTGCCTTTGAAAGTATGCAACAGTCGAGAGACGAATCGCGCTCGAATCGATGCTTTCGAACGAGATCAAGTACGGATCAGTGTGGTAACATCTTCGATTATTCAAACTTCGGATACTGGTGATCTGTGGTAGGACTTAAGCGGTATTATAATAAATAAGTAACGTTACGATTTAACTAGTAATTTACGGTAATACAATTCCAAATTTGCAAATTTAAGCACTTTAAGTTTTATGAAACGCTCCTAGAAATTTTACGATAGGAGTCATAAACTGAAATCTGAGTCTAGAGCGTTTAAATCTGAAATCTAAACGACTGTTATTCAGCTAGCAGCAGAGGTATGTGCGAACGAAACATAAAGGTAATTAAGAAATTCGTCATCGTTCACGGAATATTGTTACCCGCAAGGATTCAAGGCCGAGCCAGTTGTTCGATCCAAGGCCAAATTCCTACTTCCTCGATTTTTCATCGTTTTATTGGAAACACGAGATGCGCGCATAACCAGCGTATACTTTATAAATCTGAAACCATAGCGGAGGAACTATGTATACGTATATCTCGCTATTCTACTTAAAACTATTACTTCTGGATTTATACAGGAAGCGTGGAGTGTTCAAGCACAACCGGATAATTAAAAAAATGCTGTCTTGTTACCCAGAAGCGTTTCAAAGCAGAATTACGCAATTATATTGATTGAACCCAACGACTTATCCCGATAAGTATCATGCGATCATCGGTATGAATGAGAAACTTGAGTCCAACGAAAATGCATAATTAGATTTCCGATACCTATGAAAGATATTCTGCTACTGAGTACTTCCTGTCTACGGAAAGTTATTTTAATTTACATATTTCCCGATAATTTCAAACAATTTATTCTATATTTTTCTATTTCTATTATAATTTAAATATTACAGATTCTGTAAATACATAAACATCTGAAGCTAATTAATCCTCTGTAAAGCTCCAGTGCTAACGCATGTCCAATCCCTTGAAATGGATATTTTATTTACGAACACTAAAATCTCTATCGTATTGGAAAGGGCTTGAACTAAACGATAAATACGGGAGGACCATAAATATGATCATTCGAGACTGGATTACTAGGGATTAGATCATATAAACGAGGGAGAACGATTATGCAGTTATCAATCTAGATCTCACAGCATATACGGTGAATCACAGCCAAAATTATATATACAAATACGTTTCTCCTCGTGAAAAAGTTCAGGTAAAGTATAGGGGAAAAAATATCACGAATCTATATTGTAAATGTATCTATATTTATTATGCAGTAGTGTTAAATGAAACAGAGGCAACTATAGGGAAAAGGTTGACATACCAAAGTTATGTAACATCTCTAACTTGCGAAGATACATAAAAATTTGGGGGATATTAGTGTAATCGAAAAAGATAGACCGCATGAAGAAGCAGCGAGTTCGCGTCGTGAGAAATTCGTGCCCCCGGCTTTTCGCCGTTTTCACTATTTCCTAACTGAAAGTCTGTCGCGGTATGCCGTTCTTCGTAACGACGAGACGTAAACCCGTCGGTGTGCTTTGGCCTCTTAATAGTCCGACCTTGAGCCAGAACTAAGGAGTGCCTTTGCTACAGCATAACCTTCGTATACCTTCATCGGCAGGGCTCAACCTACGACTGACAGAACGGATTTTTCTTCGGTTCTAACCCAATCGACTCTCCGACTCTTCGTAAGCTCAGTTTCAAAAATTCGCGAATTAAGACAAAAATATCAGAGTATTGTTTCTTGTGGGGTTATCTAATGAGAGCTTTGAAAAAGACAGGTAGACTAGTAACACTGACAATGAACGTACAACACCGATACACTAAGGTCTTTTCTTGTCGACAAGTTCGCAGATTACACAACTGAGCCTCTGAAATTGAAAAGAAGGATAATACAATTGTAAGTACTTCCAATCCCTAAAATGGATTATCGTAATTGCCTGACAAGGTCGACAACAGCTCCGAACAAGAAATATCAAACACAATTTTCCCCTTAATTGTGCAGAGTCCTTTTCCTTCTACTGCATAAGTACATAATTTTCGCTTTGTGGATTCTGTTTGGGCTCTCTAGGTTCTCTTATATTCCAGGCAGATCTTAGGTAGAAAACTTATTCAGTTTTCAACGAACGAGTTAATCTCCCGTCTATCGTAAAATATCTGTAGTTCTATTTATTCTATTTATGATTGCAGTTCTATTTATAATAGAACTGTTTCTTTAAATAAAGTACAAGATGTTTCTATGTTCGGTTACTTGAATATACCAAATTCGTGATACCGGTCACCGGTGACCCCTATAGCAGTCGACGCGTCGAATTCTCGAACGAGTGGACGATCGACAACCATCTCCGTTACGAAACAGAGACGGAGCTAATGGAAGATGAATCGCGTTCCAACGGAAACGGAAGAAAGACGCGTACTACGATCAAACGTTAGAATGTCCGAAAGACAAATTAATCTTCGCTGCGATTCAACAGCGTGAGATGGAATGCGTCCGAGGGAGTAACGGGTACAAAATATCCTGCGTACACGAATCGCGAGACCACCTCTCCTTGCTCCTCGTTCAGGGACGACGTAAGTCTTCGAAAACCATGGGGGACCGTCAATCTCGACTTTCCTGACATCTTTCGACATGCCAATGTTTTTGCTTCGTATGATAAACTGGGTTTACTGCGCGTGAAAATAGCAGACCCTCGTATACGTACTTGGATAACCCTACATTCGTAAAGATTGCCCCATACTTTGCAACGCACTTCAAATACTATGAAATGGAAAGAATCCAACCCCTACAGTCTTTCCTGTGTTAGAAGTCCTTACAACCCTATTAATAATATATACTCCACCCTAGTCTTTGTAGAATTAAAAACTCTGATAGGAATAATACTGATAAGCCTATTAATAATACATGTACAACCACCGTTTCACCCTCCGCCAGCTTCGTAAGATCAACAGTGTGATACGCTAGTGATATACGTTCACGTAATCTTGGCTGCAGAAAAGTATATAATTTGCAAGTGTATACTTCTTAAGAATGAATAAATAGGTCATTCGAACAAAGTTTGGCATACATAGATATGGAATAACAAAGAGGATAAAGTTATGGCAATGACGTAAGGAGCAGGCTAATCTCGTACGTGACCCCATTATTATGCCAACTGTGAACCATTTGCCTGGAACAACATCTGCCAGTCAACCACATAACTGGAATTCTTCGACCCTTTTCAACTTGGACCCTTTTATCTCGATTAATCAATTATTCTCTCACGTATCGTGTAAATAATTCATCGATACATATTTCATGTTAACTAAATATTGATTCAACTTAATTGTATAACACGAATTAATTTATAAGGTACGCATAGAATTCGAGTAATTATCTACGATCAGAATATCTAAATATAAATTTAATTTGCAATTGATAATGGAACATTGTTCCAAAATGTCATAATGTTATGTTAATTTCAAACGTACTTATCGCATCCATCGCGATACACTTCGATTATATTGCTGTCTGGTTCGATGTATCGTTCGGACTTACTATCGTTCAAACTTTTTTAGCAAACAGTTGGCGCGTAACGTATTTATCGATCGCATCTCGACGAATGAGAACGTTACTTTCCTCCGTGTTACAATAACGGATTCAAGTTTCAAATAAAACCTGTTTTTAACCTACGAGCTACAAATTTTAAACTACGCAAATAATAAATACACTGACATATAGGTTGTACGTTCAATACGCGAGATCGTAAACTTTTCGACATTTTGATCACGTGATCTCTATAACGATTAAGAACCCGTATAGAATATATCACGAAAACGAGGGAAACGGTTAGATCTCACTGTCACGTCACGCGTTCGATTATAATTATAGTGTTAACTTTCTTAACCGAAATACTGTAGTCGAAGATCATAACGGTCACTGAAGAACTTTCTCAAACGATCCAACGAGCGTATAAATTATTCCGTCCCGAAATTCGATAGCACGGTAGGAGATTAGAGTATGTCGCGAAACGTAGATGTATGTAAAAGGGCCCGCCAAGATCCGTCCCTGGTCTCGGCGAAACCGGGCGGGCTGCTAACTCACCTCGTGCCACATTCCGCTGGCTCTGCCAACGTTTTCGAAGACGAGAATGCACCGAACAGGCCCGAGCACCACCTTTTGCACCGAACAACACACCTGCACCACCCGGCACTTGCTCGTTTTCGAAAATTCAAATGCACACGTGAGAGTTCAGCGGGCTCGCGTACACGCGACGCGATTCGTCCGCGTCGTTCGCGCAGACTCCAACGAGTTTCCCACACACAAGAAACGTCAATTGACGGCTGTCGTTCCCAATAACCGATCGCTACGAGAAGCCGGCGGTTACGCTCCAACGGCGAGAAACGCGCGCGATGTAAACCGTGCGAACGATCAACACAGACTAAACCGCCGCCCGCCGCGCCGCGCCGACCGACTGATCGTAGTACCGTGCAGTTCGTTGATGGTGTAGGAGAAGGGGCAGGGCCGGTGCGAACATTTCTGGAGTCGGGTTCTAAAACTATACGCGATCAAATAACTAAATTATCAATTTTATAAGGATATCTCGTATTTCCTATGTTACTATGCATGGAAACTCGAAACATTTGCTACGAAGTTCGCACGGTTCGCAGAAGTCCGTAAATCGCGGGAAACGAAGTGGTTCGCCACGCGCCGCCTCTCGCTGTATATGGCCAATTGTTGCATCTCTAGACGTTGCACATCCACGCGTTATATTGCCACTCGTATCATTTATTATATAAAAATATATTGCTATGCACTGTATTATTCTACATCGTATCATCTCGCGTTGTATCGAGCGTAGTAGTTTCTAGAAAAAATGGTGTTGTAGAGAAAGGAAGCCCTATCATGTGCTCGAAAGTCAATACGCGATCATTATGCTCGATAATTTGCTATGCACTTCTCTTGTAGATCGTCATTTTTCCTTACAGAACCTCAGAAGGCAACTGCGCAATCAAAAGCAAATCTGGCTTCTCTAGGAAAAATATGACAAACTAGAACATTTCAAGTTCACACATGCATCCAAAGAAAATCTACGTAGCACGTGAATGTACCATTACGTGTTATGTCGTCACGTGCTGTACTTATTACGGTTTTTTGATTTCATATTAGTGCGCACTTTGAAAAAGATACTATTGGCGCCACCTAGTAGCAAGATTGAAGTCGATAAAACAGAAACCTGACGCGAGTAGATGTTCTACTTATAAAAAACACAGTGGCGTAAAAAAAATTATGGCGGGAAATTATTCCCAAATACTTTTTGGCGTTTCATTGATGAATAATTACAATTTATCTACTATTCATCGAGATTTAAAAACTAGAGTATCAATTATGTCAGAATATTTTTAATATTTAGTAGTTGACAGAAATATATACGCACTGCTAATCTTAGTGTTATCTATTTCTTTATTTGCGCAGTACATAGAGAAGCTACGAATTCTTTTTCACATTACTCTGAGTTTTATAAACTAAATCCAAGTCACCTAGCGGTAGTCTAACGATACTAATAAGACTAAATTTTGCTGCTCGACTTCTTGGAGCTTCTAAAGCGTTTTGACTACATTATCATTTGTCACTACTATTGATTCGTTCTTTCCCGCCACGTACATGACCGACGAAGTGGAAAACTACTGGTCGAGCTCGGTCGAGTTGCGCGGAACGAACATGCTCTTCTGTAGAATCGATAGAACCCTGCACGTATCTCGTTCAGCAATACCGACTCGAAAAATGTTTTACCATCTGTCTATCACATAATCCATGGCCGTGTCGGGAACTGTCTGTCAGTGAATAACACGCGCGGGAGGTACTACCCTCTGCAGTCAGGTAGTAAAACGGGGGTGTGCTAGTGAGTTCGTTCCAACGTTAGGTGATCAGCTGTGCTGTTTAACGCGAGTTTCCTCGTCGTGTGGTGTTCTGCGTTGATTTTCAATCGATAGAGATAGATTGACGGCGTATCGAGGAAAGAACAGACACAAATAAGAATTAACGAAGAAGAGTTACGCGGTGGCGGCGATAAATCGGTCGTATTTTTCGGGCGAAGGGGGGGGTCAAGCAAGTGAGGCATGACGGGAACAGGTGACAATAGAGCTTCGCCATGTTAAATTTTACGAGATCGCGAAACGTGCGCCGCTGCTGCTGCTGCTGCTGCTGTTGGTGCTAGTGGAGAGTGAGAGAATTTATTTTGTTTTCTCGACTCTCGTGCTACTTTCCTCAGCGGTGATCCAACTGAAAATCATCCAAGCTGGATAGGTTACCCGAGTATCTCCGCGATACCGTGGACTGGTTTATGGGGTAAGTTTCTTTTTTTTCTTAGTTGGAAGGAAATTTTCACGTTCGAGCTACGATTATCCGTGACAACGGAATCAACGAAGGGAAAAAAGGAAAGGTTAACCTCGACGTCTCGTTTGATGGCCCTAACCTCCCTGTTCGAGGTTGACGCTCTCTCGATACGGTTCGCTACTTCGTCTCGCTCTTAATAATTGTTCGACTTGTTTTCTTTTTTGTTTTCGAAGAGAAAGTAAATCGCAGGACTTTCTGTGTCACTGACCAATCGAATTGCATCGATTCGCGCGATGTCATTCCAAATTTCGTCCGCTACGGTCGCGGAATAAACGCGTGGATGGAATACTGTCATTCGAGCGCGAATCGTTGCCCTGTTTTTCCATAGTTGTTCGTTTGTGTACGTCGTATTTTCGTGTAAAATCGCTGACAACCGCACGATGACTGTCAATTGTCCGTCGTTGAAAGAAGGTTAAAAGATCGTAAGTCAAGGATATCGATATTCGTACGCGAAGTGATCGACTCGAAGGAACGTTAGAAAACGATCGAACGCGTGTTAGGGTGACCATTTATTTTCACGGTGGATTCAGTGTGAAAATACAAAATTTCAACCAACATTTGTGCATAATCTTTTTCTGTGGTTCAACAAAATGTGTTAATTCAAACGTGTGACACTTTAATGGGAATAAGATATTTTAATTATTAGCAGTTTATCTTAAACGAAACGTCGCAAGAACATTTTATAAAAAAGTGACAAAGTTTCGTATTGGTTTGTACGTGGCCTGTTTATACTGGAAGATGACTAGCATTTTATTTTGAATATTTCAAGTCGAGTTTAAAGTGGATTATTTTGCATCTACTTCAAATGCTGATTAATAATAACTTTCTAAAAATCGATACTTTCGATACGATTTATTTTGAGTAACGCTAATTGCTCTCCGACTTAACCTACCCTAATATGATTCCACTTATAACTTAACCTAACTTTATTCTTATATTAATACGAGCAGACCTAACTTAACTATTTAGTGTTGTAAGTTGTAGGTTAACTGCAGTTACTCATAGAATATTATAGAAAGAAGATATAATATAATTATTTATCCGTGACTATCAGTGCTAATAAATTAATGGTCACCCTAAAATATACACGTTAGACGTAAATGACTCGAATTACGTTTATTAAATTTCTTATTTTCATCCATTTTTATCGTGCGATACGTAAGAATCGAGAAAGTACACGCGGTTTATTTGAACTTACGTAAACGTAAATTGTTATCTTTCGAGAAAAACTGTTAAAGACGTAACGTTTATTATTTTCTTACGTAGTGTTACATATCGAGTGGTATTGCGTTTGTCATTATGAAGCTTTATATGTGATGACATTTATTGTGATATCTTCAAAAATGTTTTACGAAGATTCAATAAATATATTATTCGTTGAGAGTAGTTAGACCCGTAAATCAAAATAGTATGTCTATTGAATTTTTAGGTTATCATTTGTTGGATTACTCGTAGAAATAGAATTGGATTACCTGTTTGTGTAGTATTAAAAATGAACATGCGTCACGTTGCCCTTATATTTCTTTCTTTGATCATACCGTGACACGTGTAGTACATACGTGTTTATTTGTGCTTGTCATGTTCGGTAACGTTCGTTATTGTGTCTGATGCACGGTTACTCATAAAATTGAGACGCGAAAATTGCAGGGAAAATACGTATTTAAGATACCATATTATAAAGGTAATAAGGTGTATGAGTGACAAAACACTTATCCCCTTTTAACTTTTATATCATTTTCTGTTAATTCCGCTTGCAATTTTTATGAAGTTCAATTCTGTGAGTAACTAAACTTAAATATTCTGGTAAAGTAAAATATAGTATATTTATTGTGTTAGCGTTAAATTACCTACAATATATGTCGATACCAAAGAAAACCCGATATTTACGTTCTTATTGCAATCGATAACAAATATCAATGAAATTTTTATCGAAATCTGTTGTCGATCGTGATAAGACTGCGAAGCGTACTCCTTTATCACAATACAAAAACCTGTCCATTGTACTTATTGTTGTAACACCGAGATAACATTATAACTTATTATGATCAGAGTCGCCCCTAGTATTTAAAAAGAGAAATTATATGTTTCGAATAGTATCGACTTCTGTGCCTCGTAATCTGTAGGGGCGACTCTGACCTCAATAAAAATTAAATATAACAGTGTCGATGAATCTTAATTTATTTCGTCGTCGTTCGTTGTCGCCTTAAGAGTTCACTACGCTAATTTCACTCTGACGTTCTTTACGCTGACGGTGCGTAAAGCAATAATTTATCCGTACAGACAAAACCTGCGAGAATGTGTGAAATATGTAAATAATTTTTTTTTCGCCGTCAGTTGACTGCTGTCATTAAACGTTCAATCTTTTACGTCGGAATTTTTAGATTTACCGCACTTATGTAGTTTCGATATATGGCCTTCTCATTGGTACTTAATATTTCGCTTCAGAATTTTCAGTATTGGCACATTTATAACGAAGTTCTGATATCTGGTCCTAATTAAGACTCGGAAGAAAAGGCCATATAAAGGGAACTTTCTTGCCAAATCGCCGAAAATTGGAAGTAAGTTTGAAACTTCTAAACTCCATCAAACTCGTCAGAGCGTGAAGAACGAACAACGGAAAAATATATGTATAATTTGCGGTTAAATGTTTTTGTTTTAATTTCCTGTTGTGGTTGAAAATATGGTTTTATCGCGGTGAGTGGAACAGAAAGGGAGCTCGATAAGGCTGTTCATTTCAGTGGTATTCGTTCATTTTGAAAATTAAGTCGTTTATCGCTTTGAAACGCAGTGTGCAACATTTTAAATCGCAGTTGATTAACATTTTATAAAACCTGGTATTCACAAAAGGTGAAACATTGCAAATGTTTTCTGCTTGTACGCAATAATAATTGCGTCAATTTGAATGAAACAAACTTTTATTTCTGTGATTTTACTCTGGTGGTATAAGAAAAACACAAAAAAACAAGGAGTGTTCTATTTGTGGAGAATCTGATCTGCAACGCAATTAGAAACATAAAATTGATAGGTTGTTTTCCTGAAACGCGAGACATTCTATGGAAAATTTGCAGACTGCAAAATTTGGAAACGGGGTCGGTGAACGATACGGTGGCAATAAAACGGGACTGCGCTGTATCGGAACAGTTGGCGATACATTAATACCGTAATTCGCCGATACGTTGGCCAACTCCAGATGGCTAAATCGTTTTGCAGCGGTCGTTAGCGGTGGTAGGAAACGTTGCTCTCTGGGAGATCTCTCGAGCAAAACAGAAGACAATGGTTCGGTGATTGTGGCCAGTCAGTGGGCGTGTATACAGGTCGTGTACACTCGAAACACTTCCATCCGCTGCTCGGCGTGTTTACGGCGACGGGACAGCGCGGAAAAATCAGGCAAATAGTGTGATCGCTGGCTCGAAACGGAGCTGCCCGATGAGTCACGGTGTTTCGCGAGCAGATCGGCTTCCTCGATGAATCACGCGCGATTTTTCGCCAAAGCCTCCTGCGACGTTCTCGAGCTTCTGCGACATCGCGTTTCCTGTCACATCTACCGTTAATAGTCACCGATAGTTGCTCTTATCGAGAAAGTTTATGTAACTTGTTGGACACCTCGACTCTATTTACTCCTCGAATCAAACGAGATTTTCCGTCTCTCTTTTACATCGTTAGCTTCCGAAAGTTTGTAGTTTCGACATTCGTATATCCGAGCAAGGATTCGTAAGATAATACGCGGGTTAGACGTAGGTTGTTGAACACCGCGTACGCGAGTAGAATATAAAACGTGGCGCATTGTATTCCTTAAATATATCCACGCCCGACCAACTTACACAGTCTGTCCAGATAAAGTAGTTTTATCAAAACTTTTGACGATAGCAGCTTTCGCTAACGATACCGCGTTACACAACTTTACGTGCACGTACACGTGTTGGTACCGTATGCGTTGTCGCCCTTTCCGCAAACAAACTTATCGCGCAATATCGCTTTATGCGTTTTATTTCTGACAGGGAAACTTTCTTTTAAAATCTCATCGACCACGAATACTCGTTTCATTTTTTACCTGGTCGTGACCAGTAGTTATACGTAAAATATCGTTTAACTCCAAAATTCTCCTGATTCTCCTTTAAAATAATAATCTCCTTTAACCCTTTGAGGCACAAAAATAAATCTATGTTGCACAGGAATGTGTTAAATGAAACAAACTTGGTAAATTTTGATTAATAAAGGTACAACATTATGTAAAAATATAACAAAATTAATTAAATTGTTAAGAATATACAACATAAACAATAAAGAAAAATTTTGTTTGTATTACTGCACAAGTTCTATGGCGGGACAATTGAAATCCCACTATACTTTCATCATTTGCAAACAAATTTAACCATTGATTTATATTATAAAAATCGTTACTCGCTTATGAAGAACTAATTTTTGTAGAAATTAACTTACCTCTGCGATTTTTAACGTGAAACTAAGAAAAAACAAATGTGAGTGCTATACACCTTTCGTTTATAACAATTGCTCAGCCGGTAATTGCACATTGAATGTTGCCAACACAATGAATACGTTTGTAACATTATTTGGGAACATTACCAACTGCTTTATGTAAATAAAACCTATGCAAGATTTCTTGCAGTAGGGACTAAAAATGTCTCACCATTGAAATACATCAAAAAGGCGGGACACTTTTAATCCCACCGTGCCCCAAAGAGTTAAACAGATTCGATTGATAAAATTAGGATTGTATTAGATTAGGTTTACCTCGAAGATGTTCTACTCTCGGTCGCTCTCATTAGCCTTAACGATGTCTTAACGATGTTATCGATGTATCATTAAATATCCATACTGTATCGATAATCGATAGCATCAGCTATAACGCAACGTCTGGTAATACACTGCATTGTAATGTAGTACGTAACAATAAAATGACGGTACAAATTTCACACCGTAATCCGCGGTAATAATCGAGTCATTTTTAACGTTGAAAAATCGTTTTGCATCGGTCGCGTGTCGTAATTGCAAGTATTAGGTTGCCCGGAAAGTTCTTTTCCTTTCTTTCAATAGGTGTTAAGTTTAAAATATTTTGCGTTCAGTGTATAATCTGTTCTGTTCTACCACCTTCTGCCATCTTTCTGGAAGCCTCATAACTTTTCCAAAATTTTCTTGGTTTACTGCTCAAATATTTTGCAAGACCATTTTTTATTTCATTAACTGATTTTTTATTACGAAGAAAAGTTTTTAGGGAAAGTACAAATTATAATCCGATCGAGCAATGTCTGGGGAATATGAGGATGTGGTAGAACATCCCAATCGAAGTCTAAAAGTTTTTTTTTGCACAGGTAAAGAAACGTGTGGCCCGTTGCATGCTGGAGAACACCACGACTATTCACCAATTCCGGACGTTTTTTGATTATAGTCTCCTTAAGTTTTTCTAGTTGCAATATTTCTCGCTGTTAATTATTTCCCTGTGGTTTTCATGGAGGTAGACTATGATAAGACGAGTATCAGAGGTGGATGGACGGTCGCTGCGACTTCGTCATTAAGATTAAAATTTCCGGCTTTAAACCTCCTAAACCAAGTACAGATGGTTTGATCAGTCATAGAATGGTCCCCATAAACATTGCAAACTTCCTTTGCAGTATTTTCAGGTGCAACGCCTCTTTTAAAACAGTAAAACATGACAGGACGCAAATGTACCTTTCGATGTTCCATCTTTCACAACAGAAAAAATACAGGATTCAATTTCTATCGATGCTGAAAATCCTCGTGTAATGCCACAAAATGACTGGCAATTAATGCTGGAGTGATCTGGATGTTTACTTAAGCAACAATGTAAAACTTTGAGCGACAAATGCGAGAACTTTTCGGACAACCTAACATCGCACGCGCAGCATTCCGAAAGTACAGAGAATTAATAGCGACAGCTTCAACGCCCAGGAGATTAAATCGTAGTTTTTTTACGGATCACGAAAAAGGGACAGTCGAAAGCTTGTTGTCCTTGCGCGAGGATAAGAAAGAGGTAAACCGAGTATCACGGTTCATCTTAATCCTGAAACGGAGACATCGTTCCCGCAGGACGTGTTAGAGCACGTAATCGTCCCTAGCTGGCGATGTTGTATTTACTTGACATTCATCGCCAAGTTCTCGTTATCTTCGCGTTCATTTTTCACGGTAATGTCGTCCGACGTTCGTTGGCAACGATACTCGTGAATGGATAAATGTCACTCGATTCACGGGCAGACGGGCTAAAATAATTGACGCCGCCAACGATCGTGACCCGCTCCTATTCTCCCGGCGCAACGTGTCGCAACTTCCATACATTTTTCTATCTGGAATGTAAACAGGTGCGAGTACTGTTGCGTAATCTTTCTCGCAAATTCGATTAGAATCTCGACTTTATACGGAATCGAAATAAAAAGATTCGACTTAAGCTTTAAACCATGGGATTATATAATTCTGGCTGATCTTCGTACCCTTCCTGCACGATTTTTGCTAAAATTTGAACGGTGGTTCACTTACTTCGTAAGTACAGTAAGCACCACCTTTTATATTTTTGTAAAAAAAATTATTTGAATATCTCCGAAAGCGAGTAACCTTTTAATTAATTCTCGAGTCGCCACGACCTATCAAACCGCGTTAATTTCGTACGATTCGAACGGCGTGCCACAAATTCGAGTCGGTGCGAGCCACCATAAGTTAATTAGTGTCAATATTTATCGTACCGCTATGAAAGAGATAACCGAATTGGTCCCTGACAGCGCTACCACGTTTCGCGTTCGATACCTTCGTGTTTCGTGTTTCGCTCTGTCGTTTCCATTGCTCGAGTTTCCCGTAATTCATTTGATAGAATTTTTATCGATAACCGATACATCTTCTGGACTACTTTGCGTCGTTTCGCTCTACCTTTTTTTTTTGCTGTTGCTCACAGCGAGCCACTTTCCACGAGTTCGCCCTTCTTCCTCGAGAACGGCTGCGAATTGTTCTTTAATTTCAGCTCTGTTTCAAAGAAATTGTACTTCCTTTTCTTTTTATTCTTCCGCCCTTTTTGTTCGTCTTTCTCCTTTTTTTAACGTCCATTTGAAACGCGATCGTGACCTGTTTAGCGGTAGCAGGTTTTTGCTCGATCTTACTTACGGAAATTATTATTTCATTGTAAATCCTCGAATAGTCTTAAAGGATCTCGTATTTTAATGCCACGCAAAGAAATGGAACGAAAGATTTAGGATAAATCTACCCTTATCGATCACTTTGAGTAGAACAATATTTTATTTTGCAATTGCATATGTCATACGTTACGAAACGTTATAATATCATGCAGTAGCTGGCCTTAACCTTTCGTATTTTGCGGCTCGAAGCCTGTGAACCAGTTGCGCCTACTTCTTCGTCCAGAAAATATGTACGTAGGTATATCAATTCGCGATAATGCACGTACAGTTCATATTGTTCGCAAACAAAGTTACTTTCGTCCCGTGTTTACTTTCGTGGCGATTCGATTTTAATTTAAACATACTGCTGGTACGACCCCGTGACCTTTCTTTTCTTTTAATTGCTCTTGCAATAACTCGCGTGTTAACCCTTTCCTTTCTTACTTTACTGTTATAGGTAACGTCGATTTAGTTAATCGTAAAATTAGAAGCGTTCATTGGGAACTGAAATATTCTTCGTTATTTTCTTCGGTAGCTATTCTTGCACCTACTCTTTATGTATCGAGAACGAATTAAAATTCAGTGTTATCCTAGAATGTAAATCATGCTCGGACAAAGAATTCCCATATTGTTAATATACCCACGAGAAATCAGCTCATTGTTTTGATCGGGAATAAATCTCGTATACTCGGTTGTGTATTCGAAAAAGATTGATAAATTAAATGGATTATTTCGTGCTGGCTTGAAAAATATGAGTTACATGACGAACCTTGTATTCGCAAAGAGAGTTGTTCGACCTCACCTTCGTAGATTGGTGTAGTCATCGTCGCGATGTCAAAGATATAGTTCCCGCTTTGATACAGCGAGTTCGTAAATTAAACTGTGGTCGGCGAAATCGAAAGCTCTCGCTTTTCTCCGAATCGATTTTATGCACTTTGGATTCTGAAGAGTTTTACGATATCGCTATATCGTGACGGAGACTGTAAGCAGCGAATACCGAGGCGAAAGAACTTGTTCGGTTTCGCTGATCGCTAGTTTCTCCCGTAATTGCATTAGAACGATAGACAGAGAGAAACTGCAATTGATGTTGGATGATGAAGGACAGAGAAGACGAACGAAGAAGAGGGAAACAGAGAGACAGAAATGCCGTCCTTAGGGAGGAAGCCCCTTTGTGCGCAGATTTTAACCCCCTGCCTCATTCTCTTTCGCAAAAATTCACACATATTTTGCCTCCGTATATTTCTTTCTGTATACAACTCTATATTTGTTTATTTCAAGATAATATTTGTATTAAGCAAACGATTAACACGTCCCCGTATTTCGTATGTTTATTATTTTAAAACCGAGTTTATCAAATGAAAGTTTCAAGTGCAAAGAACATATTAGTCGCAGTAGAAATTCTGCTTCAGTATAATGGACTTTTTCATTTCTGTTTTTTTTTTTTATCTTGATATATGACTATGTAGTCTCTATGACTATAGAATCAATATGTGACTCAGTGGTATCATCGATATACGACTGACCACCGAATCTCTATCAATATGTTATCCACTGCAGAATCTTCTATATGCTGCTCTTGGTATACGCTGAACTTCATTTTTCCTTTTCATATGTCATATATTATCTATTGTAGAATCCTATTGCGGTTGCACAAATCTCTTCTTATTTTTTCCAGAAACACGATCCATCATGAAACTTTTCTCAGAAATTCATACAGTGATTTTATTCCTCCTATTCCTTTCTTGTCAGAACATAATTCAGAAGACGTAGAATCTTAAGTTTCTTTGTTTTCTTCAGTTGTATTTTCTTTACTGTTATCTTTGTTACTCCAGCTATATGTATTTTTCTCATTTTTACTTTTTCTCGTCACTTTTCTGTCAATATTTGATTCGTCATAGAATCTTCTAAGCTTTATTTCATGTATGCACTGCAGCTTTTCTATCAATATCACCGTAGCAGCTCGAAGTGCATAGCAACATTGCGCTTCCTTCACGTGTTGCTTTTCCTATCGATATCGACTGCATTATCAATCCAGGTACAAAGTGCACATTTCTATCATTTTTCCTTCTGTTTACCGCTCTCGGTACACAACTCACCGTCCGCTGTTATTTCAGGAGTAACACAGGTACAGTGTTTTCTGTACCTGGTGTTTTCTATTAATATATAATCCGTGTGTTACTCCAGGTGTGTAACGTTTCCTTTCTCCCTTAACTCATTACTTTTCCTATCAATACACAACTCGTCATAATATCTCCTGTTACTCCAGGTGCGCGAATGCTCATTTTCTTCATTTTTCCTGTTCTTTTTTCTCTCTTTCCGCGCCTCTCACACGACCGCCAATATTCCCCTCCATCGGCATTATTCCCCACTCCCGGAGATGGCAGCGTCACGACCGCGAGTTGCTTTCTCCGTTTATCGTGGTGTGTCGGCCGATAGCAGATAGCGGTCGCGGCGCTGGTACCTGGCGAACGCCTGGAGAACGTTGCCGTCAGTTTGTGCCTCGTTCTTCGTTCACTCTGCATGTATCCCTGATCGGTGCGATCTTGTGTCTCCTCTCCGATCGTCTCCCCTCTTCCTCTCTCCACGCACCTCTTCCGACCTTCCAGCTTCCTTTTTACTTTATCTTCCATTGTGCGATAGTGCATATCCTCGTGGATCGGTCCAGTGTCGGTTCGATGTTTGGTCTGGGAAATAGAAAGGTGCTCAAGTACTCGGCCATCGATACTTCTTTCTCTATCGACGTCGAAGACACCGTCACGTGTTTCTGCAGGTCAGTTGTTGATGCGTGCGTTCCTTTCCAACGTTCTTTCGCCGCGAGTAGAAATGGCCGCGTGTAGCGACACACTTTAATAAGAATTAACGCGTTTAACGCAGTGAAAACGGACGTATGTGGCACGACAGGATGCGATCGCAATTATGCGTAGCAGTGATGCACGAATCGAAACTCTCTGCGCTTCTCGGATTTTACTACTTTTAAATTTTGGCAATTTGATAATAGCAGTTCCCGTTACGCACGTGATCTTGTAGCAATGGCCACCGGTGACCCTCGCGATGTCCATCAGACGGAGCATCCAGATGTTTTATAAAAAATATACGGTAGAAATTACTTTATTCTAGCCGTTTAACATTTACAATCTCGTTATGGTAATACAGCGAGAAAAAGTCCATGAATATTTTATTAGCGATGCATTTACACCACGATATAGATACAATAAAGAGAATTATTTTATGATTCAGAAGCGAGATATGAGCCGTTCACTGTACAAATCGATTAACTCCACTTTTTGAAAAATCTGAAATTTAAGTGTAAAAGCACTTGGTATGTTAACTTTTTATGTTCATACAAATTTTTCCAAACATAAACGATTAACACCATTAAACGACAATTTTGGCTACTGAATAATAAATAATTCAGAGGCCATTCTGAAATAAATTTTGTCTATTCTTTTTTATAATTTTACATCTTTTAAATGATAGCCAGATTTATGCATTCTGCACACTTTAGTTGAGTTTATATTACCAAAGGAATTTTAAAAACCTATGCACATTATTCGTCGCATTTGTTTTATGGATTTGTGCATTGAACGGCTCATATTATGCTGGAATTTAACTCCGTTTTTATCCCTCTATTAATTGAAATTTGACAAGTATTAAATCTTTTTTAAGAAAATCAACATTGTTCGAGTCAACAATTTTTCCTGTGTTTATCAGAGTTTTTTAATTCCACCGTGTTAACATATGTTAACAATCGACCAGCGAATATTACGCGTAAAAAGATAATAAAATATCTTCGCCATAATGATTAAAGATTCGAAGTTGTTCGCGTCTCGAGGATTGTTTGAACGGTGTTGATAACGAGCGTACGAGAGATCGCTTTTGACACGTCAGCCAACGCGCCAACTGAGACAATGTGCAAACAATTGCTGGCGTAGGAATTAACAGCCTTATCGGCTCAAATAATGAGGCTTGAAAAAAGAGCCTCACAAAAGCCCCATGGTCGAGGAATTTTTCGATCATTGCGATAGAAACGTAACGATCGCGTTTATTACGAAAACTCAATGCGTTATTGTACCTCCTTTATAGTTTTGTAACTTATGACTCATGTCCTCTGATGGCTCGAAGAAAAATATCGAAGCATAACTCGAAGATTTCTGTAAGAATACGCATTGAAAATTGCATTTCAAACTTTAAGAAAACCTAAAAGGTTTTTAGAACTATTTGGAATTTTAGGAAAATTTAGGGAGAGGGGGAGATTAAATTTAAAAATTCGAATTTGACTACTCAGAAAATTTACTCTGTTCTCTGACAATATTTAAACATAGAAGTGCAGTATATTCATACAGCTTAGGACTGATTAACTTTGAAAATTCGAACTTGACTACTCAGAAAATTTGCACTGTTCTCTGACAATATTTAAACAGTTACGGAAGTGCAGTATATTCACACAGCTTAGGACTGATTAACTTTGAAAATTCGAACTTGACTACTCAAAAAATTTGCACTGTTCTCTGACAATATTTAAACAGTTATAGAAGTGCAGTATATTCACACAGCTTAGGACTGATTAACTTTGAAAATTTGAATTTGACTACTCAAAAAATTTGCACTGTTCTCTGACAATATTTAAACAGTTACGGAAGTGCAGTATATTCACACAGCTTAGGACTGATTAACCCTTTGCACTCCTATGTCGCGTGTGGCTCAACATCACATATCTCACGAACCATATAAAAAATTTAAATAAATTGATTGGTTGAATATATACATTATCATTTATTTACTATTTATAATAAATTAAAAATGTATTTGTTACATACTCTACACTGTTACAATACATTTTATTGTGAACCCTTTCTTTTATTTATTTTGTAAATGAAGGAGTTGGTAGGTTATAAAAATTAGGGAGTCTAAAGGATTAACGGAATAGATTTTTAGATATGTGAATACATAACGCAAACGATTGAAAATAAATCTATTCATCGTTGTTCGGCGTATTCCATTATATAATATGATTGATCAGGTTCTAAATGACTCATACGTATCCGGGAAAAAGAAAAATTTTCTCGTTGCAAAACAAGTGTTCTTGAAATTCTTATTATTTAAGATCACAGGAAGATCATGCATAGCGTCAGAGATATTTCGAATTCGCGACACTTGAACCGAACGTTCCCGGATCAAAAATAGTTACAAACTGAAACGTATGTTTAATTGAGACAAACTAAATCCGCAGCTGTTCGGTTTGATTCAGTTTCGAACGGGAAGCGATATTATTTTTGGAAATCGACTACGAAATATTTTCAAAACCGTCCGACTTAAAGGCTTCAGCTTTGTTATCGGTGATGATACCGGTCGAGATAAAAGATAGTATTATTCCATTATGTTAGCTGTACAAATTGTCAGAATTTTATCGGTTGTTCGACAAAATATTTACGCTCGATTTTCAAAGTAGGATTCGACGAACATTTCAGTCGCGATATTTGCGATAACAGTACGATGCTAGAATTTTATTTTTAGTATTTGTGTATCGGTTTCTTAAAAAATATGAAAGTAGAAATATCGATGTGTCAGAATGTATGGACCGCCGCATCTATAAATCACTGCATTCGCATGTTCTTTGATCAATTTCTGTTACAAAGAATTACACATTCTTTGATAAATGAAAGTAGCGCGAATTTGATGGATTACAGATATTACATTGCCAAATTAGTTGGCACGCCTGACGGATTTTTCAGCAACCAGCCAGTCTGATACAACGGATTAATTTATTTCCATAGAGGGAAAAAAATTGGCGCTGGCTAACTCCGTACGTTTGGCCAATATTTTTTAATGAAAAAACTTGGACCTTATATCGGCGCGAGTGTCTAAGAAACATATTTATGGGATGTTGTTTAACCGCCACGGCTGTTATCTCAATTTTCCACCGTAGTTTCACAACTGCAGCTTTCCTCTATCGTGCATAGTTTAGGTGACCGTGGTTTAATCTTTGTAAATTAGAATGTGTATTAAATAGTAACGCGTTCACCGTGATGTAGGACGTTTATCGAAAGCATAGTTTCGGTTAAACGTGGAAAGTTAGCTTTTGGATTACCCGCGAAAAGAGACGAAAGCGTAACAAATAAAATTACTTTCGCTAAATTTCGAAATTCATTAGCGCATCGAGAAGAAACCGGAGAGGCACTAAAATCATGGCTGAAGAGATACAGTGGATGTCCTCGGTTACCGCGAAAACGTCGGAGAACTTTTCTTGGAATGTCGACCGGTGTTATTGTCCGAGGTTTCGTTCGCTTATGGCGCCTCTCCAAGAACAAGTATTCGTTCACGCTGCTTTATGCTCGCTGTTGCTCGCGGAGGTATGGTTCTTGCGAGCAAACCTGTCCCACTCCGCTAGAAAGAGCTATAAAACTCTTCAACGCTCGTCCAACGAGCGAGCACCATCTTTGAAACGAGTTTCTGCGATGCAGATGGATCGAGAACGTTCAAATCCACGATTTTTCATTTCCTTTTCATAACGATAATAAATAACGGATTCATAAAACCTCCTGCGATTCCTGTCCCGTGCACGGATAAACGGTTATTATCCTTCATAATCAAGCGTAACTTCTCTTTTAAGCTACGGAAGATTGGATAGCGGGAATGGATTATACAGAGTGGGCCGAATAACCTTTCTCTCAAACTATTGATATTATAGACTCTAACCTCTTTGCGTTAACTTGCACTATAACTTATTTGTCAGGTGCGTCAGTTAGAAATGACTAATTACAGCTACAATATTACAACAGACAAAAATGTTGAAATGCAATCGTTGATTATACAAATTATAATTGAACTTGTACTCTAAATTGAAGTGTATTAAAAACGTCAGTAAAACTAATCACAGACGAAGTACTAGTGCGTCAGACTCGTCAAAATAGTGCAAAGGGTTAAATGATACATTGGAATATTTATTATTTTCATTTTTGCACTATTAAAGTTATGAAATATAACTAGAAAGTGCAATCTTAATTTTTACTCGCCATCTTGTACGTGCACAGTTTGATAGAAACATTTAATTTTCCGCGTTAAGAGATTAAAGATAAAAGGATGATCACGCGGGAGAAGCAATTTCAAATAGTTAACCGTGTTTCCTGTTTAATGTCGTCACGTAGGTTGGTTGATGATATCATTAGTAGGTTTTTTGCCGCAGCACTTCAATACCTTCCACTGGCCTTCGATGTTACACTGTTAGTTATTTACACATAAAGAATGTTAATGAAAAGACTCGGCGTTCAAAGAGAATCCAAGACGATCTTGACGTTTTTCAGAGTTCTCTTTCACGAGACTCGAAAAGCGATCCTTCTCGCCAATGGAGTTTGGAAATTTAATAATAGTCGTTCAGCATTTGAATCGCTCCGTTGTAGATTATCGATTACTCAAAGTGAATGCGTTCATGAATTCTGAGACAATGTTACATTGTTTCTGATGACTTTCTCGTTAAAAGGCATTGTTATATTGTTGGATTCCATTGGAACATTGTTCCTATTCCCGACGAGAATTTCTTTGCTGTCGCTATAGTTCAAATTACAAATAACTGTTCACTTCCGCGTTAATTAAGTCAGTCGATAGATTGCATCGTCTCTGCGGATAAAATTAGTTTGCTTCGATAGCTCGTAATACTTGGAAGATAATTCGAACTTCACACGCGACTATAGAGTGTCTCAGGTTACGGAAGATCCGCTTACGGGCGACCACGGCAACGAAAGGGGTTGATGGACGTGGATTTCGGGCGATGCGTTCAATTTCGAAGCGGAACACGGAGCTTAGCGTGATTTCGTACACGCTGGTCTCCGTTGCGATCGTGTGCGTTTGACATAATAACTCGGCGGATATGTGACGTGTCGGCTGGAAGCACGTGCCCGTGGTTACTGGTGTGTGGAGTGCGGTTAAGGGACCGATACTACCCGTGATGGACATTCGCTACTCTACTCGTTCGAAATCTTCCATCGAACGTCTCTCTGTTAACCCCTTGCACTACTTTGACGAGTCGGACTCGTGACGCACTCGTATTTCGGCCGTAATCAATTTAACTCAAATTTTTAGTACGCTTCAATTTGAAGTTCAAGTTCAATTATAATTTGTATAGTCAACGATTGCGTAATAACATGTTGACATTACATTTCAATTTCTTTTGTCCCTTCCCGTACCATTTATTTAACAGATGCGTCAAGGCTAACTATACAGGGCTATAACATTAAAACGAACAAACAAAATTAAAATGTAAATATTTTATTTTCAGGAATCCTTGATAATGCTAAAATTAAAGTTTCGATCTAAACTTCAAGTTGAAGTATGTTCACAGTTTGAATAAGGTTTGTCATATTTGAGCTGTGAGTGCGTCACGAGTCAGACTCGTCAAAGTACGGGAAAGGGTTAATATTGTAGCTGTAATTAGTCAGTTCTGACTGACGCACTTGACAAATAAGCGGTAGTGCAAGGGGTTAATTGCTCGATCTCTAAAATTTTCGAAATATATTTTAAAAATACTTTACTTCCTTGGTAATGTTAGGAATTAAATCATAGGTGTTTCTATCTCGTTACCATCTAGAACCCGTAACAACTTTTATGCACGAAAGCGTCTACCGAATCCACAGTATTCCAATTGAACCCAGAGCATAATGAGATGCATCTACATCATATTTCATAGCTTCAGCCAAATTTATCAAAGATAATGCCCCTGCTTCCGACATCGTTCATATCGCCATCTTCGTCGTACAGAATTATGCGCCTCGTGCAAAATAGTACTTCGATGCATCAGTAGCTAAATGGATTTTATAAAAAAGCGCACGGTGCAGCTAATGGCGGTTAGGTGACCACCATTAGCCGAACGTGCATTAGCTGATCAAATTAAATGCTGAATATTTCACCGGATATCCAGTTTGAATGTACTCTATGTAACCTAACTATATTCGAATTAATATGCAGATATTTGCAGACATTTTATTTCGTAATAACAGTAGTCACTATCACCTGCCTTTCCCGTAATAAAACACAGATTGCGCGAGCGCTCAAAATATCATTATGCACGGGCGTAAATGCCGAGAAATTACTCTTAAACTAAAAGAACTTACGACTCGGAATATTAAAGCGTATAAACGGTGCCAGCGTTCACTTGCTCCCCTTTCTTCCGGGACTCCGAAGCGACATAGGCATTAAGGTTAAGTCAATGTTTGATTTTCACGGTGATCCGCTCGTTGAAACATCGCGCCTCTATAATGCCAGATCGATGCCAAAATTAATATGCGACGCTGTGTTGCGGTTTCAATCCAGACTTCGATATAGAGTGTCGTCGGAGCTGAATTTCCCTCGCTGGAATAATTGACGCTTCAATATTGACCCAACGTCCGGTGGATAAAAACTCGTAGTTCTTATGATTAAGATATCGTGTACCGTTAATTCTCGTTACAACGCCAGAATTGATCATTCTTCCAATACATCGGATCAACCAGTTTTTTGTCTCTCATACTTTCTGTTCACTTGCACTAATTTGACGAGTCTGACTCGTGACGCACTTTTATGCCGGCCATGATCAATTTTACTCAAATTTTCAATACGCTCCAATTTGGAGTCCAATTATAATTTGCACAGTCAACGATTGAATAATAACATATTAACATAACATTTCAAGTTTTTTCGTCTGTTTTAACCCTTTCCCATACTTTGACGAGTCTGACTCGTGACGCACTCACAGCTCAAATATGACAAACCTCATTCAAACTTTGAACATACTTGAACTTGAAGTTTAGGTCCAACTATAAATTGCATTATCAAGCATCCCTGAAAATAAAATATTTACATTTTAATTTTGTTTGTTCGTTTTAATGTTATAGCTCTTTATAGTCTTGACTGACGCATCTATTAAATAAATGGTACGGGAAGAGGTTAATATTGTAGCTATAATTAGTTAGTTCTGACGCACCTGACAAAGTCATAATGCAAGGGATTAATCACTTTTTACACAAAACTTTTTCTTCTCTGTTTTTGAAAAACTCGGATTACATCCCTTTTGGAGTGCAAATTTTTTGTAAAATTTTAGCAACAATTTAGTAAAATGATTCCTCAAACGAAGTTCTGCCTTTTTGACAGTCAATTACAGTAGCCAACGTGTTTGTGGAGAACCGTTACAAGAAACAAGAAGGAGGGACAACAAAGGATAAGAATGACTACAAAAGAATCCTCTCGAGCTGCGCTAAAGTCCCTGAAAAGTGTTCCATGGTTGGATATCATTGTTTCGCGTCAAAAAGAATTCAGACGTTATGCAACGCTTGTTACCGCGACTTTTTTCCAGACTCGAAGAAACTTGCGAGAAGAATACGGTCGACCGGTGGTGGTTCTTAGTTAAAATTAAATTCGAGACGTAGGCGAAACGGTTAATTAAGCAAAGTACCCCTTCGCGCGACCTGCCTACAAGCCCTCCTTCGTTTTACACGATTTTTCCAATGACGACTGTAACTTCAAGCATTCAAAATATTAACATCCACGCAATCTACAATTATTCGCTTGAGTAACAAACCAGAGACATCGTTATAGCATATTGTTAGAAATAGATATTGTTCATGTGTAATAACACTTAAATAGTACTTTAAGAACTAACAAAACTCTGACGATCTTTTAACCCTTTGCACTCCTCAATTTCTTTTACCTACCGACTTCTTAATTTAGAAAAAATTTATCAAGCTTGGGATTCTCACTAAAATGTATTGCAACAGTGTGAAGTATGTGACAAATACATTTTTCATTTATTATAAATAGTAAATAAATAAAAAAATATATATTTAACCAATCTATTTATCTGGGTTATTTGTAAGATCCAAGAGAAATGTGATGTCGAGTCACAGTCGTCATACTGGTCTCCCCCCTTAATCATGTAAAAAATTATAAGTTTGAAGAAGTAGAGGTACTACAAAAGTATGTATCGATTATCGCGAACGCCATAAAAATTTGACAGAAAGAATCCAGCGTCGTTGTTCCGGAACAAATGGTTAAAGAGGAAATATCGAAGGGGCGTAAAAGAAGCTTGAAATCGTAAAGAACGATTGTTCCGTTCTTTCAAGCAGAATCATTCTCGAAGTTCCTTTCTCGTATCGATTCGACACACATTTTGCGTTCACGTGCCACGGTTACGCTACGCAAACTCGTTTCTCTTGAGGAAATCTTCGCTTTGTGCCCCGAAGAGCAAGTATCGTGAAGATCGGTTTCTTCTCGCTTTGTCGAAGAAAGGAACCACCCCGTTCCGTGCGAAACCTTTCAAGCTTTCCTACGTATTCCTGGAAACGAAAAACGACGACGATCCTACGAATGCTACGTAACACGAGCCGATTAATGGACTTCCGGTCTTCCTGAACAAAGGAAACCCTTCGAACGTAGCGGAGGATGTAAACAGCGTTAAACGATGTACTCTGCTGCATAAAAGCTTCGAGCACTCTTTGATTTTTGGACAAGAGAACCTTTTTAATACCCGCGTTGGAATTTCACTGGTAACATTGTTTTCATAAGCGTAGTCGCGAGAAAACTTCGATCAATAAACAGGAAGAATAGCTTTCGTATAGCTGGTACATAAGGGTGTTACACGCCTACAGCTGCAAATTCGGTTAAATTCGCGAGAGAAGCAAAGAACGTCGAGACATTAACTGATTAATACGATGACTGTCACACTAAAGCAATTTTCAATGGCATTCAATAGTGCTTTAATTCTTGATCAATTTTTCTAAATATTTGCACAATATCTTGTTACATAGATAACTTGTTACATGCAAAAATTTATGGTTAGGAGAGTGAATAAAATTTTAACAATATACATGTTAAATCAGTATAGATATTTAATACATTGAGGCCTGTGCGCGTTCAAAGACCGCATATTTTCGAACGTTTTCATTTTCATTACATCTGTGTGTCATTTCGCTGCTTTTATAGGGGCTAATTCATAAAATCAATTATCAGTAACAGATAGATGATACTCAAAACACTGCGGCTCGTTGCTTAGTTGCCGACTGAATAAAAAAAAATATGAAAACGAGATATCTCGTGACCCGTCCGGTTCAGTTTGCTAAAAATGAGACATCTCGTGATCCGTCCGCAATGTGTTAAGTGTCACCCATATAAGGGTGACGTGGCAGTCAACGTGTTAAAGGACGAAATTGAAAGTGTGTCTGATCAGAGACGTCAGTTTTCACTGTGGCGATCGACGCATCTTGTTACATTTATTTTCCATAGATCCATGTAATTAATGGTTAGGAAAGTGAATAAAATTTTAACAGTATGTTAAATCAGTATAGATATTTAAGTGTCACCCATATAAGGGTGACGTGGCAGTAGGACGAAATTGAAAAGTGTCTGATCAGAGACGTCAGTTTTCACTGTGGCGATCGACGCGTACGAGGAAGTGTAACGCGATTAGGTGTAAAATAAGTGTCTATATTTCGAGTTTGACCTAATCAATGAAAAGCTAAGGAAACGCTACGTCACTCGGGAGGAAGGTGTACGCAGCAAGGGAGCGTCTCGCGTCGCGTCGTTCCAGTTCGACGGAACGCAGAACGAGGTTGAAGCGTGACTTTAGGGACAATTAATGGCTGCGCGTAGAAAGGGAATATCGTGTAAACAAACGTAGGAAAAGTTGTCGTCGGAGGTAACGGCGAGGCAGAGGCGCCTCTCAGGCGCCATTCATCCATCGATCGCGTCTCTTCGCGTGTAATCCCACCGAGCAAAGAGAGGAAGCGACGGTGGCTGGCGCCGAATTTCGAAGTGCCATCCATCCTGTTAGCCTCGCACCAGGAAATGCTCGATTGTCTGGATAATTACCTAACTAAAAGGTTTAAGCTACCTTCGGGACCGTTTAATATCCCTGGTACGCTTCATTAACATTTATATCCTTAACGTTAACGTACGTCTTCTACCCTTTTCGTTATGAGTACGATCATTTAAACGGTGTTCGCGGTATAAAATATACGCGATACAATTTCAGTCTCGGTTCTAAAACGTCCGGCGAGCATACGTGTACAGTCTGCCACAAATCTGGCTTAAAATATCTCGACCGAGAGTAAAGAGCTGCTACTCGTGCATTTTTAAGGACTTTTTAAGACTCGATAGTTTCGAGACGCGAGAATGTATGGATTTAGGGTTTTAAGAATCGAGGAATCCATGGATTTATGACTTTGGTGCTTTGGGAGGGATTGAAAGATTTAGGATTCGAGGCTCTGGAGATTTGAGGATCTATGGAGGCGGTGAAAAGAACCTGGATAGTTAGAAAGAATTTGAAAGTTAGAAATTTGGGAACGTGAAAGTTGCAAAGAAAATTTACGTTGCACTCGAGTGTACAAAGTACGAGTGTAGCAATAAAAGGTTAGCGAGTCATTTGTCCCGGGATAATATTAAACTCACAGCGATTAATATTAAATACTCCTCGGAGATTTTCCGAAACGTTTCGCTCACCTGCAATTTTGTCCATGGGAGATTAAAAGGAGTTAATAATTGAGCCCCTCCTGCAATTAAGAATGCAACAGCTGGAAATACTAAGAGCTTTACTTTTCCACGATTTCCATCCATGGTTTGAAGTCACGATTAACGATTAAATTCGCTTATTCCGGAACGGGAATTTTGATATTAATGTTTCTTTCTGCTGCTTCAGCTTGGAACAAATAATTATATGTAAACGAAGTACCCGGTAGTAAAATTGAAGTGGTTCGCAAAGTTCTGAAAATTGAGAAACAATGCTTCGCCATATGGTAACCCTGGCTGCGTTTATTTAACGATAAACGAGCGATATTGATCGTTCTGTAAAGCGTTCAACATAAAAAGTACAACGTGTAATGGACGGCACGAAATTAACCCTTTGAGTGCGGTGCACTTTAAAAAGAAGCCATCAGTATTTTGCGGTATATGCAATATGCCTGTCAGTCCGGTCAAATAAAAAATGTAGCGGAAAAATTTACCGAGCGAATATATCCACCTTGCGGAGATACAGTAGATTTTCGTTATATCGTCCCTGATTCGCGAAAACTCGTTACACTGCCATTGCTGTATCGCAATGCGTCGATTTATGACGCATCGTAACATTACAATTTTCACGCTAGAGAGAACGGAAAACAAATTTCCCTTTTTACCGCTCGAGTGCAATAAAGAAGTTTCAAGATGTAATTAACAAACACGTCTGCGTTCGATGCTATTAATACTATAATACAAAATTATATCGTTTTTCTTCGACAGACATCCACAAGCGCAGCATAAAATTTGCATTAGCTTCGCATTGCATTTACATTGCACCGCTTCGCGATTTCTTCGCGTTTGAATCAAGTAATCGTTTGCATAATATTTAGATTAACCTTTCCATTTATGGAAAGTGTACTACTGTAGTAATAATTCAGTCGGTTTACTGAAACTCGAGGATTCGAAGTTTATGCAGTTTTCCTCTTGACGCGCATCGCTTGCTAGTAAAACGTTCGCGTCGCGTTTTCTGTCGAAGCTATTTTTTGGTAGGTTACGTGATTCGCGTACGACTTTGCAGACTTCTGCATGTATGTCATAAATGCATAAACATCCGCAGTCTACTTACGCGAAATCGAGTTGGAAAGGGAGTAATCTTAAAAATATATTCTCGGAGTATCGCAGGTTGTTACTTTTTGTTAGGATCGAAAGCATTCTCGGCTCTTTGCAACTCGTAGGAAGAAATCGAAGATCTCTATTATTTGTCCGAATCGACTCTAGACACGATCAACGGCTCTCGAGAGGCTTTCGCAACGCGTTTTCTCCGCTTTCTACAAAATGCATCATTACCGTGTCTTCGAGCTAAAACTCGCACAGTCTGAAGAGGCTGCGGTAGAAGGACAGACGAGTCAAGGTCACGGTCTACTTTCTTCACTTCTTTTTCTCCCGTTTTCAAACCTTTCAGTCCGCTTTTTTATGGTTTAACTAACTTCGGGTTTATCTCCGAGTTCGATAGGCTCGGATTTAGCGAAATTGCGATATCATTTAACTCTTTGGGGATTAAAAGTGTCCCGCCTTTTTGATGTATTTCAATGGTGGTACATTTTTAGTCCCTTGCAGTAGCTCATGTGCATAGGTTTTATTTACGTAAAGCAGTTGGTAATGTTTCCAAATAATGTTACAAACGTATTAGTTGTGTTGGCAACATTCAATATGCAATTACCGGCTGAGTAATTGTTATAAACGAAAGGTTTATAGCACTCACATTTGTTTTTTCTTAGTTTCACGTTAAAAATCGCAGAGGTAAGTTAATTTCTACAAAAATTAGTTCTTCATAAGCGAGTAACGATTTTTATAATATAAATCAATGGTTAAATTTGTTTGCAAATGATGAAAGTATAGTGAGATTTCCCACCATAGAACTTGTGCAGTAATACAGAAAAAATTTTTCTTTATTGTTTATGTTGTATATTCTTAACAATTTAATTAATTTTGTTATATTTTTACATAATGTTATACCTTTATTAATAAAAATTTACCAAGTTTGTTTCATTTAAAACCCTATAATATTCCTGTGCAACATAGGAAATCCTGTGCCTCAAAGGGTTAATCGTTCAGAGTTAAACAGGTAGAATTTATCAAGGACATAATTTCGTACACAGATAATTTAAACTTTAGTGAACGCGCATCGATCGAAGAAGAATCCAGTCACTGGTTGGTATTTTATAACTTTGCAATTTTCCGTCGCTGTCAGTGAAGTACGCTGACACCGAATAGGAAACATCCCTCATATTTCTTATCATGTCCGCGTTTCCCCGTTGACAAGGGAATTTCGCAGGTATGCGATAGCGCCACTAGTCGAGAGTCTTTCGCGACGTCGCATCTGAATAATTCAGAAAAGGCTTTAAAAATAGCGATCGCGAATTCGATAGGATGGACACGGTCGTAGCACGCCGGGCCCCGCGTTCGCGAGGAAACGTAAGGAGTGCCGTGTTTTTAAACATAATTTCGAAACGTAGGCAGAGAGGTTTCGGCACGAACAAGGGAGCAGTCGAAAAGCATGTGCGTAATCTCGAGGAGCGGTTAGGTGCGGGGGCAGAGCGGAATATTGATTGTCGCAGAGTCGGAGGCAGCAGCAGAGGGGCCGGCCAGTCAGCTGACTCGAGTTGCCAGCTCACAGCTGATCCGACACACGGCGTCGCGGGCGTCGCGGCGCAACTACCGTCGCATTGCTGCCCTCTCGCCCTCTTCCTCTGCACCCCCTCGAAGCCCTCCACTCCGAACTTACACCGCCCTTCGCTGTGCGTCTCTCTATTCCCAATTTCATCCACTCTGCGGACTATCCTGCTCCTGTTCCTGCCCCTTCTACCGACCTCCAGAATTATGCGGGTCCTGTCGCTTTTCGTCCTGGCTCTCGGTCCACTGCTCCTGCAACTTCATTTTGCGCCGTAAATATTCGCGCGATTACTTTAAAGCTGCAACGAGCTAGTTTTTCTCTGACCTGCTTTTCGGTTAAATCCCGTGGGACAAACCTAGGGAGAGTTCGAGAAGATCCTTGAAAGTGTAGAGAAAGGAATCTAAAATAACCCTAGGTGGCAAAATGTTAGATGTATAAAATATAGCCTTATCCTTGTTATAAATGTAACTCTTTAAATCCCGTGGAACAAACCTAGGGAAAGCTTTAGGAGTTCGAGAAGATCCTTGAAAGTGCAGAGAAAGGAATCTAAAATAACCCTAGTTGGAGGTGGAAAATATAGCCTTACCCTTGTTATAAATGTAACGCTTGAAATCTTGTTACACAATTACCGCGAACACCCCGTATATTTCGATATCTATTTGATATCTGATAAATGGGTCACTGTGTGTTGTACGATCCCTTCTGTATCTAGGTAAAAGCTTCTAAATGACCTAGTATGTAGTTAGGAGATTCGTGGAACTATTTAACACGCCGACTGCTATGAGATCACCGGCGACTGGCACCATAAATTTATTATAGCCGAATGCCAGTCGCTGTATGTTCGGTCTTTCGTAAACTAATGGTTCGTCCCCTTGGGATAATTTTCTTGTAAGAAACTCAGTTCTCTGAATTAATAAATAACGTCTACTTTAAGATTTTTGGCTGATACGTGTTTATGACTGTTAATAAATGTGTCTCCAGTAATCGGTGAGCATATTTTCTTGCGTGTTTCGTGACTGTTACTTATCTACGTTGTAATATGCACGCGCGATTGGTATAATAAATTGCTTTTAATTCTACCCATCTCTCGACTCGTGACTGTACGCGTGAAGCATGTGCTTATCTCCGTACAGTATCGTCTATCAATTTTCTGCCAAGATTCAAATGAAGTTATCTAGACCGTATCGTTGCTAACGGGTCAAATGCCTGTGACGTTGCAAACGTAATATTGTCATTCTTCTATCGCTTTATAAATACGCTGCTAACGATATTACATTACGTTATTTAATATCAAATAAGTAGGCGCATCGTTTACAGTATCGTTCGATAGCGTACACAATTTATACTTGGTTTAAAACTTAGCTGTTTACTAAGAAATTTGTAAGCCCTAATTGTGGATAAAATGCTTTCTTTCTTCGCACAAATCACACGATACGAGGATACTCGAGCCCAGCGAACACATGGAAATTACCAGCGAAGAATTCGCTCGAGCGTACTGATTATTATGCTCGACATCGAAGGGCTACTATTATTTTGTCGTTCTCAGGTCGTATTTTCTGCTCGCTCCAACGTTGATTCTTAGAAGCTTCACGAACGAGCGGATCTGAATTTCATTTCTGATTCCTGGTTCCCGTTTCAAAGAGACCTACATCATCGTGAAAGAAACTGCACCAGAGTCGAACATCAATTGTTTGTTCAACCGCGTATTAACTGATTCTTATTATCTGCGTTCACCGAACTTTAGACCACACGCTCGATCACAAATTATAGTCCATTAACCCTCGCACTGACTCTTTTCCGCGTTCGAACGAATACATGAGAGAATCCGATAAGCAGATTAATACCGAATGTAACATGTTGTGTCGCAATGTGTTGTAAAATAAGTTACACTAAAAGTTTTTCAATTCACTCCAAAATAAACGGGGTTATGATCATTCAGGTTTTGAAAAAAACTCTTCACGGTTTTAGAAACATGAATGATCAATCAGGACAGTGATCAGCGGAGCCACATAGCACAACCTACATAAGAAAACAAAAAGAGGCTGAACAGAAGCAGCAACTTATCACGAAAACGCCAAAGTCACGGGTGTTTCAATCAGGTCTACTTGCCGCGTGAATGCCTCACATTTTTTTGTGCAATCCGTGCGTTCTCTGTCTTCATATTTACCCGTTGTGCCTGGTTGCTTCAGCATCAGTCATCCCCTGTTCTGTTTCTCGTCGCAATAGCACGTTCCTACGTAGCTTTGTCGCGTGTGTCGTAGGTATTTGTTCGTCATTCCTAGTCCGCCTGAACGCTTTGCCGTCTTTCCACCCCACAATCTCTGACTCCTTCTGTATCTGCTCTACAAAAGGAAACGCGATGTACAGGGTGACGAGCAATTCTGTACTTTCAAACAATTATAATTCGGTAACACTGTGAGCGTCAAATTTATTGCGTTGCAATATTTTCGAGGGGTAATCCTTATCGCAGATGGTGACACGCTGAGTTAGGTCATCGGTTACCGACGCTATTTATTTATTACTTGTTATGTAATAATTTAGTAGGCGTTATGCCTGACCTTTCTCACACGTTCTGTTACATATCGTATGGCCACACACTAGAATCGCTATTTGAATCGTTGTGCGCCATATTGTTACGCGTTGTATCGCCAAGCGTAGTATTACCACACGCTAGAATCGCTATTCCTTATATCGCCACGCATTGGAGTTCAGCGCGTTGTACCACCACGTATTTAAATTACTACGCGTTTCAATCGCCAAGCGTGGTATTACAACACGCTAGAATCGCTATGCATTTGAGTCCTTACGCGCCATATTTCCACGCGTTGTATCGCCAAGCGTGGTATTACCACACGCTAGAATTGCTATGCATTTGAGTCGGTATGCGCCATATTTCCACGCGTTATATCGCCAAGCGTGGTATTTCCATGCGCTAGAATCGCTATGCATTTGAGTCGTTACGCGCCATATTTCCACGCGTTGTATCGCCAAGCGTGGTATTTCCACATGCTAGAATCGCTATGCATTTAAGTCGGTATGCGCCATATTTCCACGCGTTGTATCGCCAAGCGTGGTATTTCCATGCGCTAGAATCGCTATGCATTTGAGTCGTTACGCGCCATATTTCCACGCGTTGTATCGCCAAGCGTGGTATCACCACACGCTAGAATCGCTAAGCATTTGAGTCGGTACGCGCCATATTTCCACGCGTTGTATCGCCAAGCGTGGTATCACGACACGTTGGAATCGCTATGCATTTGATTTCCTACGCGCCATATTTCCATGCTTTGTATCGCCAAGCGTGGTATCACCACATACTAGAATCCCAATTCCTTATATCGCCACGCATTGGAGTTCAGCGCGTTGCACCACCACGTATTTAAATTACTATGCATTTCAATCGCCATTCGCTGTATCGCCACGCATCGAATTGCGGCGTGTTATACCTCTACGTTTAAATTGTCACGCGTTTGAATCGCTATTCATTGTATTTCCGCGCGTTGAATTACAGTGCGTTGTACTCCTACGCGTTCGAATCACCATATGTTGTATCGCCATGCTACCACGTGTCTGCTACTCATATCACCACGCATTACTTCACGTACTCGATCGTGTGAGTACAAACTCAAGAGTTTGAGCACTATATTACACTGTAACATAGTGCAAAAATGAAAACTGTCTAACCAATATGTTGCAAATTCTCGTTTCATTCGTGTCGATATGAGAGTAGTTTACCGTAATGATGCACCTGTTCTTTGCCTAATCAAGACGGATCCTTGCATAACGAGCGATTAAGCCGTTATCTCGCAGTGAGCATCCATACTAACCCAGATCCTAACCAGACCTGGTTTTATAACGTTGATCCAAACGTGACCCAGATTTTGTTTAGATTCAATCCTGACCTAATCCACTGGTTTTTATCTTATCTGTAAGTTCACGCCCACTGGTATGGTCAAGTGTATACCAAAAGCACCACGTCCGATCTTTGATTTTTATCTTTGACCCTGCGCGCATACTTTATTCAATTCTCTCTAAATCACACCAGCAACGAGTTGTGTAATAGTCGGGAATCGATCACTCGAGTTCACCGAGTAACCTCTTCGAAATGTTTAAAATGCAACGTTCCGAAGCGAATTTTAGAAATTCTTACATATTCATTTGTACGCTTTTCATGCACAATAAATTATTCAGTGGAATCGATTTGGATGGTTGTTTGCAACTTTTCGTGTCTTGTTTAATAGATGAAACTTAACGCGAGCCGAATGTAATCCGGTCTAAGTATTTTCTGAACCGAACCGTGACCCACTTGCAATTTTGCAGTCAACGCTGCATCCGATCTAAGAGTTCCTCAAAGCCAATCTTGATTTAACCTAAATACCTAATGACTTTAAATGTACCATCATTTATGTTTGTTTTTCTGAACCATAATTTCTGGATACCCAAATTTTCAGTCTGCAGCGAATCCCGTATCCCAGAGATTTCTACAAATCAACGAGTGATTTATTCATCGCTGCCATATTCTTTCACCTTTGCCTGCCAGATTTGCTCTTCAGATACTCGAGCGTGTATGCATATACCTGAACATTCTCGAGAACGTAAAGAACTCGAACATTAATTTTTCAAGGTTGTATGCTCATATAAATGTTCAGGAAGCGAATCTCTATTTTACGTAGCTAAGAGGCCACTTTCGAAGATGTCCTATATCGCACCGTTAAGAGGGAAAGGGTTAAACGAAAACAGCGCGTCGTATCTCCTCGAAGTAACTCGGTATCCGTTTCCGGTTGATAGACGTTACTCGAGCCTCCCTACCTTGCGTCCCGGCGCCTAGCGTCGTCGCACGTCGCAGCAGAAGGGGTCAGGAAATACAAGGACTTCTGTGTGTTTCAGTCGCGTTCGAGCTCTCGACTAAAACGCGTGCCGAGTCGGCTCGAGTGCCGTTGGGAAGCCGGTGAACAAACACGGTACGAACTCTCGATCTTCGTCGTGCAACTTTTCGTTCGAGAGCGACAGATTTACTTTCCTACCCCCAACTGCAACTACGCGTGTCATTCGATGATACCGATAACGCGTTCTCTATCCGATCCACGTATGTTTTGCCTCTTTTTCATTCAGAACTACTCGACCAGTCACTGGACTTTCATTCAATCGGTTTTGACCCCTTTCTCGTTTGAAACCAGTCCAAATGGACTAGCTGTGTCATGAAGTATCGTGAATGGTGCCTCCAAGAGAGAGTGAACGGGAGGGTGGTTGTTTTCGGAGATTCGGGAAAGCAAAATTCACTGGTTACGAGTTAGACTGTGGCGAGTTTTTTGCTTAAGGATCAAGTAGGGAACACTGAAAACACGATTAATGTTGGATGCTACGCTGATAATTGGTGACCGATGTCTACAATCTATACCGTAAAAGTGACATTTCTAAATTCTTACACGTTAAGATCTTTATATCTTTACATCCCGCATCCTTAGGATTTCTAAACTAGGACCTCAAACTCCTCTTGTAGAATCAAGTAACTACAATTTTATACCCTACATCTTACATTGCAATTATTTAGTATCATAGGGCAAACCGACAAGAGTTAAAGCATTGTGGCATGAGAACTACAAATATGATTAAGAGAACGGCTGTTGAGATTACGCTAGTCATTCGAGATAATAAATTAAAGCGTTCATTTAGATAATTAAATGTCATTGACATTTACCAGTAAGAACGCCAGATACCGAATTCTAAAGAACTTATATTTTATATCAGATACACCTTTTTCGTGTTTCGTATTAAACTCTTGTTGCGTGTTACACGTTGATACGCTGCAGCAGCCATCTTGCTCATTAAACTTAATCTTACAGAAGTTCCGAAGAGTTATGGCGATGAACTTTACTCCAAGATTTCACTTCGTTACCATGCATGCGTCAAAAGTTAGCTGCAATTTTAACTGTTAATAAAATTGTACCCGGTTAACGTGACAGGGCAAGAAGTTAAAGTAACAATTAATTTGTCGGTTCCATTAATCTCGAAGGAGTATTATTTAACCTTCGTTTAGACCGCTGTACTATTTTTTCGATTATAGAAAATTTGAATACGTTTTAAATACACGGTCGACTGTTATCTTGCCACGCTCTATATCGTCGCGTTCTACTTTGTCGCGTCGTCAAAGACTATCGAACCGATACTTAGGCCGATTTGGGTGGTAAGAGGATTAATCGTACAAGTGTCTAAATATTCAAAAATGGGGGTATCAAAGTTTGAAGAAGGAAGTAGAAATGATTTATTTAGGAGTTGTAAAGAAGGAATTGATAGTACGGTTGTAAGATAAGGGGCGCGCGTTTAAGGAGCAAATCAGGAGAGAATAAAAAGGATCGCTTTACAAAACGCTATTTGAACAGTCATCGAGTTTAACGCTTCGAAGCAATTTCCACGGTAATTTCATGGTAAGAGGATGCAAGCGAACTTCCACTCGAATACTGTATTCTTACCCCGAGAATCGAATTTCTTCGGAACTTAATCTCCCGCGCTGCCACTCCATCAGACGAGCGTCAATGTAAATTAAATCGTTCTTCGCTGTCACTCGAATCTCGAATACGGGTTAAAATTAGCATCGCGTATAAATAATCGCTTTTCTTCCGTCGTGTTACCGTGCCCGTTCTTCTCAATTGCCGAGAATTAATAACGCCGGCGATTTTTCGAACTTATTGGATCGTTTACGCACGTTGCATCGCGCTCTGCTAGATAGTCCTTCAAACTCTGCAGATACCTATACACGTACGTGCTGTTTATCGAGAAACCACAACGTTTCCCTTTACACGGGATTCGCTATCGACTGATGAAAATTGTTACGTAACTCTTCGAATACCGTACCAATTATGAGATGAAAATCTCGGATGGAAACAGTTTCGATGCTTTGACTGTTGGACGTTCGCGTTTTAAAACTTGGAATTTCATAAAAATTAATACGTAAGCGTTTCTTTAGCGAACGTAAAATGGCTGACGATCGGTTGTCGCGAGGACTTTTCAAACGTATCGGGTCTAATACAATTTCGCGACATAAAAGCAAAATACCACCTACGCCATATATATCTAAACTTCAAAGCTCGAAAGAGATTGCTGTTTCAACGTTTTATTAATATTTCAAATATGGCTGATTGCAACGACTGATTTTTAAGCCTATAAAGTCTCGTAAAATAGCACGTATTCCACGTCCGTTCAAAGCACGAAGCTTCACAAAGAGTACAGTATAAACGTTTCATCGATGCTTCAAATACGGCATGACTAATAATCGCTTAAAACGAACGGTGACCGATTTTTAAACGCGTGAAGCACAATGGTAACAAAAGTAAAATAGAACCGTAGCATTCAATCTGCACAAATTAACGTTCTCTTAAATTTACGAATAAGTTACGCAACTTTTAAAGTTCCGTAAAAAAGTAAAAGTTGTAAATATATTCGTAGAATCGATTGCGCGTGACCATGCTGATTATATAGCAAAAAACACGTGCACTTGAAATTAACTTTCGTCAACGGTTGCGTAACTCTTGAAATGGCACCCCAATTACGATAAGAAAATAAGCGAGGCAAATGTACATATCGCGTCGTGACCTTAAATTTATTCGGAAGCGACTTTCAAACGATAGAGATCGATATGTATCTGTCGGAATGTCAACCGAATTATAATAAGAAGATAAGTGACGCAAATACATTTCATGCGACCAATTGTGTGTAACCACTTGGACGGTGCAAATTGCGATATCGATACAAATTGACTTTCGAGCGATAGAAATTCTTATATAATTCTCAGAATGCTATCCCAATTATAATGGTTAAATGGGCGAAGCAAATAAATTTCATGTGATCAATTGTGTGCGATCACGTGATAAAGCGTGGCCACACTGCTCAAAGCGTAAACGGCAAAACTAATGCAAGTAATTGACTTTAAACGGGCTTTAGAATCGATTTGCATGGAATGTCACCTCGTTTGGAATCGACGTCAAATATCAGGTTCGAACTCTAAGAAATTCAAAGAAAAGGTAAACTCGTTCTAACTATTCAAATGCCTTGTTTTCGGAAGAGGGTCATTTTGATTCCGGTGAGGTCCGCGACATGGTCTGGATTTAAAACTCGTACGTGACTCGTTGCCTCGAGATTTCGGATTTATGATCTTCTCGTACCTCGTGTCTTCTCGGTTTATTTCTTCGTCGTTCGAAAAACTCCTCGACCGAAATTTCTACGATCTATATGAAATTTCGCGTCCGAGGAAAATTCGCTTTGTCCCCATTCCTGATCGATCAATTCGATTTATTTTTGCGTCGGGCACACGCCCGTGAGTCTGATCGCTGTTGACTTACATCACTGTCGTCGTTGGTGGCTCATTTGCCAATCGTCACGTGTCCTCGTTCGACGTCGAAATCGAATATCAATGGTACGCGTTCGTAGACGCACGTGCGAACGATAGTCTGCGTTTCGATTTGCCAATCGAACTTCCGCCTAGGCGGTGTCAACGTCTGGCGAGCTCGTTCGTATTATTAATAGTCGTTTTGTTGATAATTCGGTGTTCTTCCGTGCACGGAGATGGAAAAGAATGCACATACGCGATAAAAAGACTATCCGGATCGCGTATACTTTTTATAGAGTGGAACAGGGTGTGTATAACGTGTCGCGTTGATTTCTACCGTTGGGTAACCAACTTTCCGTCAGATATGAGTCACCAAAGTGATTTCGGATGATAACTTCTCAACTTATTTTCCAAAGCGTCATTCGACGCTGTCCTCGTTTCGCATTTTCAAAGTTTGTGCATCCGAGCTAAATATACTTACATTTAATTTATCTTTCATACGGAAGCGTAACGCGTATCATCCCCTATTCACGGAGGAAACGTGTTTACGAGTAACGTTTTAGTAATTGGAAGTTTGCACGCGATCCGTTTGATGTTATTTATTCCTAGGGACGCGGAAATTTCGAAAATCGTTGTTTATCGTCGGGAAGGAAAAACATCGGATTCGGGTATGTAAAATTACGTTCGATCAAAGTAAACGAGCTTCGAGGCTCGTTGTCGACGCCAGTCACGTACGTTTATTATCTGTCTCCCTCGCCATAATGACGTCATGTTAATGAGATGCTCGGTTAAGCATAAATTTCGATCGATGGCGTGCGATTGATCGTGACGATGGCTGTAACGCTCCTCCGCCTTAGCTGCTGGAAATTTCAAGTCTCCGCTTACTGACGTAAGCAACAATGATTTAATTTATACAACGTTCGAAAAACCTTGTTTGCCGCGTTACATCCTTAATACCATCATCCTGTTACGGTAGCATTAAAAACCTTAACGGGTCTTATCGCTTTTTCGTTATGTAAATCGATGAACGCGTTCGGTGATCGTTTTCTGAAAAGAACCACCATCGTCTCGATTATTATTAATATCGAAAAATTATTATCCGAATAGGTCGTTAGCATTTAAATATCGTACGTACACGTGTTCATTTTTGAAGCAAATTTAAATACGTAAAGCGAACTAATTACGCGAAGTTTAACACTAAACCTACCGGCGTATAATATGTACTTAATCTGAGATGAAAAATGGAGTCAAAAAATAACTGAACAAACGACAAAACATAAATTAATTCTTTATGTTGATGAAGATCCATACAGATAGAAGAATCAATTCAATAAATTGTGTCAATAATAAGATTCTTGTGGAACGGTCATTTGACCGGTTTGGTAGTTTCAGTGTTAATTAACACGGTATTCGTTGTATTAATACAACATGTAATGAAGCGTCGAGATTCTGTAACGAACACCGTAAAAGGTACAATCTAACGTTTCGAGCGCTGCAAATCATCAATTAAATATTCTCGTTCATTCATTACGCGATTGTAATTCTATGATTCTAGTATTACCTCAGACCCATTGTGGTTGCCGTATCAATTCAGGCTCGGTTTATATCTGTCCCACGTAACCGGTGATAACTAACGAATATTAAAAGCGCACACAACATCGAATGACGCGTGCGAACGCGTTGGATGTCGTTGAAAGTTTACGATTCACGTGAAACCTTAAAAATAGGTCGAAATGTTACGTTCTGATATTGCTGGTCTCCGTGGATGGTTGTGCATCAGCCTTTTACTGCTTCATATCGCGTTTATTACGCTTCTGTACAGGGTGTTTCGCATGACTGGGCCAAGCTCGACAACAATAGAAAATAGAAAAAGCTTCGAATAACGCCATTTAATTTCGTGTAATGGCATTTTTTCTATTCTCTGTCGTTTTCGACCTGTCCCAGTTGCGATAGACTGCATACATAACCGATCGTATTCGAGGTTGTTCAACTTATCTCGATATCGATCATTCGTGTTATAAAAAAACGAACGTTAACATCTTCAAGGATGGTATCTTCCGGAGTTAATATTCCATTCGATAGTAATCAAGTAAGATAACTCGTAAGAGCGTTAATAAGGTTACGCACGTGGCAGTATATTAACGCGCAGAGATGTCTTTGACATCGGAGATCACCTCGGAGATTCTTTCCATCTTAAGAAACTTAGTCATTCTTTGTTACTATCAGAAAGCTAGCAGCGGAGCAAAAGTGAGACACGGTGAACAATTATTCCGCAGAATACGAGGAAAGTGAAGTTGAAATTGAATTCGAAGCTGACCCAAACGCTGTCGAAACTCGAAGAATCTGTAACCGCTCGAAGATGGCTCCAGCGACGTCCGACCGCCAGCAACCGGAAGAAGGTTCGACCGAATCAATGAGTCCGACACTCCGATACCTCGAGGAGAAACGCTAAGGCATGCTCTGAGACGTTTCATCTCGGAGATAAAATAGCTAGAGGAATCGATAGAGTATATATCGGAGAATAAGAGCGAACACCAAGCGATTGTCGGGGGTCGCGGACGGTGTTCGATGAGAACCGAACAAGATTTGGTGCATACCCAGCGTACGTGAAAAGATCCTCGGGCACGAGGACGGGGTGCCGAGGAGATCGTCATCGACAACGACGATCACGACGACGACGATGCTGCGTTCGCCGGCTCGCGTCGTCCTCCAGGATTCTTCCGCCTCCACGTCCTCGACCCTGTCGGCTCCACCGACGCCGGTTCACCACGGCGCCTCCTCTTCGGCCACCGCCTCTGGATCCAGCTCCAACGTCTCCTCGCGTCTTTCCCTTCTCGACACCTGCCACAGGAAGATCAGGTTCTTCGGCGAGCTTGTCGCGTGAGTCGTCTACTTCAATCTCGTCTATATACAGGATAGTCTAAACATCGCTCCGCCGCTTTCACGGACTTCCGATGGTTTGCCAGAGAAAATGTTGTAACGCTTCATCAATTTTTACTCCGGTAACTTCGGGAAAGTTGTACCATGTCTTGATCGCGTAACGTTATGCGATCTCTCGTACAGATCTTGAAGAAATCGTCGAATCTCTCATCGTGAACAAGGTTATTTTTATTTCGTAAAGGAAATCCATCTTACTGCAGTTTAAAACACTCTAAGTGCAGAAAACTAGTGCATTCGTGCTGTAGTATAACTATTAAGTCGTTCATTGTGGTGATAAATTCCTGATTTCTTCGTTCAAGGTCGTAGTATATCATTAAATTTATACATGGTAAAAATTTATGGTCGACTGAAAACTGGTGCAGCTGTTGCAACGTTTTTTCTGCAAGACAATCAGAGATTCCTTAAACACGACGGAGCCGATATTTGAACCAGCCTGTAGATCTCTATGTATGGCTCGCTCGAGAAACATGTGCACCTTGAACGATGGACACCGTTAAATAAATGAAAGAATACATATTTTGTAATCTGGGACATCGTTTCTGAGATACAGTGTCAAAATAGGAACATTAACCCTTAAATGCATGATTTTCTAATGTTACCCGAAGAAATCAACTAACAAAATACCTTGAAAGCGGTTGATTCAAATTAAAACGAACAGATGATTGTGTATTTGATTGGTACGCGGTATATCTGCAACACTACTCATTGCAGGTTTCCTACATTTTGTATATAATTTATAAGATTAAAACTGGTATTTATACCATATGCATTTAAGGGTTAAATAGCAAAGTTATGGATTGTAGAATCAAGTGTTCCTAAATTTCCGGATCTTCAAATAACCTGTGATTCCAGTATATTTTCGACGGAAATCCGAAATGCTCGTGTGTTAGCGTGGGGATAGATGGTGCTGTTACTCAGTAGTAAGAACCCGAGTTTATTGCTCGCTTTCGGAAGCCTCAGATTGCAAAATAGTAAAAGACCTTTTGATGTTCTATTGTACGGAGAATGTGCTGGCTTTTACGGTGTACATATTTCTTGGGACCAACTGTATATTATATATACATGTATATGTACTTGTACAGAGTGTCTTCGAGGTATGCTGGCTTGAGATTGAAGTAAGAAGGATTAAACTGTGATCACCGTGTGTTGATTAAAATAAAGAATTATAATTTATTAAACGCTGCAATATGTAAAGTGGAGTTAACTTTCGAGGAAGATATTTCCGTTTTCAGGAACAAGCCAGTATCCTTCCATTTGAGAACGTCTTGCATACGCATGGTGTAAAATTAAAAGTGTTACGGTTAGCATCTCAGTGATGATGTAAAATAAAAAAGTTACTCGTATTTTATGCACGAGCGTCGCAATTTTCGCGGAGTATTATATTATTGTGCAAGAAATAAATGTAAATCGTCACACGTCCAAATTTATCGTCCCATAACACTTTTTAATCGTACACTTTTCGATGTACAGTGAAGTTAACGAGATAACGCAACCAGAAACAGAATTTCTGAACACATCACAATTTCCACTCTACCTTTTATTACCTCTTTTCTACACTTTTTACATATCTTGTATGATCGAGAAAACGATTATATATTTTCTGCATGGCATACATATATACGTGTTCCTATGATTGCGCACCGAAAATTCCGATTTTTGATCGATTACCGCTTTATTGGTTGATTTTCGGTATGTTTCCGGTTTTCCGTCAACGAAAAATTGTGTGATCGAATCGAGAAGTCTTTCTTTTTTCTCTCGAAACGTGCCACTCTCGTTCGTTGATGGACGCGTATAGAAACATCCGATGCTACTTCGGTAGAAAAATCCAAAAAATATATGGAACGTGTATCGACGGAGAGAAAGGCTTTTGAAAAATTGCTCGAAAGAAATTGACCGGAGAAAAAGAGCATACTCCTGAAATTGGATGCTACGTCCTATGAAATCTCTTGCCTTGTGTTTCTTCCAGTGATCGATTCACTGTTTCAACAAAGAAGGACACTAGAATTTCTATTATCCGAATCACGTACAGACTCTCGTTATATTGCCACGGACATCTGCGGAGAAGCGGAAATTTCTTCAAATAACAATACAGCTGTAATTCGGAGCATCGCAACGCGACTTGCGGTCAAACGTGTTGCGATATAGCGCGCGGCGATACAACGTTACTGACTTTGCACGGCAATAAAATTAGTTGCAACACAACCCGTAGCAATGCAATTGGCAACGTAACGCGACTCAAAACAATTTCTGACGATACATTGCGACACGACTCGCGAGGCTACAATTTGCGGTGATGTAACGGCTGGCGATATAACGATGGTCTGTTATACAATGACGTTATCGTGAACAGAGGATTGGATGCGTAAAGTAAGCTTCGTCTGGAACGAGCGAAATATAATCTTAATTATATCGGATTTGTGACATCGGTCACCGGTGACCCTCGCGATATTCGGAAGACTTCAACATCTCGTAACGTTTTCAAATTTCCCAAAATTCCTCTGCTGAATTTCCTTGGACTTTTGAAGGTTTCAAGGATATCGAAGCGAACGAGAATCGATTAGTCGAGGTCAGAGTAGATATTAGGACTGTAGCTAAGGTCAAAGGTTTTGCCTCTAAGTATAGTCACTTTAGATAGTACTATAGGGGCATAGTAGTACCAGGTCAGTCCATGAATTCTTATTTTCAACCACGATATTTCAACACCTTGAAACGTCCGGTAAAAAGGTAGGAATTTATACGAATGCGTGTAAATTTGTGGACTGACCTAAGAATTGAGACGAATTAGAGTGTTAGAGAACTAGTTGTAGATAGTCATTAATACGAATTAGCAAAGTTAGCCTTTAGGAATCAGAATCTTTGACCTCCGTTATAGTGTTTAGTGGACTGGATGTTTTGCAACCTTGTGTCGCGATATCTGGTTAAAACTGGCGACATAAATTCGTGTTAACAAAGCCAGTTTTTTCCAAACAAATGCAGCTTCTTTCCAGTGGCATGAGCTTCATAGAGAAAAGAGAGACTTGATTGTTTGACGAACGTAGACGTGGCTGAATACTGTGGCTCCCGTTATTTATTGCATGCGAATAGTGTTTCGGTGACTGGCAGGAAACTGATTAGCCAGCTGCTCGTTAGCTCGCTCACAAAACTTCAAACTGTTCGTATCGTCATCGAAACATCCTAACACTTTTAGTTTTTCATTTCATGTGGCTAATACGAATTATTTTTGCAAAGAGTAAATTTCTCCATCAAATAACTATCTAGAACACTAATAGAAGTTGTATAAAAAAGAAAGTTGAAACGTGGACTAACGTTAAGATAAAATAACGACGCTGTAAAAACTCGGTAAAAAGGTAGAACGAAACTCCATTGTTCCGAAAATTCCTTAAGACGCACCGTAATAGAGGAAGTTTAATCAATTAACTTTCGCCGAGGAAGAAGCTTCATTTGTCCCTAGGAACGCGAAACAGAGAAAACGGGAACAGAGAGACGTCCAATGAAGGCTTGTTGATAGATTAAAAGCGAATTGAATGGAGTCCGAACCCGTTGGTTCGTATAAATCCGATAATTCGTTAATCTGATTAGCAAACCTGTGCCACTCGATTAAAGACGTAATGTTCTGTACACGATGCGATCAGTGCAATTGTTGCTCATGAAACTCGGTTACAGCGGAACAGTAATACTCGCGTTTGTTGACTTCCCGAACCGTAGTAGCTTCCTTATTAGATTCACAAAATAATTCCCCAAGCATCTCTTCTACTTGGAACGAAAAAAAGTTCAACGAGACACTAATAGAGTTCAAAAGGAATTTAAGGAACTCCAGTTTAATTTCGTTAACATTTCCTATTTTTTACTTGCGGACGGTCCTTTGTTTCCAGGTAATTTTTACAGAAAGAATTTTCTGAAAGGAATATTCTGCGTTTGAAATAGTGCATTCCTCGCATCATTAGTAGACTCGGATGCAACGTAAGTCTTCTTTGACCAAGGATGAGTGTAGCAGGAAGAATATTCATTTTCTGGAATAAACCTTTTCGTAAAGCTATGAAAATATCTCTGATTTAAGTTTCTAAATTTGAAAGTCGAACGATAAAAGTGCAAAATTGGCTCGTGAGGTACGAGAGGTGCAGCGTCTTTGCGACCGAGTTCAGTTCACGCTTCGGTTATTATTTTAATTAATTTCCCGTCAACTGCCGCAATATCTGCGCACAAATTTCCTGGGTGTAGTCGTAATTTGATAGCAATATTTATTCGAATTTATTGTTGACGCGTAACCGGCGGAGGACGGAAATCGACGCGAATGCGGTAACTTTGTAAAGCGACATATTGCTGCTGGTATTAGCGATAGCAGGCTAATGAGCTTGAATGTGTTCCAAAATTCGTGAGGGTGGAAACGAGAGGGTGGTGGTGAGGGAAAATCGCGAGGGTTGGTCGAGAGAGTGGTCTCTAAAGCAAAGTGCATTTAGGCCAACGTAATATTGTCCTTCGCCCCGGAATGAAATTGCTTTTTCCAGTTACACGCTCGCCTGTAATTTGTTTTCCATCGGCGTACCGTAATATGCCTCTCGATACGACAAACCACCGCGATGATATTATATCGATCAACATCTCGGTTAATGTTCATTAATTAGGTCATTTCGTTAATCGTCTCCAACGTTAATCTTAATAATTTCCGCCATTTTTTTCATTTCGTTTACGACCAATTCGCCAAAGAAGGGAACCGGTACTCTTTGTGTGCACGCGTCAAACATTTACGTATAATATTTATCGAGACAAACAGTTCTTAAACCAATTTAGAGAATTTTCTAAACTATAGTTAAATTTAAAACGTTATGATACATCTAAAGTTAATATTTGTCAAAGTTCGGCCAAGTTTATAACTTTGCGAGTAGGTAAATTTTTAACGAAACGTTTCAACGAACTTTTAATCGTTTCAATACTTCTAAATTCGAAAGTTACGAACATTTTATCGAAATACTTTAAAATTAAACAAAGTTGATTATGATGCTTATTTAACGCCTAGATACTCGATAAATTCGACTCAAATTGTTACCACTTTCGTCGAGATGAAATTACGTTCTATGATCAAAGATATAACGCGTGAAACAATAGAGTGCTAAAACGATGGTGCTGAGCGACGGGTAAAATGATGCTCGTATTTTATTTATTCGCGTAATAAGTTTCGTCGTTGAAAATGTTCTATGGTATACTTCATGTTCATTATTTATTTTAGTTAAGAATAATACACGATTCAAATTATACGCCCAATGAAACTTGCTTCAACATTTCAATAAGTACATTACAAACTTCATTAGTAACTAATAGTGACCGAATAATGTTCGTTACAACACTTCTACACGACATACTATACAAATCAGCAACAGATAACCATCGATATCACATGCTATAACACTCGAATGAATACAATACACACCGTACCAACTACCAGTAGCTAACAACCAATTATACTCGCTGTAACACTTCAACGAGCGTAATACACATTGCACTAATTATCAACGTGTAATTATCCATAATGTTTTCTATAACGCTTGAACGAGTACATCACATACCAATTACCGATGCTTGCTACAACACAAGTACAATAAAAACTGTACCGATACATAACCAGCGGTAATTCTTCGAGTAATCGATACATGAAATCCCTCAAGACACCAAACGCAAAGAATAACTACCAACCTCCCCGTTACACAATCTTTTCCGCTGAGCAATAATATGCTTTATTGCTTGATCAGTGTAGAAATGCGTTGATCGATGTCCAAATCGGATAGCAGAACGTGTCTAAGAGAGCGATCTCACCGCTGTTTATAGAAAAGCCCGACGAAAGGAGAAGGATGCGGGAACCACAGAAGATCCGAAATTGTACCTCGAGGAGGCGGCCCTTGAAAGGCAGCTGCCAGAACTGGACCTGAGGATGTTGGTCGATTTACCACCAGGTTTGGACTACAACGAGTGGCTGGCCTCTCATACCCTGGCACTATTCGATCACATCAACCTCGTCTACGGAACGATATCCGAATTTTGCACGATGACGGGCTGTCCCGACATGACTGGTCCTGGCTTAAGGTAATTTTTTCTCCTTTCACGATCCTCGAACCCCAACTACAGAGATAGAGATCCGTCGGGTTTAGACTTGGTAATTTTTCATTCTTGGAATTCGACAATTTCGAAGACTTTCGGTTGATCTTTTGAGACTTCTTGAAATTTTAGAATTTAAAATGTAGGGTTTCGAAGAGCACTGTTATGAAGGTTTGTAAAGGAAGGAAGAAAATCTCAAAGGAAGGATCGTCTGAACGATGTTTGCTTTTTAACCCTCCATTGTTCTCCCCTTCGCACCCTTGCTCTTTGACCGATATTGCAGGGACGAGTAATTCGATTTCTTATCGTTTCAGAACTTATCTGTGGTTCGATGAGAAGGGGAAGAAAACGAGAGTGGCAGCGCCACAATATATAGATTATGTTATGACTTTTACACAACGCACCGTTAGTGACGAAACTATATTTCCTACAAAGTACGGTGAGTTGTCTTTTCAATAAGTACTTCGATGGTTTCGTTAATCGTATATTTACAATCGTAGCGATAAAGTGTCTACATAAGCACGTAATTGAAAGCATGGCACGGAGGGGTCTTATTGTTTTGTTCTGGATGTTGCAGCAAATGAATTTCCTAGCTCGTTTGAATCGATAGTGCGTAAGATCCTGCGGCTACTGTACCACGTGGTGGCACACATTTACCACTGCCACTTCAGAGAGGTAGCACTCTTGGGGTTGCACGCTCACCTCAATTGTGTGTTTGCCCACCTCACGCTCCTTAATCAACGCTTCAACCTGATCGATCCGAAGGAAACGGAGATCTTAGGGGATTTAGAGGCAGCTCTCTTGGGTGAGTTTTACCTGTTGGAGATCGATATCGTTATATAATACTCGCGAACATCGTAGATTACCCTAATGGGATTATACTACAGTTTAAAGGAGAAACTAAGTCTTATTAATAATCATGCGATTATGTAAACAGCATCTCTGTGACGCGAACGATCAAAATCAGGAATCATTAGCTATAACAGTGAAAGAGACGTTTCTAAATACTCTCAAGTTCACGTTATTTTAGGTAGCTAAATGTTAGATTAACACGTTGAGTGTCATCATGTACTTTTGTTCGAAACTTAAAACGCAATGAATGTAATAAAATTAAAATTGTAGGTGATTCGACATCATCATCAGCGCCTTCACAGACCTTAGCCATCCAGGAGACTCCGACCACAACCACCTAGATCGCGATGCACAGTAAACAAGAGGTTGCAGTTCCTGAGACTAGGTGACGATAGGAGTTTTGTTTTCCCTTTTTTTCCTTTTCTCTTTCTCTCTCTCTCTTCCCCCTCTCTCTGTATCTCTGTCTTTCTTCTTACCTTTCTATTTCTCTTTTCCTTTTTTTTTCTAACTAGAATACGCGAACGACAAAGTTTTAAGGATAACGATTATACACGCAGGTGGAGCGAGAGCGCAATTCTGTAAAAACCAGTAGTACCTGTACATAGCGAAGTGTGAAACAACTACATGATGTAATTAGGTTCCTCCGTTTGTTGTTTGTGAGATTGTACATAATTTATTAAACAGTAAGATATACGAAAGAGACGAAGGATGATTATTGATTATTATTATTGACAAAGTTAGTTGCTATGAGGAATAATTTGTTCTGTAAAAACTATTAAAGAAAAGAAAAAAATAACAAAAAATAACAAAGTGAATGAAACGATAATAATATTGTAAAGTTACAAGTAATACCAAATATATACCTGGTGTTAAGGCATGTGTTATATTCGTTGAAACTCGAACAGTCACGTTCTGGCTGTTCCCGGATCATTTCCAGTTTGCTTCTTTTAATTGGATAACTCCGTGCTTCACAAGGAAAATACCATGAAGGGCATCAGTCACCGGCTCGTTACCAGAACGTTAGTTACCAGCTTCGACTTACTTTGTAGCCTTAGAATGAGAATTAATCTAAGCATCCGGTAGATATATTTGGACCAGACAGGATGCAACCACTTCCTTTGTCTAACCAATGCAGAGTCAGTGATATGCGAAGACAGGTAGATTATCTATACTTTTATTCTTCTTAACCTTGAATAATGAAAACAAATTTAAAGTACAAACACGAAATTAGATATCTATACTTTACTATATTTTTATGGGTTAGAATGAAAAGACTGATTTATCTTCTTTCTTTCCTGTAACCAAGGTATTTTACTGTTCATTTTCAAAAAATCTTGTTTACGTACACTACTTAAGTGCAAACAGCCGAAGGAGCAGTACCCTGTTTAACTTCCACGATTCTGATTGCTGCGCATACATTAGCAACCTCACGTAAAAACAGACCTAAAGCTTCTGCAATAGGTTCGCAAAGATCCTTGAAGGAGGTTGCAATGTTGTATAAGAGTATCAACACTGGCTGTATCAAAGCATTGAATACGATAGACAAACAAGGCTTTATGAAATAATCTGCCAACATTTGCAAAATACCCACGGTCAGTGGTCTAATTATACTATAAAGTATGAATCGAAGGAATTGTAAAATAAATGCTGTCACAAAAGCGGTGCCTATGTGAATCGTTCCAAATATTTCAGCCCAGAAGCGTGTTGCTGCCTGATCAGTCTTCTCTGCGCATCTTTCAGTTGCTAATATTGGTGGTGAATCTGTGGTACGATAATATCTAAGCAGAATATATTTAATGTTAATCATTTAATAAAAAAAGATATTTAATTTTATAAATGTACATAGGTTTTGATTTTTTTTGCATGAGACAATAATGAAAAGAAATGGAGATAAAATCATTTAAGTATCAAAGCGTTTTAATCTCTGACATAATTGTACCTACGCAGAATTCCCATGATCAAAGTAATAGATTTCAATTTTCTCTGTCACTTTTTCCTCTTTGTCTGCTTCTTTTACTTTGGATTTTGTTACTTTAGAACAGACCGGTTTTCTTTTGTTAGGTATACCTTCTGACATTTCGCAGTACATGAAAGGCTGTACGTAAATATTTTATTGTGGGCATTAATTCTATTAATATTTAAGATAGCTTTTATGCCACGAATTTATTATTATGTCAATTAGATTTTGCATAAATACTTTACTCCACCTCTGCGTAATGAGGACATTTTGTTGGTTTCAAGCTTACTTCGTACATTGCATCTTTCTTTTCTATATATGATTTTTTAGGCCATTTCCATTTAAAACGACACCAAAATGGTCGTGAACGTGAACCTGAAAACTCATTTCAAACATGCTTATAATAAATACAAAAAAAGAGATAAACAATTAATTCATAATACTTTAATTGGAATAATTATAAGGAGCATACAAAGTTTTCATTTATGTGAAGCAAAGATTAAAAACTAACGTACGGGCTTAATAAAATTTAGTAAACTAAAGTAATTACCATTTTTGTGTTTTAAAGGTAATGTATAGGCATTGCTAAAAGAATAATGTTTAATCAGTATTTGTTGTGTAAAATAAAAATTCTTATATTACATCTTGTGAGTACGACACAAGCATGGATTAGTGGATTCCATTTGTTTCATTGTATACTGGTTTTTTTCTAAATTCTTAGGTGATTCCTGTACAGTGTTGGCCCTCCCACAGTGTTCCGGAGGTATTCCACAATTCCTTGGTGAATATACCTCGTAACATTTACAGTCTTTAACTGCATATGAGTAATATATAATTCAAATCATAGTGCTTTAACTTGTAAATTATTCCTATTACAATTGTTTATTACGTTTTTATTCTACGTACGATTAAACTGTTCAAAATTATTCTCTTCCTTTACGCATTCACTTTCCGGGTTATTAGTATTAATTATGCAACTAGTATCTGACTGCAGAGACGTTACATTAGAATCCTCTGTTGCATCGTTATAAGTACAATCCTCTCCAGAAACCATGATAAATACATTTCTTGAAAACGAACAAAACTGAAATGAAACTAATACGAACGAAAACAACATTAAACTGTCAAAGTGACGGGAATCGGATAGTCCTTCATATGTTTATATTTTTATAAACTGTGGTTACTTCAATATCGATACATTGAAGCTGATTTTACAGAATAAACGGAAAACTAATTATAGCGGAAACAATAATCACGGAACATATTTGTGGAATAATAATGAATAATAAATAAATAAATAATGTTTCTCCTCTTTATTTCTTTTATAAACACATAATAATAATTTTGATTCAATTTCTTTTATCGGTTACCAAAAGTTCTTTTTACACCTGCTCCCTCCCCCATCTTCCAAACTATTTCGAACTGGAAACGTTATTTGAAATAGAAGACACTGCTATTTACATCAAATTCAATTGGAAGTAGAATGGTGTAATTAGCTTAATACGATTTAGTACAGTAGTAGTAACCTCATCTATACGACGGTGTAACGCTTGCGAGGAGGTTTATAATTCACAAATTTTTAACAGGTCACAAAAAGATTTTACAACTAATATTACTTTTCTTTCGCCAAAAACTTCAACTAGAATTCTAAATATTCATATGTTCATTTATTCTAAATTTCTTCTTATGAGTCTTAATCTGGAATTATCCTTTATTATATTTTTCGAAGCAATTCTTTTGCAGCATAGAAATCAAACGTTAAAAATCTTAATTATAAAAGTTCTTTATGTTTATCTGTTTGTTACGTGTATGTTTCTCAAAATGTTATAATACAATTTTTTATTCGTTGATAACGGACCATTAATTGTAGAATTTGTTTGTTTTTCCTAATAAGACCCGTCACATACAGGCGATTTTTTATCGCATGAAAAAAGTAGCCTGTATGCATTCAGAGTAAAACGAATAAACTACTCGCTATACAATTTTAATGCATTTCATTGCTCACACGAAGTAAATATAATCTAAATATCAAATTAGAATAATATCAACTGGACTAGAAACGGAAATATACATAAATACCAAACGCCTTATCGATCAGTCAAAAGAAATCTTTAAGAAACACTTCTATAAGTAATCAATAGTATGTTAGAAAGTAATTAACTTACATTTGTATTTATAGTATTTATACACATGTTTCATGGAGTATTCATATTTGTAATATCATCGTTCAAATCTATCATTAATCTTATATGTACGTTTCCAACGTTTTGTACAAATATCTCTTTAACATTCTGTACAAACAGTCAAAATTGAAAACTTGTTCTTAATTAACGATAGTTGGACAAATGTACCGAATGTTAATTTTTCTCTGTACACGCGTACGTGAAAGATTTCCGGAAAAAGTTGCTAAATCAACAGGAACAGTAACTAGTTTGATTATGGACATAAAGTAATTGGTCGTACGCAATGGCCTAAGAACGATGAAATTATAATACACAATTCCTATATTTAGTTGTTATCGAAGAGACAATAATGCTTAACGAAGAAACAACGTGTTTAAAAACTATTGAGAACTTCAGTTTGTATTACAAATAAGACCGTAAGTTTAAAATATATTCAAAGTTTTGATCTATTCTCATAGTGTTTTTCATAAATTTGTATAAGATAATCAGACATTTAGGCACCTATTGGAAATGCAGTATTAAGAACGCATGTACTCTTTTAATACACCTCTCTAGTATTAAAAATTAATAATTCCTTCACGTCATTGACAGAAATATACATATAGTTTGACCTTTACTTAAACATTTTTAAAATAAGACTTTCCGCTGAAATGTATCTTGTTAAGGATGCAATTAAACATTCGTTTTTCTGCGTTAATTGTGCGTGCAACACAACTCTCACAGTACCAATATTTAGTAATTATTATATTCGATAATGCTAGAAAGTGGAATTGACATAGCACTTGCAACCTTAACAGTGAAATCTTAATATACCTGAACGGTGCTGAAGACTCTGATTATAAAAGGGAACATACGTTCTTAACAACGTACTAATATTACAGATAAAAGAAAAGATTCGCAATTATACATTGAAGTACAGTTTTGGAATGTAAAACATTCGACGATTATTTTCTAGTAATATCTCTATCGTCACGTGTGTAATTATCGTACAAAAATGTGTTAGACTCCTCTCCTGCTTTTTTCTCTTGTCTTCTTGTTCAATTTACTACATACAATTAATAAGATATCTCATTGAAAATTTTACGATATTATTAAAGTATGACATCCATTAAAACAGATGTAAACAATTGATATATTTATATATATATTATGATGTAAATATTTGATATAGCTATCGTTAAAACCTTTTCTCACGCAATGCAATAATAGATTAGATACAACAGCCAACGTTAATCAAATCTTATAAAGTTAGAGCAGTGATGAATAGATGTAACTGTTCGCTGAGGAAATGATAGGCACGGACAGCACGGTACATGCAGCAGTGAGATGTGCGAGAAAAAGAATACAAATTTTCAAATTGACATATTTTTCAAGTTATCAACTTGTTGGATTTACAAACTTCCAAATTTTTTAAATTCGAAATTTGCAAACTATTTTTGCGTTAATAAGCTATGGAATTTTCAAATTTACAAACCTCCAATTGCTACATAAAAATACCTCCTTCTATATTGCCAGTTATAATGGCAATATAGCGAGAGCTTGCTGTGCTCATTCCTCGCGAGCGCGGTTACCCATCACTGAGTTCGATCATAATGTTTTGTAAACGCGTGTATGTGGATGTCTTTGAAAGAGTAGCAGCATGGCACTTAAATCAGGTAAACTTATTTTTAAGTACGAAAAACGGATTAAATAGCCAACAGTAATATGCAATATAATTATTTCTTTATAATCATACTGCATAACATTTGATTCTTTTGTTCAATTAAAATTTACACGTTACAAATATGCCATACTTTTCAAGTTACGAAGTTGGTATTTCTTTGCATATTAATTCTGAATTCCTTACGTTTAATATAGAAATCTCACGATCTTAGCAAAAATTATGACGATATTGCTGTTCATAATGTTCGTTACGAATTTTCGCAACGCTTAAAAGCTACAAAGTACAAATAATTGTAATAAATAATATTGGTAAAAATACATTATACAAGGATTTTGTAGAACCGACTGTCATGGTTACTTTTTATAAAGGTATTCCGTCTTTCAGTACGATTAAAATTGTACTTTCTCGAGTAAATTATTTATAGATCGAATCTAGCACTCGTTAGGATATAAAATATTAAAGAGTAACTAAAAAATTTGCAATCGAACGCTAACATACTCGTATTTAATGGTCACGTTACGACTGCGCGAAAATTATAAATATTTACAATGCGGTATAAAGTAAATTATTTTTTAATCAATTATATTAACGTTCCGTTTACATTAAGTAAACCGTAGCGAAAAGTATAATAGAAAAAAAAAGAAGTTTCTTATAATTTTCCTTTGTAAAAATAGAGTCAAAGTACTTGTGCAACTTATTTTTCTATTTCGTATTTGGAAAATAGAATACGCAAAGGCGGGATATGCATACTTACATCGTAAGAACAGTCTTTTACAGTGGATGAATAATAAAATTTATATTCACTGACTGTAGGAAATGTGGTTTACAGTATGCAATTTCAAATCGGTGAATATGTAAAATCACTACCTTCCTGAAAAGTCACTTCCGATATTGTAGTAACTCTTTGGTAGTCCGGCAAATGTTTCAGGCATAAAAATGATATGACACACCATTAGCTTCTGATGGCTAAATTACGTATTTTCCATGACAGTTGTCTGACTGTTTAGAAAAATCCTAAATGTATTGGAAGTTGTCTTTCGTAGCGAGTAGAGGTAACTTTTCGATGCTTTGTTTGTGATCAAAACTGTGTAGCCAGTCTGAGCTGGGCTTCGCTTTTATCCCACAGAAACTTATGTTGCAAAAGTCAGCTGCGTTCTGAATAGCACCACGATGAAAGGGATTTCCCTGCTTGAAATGCGAGTATCGTCCGGCATTCATACGCTCGTTCGTTGTCATTCCAAGAACCATAATCTAATAAAAAATTTATGAAAACAATGTAGTATCACTGATATAAGCGATTACACTCCAAAGAAATAAGATACAAAGATAGTTATACAATATTCTTTACAATGTAGTAGCTTATGATACAAACCTGATAACATTGACAAGCTAACAGTGTCCCAACCCAAAAGAAGTGTAAAGACGTATTTGCAGTGACCCACATTACCCAAGCGTCACACGTAGCTGCAGCGACTAGGTAATTATCAGCGCTATGGCCATTTGTTAAGTTTGTCCAACATTCAAATTGCCAATATTGTACACTAGCGGATAAAACAACGATACAAAGGCCTAATAATGAAGCTAAAAATCCCAGGAAATACTTGTGGTTATGCGCACCTAGAAGGAAAAATTGAAGAGTGCAAATATACTGTTCAAGGTAACAGGTCAAGATTAGATTGTCTAAAGTTAGACATTTTATGCATATGCGTTATTACCATAATAAAGTTATCCAATAGATTTAGTTTTATTAACTTACCGATGCAATTGTTGACCCAAGGACAATGGTGATCAAATCGTGCCACGCATCGATCACAGGTTGAACAATGTTTAGATCTCATAGGTCTTCTGACCAAACAACTGCTGCAAAATGATTGTGGTTCAAAACCACCAGATTCTGCTAACTCTATAATCGTCTGAAAGTAATACAGTTAAAAATCATATTTTATTTCCAATAAACGATATGATCGGAACTGCAGATATTTACATTTAGTTTGTCCTCATGTGTAGCTGTTATTACACCTGGATCACCTCTCCAGGATTGTAAGAAACATACCCATAATGGTACCGATCCTCCTACTAATAACAACCATAAATACCATGCGGCATGTACGCCTAACCAAAATATCCATGTAACATATATCCACATCTGTAACAAGCGAACAGTAATTCGTCATATGTATATGAAAACAATTAATCTGTAACAATCAGAAGGCAGAAGTGTTTTGATGATATCAAATAAAAAGTTTTTGATTGGTTTATTTGTATGTGTTATCTAAACATTTCATGATAAGGTAGTTTTATTAGTTATCTAAAATACATATACGTTAATACCAGATATAATTTAATGGGTTTTCTGCAGCCTTATTGAGTTTTACTTGATACAAAATTAATTGTATGATAAGTTACAGTTGGACATTACAAAATTTGGAACCTACCTTTGTAGCCAAATAAATTGACATTGGTATAATGTGAAATAATCGTTCGTCAAAGACAAAATGATTAGCTAAATATAGTGCTATGTAGAGAGTGACAAAGGCACCTAATTTTACTAAATAATCCAATCCACTTTGAAAAATCATTCCAATCACATAGAAAACTATGAATGGTGTACTGACCATACAGTACCAACGTATTCTCTGAAAGCAAAAATCAAATATGAAGAAATAAAAGGAGGCTAGTGAAGTACTTGATAAACATACTTTGTCTCTACACCATGTTCTTGTTCTACCCTGCCTTTCTCTGATTTCTTGACTGATTTTATGTCCTAACCAGGCAGCGCCAATATGACGACCCAGTAACGTCATTGGTGTTTCATCCCGAATATTCGGCACATCTAACGATGCGCCATGATGAACTAACGTCGATATTGCTGTACTATTTTCTGCTATAATAGCCCAATGCAAAGCAGTATTGCCATGTAAGTTATCCGCAAGCGAATGAGATGCTCCTAAAGTTAGTAACAAGCGTGTTGGGTCTAAACTGTAAAAAATAAAACTTCAATGTAACCAATATAATGTGATCCTATGAAGGTATTTTTGTAATTAAGTGTCATTATTTGACCGCATTTACCTATTAACTTTATAGGCACTCCACATAAGGGGTGTCATTGCACTTCTGTCAGGCATATTTGGATTTACTCCTTTCGCGACTAGATAAGCAACGATAGATGTGTGACCAAATTGTGCTGCTAAATGAATACATGAGAATCCTTCTGAATCTCTGAGAGTGGGGTCTGCCCCTGCTCTCATTAATATCACAACTGTAGATAAATGGCCCTGCCTAAAAATGATCTTTGTTATAGCATCCATATTACATTGTATCCTAAATATTTTCAACTTTGGTATTAAATAAAGAATTAACCTTGTGGCCCAATGTAACGGCGTGGAAGCAAGCTCACCACCAATTGCATCAACAACAGCTCCCTTTGCAATCAAGTACTTTACAATGTCTTTGCGATTATTTATTGCAGCCCAGTGTAACAATGTAACAGTTTCTGAGTCTGGCTGGTTTACATCAGCACCAGCTTCTACTAATTCAGTTACTCTGTCCAAAGCCCCAAACTTAGAAAAATAAAACATAAATTAGGACATTTGAAAATAACTAAGTTAATATAAGCGTTGTCTTATCAAGTAAAGGTGTTATTACCTGCGTTGCTCTAACAATGTCAAACGAACTACAATCTTGTGCAGGAGGCCTAACAGGTTCTTGGTGATGGCTACTAGGATCATCTGGCTCCCCACTGCCTTCACTCTGACAGGCAGTTTGCATTTTTAATGCATACATGTTGACTTCAGTGTTATTACAGTCAGGATTATGTCATAGATATAAATTATGCATATAGATATAAATATCTTAAAGTTGTTTTGTATTATAAAGTATTACTGAAACAACAAACATTACTATGTAACACTTTTATATTAAAAAATATTCATATATTATTCATTGCTAAATTACAATAAATTATTTTTTAATTAAAATTAGATAACTAAAAGTATCAGAAAACACTTTTTGTCTTTCCTAATTAGAATTTTTCATTTCAGATTTATGGAGATATAATCAGATTGAATTACAGAGATATATCAAATATTTTTTTGAATGGATTCGTAATAGCCGAAATATTTGTCTACTGTAGTTTTTTTATTATTGTCTCTGAGAGATGAAAAATGTATTTTCTTATCAAACTGTAAAAATAATACAACAAAGGGTTAACGATCACGAACATTAAGGTACAGGATAACAAAATCATTGGCATTACTTTATACGATTTATTAATGCTGATTAATTTGACCGACTGTAATGAATTCATCGTTTGTATTCACCGACTAAGTATATCGTGTTGTAAATACGAGGTGTACTATAAGGAACACATAGTGCGTAGTGACAATCGATTTTGTATTCGAGTTGCATTGTACGTTTCGATCATTCTTCAAGACAGTTTGAAAGACGGTTATTGTGTAAATATACTATTCCATAACCGTGAAATATACAATCTTTTCAATTACATCGGAGAAATAATTCATGTACTTATGTACTCATTAAACATCAAGATATTGAACGATTTCACGATAAGATTATTCAGTAAATTGTATAATTATCGGTTCGATCAGGAAATAAAACTACAAGACCGATTTCATAACGTGATATTTTACCTTGCAAGTAGTGACAGTATTGATAATAGGTGCATATAGTAGACGGCATGTTATCCTCGAATACGTCTCAAGGGGTTAGATTTAAAGGACAAACAGTCAGTGGGTGTGGGGCGCCGGTACATTGTATAGGATCCAAATAAGGGTTGACCTTTTCTTCAACTATAAGAAATAACACCCCTCTTGCAACTTTTTGCTATTCGCGATCCAGGACACGTTTCTCCTTTATTTCTCGCACAATTTCATTATTACTAATATTTTCTTTTCGATAAAATTCTTGAACACGCACCGCGTACCGCACGATACACGATTATTGCTATCGCGTCACATGCACATTATGCTTTCTCAAGTTTTGCGATGAGCTTCTTATGTATTGACCAAACGGCTTCGTAAGCCGTCCGATCGGTATCCGATATTCATCGAACGTAAAGTTATCAACAAACGAGTCATCTGGCGGGGAAACTGGACAGAGACTATCCTCTTTGAAATCGAGCGCCCTCTTGTTGATCTTTTAAATGACCGAGAAGTCATCAAATTTCTAATTTATCTAAAAATTTACTGATACGTTGTTAAAAATAAAAGGTTATAATAAAACATGATGACGTGGGAATTAAATATAAGAAAATGCATGAACCAAATGTTAACTTCGTTCTATCACATGTGCGCAATCTCACGTTGGACAGTATTGGGCGCGACATTTTGAAAACTTTTGATTAGAGAACCCTCGTAATTTTCGTGGGTCATGTTTTCTTAATATTCACGAAACAAATGTAACAATTAAGTAAATAATGATTACCGCGTAAGGTAAGAAGTTTCGCAACACGACAAGCACGACTTTTATTTCTGTTACATTGTAACGTACGCACTGCGTATCACGGCACACACTATGTCAGTGTGATACTGCGCATGCAGGTGATCAGACACAAGCGCTCAAGCGCAAACCTGACTTCCTTGGAGAAAATGGCGGTCAAGGGGAAGAGGCTCTCACCACCTGCTATAGTACCGAGTATTGGCACGCATTATGCCTAATTCACAAGAATCGATAAGAACAAAGCTGTCTCAAATAAATACTTACTTCAGAAGTAAGCTGATTTATACTCTAACAAAAAATAAACAATAATTTATTGCAAAGTAATTAATTGAAAAAGTTGACAGTATTTTGAAAGCTTCACTTTTACATGCACACTCTATTCGAGGACATTACTAACGTTATCTGACGGGGAGCGATGAAATTAGATGAACACAAAACTTTTTGGCGCAACATCATGTTTCAATATTGACCAAATTTTGCAAATAAGTTCTATTTTGCGATAGAGGATATCTGTGAGTATGGTTTTAGGCTTCTTGAAAAAAAATTACTATATTTATGTCGTTTCCTATGTCACCGACAAGATATGGTATAGTACCTGAACTGATATGAACATATAATCTGTATTTTTTGATCCACGGAATATATTTCAAGCAGTATAAAATCAATATTCATGAATATATAATAAATATATGGCAAATTAATCAATGAAATCGATATAAATTGAGTTTTTATAAAAATGGAACAAGTAGCGCCATCTCTCCGGCGAACAAGGTGAACTACACGTTTTTGAAACTACAGTTTAATTAGTTCTCCTCTTCTTCCACTAGATGACGACACATAAGAGAAAATTTAAGCTAATATAAAAATTAATCTCTTGTTTCGTTAGTTTCGTACGTAACAGCAGATGGTACTAATTCAAGAATTTGAATCATTTCAAATGACTTTGTTTCAGACATTGCCAATAGAATTATAATTCTTATTAGACAAGTTCATATCAACAGTCATATTAGAAACGTAAAAGTTTCGATATACTTGCCTTGTTCTTAATAAAAAATATGTACATTTCTTGCTTTTAAGTTTAAGGTAAAGTACGAATTGAAAATATGCACAAGCCGAAGATAAAAAAACGAGGTTACTACTCGGAAATCATCACAGGTAATTTAGTTTTCAAAAGTATTTAAATAATTCAAAAAGTATTAGCGGGTACGTCGCATATTTAATTTTGTTGCATAAATAGGGAGAAATAATACGAAATACAGGACATAATTCATTATTTGTAACCAGTTGCTTCTTGACGTATATCTAGGTACAGTGAAATGTCCCGTGAGACCGGAAGTAGCTCTTCTAGATGCTGCACCAAAGAGGACGAAACTTCTTTGGCAAGTTTTAACCGAACATCACAGTGCTCGTGTTCAACCACTGAAAGATAAAGAGAAATATAATTTTCTTGGCGAGGCAAAAAGATGGATCAGCTTTCCGGAGGATCGATCGATTGTAAGAAAGAGCGTAAAGCTGAACAATTTTATTGTCGCCATTAGATTGTGTACTTATAATGTTATCATATGAAAAGCTAAATGCGATATAATATTTAATATCATTTTAAATATATATTTAGTAATATTTGATATTAATTAAATAATATTTAATATTAATTAAATTTAATATTAATTAAATATTATATTTAATATTATTTAATAATATTTAATAATATTTAATATTAATTGAATATTAATATTTAATATCATATTATTAATATTATATCATATGTCATTATTACTTCAAAACAAATAATGTATATATTTATACATTTATAATAACATTTGCAAATATGTAATTGCACTAATGTGTATGGTATTTCATACGAATCGGCAGTATTTATGGTAACAGTATAATACGAACGTGTAGCGCGAAAATAATATTTTTCATTGAAGTTCAGCTCTGAAAAGACAAGCTCTGTTTAAAAAGGTATTCCCAGCGGAAACGTTCGCTCCAAAAGTGCAAAAAGAGCAGAACGTAAAACCAAAAGAACTACCACGAGATGTTGAGATAGAAAGACGACGACGAAGTTATAGAAACGTGAAGATGGATAATGTTCTGGAAGAGGAAGGAATTTTGCCGCGGGAAATGCTTCCACCGACCGCCGTATTGCCGTTATTGTCCCACGAGGATATATACGGGCTATTTGCCACGACACGTATATTCCCGTTAGAGATTTTTGATGACGAAGAATACGACTGTAGGTATGTTTCCCCACCCAAAGAAGTATAAAGAGTTATGCATTATGGTCACTGTGGCACTCTTGTTTGGAGTGGATTTTAACTTTACGGATAATACCAAGTAACTATTATTTGCTACAATTTTAGTCGATAAAAGGATTATGGTATTTTAACTTAGGAGCAATATAATCCGCGCTGGTGTAACGTCTCAAGGTTCAACTCAAGATAATTGGTAATACAATACGTCGAAAGCACGACCTAATAGACTTCAACCCGTTACACTTCAATAATTCCAAGATAAAAATATAGGAGAGATTTAACGAAACGTAACGCGTGACGACGTATCCATTCAGGTGTGATGTATAACGGTGCAACCCGTCGAAACGCGGGATATCGCAAACTGTTATTCCCGGAATTTCAATAAATTTGACGGAGGAAAGAACGGTCGCGAATTCAGTTATCCTACTTAATTGAATGCATACGTACACGTACACAGTAGTCGTTTTATTGATCTTCAATAAAGTGCCGTCGCCCGGAAAAAGTAGTTTTTATGAGCGTTTCCTGGATTTCTGAATAAAATGTTACGTATCGAGAGTAATATCAGATCCTATTTCCATTTATTTAGGGGATCGATACGTTCTTATGACGTGTTTTTACGTCACTGAAGGAAAATCCTTCATTTTCAATGTTTCATCTAACATTGTAATCTATTTTATCGACATTTCGTATTTTCAACAGAACAACGGAGGACTGGATCAATTTCAGTGTTATTGATGGAATTCGGTATCCATTACCAGCCACCGTGTTCGTGGAAAGGTATCGTGATGCGGACGAGGTCATTCGTCTTGACGACAAGGTTTTAAATAATTTATACCAATGGTACAACGCTGCTGTTAGCGATTACGATTATGAAAATAAATTGTGGTCCGTGCTAACCCTGGATGGGCACAAGAGAACGTTTTTACTTCCAAGGATTTACATTCGATTTTACGCCGAGGATCCAAGGGTTTTTGCCAAGAGGATGGCAAGCGCTATCGAACGTAGAAAAATTGCTGAATATTCTATAAAGTAATCGTCCACTTTAATTTATTGTTTTATGGAGTTACCTGAAGTTGAAACTTTGGAATTTCTATGAAATACTACTTACAAAGTTTCATGTAGCTATTCCTTGAAATTGAACTTCTACCTCGTTCAACTCGCTATGTTTAATATTTTAAATACGTTGGATGGTTATAATTACGATGTCTTAATCATCGCAGAGTTGTTGAGATTGAACCTGGTAAAAGCATTATTGCATCTCTCGAAACACAGCACTCCAGTGTAATCGATCATTTTATATTTGAAGTATTAACGAAGAGTTTATATCAGATTTTTTATTTGAAAACCAGCATTCGATAAAATTTTATTCGAATGAATTCATTGCAGTGAAAGGCAATTATTAAGGATTATTTGATTTTATTTATAAAATTTTAATTGGCAATTTATGTGATACTCTTTATTTCAAAATTAACATTTAATGCGATTAATTATTAATATTGAATTATTTTTGACGTAGGTACAATTTTTATCTGGACTGTATGCACATGGAAGGAATGTTGGCTCTAGACGAAAAGCAGAAGGATACTATAGTTCGTTTAAGTACAAACAGAAACATGCTTAAATTTCCGGAGTATAACATATCGGCAGTGCGTAAAGTTTACATTTAAGAAAATTTTAATTAAACTTTGTTACTTTACCGGTAACGGAAAATTGCTGCGTAATTATTTCTCAACAGTAAACGGAGATAGGGGCAATAATTAAATATAACGTAAGCTTTTGCAGTCTTTAGATCTAATGAAAATGTGAACAAGATTTATATTTTGAAGGGTTCTCTAATTTACTTCTTTAAAATTATAAAGCAGTTGTTGCGCAATTAACGGAATACCTGAAACAATATTCGCGTTCATTAAGATTTTAGATAAAAGTCATTCATGCATTCCGTCTATCTTCCTTTCGAAAGAGACAACCTCTGTTTCCGCACTCAGATAATTACGTACAAATTGGAAACTGATTGTGCTTCCCTCCTCGTTAGTTGATAAACGAGATCTCCTTGGAATATCAGCGCACAATGTGCGACCTTATGTGGAGGCGAATGATACAGCGAAATCCCGAGATGTTTAAATTCATCAGCTGGACGCCTTCGGTGGAAGAAACACGAGTGCCGTGCACTGGAAAAATCGATACCGGCATGGAAAACTTTACGGTGATATACGATTTTGCGTTACTGAAATCTTCATCTTTCTTCGCTTGACACATTGACAGTCGCATATGTTTCATAGTATCGACAGACTTTGTGATTTTATATTTCTTTCCACGATGAAAAATTATTAAGAGAATTATATTCGAAATATTATATATTTCAGAAAATTCAGAAGTTCGTTCATTGGTTCACATTGTACGTCCAGGAGGAGGTGTACCATGCAATGAGGTGTATCGTAGCAGAATGTATTCAGCTATCGTCCATGAACCTCTTTGCCATTAGTTACGGGAAATTGATTACGCTGTCAGAATTTGAAGAGCTGCAAACGCTAGCCACTACCACCGTTGTGAAATATCTAAAGGAGCCATGGTTGGAGAAAATTGCACAATCGGTGAGAATGTGCTTAAGGGACATAGGAAAAGGTTGGTTCGATCTGAAACAGAGGATTCCTGGTGTGTACGATGTAATGAAATTAAAACGTTTTATGGACCTCACTACCCTACGTATGCAGGTATGCGGTTTATATGTATTTTTATAGAATCAATAACGTGATCTCCTTTTTATACTTGCACCGCGACTAGAACTTGAATAGCATTGGAATGCAATATCTGCTGCCGTGAAACAGACGGTTTATTTTAAAGTCCCTTTCATGCTTTTGTGATCGTAGCGTATGAAATTTCAATCTTTTAATTTGTTATACCACCGTTAAAGTTAGTGTAAATTTTTTAATTTAAAACTTTGGTACTTCGGAAACGTAAGACTCTATATGTGGCGGCCGGTATAGTTTCAGACAGTTTCTAGACATTCTGTTTATAAGATGCAGATGTTCCCTGCTCGTAAACGTACCATTTTTACACCCCACCTATCCTATAAAATTGTTACTCAATGAAATCATAGCTCTCGATCGATAGACACGTTTCGACCCACCGGCAGAACATTTTCGTCGATGTTGGTTTACTTTTGCATTTACATGTTTGCTTATAAAGCTATACAAGTTGCGGAAAAATGTGGAAGTTTATTTATAAAGATGAAGGTGACTTTCAACATTTTCTTTTCTCATTTTACAGCAACGAGCAATAGGATGCAAGTTTTTATAAATTTCGGAGTAATATTTTTGCAACATGAATAAAACATTAGCCGTCGGAGTAAAATCCTCGCGGTAATTTTTAAGCTAGCTACTTTTGGATCGCCTAATAAACGAGACATCTTTTATAAATCGATGTAGTATGCGCTGAGAGTCCTAGTGGAGAATTCGATCACGTCATACGGCAATACACTGGAGAATCCAGCCTTGTGTCTCTTAAATATTGAAGATTCGTTTACCTGGGGGCAGAATCTCGTCGAGAGTCAATTTAAATCAGTCTATAATCCCATCTTCACGATCGATATCCGAATGAACGATATCGGAGCATATTACTCGGTCGATCCCGATCGTTTCGGGGTAAATTTAAATCCGCGGTGATTGACTCTGCAAATGCGGTCTAATATAATACCTAAATTTGCAGAAGTTAAGAATGACAATCAACGTCCTAATAAATGTCTATCTATTCATAGGAGACGATCGTAGCGATGTACGATAATGCACTTACCTTGTGCCATCAGATCAAACAACTACACGTTTTTCTGCTTCCGGCGTTAAAATTCCCACCGGATCTTTTTCTCAGCTCTGTTGGTCTACTCGAGGAACACGTGTGCCAGATTCGGGAACGCTTAAAAATAGCGTATCGGAAATCCACGATACTCCTAAGAGCGTATGCCGAGGAATTTCTATCCTACCTGGAATTCTACAACCTCAACGTTGCACAATACATCGAGTAAATATCAATTATGCGAATTTTTCGGATATCGGACATACCGCACCATCGTTATATAATAATGTTGTATGGCAATGAAAATTATTTGTATAAAATATAATACGTAAAAGTTCGTAATATAATCGGTATTCTAATGTTCAATTCAATCTGTTCATCGTTGAAATTTCTCTCAATATCGATGTTAATACAAAGTCAAAACGTTTTAACACGATTGAACGCAATATCATCGTGTAATGAATAAAATTTCACAGCTGAACTGTTTTAAGTAATGCAATACTCGACGAGTTAAATTTCATTTCGATGTTGTAGACATTTCAAAGAGGAAGAGCATACAACGGGCGAGATTAAAGACGAAATTATTTTTCACAAGACGATGATGAACAACCTGGATGCCACCTTGCCGAAAACCATTTCAATTGGACCCTTCAGCGTGAACGTGCAACCTCTCAAGGGCTTCCTCATGGGAAAACGTTTAGAATGCGCTACTGGGTTACTCACTATGTTCACGGAGAAACTTCGCACGGAAGTTAACGACATCTTGGACGAATACACGCAAATAAGATTCAAACTGAAAGAAATACCACAGAGCATCGAACATATATTCGAAATTCGCGATTGGATGGAAACGATACCTTTGAGAGTTATGGAGCTTCAGGAAAGGATGGAAATATTGAAATTAGATTTCGATATTCTTGACAGTTTCTGGTGGAACTTGTCTGATGACGATTTCCAAGCTAAGTGGCAAGTTATTGGTTCACCGCTTCAAATAGAAAGAGAGGTGATGTTCTACAAAGTGTACTTATTATAATGGAGTAGCTTTTTTGTTAATTGGAAACTCGATAAATATGATATCACGATTGTCGGTGAACGTGTGTATTTTGCGGCAAATCAAATATGTTGACATAATCGACGTTGTTTTGATTAAATATATATATTGAAATTGTCAATACTACGGACCCGATTCCAAAGGGCAGAAATTTATCCCATGCGATATTTCAATAATAAGCCCAAAATTACAAACTGTAACTTCGTTATAAATTCAATCAAACTTGTGGCATGTTCCATTTACACAACAGTTAATTATAAACAAAGTTTAGACTTGCATTCACTCCATTTCGAGAGTTGTCTTTATTAATAATATCTTTTAATTACCTACAATCTAAATCGTCGATTTTATAACTTTACAGATCGACGAAACAAACGAACGATTTATGGAGGAGCAAGATAAATTCTACAAGATCCAAGTGCAGGACGAGGTATTATTGTTGGAACGAATCGATACCCTTGTGGGAAATGTAACCAATATAGGTCTGCAAACGGATATCAATCGAATACACGAAACTGCACTGGATGTGAAACGCGTTTGGAAAGCCATGACGGATTGTCGCGAGATGGGCTTGTTGTTGAATGAACGGCAAAAATTATTCGGCATGAAAGTGGTGCCTTTCGAACATCTTCACAAACTTATGAGAGACTTTGAACCATACAGATCTTTATGGGTCACCGCTTCAGGCAAGTGCCGAATCAACATCGTGTTTATGCTTCGATGTCTGTCTGACAATAAATCAAAATCGTACCGCTACTGAGAAATGTTTGGAGAACTGTTTCGTTACCTGTTAAATCAACTGTCCGTACTGCGTTTACTCGAGACCCGAAATTTCAGTACAGTGTTTAATTTAAAGTTGTTTTACCACAGCTTCTAACTCGAATTTCTGATTTGTTTCGCTTTTGACAATGTAACGCGAGGTCTCGTGTTTGAAGTCTTTGTGTTTAAATTTGTTAAATTTATAAATTAAACGCTGCATAAAATGGTCCCTTCTTATATCGCGATCTTTTAAAAGGCAATGCCAGAAAAATTTAAAACCTGCTTTCGTTTCATAAAAGCTTATCTATATTTTCCCTTATTTAATTATTTAATACCAAAATAATTTTCATGCTCTGGTTACACCGGAGATTTCAAACGTAATTATGATTGACGGAATTTAATATCTTTTGCAGGAAGATAAAACTTTGAAGGCGACTAAAATATCGTCTCGAGCTAATTTTATATTGAAAGTTTTATGTCGCGTCTCGACGGGAGTTCAATTTCTCTTAATGTATTCTATAATAGAATTCTCTCTTGCGAATTGCAGATTGGCTTAGGTGGCACGAAGTGTGGATGGATAATCCTTTGATGAATGTTGATGGCAGTCAAATTGACTCTCTTGTCATGGATATGTATAGGTCGATAACTCGATCCGTCAGAACTTTCCAAGAATTTCCGAGTAAGTTCTTGTAGCAATATGCACTTACGTAAACTTTTTCATTAATGAAAACTTTTCTTTTACGAATTTTCAAATTAAGAGGTCCAGGCAATAGCGACGTCGATAAGGGATCAAATAGACGAGTTCAAACCTTATATCGGTTTAATACAAGCTCTGCGAGACCCAGGAATGAAAGACCGGCATTTCGAGGAGTTGAGTCAAAAGACAGGAATTCAAATGGCTTTAACGCCTTCCTTGACGTTCAAGAGTTTACTGGTTCTCGGTATACAAGAGTTTGAGGAACTGGTTAAAACTGTGGCCGACACTGCAGCTAAGGAATACGCCACCGAACGAACGTTGAATAAGATGATCGTTGAATGGGAAACAATCGCTATGGAGATACTTCCTTATAAGACCACGGGTGATTCGTTTTTTAACAAACTTTTAAGTGATAATTATAGAAATTATTCCTGAGCTTCCCTCGTCATCAATCAACCCCTTATATTTACGGCTTCTTCAATATCTTGCAGTCTAATTCTTTTTGAAAAAACGATGCAATAATAGAAAGTTCGTTTCTTATATCCAGGAACGTACATAATAAAGGTTGCCGAAGAAACGTTGATGCTGTTGGATAACCATATACTCAACGTGCAACAACTTGCATTTAGTCCTTTGAAAACGGTCTTCGAGGATGAAATTAACGAATGGGAAAATAAACTGAAGTTAACTCAGGATGTATTGGTTCTGTGGATAGAGGTGCAAAGGTAAAAATTTGGTTTATAATTTGTTTTTTAATAATAACTGAAAACACTGATTTCGTGTAGAGAGTGGATGTATCTAGAGCCAATATTTACCTCGGAAGATATCACAACACAGTTGCCAGTAGAGGCCAGAAAATACAATGCCATGGAGAGAAATTGGAGGCGAATCATGAAAAGTGCCAAGGAAAACCCTTATGTAATTTCAAATTCAATATAGTTAATAACATGCAGAGTAAAAGTTCTGACAGAATTTTTTGGAGATTGATCTTAAAATCTACTACTAAATCTAGATATGAAAATAGTGTTTATCTTTTACCAATGCATGCACTGAAATGCTTCAATCTTCCTGCGAAATGAATTTAACAGTGTATTATAAATATCCAATTTCGTTATCGGAGATATATAATTGCAATTAGTACGTTTAGAACAACGGGGATCGATTTTATAATTAAAGCTTCAATTTGCACTTCTGTGCCTTTGTGTCTCTAACTATTCTGTTTATTATTCACCAAATTAATTCTCCAATCTTAACAATTATAGATTATCAAAATATGTCCTGACGTGAATCTGTTGGAAAGTCTACAAGAGTGTCAAAGCTTGTTGGAAGTGGTGCAGAAAGGTCTTTCCGATTATTTGGAAGTAAAAAGGAAAGCCTTTCCGCGATTTTACTTCCTCAGCGACGACGAACTGCTGGAAATTTTGGCGCAAGCTAAAAACGTTCACGCGGTACAGCCTCATCTGAGAAAGTGTTTCGAGAATATACAGCACGTGAAGTTCGAGAGCGATCTACAGATCACTAGAATGTATTCAGCAGAGGGCGAAGAAGTAGTGTTTCGCCCTCCGATGTATCCTGAGAGAAGCGTAGAATTCTGGCTGAGAGATATGGAGAGAGTGATGCGGAACACCATAAGAGAAATCATCCGTGATGCGCTTGCGGTGATCGATTCGACCCCGAGGAAGAAATGGGTCTACATGTGGCCGGGGCAAGTAACCCTCTGCGGCGGTCAAACCTACTGGACCGCGCACGTTGAAAATGGTATCCGCAAGAATAATTTAGCAGGGTATTACCAGGAACTGTTGGGACACGTACGTGCGTTATTTTTTGATCAAGAATTATAGTAGAGGTAACAGTAGGAATGCTTAACACTGATCGGGACTTTATTACGCTGTCGTCTTACTGTATCAAATATCAACTTAGGTATTTTAGTACGAAAGAATGTAACTGTGTAATTTCGTAGAGTTTCATCCTTTGAGTAGCTCGACGACCTTCGCGAGTTGGTGCGCGGCCAACAAACGGACGTTCAAAGGCTGATGTTAGAAGCTGTAATTACTATTGAAGTACACGCGAGGGATGTTCTATACAGACTGCTGGAAGAAAAAGTAGAGACCGTGAACGATTTCAACTGGATATCGCAGCTGAGATATTATTGGGTAGAGGACGAATTGAAAGTGCGAGCCGTGAATGCAGAGTTCTCTTATGGGTAATCAATATTATTTACACTACTTGCAGTGGCGAGAACTTCGCCATTTTAGAAAAGTTATTCAAACCCATTAGCTGTTACAAATATTTGAAATTGTTTAAATTATCTCATTGTCACTGTTTTACATTTGGAGAATCCACTCGCAAGGTTAAATCTGCTAGTTTTCTTAAAGCATTAAGAATTTCTTCTGCATGAGAAAGTAGCATTCTAAAAGACGTAAAGCTCTCGGTACTTTCATCATGATAGATGTCGTTCCAGACACCCTTGTCAACGTTTGAAGAGGGTGATTCTAGAAAGGGTTGACAAACAAAAACTCTTACACAATTCACCGTCACGTCATTCCCTTACTCGAGGAAGTTCCTATAATTGAACGTAAAACCTGAGCATTTAGTAAACATCCGAATAAAAGAATGAAAAAATAACGATACTTTATTCAGAATTAAACGAGGTAGCTTATTTTAAAGTTAACGTAATTGGATTATCGTATTATGGAAGCAAAATATTTCGAAATAAATGATCATGTACTCTGCACGATATTAACTTTTTACGCGGGAATGAAACGTGGAAGTTTATTAAAAAAAGTACAATTCTTTTTCTTTCTATTTCCAATTATTTCCGTTCGAAATAATTTCGTGAGTACTCACATACGTACTTCAACTTATCAATTTTTCTTGGTGGACTTTAAGTTCCAGAAGTAGTATAAGCACTTCCACACGGATGTATCTTTGATGAACTGTTCGATAGTTTATTTCTCTTGATTGGAACTATGAAATGGGTCGACGTGAATGTTTGAAATCTTGCTCTAAACTTTCGACCCTATTATTATCTCTTCCGACAGTCCTACATTAATTGCCCAACGTCCTGGGGCAGATTAAGCATTATCTCCCAGCAAATTACAATTGTCGCGTTAATGTCTACCATAGATACGAGTATCTGGGGAATACGGGAAGATTGGTTATTACGCCGCTGACCGATCGATGTTATCTGACTCTCACCGGAGCTTTACATTTGAAATTTGGCGGAGCACCAGCCGGACCTGCAGGAACCGGGAAAACAGAAACGACGAAAGATCTCGCAAAAGCGTTCGCTATTCAATGCGTGGTTTTCAATTGCTCCGACCAGCTTGATTTCATGTCTATGGGAAAATTCTTTAAAGGTCTCGCCAGGTAATTTTACACTGTACTACAAAAAATATTGATTCTCGTTCTCGAGTCGCCGAGTTTATTTTTCATATATTGCTTCTCTCATCCCGGAGAAAATTATGTTGACACGTTGCACGAAGCACGGTGTTTGCGTATCTTGGATAAATATCCGACTACATATTTCCGATATTAATTATTTATGAATTACAAGTTATTATAAAAAGAGTATTTACATTACTTTATTGTTATTGAAATTCAGCGCAGGTGCGTGGGCGTGCTTCGACGAGTTCAATAGAATCGATATCGAAGTGCTGTCCGTCATCGCTCAACAAATTACGACGATCCAACAGGCACAGCAGATGCGCGTCGAAACGTAACTTTTAAAAATTCACTGATTTAATTATTTGCCTTGGAAATACCCCTTGTTTACCTCGCGCTAAGAGCTTCAGCACGTTCTACTGGATTTTACGATCCTGACCTTAATCCTTCCAGGATCGAATTCTTTTAGAACGGAGTGATCAACTTCTTTACTGGTTATTGAAAGTTAGGAAAAGTGAGAAAGTTAAGAAAACAGAAAGCGTGATGGAGTTAAACGAGAGTTACTAAACTTTTCTTCAGGATTATTTTAGCAATTTTTAAAAGCATGATTGTATTGCAGGTTTGTTTTCGAAGGAGACGAAATCGAGCTAAAGCCGTCTTGTGCCGTGTTCATCACCATGAATCCAGGTTACGCAGGTCGTACGGAATTACCGGATAACTTGAAAGCATTGTTTCGTCCGGTGGCCATGATGGTCCCAGATTATGCTTTGATAGCCGAAATTTCGCTGTTCTCCTATGGCTTTAGCGACGCGAAAATCTTGGCCGGGAAGATCACTACAACGTTCAAATTAAGCTCTGAACAATTAAGTACACAGGTCAGGTATTATCAAAATACCAATTTTCCATTCTCTTTTTCAACTCGCGAGCTAATTCTGCGATATTCGTAAGCGGATTAGTTTCGGTTTGTTAAAAGTTTCGACCAGCGATTCGGATTATAAATCACATAGGCGATTGACGAGTTAAATAATGGATTAACTCTTTGATACTATTTTAAAGTACACAGACCTTGGCACAGAATTTTTTTATTATAAAAAAGTAGAAATTATTTAACATTTAACACTAAAACTACCAAACTGGTCAAATGACCGCTCCACAAGTTTCTTATTATAACAAACACATTTTGTTAAAATACATTACTTAAAGTCAGAATTGAATTTCATCAAGATGAAGGATAAATGTGTGTACTAATTTATGTTTCGTTGTTTGTTCATTTATTTTTCAACTTCATTTTTAATTTCAAATTAAGTACACATATGCCGGTAGGTTTAGTGTTAAAGTCCTTTTATATGAGGTGGGTTGGTGCATAGATCAATATAATAAAAAAATATTAAATTGTACGATTATGAATAACTTCTTGAGGGTTCTGAAGGGTTAATCTTTGTACAGGATCATTACGACTTCGGAATGCGGGCGGTAAAGACGGTAATAGCGGTGGCAGGAAATTTAAAAAGGGAGCAGAAGGACTTGAACGAACAGCAGATTTGCCTACGTGCACTGAGAGATGTAAACGTTCCGAAATTTTTGAAGGATGATCTGCTATTGTTTAACGGTAAATATATAAACATATTAATATATGTAATTTTAATTTTGTATCTCAAATCCTCAAAATTTTAATAGAGTGTTATTTGTCGCTTCAGGTATCGTGTCCGATCTGTTTCCACGTTTAGAAGAAAAACAAGTGGATCATGGAATTTTGGCAGCAGAGATTCGGTCGTCGATCTTGAGGATGGGTATAGAAGAAGTAGACGGTAAGATTTATTATTATTCAGCATGTATATTTTCAATCAGTTTATTTCGAATTCGAGCGTAATAATACGACACATTTCAGAGTACTCTGAGCTGCTGAAATCGAATTAGACAAGCGACTTCGTAATTAAATAGTGCACAAGGACTGCACAAAATACTTTGAAATAACAGATAATGAAGTTCCGCTTATTCGATTACAGAGTTCGTGAAGAAAGTTATCCAGTTGTATGAGACGACTGTGGTGCGACACGGGCTTATGCTGGTAGGACCAACTGGTTCGGGAAAGACAAAGGTAAGTGACATGTAGAATATATCTGCTCCAATTATCTCGACAGTGGGAATATTTACACATGGCCTTCCTCGTTTGTATAAATGCTTAGCTTCCATTTAGTTGTCACCCTTTGTCGTGAAAATTATTCGATACTCTTAATCCAAGCAAAAAGTACTCTTCAAGGTATTCAAGATACTATCAAAGTATTCAATTTTGAAAGAAATCGTGTATCTGTTTCTGTAGGGTTGAAAGGAACGAGCAACGTTTTCAAAGAATCCTATTCGGGCGCGATTACTTCCGCTTCTCGCAACAGGTCTCACGAGTAAAGATGGGATGATCCCCAGGGTACTCTTCCATTTGCATAAAAAGAGCTTTCAAAAGAGGAATAAGTCGAACCAGAATAATATAAATAAATAGTGGACGTATGCTTTTATAAGGGGTCTCGTCGTGTTGCAACGTAGGAACTTTTTAAAGTTTGATACGTCAATTATAAAGTTAAGGGACTTAACGTTTATTTTTCATCTATTCCTAAAAGTACTTTCGTACACTCTTTGATGGATTTCTCGCAACTTGTATCTTTATATAGCTCTAATTTTTTACTAGTGGATGAAGCTTTTATTTATTAAATTAAGCGAAAAATAATTACACGTTGAATAATAATTACTATCTAAATAGTAGTATCCAATTTGTGTGTTTGTAAAATTGATGAAAATACTGTTTGTAAATTTAATGCAGCGAAAACTTTATCGAATAACTTTATTTACGTCATTCAAACATGTACATGTATACGTATACGTTTGCGTATCAAATACGTGTATTCGATAAAAATATTTTATGCAACAATTATCGGACTGCCAGGTTTTAATTAGCGTATCTGGTATGCCAATAATTATAGCGTCGTACCTTTTGCAATTTCAAAATTATATTTTATAATCGAAACATTAATTAAACTAACCATTTATTCGTTATTTAAACGAAAATAGGAATTCATTTAATTTTGAAATAAAAGTAAACGGTATGAAACTCGTGCATTACGCGAACGAAAATTTAAATTCATGAAACAAAAAACTTGAGTATGAAAAATGAAAATAAGAAAGAGGAAGGTGTTTTAATACTCTATAGCAGCTTGCTGTTCAAGATAATTTATTAGTGGAAGATTTCTAGGTATTTTACAAAGTAAAACGTGATAGTTTAATTTAAAAAAATATTATACTAAAATACAATATCAGAAGGACCATGAATCTTCACTGGAAACATACACGTGTCTGCAAAAAACTCATCGTCTGGTTCTGACTACGCGTACCAAATTAACTACTATTTACACATCTTGTTCTTCCAACTGAAAACGATATCTAACAGAAGGGAAATTATATTAGACTTTACCTTATATCCTTACAGTTCATTAATTTTTAATATCACTATACAGGGTGTTTTATAAAACGTGGATCTTGTGAATAAGTAATTTTGAATTTTGTTACAAGAGACATTCAATACTTTGACTCTTGACGTATAAATATTTTGTATATCTTCTGAATTTCACGCGTTATGAAACACCGTGTATTTCAATTATGTACATACACATTTTACAACGAAAAGTAATCGAACGACACCTGGTGAACAGTTGACCCATCGAAAAATCGAATTATACAATGACACAGTTATGACACGTTGCTATAAATCAACATTTACAATTACATCGATACAGTATGTTCATAATACATGTACACTTTGTCACATTTAATACTATGCCTTAATTAGGAATACTATCGATACATTGACTAGCGTGGGGTTCATCGATGGCCGTCACGAAAAATGTACTTAAAGCGTAAATCATCGTTGACTAGAACTCCGAATACTTGGGAAAAGAATGTTCTGATTTATACAGAAACGTATGCAGATTTTCTAGTTTGAAGGAACTGCGGACCCTCTCAGGCTCTCAAATAATATCGTATCATAATTTAGTGCTTACAGAAGTTTGCGAGATGGATTAATGAAGCTTTCAAGAGCTCAAGAGCTCTATTCTACTTGGTTCACTGAATCTGTGTAATTTCAGGAACCTCGATGAAACGCTCGATTTTATCATACGTGATTAATTTATGCGGTTTCGGTAAATCGCTGAAAGACCATGAAAGTCGAATACTCGGATGTTAGGAATGAAAATATTATTTTTGACTAAAATTATTGAACGACATTGTTGAGAATTAAAATATCATTTGCAATTATATTATATTTGAAACTTTCGGTCCTATTTGTTAGCTGATTCTTAAACGAGTTAGGAAGTAAAATCCGAACTCTAGTCACGTTCTCTTCTAGAGTATTATGCATGTTTTACTATTCTATTTGAGTGTATTATACGCGGAGTACAAAGTAGCTTAAATTCTGACGCTTTCATGAAAAATGAACTTATTTCAACTAACTCTGGAACAATATAGACTTTGATTAATGGCTTCCACAAGAGTTTAACCTCTTTAAAGTTACTTCTATGTAGGCGTATTTAAAGTTCACATTACCTTCGTTTCCCAACAGATTTAAAACGATTAAACTGCAACCACGAAATCATTTTTTTTAAAATATCGTTCCTCAAAGATAAACTGTAAGGAAAAGTTCGTAATTTCGATAACGATCTTTGTGTCTATTTTATGTGGCTCCGAATTATAATACGCAATCTAAAAAGTGACAGTTAATCGAAACTTTTCCCATTTCCCTTCGGCATTTCATGCTCTATAACTTCAGCAGCTTTTTTACAGAGGAAGCAGACAATTTTATGAAACGCTACTAATAAGACGGTAAAAAAAATTTCAGAGCACGTTGTATGTAAAAAGTGATACATTTTTAAATATCCCTTTTGATAATTCCGTGGCTTATATCGGAGAAAGTTCAATTGGCAATTTCAACGCGGATCAATAAAATATCCTGTTTCCATTTTAACGAGTTCCAAAAGTTTTCAGCAACTTTTCAGTTTGTTAGAACAAAATGTAGCGTGCATGTTGTTATTAATTATTAAAATTCGTAAAAATGTAGTGGTTCTTTGTGCTCGAACATTTGAAATGTTAACAATTCCACTGATACATTGATGTTACGGTGAATGTCGACATTCACCAAATACGTCGGTGAAAGACCGAATATTTTACTACATTCTTGTACATTCGGACCTTCACCGGTATATGTCGAAAATCACAGATATGCTCTAGTGAAGGTCCGAAAAAGAGGAGCCAACAAAGAAGCGACTGGCTCTCTCCCGCCAAATCCTTTGGTCTGCTGGGACTCAGTTAGATTTGTCAGTTTAATGCAGGCTTTGGCGATGCGAGTAACGTTTTCTTAATTTTTTTTCCGATACCGTAACTAATACTGAATGGATACTGATCTTTTTCTTGAAAAATTAAATGCATTAATCGCGGGTAAGCGAGAAGACAATTGTTTTTATTTTTCTCAAAAAAAGTACTCTAAAATACTTTCTGAAGTGGTTAGGTTAAATCTACGACATGTTCAACGTTCACCATTAGTGCATGGCGAATGTCGACATTCACCGGTGTAAGTCCGAAATAAGGGTATTGAGCAAATATTTTGGACATACACCAAGCGACTATGTGAATGTCGACATTAACTAGATTTCGGTCTTTCACCGTAACATCGATACAATTTCACGATATGTATAACAACAGTATCGTAGGAATGTGTAAACCAAAAGAGGATTCGAAGATTTAAAAGCAGCAATAACCAGACAGGAAGGGAACCGTTCGATTATTGGAATTTCTTTGGCTCGTGAGTGAAAGTGACGGGCAACTGTGAACCCAGATCGGATTTATGTCGAAAGTATAAGGATTATCCGGGATTTTCGTGCACGCTCAGTTAAATTGTCACGTACCATCCTTTCTCCGTCTGCTCGCGAACAAGGAACTCTGATTCCTCTTAGGAAACTTTGTTTGCTCTGCTTGAATTTCTCGTTCATTCTTGACGAAGGAAAACAACGGGGATTCGAAATTAGATCTTTTTTCTGCTCAGGCTGAACCATCGTGAAAGGGCGTTTTTATAAGAGGAAGCTGAGTTTGTACAGCAAATAGTAAATAAAAGTTCGCTAACTTCCACTAAAACGGTAGTTAATGTAACATTTAATGTTAATAGGTTAAACGATGTTTATTCAAGGAAGCGCTGTTTAAAAGCCAATCTGATTAAAGCAAAGTTTTCTTGGTTCAGACTTCATATTTGTCTGCAAATGAAACGAAGTACGACCGATAAAAAAGAATATTTTCATTGAAAAAGGATGTCGAAGTTAGAAAAAGGACACGTGCTGAAGAAATCAGAATGTTTCGTAGAAATGTCAACATAATTTTGGAATGTTTCAGAGTACATTTCGATAGGCGTTCTGATTATTGGGACGGCAATACATTTTCGATGTTAAATCTTTTGACAGCGAAAATGATTGCTTTCCGTGAAAATGCTGTGTACCTTTTGTTCTTAATGATGGTGCGGGAAAAGGGACAAAAACCTGTCAAGTCTTCCCCTCGGATATACTACCGACAATAAATTAAGCTGTCTGCATCGAAGATAAATCTTTTCCCTCCTTTTTTTTCTGATATTTCTTGCATCGTTTCGTTTTCTCATTCTTCGCCATTTTTTAAATTTGCGACGGTCACCGATGAACCTCCGATTATTTATTAAATATCGGAATATTGAAACGTAAATTGATAGAACAAAATTAATCGAATGTCTTTTATATTTCTTAGAACTAGTTGTTTCCTGTAGAAATCCGGGAAGCTTACTGAAAATGTCATACCCGTTTAATTAAGTTTCATCGTAATAAATTCTCAAAAGTCGCCTTTTAGGCGAATTTTAATCCCACGTTTGATGTAAAAAACGATTAATTTAAGAAGACTAAGGAATTTAAGATTGCTTCGAAACGATAAAGCTTTCCCGAATTTCAGTGGAACTTGTTAAAATTACGGTAATTCAGTTCTCAAATCACTCAACGCGTACACTTTTAAATTATCACTCTCTGAAACAAGATAGTGTACACGCCAGCTACTTCAATTTGGAAATATGAATAAATACGAGTACAAATTCTATGTACAAAATATGATTTCCAAAGTATCGAAAGAGATAGCTAAATAAATACGTCGGTGTTCGAGTTCCAAATGTAAATATATTTTAAACAGAATATCTCAATTGTTTTCATCGCTATTAAATATTGAAAAATATAAATAACTAAAATTATGCGGCCTCGTGACGCACATGTGACGATAATAAAAAAAACAATTCAGATCATTTTGAATGTCGAAGATCTCCGTTATTCCGTCATCAAAATAATTTCGATATTTAACTTATGCGAAACAGCTTATTCAAACGAGCCCTTTTGACATTTTGTTTCGATATCCCGGCAAATTCAAACACGATTTATTAAACTCTCTGCGAATGGGGTATATTATTTTACAAACTCTGCTAGCAAACGTTTCGAAATACGAGATGAAGCGTTTGCGTATCCTTTAACCTCAAATATACAGAAAATTGACAAATATACAGAATTGCACTGTGACAGATATTTAACCGACTTGTTTGCGAAACTATTTGCCGTCGAAATTTGCAATATCGTCATACACCTCGAGATTAATATTATTAGACTCTCGTTATATTGCCACCAACGCAGCGACGTTAAGAAAGTTTACAGTCTGTCGACGGTAACACGTAACTACACAACAAGTACAGTAAATACAATTGGCTTAGCGAGTTTACAAATGTTTCGTGCAAACTATGCATGAACATAGTTTATGCATATATGTTGTGCTATAGCAAATAGTGACTTCCTACATTCCCACAGATTTACATGGCTGGTTATCAAAGTTCACTCGTTGATTCGACAATATAACGGAAGTCTGTCGTACATTGAGATCGATTTTACGAGTGTCGTCCAACTCCTGTAAAATGGAAAATTGACTCGGATTCACGAGCAGTTAAGCAATTGAATCCTCCATTAATTTGTACGTTTTAATTGCGCCGGTACTCCCTTCAATTTTCTTCGTTTCAAACTTTTCTTGTCATTCGCACTCTGCGTAAAAGCCATTTCGCTTCTAACTTGTTTCTTTTATACAGTGAGTCGCAGCCAAAATCGTACATCATATATAAGAATACGTTTCTCCTCGTGAAAAGGTTCAGGTAAGGTATAGGGGAAAAATATCACGAATCTATATTGTAAATGTATCTATATTTATTATGCAGTAGTGTTAAATGATCTTTCGTCGTACGCGTTCAACTTTTTATTTGGAGCTTTCTTTAATGCATTACTTACTCTATTTTCATTTTCATATCGTTTTATAATATACTGAACAGTACTACCACTTCTACCAATAATTTTCGCAATTTCACGATAGCTTTTTCCACTTTCAAAATTTCTTATAACTATTTGTCGCTCTTCTATCGTTGTTTGCTTCATTATTATAATATATTTCTCAATATTTTTCAACTACGGACTTTACGACGCTAAAGGACAATTACAAATGTGCCAAAAAATGCAATCTTTCATTTGTCCTATGATTTTTATTTGTTTTTCAGGGATTCCCCTTGGAAAATGCTAACAAATAGGTACGATTTTAGGTGTGAGGCATTTTACAGCCAGAATCATAGTAACTTTGTTTTTTTTATATTTAGACAACTCCGTTTCTTTTGATACTACTACATAATAAATATAGATACATTTACGATATTGTTGGAAAACCGGGTTCAGATAATTCAGGATTAACGTAAAATAGTTCATTTATTTCCACGTAATAATCTTACAACGGTTTACAAACAAGTAAATGAACCAGCACGGTTGAGTTACGAACGAATTCTAACAAGACGGAACAGAGTTCGTGAAAAAGAAACCTTTTAGGAAAATGCTTATTGGTTGAAATTAGTTAACAAGGGTGGAGGAAAAGAACAGAGTGGACAAGTACTTGAGTGGACTGGGACTGATGACAGGAAAGGACCCAAGGTTAAGGAAAAGGAAATAGGAACAGCATGGTAAAGAAAGTATTTTGCGAAGCATATGGTTGGGACCTCCAACAATATAGATTCATGATATTTTTTCCCCTATACCTTACCTGAACTTTTTCACGAGAAGAAACGTATTCGTATATATGATGTACGATTTTGGCTGTGACTCACTGTATATTTGTTCGTAACAGAACCGTCGAATCGAAGCTATTAAATATTCTTCCATCGATAGTTAACGGTACTAAAGAACCCTGTTTTCATCGAGGTAATTTCGTATCCAAGACGCAATTTATTCGTCGTATATTTGCCACCACGAATCGCGTTCTTCGATCGAAGTTCGGTGACAACGATATCCGTGATTCTTATTCCATTGTCAATAAGAAACACGCTTAGATGTATCGTTGCGGGTTGCAATGGTACCTGGTCATGCTTTTGAGCAGTTTGCGCAACAACTGTTGCAGGCAACGTCGAAACGTAATCCCGCACATCGCGTACAATAGAAAGTTGATGCTGAAGTTGGTGTAATAGAGCAGCATGAAGAACTGCTGCAAACACCAGAGCAGGTCGGGCGTGCTTTTGTGGGCCAACGTGAAAAAAAAGACGCACAGGCGGATCGCGTAACTGGAAAATGACAATATAATTGTTAATTTTTTCCTTTGTCTTTCCTGCAACATTCATGATACAATTATGCGAAATTATATTGTTTGCGATTATGCGCATCTTGTTAGCTTTATGAAGGGTGAAGTATCGCAATATACCTCATCAAAAGCTGCACTTAATTTGCCTTTCAAACTCTCGTACACGCGCTCTCTTCTCTTCGTATTCATTGTAATGTAACCTTTTTCTCGGAACGCAATTTTCTAGCAAATTATATTTTCACGATGGCAGCAAATACTTTAACATTCGTCCTCGTATTACCATTTTACCGTTTCATCTAATTACCTCGTTATTTCGTTATTATATTATATTACTATTCCACCATTATATTGCAAATTCTAAAAATATTTTGCGACGCATTTAAATTCAGTTTGATCAAAAACAAAGCTCCGCGCGAAAACTTGTTATCGTATATTTTCGATTTGTTTTCGCCCGTAGTCTCTCCGCGGTTTCCGTCATCAATATTCGGGATTATTGTCGAAGCGAGCGGTAAATTACAGTAGCTATCGATCCCCGTTCCTTCACTTACCTCGGTGAATTAAGCAGAATGAAAACGGTGCTTATCAAAAGCAGCATCTGTGTGATGCTCTGCTGATTTCTTGTTGATACAAGATTCCTTGACGACGATCTGATATCTGCAACATAGTCAAATAACATAAAGGAGTTAGGCAACTGTTGCTTAAGTTTCCTCTTTGCCACCAAAGTCTAGGGCTAGATTGCTCTTGGGAGCAATCTAACTTCAGGAGTCGTATTTCTGCTTCTTGTACCTCGTACGGATAACAAAGTTCAAAGTAACTGCGAAACCGAATAGGAAGTCCATTTAATTCACTTTGTCGAGCCTCAAATCGTTCCGAGAATTTGTTTAATGTGAGTGAACTAATTGATTGCCGTATAAAGTGGAACACGATTAAAGGAGCAAAGAACGTTCGATTGTTATACGGTAATCTAAAGTTTTATAATAAAGTTTCAGAGGTTTCTACGGTCGTTCACTTTGAAGTTAATTCTGTATCGGCTGCCGCAACGTCACGTGTATTAGGTTAACCCTTTGAAGATTGCTTGAATATATATTTTCACTTATTTACTTCTTGTAACAGATTCGTCTACTTCGTACACGTTCAGGCAATTCTTAACCCCTTACACTATTTTGACGAGTCTGACTCGTGACGCACTTTTATGTCGGCCATGATCAACTTTACTCAAATTTTCAATACGCTCCAATTTGGAGTTCAAGTCCAATTATAATTTGCACAGTCAACGATTGAATAATAACATATTAACATAACATATTAATATAACATATTAACATAACATATTAACATAACATGTTAACATAACATATTAACATAACATATTAACATAACATATTAACATAACATATTAACATAACATATTAAAATAACACATTAACATAACACATTAACATAACACATTAACATAACACATTAACATAACATATTAACATAACATTTCAAGTTTTTTCGTCTACTTTAATATTGTAGCTATAATTAGTGAGTTCTATCTGACGCACCTGACAAACAAGTCATAGTGCAAGGGGTTAACACTCGTATCTCGTATGTGCTGTTTTACCGAACGTTTTTGAGCACAATGGAATCTTTTCTATAAGCTCGTTCCAAAACATTCGATGGTCTAACAATTAAAAGCGAATAAACGTGAAAACGAATTAATGAAAATTGAAGTGGAACTCCTATTAAAGGCGTGCGAATTGTTTATTGTTAATTGTACCGAAGAGACAATTTTCTATAAATGAAATTCTCATCCGACAATATTGTTTTTGCATTCTGTAAAAGCGTAGAACAGTAAACTACTAAAATCGAATCGAATTTATAATATTAACCAAAGCAAGTTTGGAATCAGTTGACGTAATCCGTAATCGCGTCTCTCGGAAATTATCGGGGTATTAAGCGGAAACAAGATGTTCGAAGAGGATTACGCATAATTGAAACCACGCTTACGTATGCAGCGAGCTGCTATTTCAGGTTGCTGGCAAGCGGTTCGTGGCGTGGATGGCGGTGCAGACGTGGTTTGTTGCCGGGAAAGATGGGAATGGTTATTCTTCGACGAGTGAAAAGATTGTTGAGATGGCGGCCTTCGGGTTCCGACCATTGGTCCAAGATTGATGCCACCGGCTCCGTGGTTACTGCTGCTTCCACTCTGAAAATTCACGCAGAACATTGCTCGAATTCCTTGCGTTGCAGTCGAGTTCCAAACATTATTCTACGCCCGTTATCATTTATCCTCGCGGGCATTCAATCAACGTACGCAATTCGAATAAAACAAAAAGCAACCACGCTGTTCGAACAAGTCGATAGCTTTGTTAATTAAAATCATGAAATGTGACGCAGCACGGTGGATTACATCGAACGTATAACACAATTCCGCAACCCACGCAAATACAAATTAAAAAGATTCTGTCCGTGATTGAAAAATTGTTGCCCAACTTCGAAAACACTGCAAATTTATTTGTTCGTGGGTAACTATCGTTTACCCCTAATATCGCTCGATAAAAACCAAACGCGTTACTTTGATATGTGACCTAATTAATACTTTCCTGGAATTCGTGTTATTCTGCGCGTTATTTTCGACGTTAGTACCGAAAGAAGTGCTTGTTGTCTTTAAAATTTTTAATCGTCGAACGCTTCGAAAAAGTTAAGCAATATGTTTGTTCTACTACGCAGAGTTATGTTTTCGAAATAGTGGTTGTTTTGTATAACAAATTATCCTGTAATATTATTTTCGCTGAAAGTAGCACAACTTGACCACACGTAGAAATTGCAGACGATTCAATTACGCCACTGCTGGTACGAGATAAGCCGTAACAATGAAGATTCACGGGGCGCCAATAATTTTTCAAGCACGATATCAGCTTCTAGATACGTCTGAGCGTTATGAGCATCGTTAGATAGGATATCGTGTTAGGTTCTATATCGAACATACCCCTTTGTCACCGCACCGCCGTGTCCCCATTTACCCTGATCGTCCTAAATGCTTACTTCGTTATTGAGCTAACGAACAAAATATTTCACCAACGAAATTGTACAGTTTCTGTACCTCGCGAACATCGTCTTATAAATATAACTAGACTACTGTTGATAACAGTGAAGTCTGAGCGTGCGTATATAGATTGATTGTGCTACACCAATAAAAATCAATTGTTCATTCTATGATTTGAAAAGATATAAATAGCATTAACCTCGAGCTTTTTTTTTCATTTTATGCTGTTAAAAACTTCTATAACTTTGATAATATTTAGTTTGTTTATTTTATCGATTATGCTTCATGTAAATTATGTCAATTGTATTAAGTTTTAAAATTTTTTTATTTTTGTGGATGAAATTTGTGATATGTGAAAATTATGGAATCAATTCAAGCAATTTATGCGGAAAACCATATCAAAAGATAATTTACAACTTATATTCAAAGTAGGATGTATTTAAAAACTACAAATCTCTTGATGCCATAAATCTTCTCCTTTCAACAACGGATGGTTTCCTTTGAATATTGTCAAGTCGCTCTCTAATTTTGTCAAAGTGGGCCAATTTCAACCAAATTTTCATCTGCAATGCCCCATGCCATGAGGATGCTAAGTTCAAAATTTGGTTGAGATTGGTCCAGTAGTTTTGGCCCTGGCGTGGGTAATTTCCCTACATTTTTCATCTTATAGTCTTCGCTAACGCTCAGACAATTACGCTTTCGAAATTCTGTTTGGGTCCAGCGATAGGTGGATCGAAAGTTCACGGACATTATTTTGAAAAAAAAAATGGAACGATTGGTACCGCTTAAACGGTCGATTAATTATCGAATACTGATCATTAGTCGCGCATAAAATACCGCTGCAACGAATATTACTGTGCGAAAGGGGTGAAATATATTGAAGGTTAACGATCATGAATAATTCAATACCGCAAGATGCGAAACGAACGAAATTTGACGAGTCCTCAAACACTTTCGTGTCGATGATTCGGCAGATAAGTGTATATAACATTTTCCGGGTCATGGCCTCGCGAAAGGAAAGTTCTTCACGCTGTTGAAAATTCCACGGAAAACATCGAGTATGAATTCAATGAGCTCCGAGTGTCATTAACGGTGCTATTAAAAAATCAGTTCATCTTGGTCTAACACTCTTTAACACCATGTGGATGACGTGTGCGTTATCTATTCGTTGCTAGACCAGATTGAAACGACCTTAATCAGTTAAAAATTTTTAGTATCGCATTAAACTTTTAAAAGCGGTACTCGAGATAGTACTGGCTCAAAATAGTTTTCTTTTTTTAATCTTCGTTAATTTACTGCTGGTTACTTCACATTTTAATTACGTATGCAACTTTTAAAATATTCAACATTTTTGTAATTATATTATAATTGTAATATCTTCAATTATATAATTTATTATATTATTATATAATAATAATTATTCAATTATATATTATTATTATTCAATTATATAATTGAAGATATATTCTTTCTTTATGCTGCCTCTTAACACTAGATTTACGAACGTTTGATGGTCACTATTTAAATTTTAACGAAAGTAAAAAAACAAATGAATTGCAGATGATATGTGTACTGCATAAAACATTGATTATTTTGCTGAAAGTTGACATTTTTACAAAAATTTCTTAACAAGTTCTGTCATCTATTATCCGTCATTTTGACGGGTTCCGTAAATCTAGTGTTAATGATCATCCCGTTAATTTATTAAGTATAGCAAAAAAGAATTTGATAATACAATACTGCAGTTTCATGTTGTACGTCTTTTGCAAAGTCATGTACAACATATTTCTTGTAAAGTAATTAAGCATGTATTTGTTTATCGCCATTTAGTGTTATCAGTATTGCCAAACTGTCGCTTTGTATAATGGCTGTTACGAAAATACATTACACAGATTACAGTGACGTTATCCATTGAACGAAGGGGTAACATCTGCCAGTCAAAAACGAAATCTCACTAATGCTTTAGTATTATGATTATCTCGTCCATGCTAAAAATATCTGTGATGTTTTTACGTTCGAGTTACGGTAAAACAGTTACGAATATCTGCGTTCCTCTAAATAAACTTCTTCTATTCAAGTGTTTATAAACGAACGAGATACGCTTCGATTAAATTGTCTAGATCGATAAGATTCGAACGAGTCTTGTTGAACAATTTTCCGTTTAATTCTGTCGTAACGTGAAGCAGACAATTTACATCGTTCGATGGCCACAGAAATATTTCCCATTACTTACATTTATTTTCAAAATAAGGTTAAAATAACTTTAAAAGCACATTCGATTTTAATTGCACTTTTGTTTATTGCAAGAAATGTTTAGTATTTTAAAATCCATTTCAGGTACATTTGCAATAGTTTCAACAAAAAATATCGATACCGCGCTCTACACATTTTTCATAATTCAAGACAAAAATACATTTCAGATTAACGTAATCTGTGAATTTACGATTCCGTATCAAATCATACAAAAACTATACGTAACTAAAGAAGAAAACCTAGCTTTATCCTATTTGTACAGATATTCGACTATAAAGAGAATTTTTAAAACTCACGATCCATAAATCGGGGATTTCGGATCCCTAGTTATTTCGGTCCATTTCCATGGGGGACAAAGCGAGTCTAATCCCTCGAAAATAGGGAGACCAAAATGACATTTTCCAACGTTCTTCAAAATGTTTAAATTTCCAAAAGCCTTTTAATAAAGCGTAAAATAGGTCGTTCACAGTATTACTATGTTAACAAAGTTAGCTCACTATAGATAAGCACGACAGTTACGTAAAAATGCTCGTGTTTATTTTCCATCAACCCGTTAAACATTCGAATAAGAAATTAACTCTGGAAATAAAAAGTGTCTTTAGCTTTGAATCTCGTTCCTGCATACAAACATTCATAAAGGTGCAGCAGATTTCTGCACCAGTGAACGCAATCATCGATTTCACTGACTTAACTTATTATTTATTTCGCCGAGACCGTTCCATTCACTGCCGCGCCATTGCAGCTACCGTTTATTCCTTTCAAAGAAGCTTCGTTCTTCGCCCGGAAATTCAGCCAGAATCCAGTCTCTGGCATTAAACTGAAAGTCGCCTTGCTATACTTCGCAGGTATTTGAGTTTTAGCACACGGTTCCATTTCGCAACGCCACAGCAGATAAAAGATGAGGATTTTCGATTCGAGGAGAGCGAATCTGTTTCCGATACAAATTCTCGGACCCAATCCGAATGGAATATAGGCGTGCACCGGTGGAGCGTTTCCGTTCAAAAATCGACTCGGGTCGAACGTTGTAGGATCCTGATAGTACTCCGGACTGCGTTGCATAGCAAAAGGTGAAATCCATATAAGGTCGCCTGGTTTCAACGTTACGGGTTTTGCACCCGGCGTTGCGGGAGGCAGTTCAAACTCTTTCACGCAAATGCGATCCAAACTGAACGCCAAGGTGTTTAACCTATTGGTCTCGTTCAGAACGGCGTCCAAGTAGTGCATGTTCTTGATGTCTTCGTAAGTAGGATTGCCGTTGGTTCTTGCGACCACTTCCTCGATCTCAGCTACTACTTTAGCCTTCACGTCCGGATGCGTCGCGATTTCGTGCAGCGCGAAGGAAACGAACGTCGAAGATGTGTCGTAGCCAGCGAAGAAGAACACGAATGCCTGATTCGTCATCTCTTCGATCGTTAGGGCTCTCTCTCCTTTCTCTTTAGTTTCCATCATCAGTTGGATCATGTCTGGCCGTGTAATGCCCTGTTTCGAACACAAATCGATGATGCAAAATTTAGTATAGACAAGGCGAAAATTCGAAGTACTTGGTAAAAAGGCTTGCGAAATTTCTATCTCGTCGGTTCCCGATTACGTATGTTATATCTAGTACCGAGCGGAGGATTTAATCGTTGGCTGTTGATCATTCGTCAATTTTATCGTAATCCGGCACGTGAATTACGAGCGTGTATAGAATACCTATTCCATTAACGTCAACATTGAAATAATATGACTAAGTTTCCGTTTTGATGCCTCGGTATACACATCGCAATAAATATTAACGCTGTTATTCAACCGATTCACGCGCGTACATCGGAATAGCGATTGATTAATTTTCATCGTGCTTGATTCTCTCATTTATTATTAATATATAATCGTATAATACAATGATATAATGCGGATACAACGAATCCGTAACGCGCACTCCTACTTCGGATTAATTCGATCTAAATCTGTTTGACCTTAAAACATCGATTAATTTCGCGTATATCGTGGTTTCTATATTCCCACAGTAGTAAATTTCCAAGTCTTCAAGTTTCCAAATTTCGAAAAGCCATGCACCAAGTTTTTCCTTGATCAGATAATACCTCGAACTTAAGGGGGTATTCCAGTGTGACCGATTTATTTTTTATCATCTTAAAAAAATCTCCCTTCTTTCCTGCGTATAATGCCGAAACCCGGGTTTAAAAATTCGAAAAATTCCCGTCGTTAGACCTGTTTCCGTATCGCACATAGCATTCTCCCGCGTGTGCACGTATAACTTTAACATCGTTTTTCTCGGAACACCATTTTTCAGGCTGGTCACCATGATTTCTCAAAAATAATTTGACCAATAGGGTTCAGCTTATACATACATGTTTAGCAGATGCGTGTGTATCGTCCCTACCACAGGTATACGTAAATATTAGTTTGTTTAAATTTTGCAGCATAGAAAGTCCCGAAAAAATGTGCCAAAATAACACATTCAATATTAAAATTTGCCCCACTTTGAAAGCTGTTAATATCTATTCAAACCTGAGGTAGGGGCGATAGCCATATTTATATATTCGATTTTGTAACTGCGGACCAACTGGACGGCAGTAAACATGGTGACCAGTTGAGTAGTTTTTCTCGAGAGGCCAACATTGTAGAAGATCTCAGCCGTATAACTGTACATAACTTCACTTCGAAAAAATTATTTTTTATATACCGAAACATAGACAAATAAACGAGAAAAGTTTCAGGACTGAAATGTGTTAATCAGTTATTGAAAAAAATGTTTAACTAACCGCTAAAAATAGTCGCGTCACACTGGAATACCCCCTAAATTAAAAGAAAATTTACTCACCTTTTCCTCCCTCGTTCGAACCGTCTCACCGACGACGTTCAAAAAGTAACGATTAACTTTCTCGCTGAACATCCTAATGCCAAGAAGTTTGAACAGCTTAGGACAGCTTATAGACATAAAAAACTTCCAGGACAGAGCGGTCATGAAATTCATCGTCTGTTTGGCCAGCACGTAGAACTCGTTATTCGGATTTCTCATCGAATCGATCGAAATGCCGAAGCTACAGGTGGCTATAACGTCGGTGGTGTATCTTCCGCAGATATCCTTCACATCGAACATCTTTTTTTCCTTCGATTGGGCAGCAATGAAATTGCTGAAGTTGTCCGCGCAATCGCGTATCAAATGGAACATGATCTTCATCTTCATGGAGGTGAAGGAAGGACTCAACAGTTTCCTCATCTCCCTCCAACTATCGCCTCGAAGAGCGAACAAGTTCTTTCCCATCAGAGGATCGATTTTCGGGTCCACGAACCCTCGATGGTCGCAGAAATGATCGAAATTCTTCACGCAGATCGACATGATCAGATCTGGATCACGAATTACGAACAGGGGAGTCATGAAGTTGAACAGCCCGAAGTATTTAGCTCCGGAAAAATGGCTGTACAGTTTTTGAAGGTATTCCGCTATGTGGATACGACGAAACAACACAGGAGCCATATTTCCGAGAATTGGAAGCGGTCGATGGTGCGGGACATCCCGTTCCTTGAAGTAATTCAATGGCTCCCATAGAAAATGATACAGGAGCAGAAAGCCTCCCACGAGGAACAAAGTCAAAGTAAACGGATCCATCGTTCAGAGATTTCAGAATTGATAATCTGGGCCCAAATGATCCAATGTCGGAAACGTATTCGCGAAAATCGATGCCTCTGATTTGAAACACTATTTAGTTGTTTTGATACTCCTCCGTTGTTCAGTTATGACTGAACGACGCACAATTTACCATCGGCTATAAACCACTGAATAAGATGCAAGAAAGTGGTGTCATGTGACTTGTGACGCTGACGAATACACGCGATAAAATCGCTGCACGAGATAAAAATGAACAGTTGTGTCGTGTGAAACTATAAGTTCGTTGTTATGAATTACATGCTTAATGACAAATGAGAAGAGATAACGGAATTAATTACTTCGTTAATGTGTGAGTCGAATTATGTGCCACTGGTCACGTTAACGAGTTAACCAGCTTTTCTGAGCTCGTCGAATGGCACAGTCGAAACTTGACAATTTCAGGATGTGAAAAATTAAGTTTTGGGAATTTGAAACTTTATGTGGAAGCACGCAGATTTAAAAACAATGTAGTTATAACGAATGTTGTTCGACTTGTATTTACAAGCACTCGGGATAATAATTTATCGCATTATGAGAGCTTTATACGTATAAATAAAGTTGTATTAATATGCGATTATTGGCTCATCCATATTGCGATATTTTAACAGTTCTTATACTAAGAAAAGTATCTCGCGAATGAATTTATATAACAGATTAATATACTTTTTGTCAGCGAATTATCACAATCCGCTGTAGGTGGTTATGGGGGCGGAAACGGACTCCAGCGAGCAATTAAACGGTTTAATAACACTTTTTAATGCAACGTCAGTTGATAACCGATAACTGAATATGATTCTGTTTATTCTTTCCCTGGCAATGGCATCTATTGTGCATTCATGAGATACGGTGCTTCGCGTGTTTCGATAAATTGTTACAATAGTTGCCCAATGGTTTGCAACGTTTGTTTGAACTTTTAAAGCAACGCTGAACATCCTCTATAATTAGATTAAAAATTTATCAAAACGATTGCGAAAATATGTAAGTATATTTTCAAGTTCAACTGATATCAGAACAATGCAATGATCTTCGCGCATGTTACGAACGTGCGATCTTCGACATGAACTTGAAACGAGTTTTCATTGAAAACATGGAAAAGAAATTAAAAAAGCATAATCTAATCTGTGTTTTATAATTGAATATCGAGGGGAAAAGAACAACGATCGCTCTCAAGGAGAGGTTGAAAAAATTTCGTGTAACAATAAACGGTATTGGGCAATTTTAACATATCAGCTAGCTTTGTTAGCTTTCTACACATATCACTCCAGCATGTGCGAACAACTTGAAAACTTATCTTATGTACAAACAAGTGATTAAATATTTTATCTTAACTAATAAAGAATATTTATCACGTAACACGTACCGTAATGCCGTAGCAATATATTATCTTATGTAGCGCGGATAACACACAGAGACTGATGATTGTGTAGAATCTATCAGTTACGGTAGTAAAGTACAAAATATAATCGCTTCCCCTTTAATGGAGCACGCTATTGTTCAGTGTTTTCGTTACACGACCACATTTTACAGTAAAATTATGTTACATTATCCCAGGATACATGGAGTATCCTACTCCATGTAGGAGTGTAACAACGGCGCAGTAAATATATTGCACTACAACGAGCTATTATCGTTGAATTTTGCTGTCAACGACGAAACCTTTGTGAACTCCGATGTAACTTTCTCGAAACAACTCATGTACCTAATGTTGCATGTGATCAATCACGAGCTAATCAAACCGTTGCCCCAAGTCGTTGGTTACTCAAGTATATGTCATGCGTTTCAATTACAGTGTGTAATTGATCGCGCAATTTAGTTGTGGGTATGTGTTCATCCCGCCTGGTGTGGATGATGCAACGAAACGTCCATCGCTTGACAATATCAAACGCGACAGACGATTAACTACACCGCGATCAAGAGATTAATGCATTTGTCGCATAGTTCACCGGCGACTATCAATTTCGATTTGTCGAGTAACTAATCGAGAAACGTACCACTTTAATTGTACAAACGTTTCTATGATCAAAGAACATTTCGAGTGACCGATGATTCGTAGGTATTGAATCGTAGATACAATTGTTTTCATTGTCGCGGTCAGCGAATCAGTATGCAATTCCAGGAAGAAAAAATTGTAAACATCGTTGAATCTATAAAGACGGACGATCACGGTTACATAAGCGAGAGATATTTATACGTCGATCTAAAATAGTTGATTCGCAACTAGCACGCCTACAAACTACAAAGGAGAGATGTAACTTCGTTCCGTAATTCGTGTTTTCGTAGCTCGTGAGATAAAACAATATAAATGCCCCGTGGGTCGAAAGGTATAAGACCGAGCAGAAGGTCAAGCCACGCTATGCATTCGAAATGGTGATGTCCATTAACTGTCGAATATTTCAGACAGAAAGGCGTCAGCTTCTTTTTTCCCCCGATTGACTCATCCCATATCGTGGACCCGAAATACGTACGTTAAACATTTGGAGCAAAAACACCTTGCCGCACTTACAGTTCCGTCGTCTACAAACTAAATAGGACAAGGAAAAAGGAACAAGAAAAGAATTAACAGCGTTTGCTGCGAATACGGTTAATTTGTTAGAAACAGAATCATTTCCGTCTCGTTGAAATTTTAAACAGCAATTCCTACCCGTCCAACGCAGTGCACGCGTTGAAAATTAACTCTCCGCGAACACGAATAACTTCCAGTCGATGTATTTAACTTACGTATAAAACTTTACTCACGTGTTTTAGTGTAAATATGCTTGTAAAACTAGATTATATGAATTTCGAGTACGCGTTGCGTAAGTACATGACTTTCGACGCGATTCGATTCGATTGCATCCCCTTTTATTCGATACTCTTAGCGACGATTCCAGGCAACGATTCGAATTAATCGTATTTTAATTTACCGCGATTAAATCTGACGCTCATTCGATTCAACGAAATTTCTCGCGCTGAATCGACTTTGTGTTCTACCTGCGTTCCCTTATTAATATCTTATTAAACGAATATTATATGTGCCGTACAAAGACCTACTCGAACATCCTTTGAAACGTAATCAGTTTTCATCGTACCAAACGAATAATCTGAACAGATTACATTGGGGATTTACATGACGTCACGTATAATCCTAGTTAAATTACAATAACGAGATCTGCAAAACGTAAATTAAAGTAAATCCTGTAATTCACGATATTTGCTATGGGTTTATTAAACAGTGTACGTTTACTTTGAAGATCTGACGTATCAGAACCGTATAAACCTCGCAGTCTAGTTATGAGAAGCTATGAACGTAATCTAACGTAGTCACTGAACGTAGTCTAACTTTGAACTCATAATCATGTTATAACTTAAGGGGGGACCCCACACCTGGGACCCGAAAAGTTTGTGAATTTTTAGGGGGAAAATGAATATCTTGATTAGAGTGCCAATTCAAGGTTTTTATTGTACATCTTTTGTATTGTAAAAAATATTTCTTTTATTTGATTTTCACCACAAAATGGCGGTTTCCTGCTTCAATTAGAGGAACACCTTTAAGTGTTAAGTTATAACATGATTATGAGCTCAAAGTTAGACTACGTTCAGTGAATACGTTAGACAAAGTTAGACTACGTTCATGGTATAGAACACGTTGCATAACATACGAATACCGAAACACTCATAAATAAAAATAAAGTTCACTCACCGGAATTTGATTCAAGTTGATGTCGGATCGTTCCCTGCTCGGGCTGCCTGTCAAACTGCTGGACGTCTGCTTGAACCTTCTGCTGAACATCAGCAGGTTTCTCATAATCATGGTGTTCATCACGATGATCATCACCAACGGGGCGATCAGACTTGCAAAACTGTCTATGATGCTGATGATCTTCATCGTCTCCAGATATTCGTCTTTCAGTTCGCAATACTCTTCTCCCTCTTTGGTGGACACCACTCCGGCGGTGACGAACGAGTAGGAATGACCGGTCAGGGCAACGATCACCAATACCAACACGATCGTTTTAGCCCTGGCTATGGTGCATATGTGCGGTCGATGCAGGGGATACTGAACAGCTATGAATCGTTCGACCGTGAAGGCGACGATCAACCAGACGCTCAAGGAGCTGCAAACGGCGCTCACGTAGACCAGCGTCTCGCACCAGCCGTCTTTGTTGAACACCTTCCAGCCCAAAGTGTTGTTCAACCAAACGAGCAACAGGGTGACGAGAAACCCGAAGTCTGCGGTGGCCAACGCGGCCAAGTAGTAGCTGGAGCTCCGTACTTTGAGATGGGTGTTCAGAAACACCACGCAAGAGAGCAGATTGCCCACCAAACCCAGCAGGATGATCGAAGGAATGTAGTACTGGTGGAAAAAGTCCAGGAGGAAGTAGAGAGAGTGGCAAGCCTCTATCGGCTTCTCCTCCAGGTCTATACCGGGTTCGAAACTACGGTTTCTGTAACCGTAGTGGGTCAGATTCATCCACACCGTCGGTGAGACGGATCGTCTGTCACGAGATGCCGACGTCTCCTGCAGACATCTCGTGTTTGGGTTTAACGTTGACGTAATCGCGAACATGGCGTTCCTCGTGTGATCCGTACGGTATTCAGCCAATGATCCGATACTTGATCGCGTCTTTACGCTTTAAAGTTGAAAACGATAATCGGTAACGCTGGCTGAAAGGTGCGGACGGAGATCTGTAGCGTTTCGTAATAACCGGAGGAAATTATTGCGTTCAAAGATACGCTCTGGCAATTAGGAACGTTGGATAAAAAATGTACAGAGTAATCTGTAGCGTTTGATGTACGGAACGATCAAAGATATTATTCGCGTTTCAAAAGATGCACTTTGAAGATTGGAATCGACGAATGAAAAATGTTAGTCGGAGATATAATTAAAGAGCTAAATGAAAGAAAATGAGAAAAATTGATGTTTACATGACATAACGGTGTACGCGGTCTGCCTTTCTTAATAACAGAACACTGTCTTTGGCTCTTTTCCGCGCGAATTATTAAAAATAATTAAACCCGCGTTACATTTTGTCGCAAATACGCTACACGAACAATTACAAAGAGAAATGTTTTTGTGTCAGTATTGACATTCAAGAAATTAGTTGTTAGTGAAACAAATGAAATCGTATCGGATTAAATTATGCCAAATTCGATTACGCTAGATTCGTTTGACAAAGAGAACTCTTCAACGCGTTGAATAATGACTATTTATTTACTGCGAAGAAACCTTTGATAACGTCGATAACACAATCTGAAGGAATTAAAAAGAAGCGATCTCCAATGTTCTCTATAAAATGCCACACGATTAAAAGGATAGAAAACACAGTGTTTGATCGACTTCTTCGTGAACTCGTTGAAATTTTCCTCGGTTTTTTCCTCGACTTTTTCTCTTCGTTCGATGTTCAACGACGAAAAGGGCGCGAAGTAAAACAATTCGTTCTTAAACTTTTAGTGCTCCGGTGCACAATTTCAAGACTTTATTAAAAACCGTGGATTTGTAGGTATTGGAGGTTGTTTAGAAAATCGGTAAAACTTCCGATCGCGTAATTACATTGGCACGAGCTTTTATCTAAATCTCTATGGACTTCTCCAGTAATCAATCTCCGGTGAATACTTCGATAAAAATTGCAAAGTGTGTCGAATATTAACGAAGAGTTTTCAATTTCGAGTTCTAATCAAAATTTAAATAGAATTTATTTTGCGATTGCAACATAAATCTTAACGTTGTGATAAAAACGTTATCTCGATGTTCGATGAGCAGAGTTGATATCAGAGTAAATAAAGTAATATTATTTATTCGCAAAATCTATTTAGATCCCTCGATTTCGAGCAGTTAATTAGTGGCAATTACGTTCTGAAACGTTCGCATGAAATTCGATATTAATATTACAAACTCGTATGTGTTACCATCTGTTTTTTCCTTTCTCCTCCCGCTTCATTCAAAACTCTCCAATGAATGTAGCATTCACGAATCAATGGGTTAGAAGCGAAATGTTTTCGACAACGAATTAACTCGTTAATTATCTGAAATCCCATCAACAGCTTGTTGTGTTAATTGGGTTAGTCGTATAGTGGTTCCTTAATGTAGATACAGTTTGTAATTATTCAAATTTTGCGAATATCTTCCACTATTTCTCACGATCTTTCAACGTTTAATTGGAAACGCTAATCGCAAATTGCGAACTTCTGATCGGATTCAACTTTTCGAGTTATCAAGGAATCGCGGAAAGAAATCTAATTATGAACGCGAAATGATTGAAAATGCATTTGAAAAACTCTTCTTGAAAATGTTATCGAAATATTTGAAATCTCTTCATAATACGAATTACAAGTATGACACTTCAAATATGACAGCATTTATCAATTTCATCCGAAACCCTACAGAATCTCTCCATCCGATCGATAATATTATTAACGTAATACGTATATTTACCTTGAAAATTCCGTTTAGGAACGTCTTCGACATCTATGACACTTTCACGTTAATCATTGAAACAAGATCGAGCTTCGATTAATTTACGGTTAAATATACCACATAAAATACACTGAAACTCGTGAGAATATGTTTTTATAATTCACTCAACTTACTGCTTCTATAACTCGGTTACAATTTATTATTATAACTTAACGACACCAATTTACCGAGCAAAATCGTTTTCAAAGATTAAATATACAATGCTACAGCGTTTTAAATTTTCTACTTTTTAACTCACTAATTTTCTTACGTACTCCACTGGTGCTTTACCGAACTTCCGCAAGATATGGTTACACCGAAGCTCGTAACTTCTAACGCACTAATTGCAGTTTATTTTCGTACGTGATCCTGAACTTGCTGAATTCCAACGGAGCACGGAACAATAAATAATGAGAAAATATCCGGTCGGCAAAAAGATAAACCGGACGGTACGCAAATAGTCAATGTTGGAATCCGCTGTACCGCTTCCTCTTTCGTCGGTCTTCAAAGCACCTCCAACGATCCGGTCGGATATACCTCGTATCGATCAGTTTCCTGCATAGAGATTATCTTCGTATCCAGCCACGCTTGGTGAGATGTAGATTGTTCATTCGATTTCTCGACAATCCTGTAGCGCGTGACAACGAATAACTCCATTTTGTTGAATTGCAATTTAAGTTTCTCCGTATCGATAATTCGTTACATAAATTTTTCCAATGCCTTTCGCGTAAATTTCACGCGAAGCGAAATATCTCTCTGGATATTTTACACTGCGAATTCCTTTCCAGGAATGTAATAATTAAGTTCCACTGATATTATTTATTTACGTACGCTTGATGAAACAGTGAGCGCGTTTCATTGTAATCTTCGCGGAACAACCCGTTCCTAGAACATGGAACTGTTCTTTACAACTATTCTCTCGAGTCTGTTTAAGCATAATTGAAATTCGTTCACAAACTTTTTCATAATTATGCGCTGGCTGCATCGGTTATATTCTCAAATTGTTGCATTGGAATTTCCTTTGTTCCGTTGCGAGATATATCCTGCGAAATAGTTGCAGTGGGTGGAAACTCTGCTCAAAACTTAACGTGATTTGTTTCTTCGAATGAATTTTGGACCAAAACGGATTTCGCCAAATTCAGTGAAGGGACAAAGAAATTTTTCCGATGGGTTTCATCTAATTTCTGCACCGTGATTTTTGAAGAAGCTTCCTCGTCCCGAAAATTCTTGCATCGAATTCACTTTGCAAAGATATCCTTTTACATCAAAGTACCGATGCTTCCACGAACTAAATTCAATAATCGAATAACTTTACTCTAGAATTCTAGAGTTTGCCTTTACACACTTTTATCAAAGTCTTCGCTTTCAAGCGAAAGATCAAATTTTCAAATTATAGATCTAAGGTCTTCTGCGACCACTTTTGTCCATAAATTCAAGGAACAGCGAGACAAATATGAAATTTTCAAATTATGGATCTTCTGCAACCATTTCCGTAAGTTTGTATCTTTCCATATCGAGGATCGTCAAACGGAAGTCGAACACGATTCAGCGCGTGTTTCGAATCAACGACCACGAACGGCCTTGAACGTCCACTGTTCTGGTTTTGTAAGTCTACATCCGGGGAAGGTCGAGAATTCTGGTAATCTCCAGAAACATTACGAGTTCAATACCTCGATCGTAGATCTTCCTATTTTATTTATCGCCGTCACGAACTGAGGTCTTTATATTATTTAATGACGGTAGCTTATCGTTTATCTTTATTATCGTAATACAGACCTTTTACGAACATCTTTACGGAAATAACAGAGATTCATGGGTATCTCCCTTTCTTTTTCTTATCGCGTAGAAATAATTTCTGATTAAATTGTCTTACTTACGCGAGGAATATACTGTTCTTTGCATTCTTGCATCCGAGGGGGTTTATTAATTATCTTTCACGCTTTATCGGTACACAGATACGATAAGTAACGAAGTTTACAACGCTTGAAACTTTTATTCGGAGAACACGTTAACATCCATGTGAACGATGAACATTTTTATTGTTTCTTCAAAATTATCTGTTTATTGGAATTCGTCATCGGAAGTTATAGGCTATAATAATTCACCAGACAGTGACATTAGCTAGGCAACTATTTACCGTATCAATGATTATTCAATAGTTTAAACTCTGACGGTTTACAATGGATACATCGATCGATTATAACGGAAATAATAGATGTTTACTTTCACGAGCTGAAGCTGTTCCGCAAATTGCATTAGTATCGCTTGGTAATGCCTAAACAAACGATTCCTCTTTTGTTCGTCGGTAAAAGGTTCTGAACGTGGAATAATATCGGTAATTAATGTCTGAAACGGTGGTAAACTATCTCGATCTGCACACTAAATATTTTCGCTTCCGTTAAAGCGGAATATTTTAAAAGGTTACTATATTTATTTATATTTATTTGATCGTTCACGTTCACAAACGAGATAAACTATTTCATTTACGTTTTCATTCGTGCAAAGCGACGAGTCGTAATTCGTTCCATCAATTTTATTAGTGCTTTCGATTATCTATAACGATGATCAATTTTTATTCCAATAACCACAAAATATCCACAACCAATAAATCTATGTATTCGTATTTTTATCTCCAATTAAATTCCTCATTTCAACGCGTGGAAAATTGATTTTATTTCATTCGATAAAATTCATTTTATCATCTAACGATGACTAATCGAATTAGTCATTGATCGAATCTTTCGATAATCGTTTAGATCGCTCGATAATATCCACGCGATGAAATAATTTTGTTTACTTTGATTCACGAATTATTTTGATATTTTTATCACCGATCGATCACATTGATTCCTTTGGGCGATTACATTAAACTTTACGCGGAGGAAATTTTCTTTTTAATTTTTCATCGACGACGCAGATTTTAGATCGTTACCGACCCGAAGAATGTACGAATTTTTGTCGATTTTTACGGAGGGAAATTTCAAACTATACTGCGGAGAAGAAAATTGAAACGTCGCGCGACGAGAAACGACGTCGGGTAAACTGGAATCGGGATCCACGATTTCGTCGGGTTTACCACCCGTCGACTTTCCTTCGCATGCGCTTTGAAAGCTTTGTCGAAACTGATCGTCGCTTTCATTCATTTTACGCGCCTTATACTACAATCATTTTTTATACCTCTACGATGTTACGAGTTGCGCGGAGTACAATTAATGTAATATTTATAAATGTTCTACCGAACCCAAGAATGTTTCTTTTGTTGGAGTTCCAGAGTCAGGAATAACTCGAAGTGAATTCAATAAACAATTTATTGTTCAACAATATTCTTAGCTAAACTAGTACTCTAGTTTTAAAAGTTGTTGTTTGTTACGAGTTTCTTGAAATACAATTAATGTAATATTTATAAATATTCTATCGAACTCTAGAATGTTTCTTTATTGTCATTTTTAAACGGATAGTTAAGACCACATGAACGTCTTCACAACTTGACGTTCCTAACTATTGACAATCGCTTTCCAGCAGGGCAGAGAAGCACATTTTTTATAACGTCAATATAGCTTTCTTTAAAGAAGTATTTTCCATGGGCTTAAGCCGTGCATCCCTGCAGTGTGTAATGTCTACGAGAGTCCTTGTGTATTCGACGGGCCAAGGCACTCTGACACAGTCATTCAGCAGTCTTGCAATGTGTCCCATTATTTAGTTCTTTTGAAAGACCCAAATCACTTTACTGTTTATTAGCAAGAGTTATTTACAACTTTGGAATGAATGCTAAAATTCGTACAATCTCATTCGCTGAACCGTTTCACCAATCAGTATTTTTTCCATATAACAGTTTGTCCTGATTGGTCCTATTTAGTAACGCCTTCACGTTTTGAACTTCATACATAGCTTTCCTTTCTGGCTTTTCAGAGGCGACTAGTCAGTCTTAGAGCACCTTCTTTTTGAGATAGAGTCTGTCTTGGAATACTTTCCATCGAAATACAATCAGTCTTAAAGTATCTGTCGTTGGAACATAATCAATCTTAGTTTACCTTTGTTGAAACACATAAGTAGTGGGATGATGATCTACATCCTTCGTTGACTTGGACACACCAGTGTGGAGGACTCTGAACCACTCTATAAATTCTACATATAATTCCACTTCCGTAACAACTTGTGGGTCATCGAAGATTTACAACCTTCGACAACAATTATAAAAAGTTAATATTTGACCCGACGCGTAACATACGAATGTAATAAACTTTTGAAATATCTGACAGAAACAAACGTATTGAATGATACCGAGCAGAAACGAGTGGTTGTTTTTCCTCGGTAACAGCTTTTAAAAATATGAAACTACAATTAAAGACCGTAACAACGATAATATAAATCCGAAAGATATTTTATAATGAAAAATTGGCGGAAAGTTACATTTGCTAATGAATTTAGTTTCGTGGAAATTTCATAAAGTTGAGAAAAACCATGTCAGATTTGAAACGAAAAGGAAAAATGTAGAATCGCAACAAAGGACTTTTAATCCGATAGTATTTTTTTTTATCTCGGCAGATTGCAGGAATGTAACGTTATATAATTAGAACGACTGTCTCTCTGTATCAATTTTTTCGAATTAAAAAAGCAGTACACTACACTTAGAACGCTCAATTATTTCATCGTAATTATCTGTAATTTCTTTCATTCAAACATTTCCGACATTTGCTGAACTGCTTCGTTTCTACTAATGATAAAGAGTCGAACGTTCAAAGTCGAAGCGAATAATTTAATGAAATTATTTCGAACGTCCATTGCGTGTCGAGTGAACAAATGGGAGATTCGATAATTTGGACATTTGGAAATTTAACGAACCCGTTAAGAAGCCAAACGATTAGCATCCTTCCAAATTTTTAAAGGTTTTCTATTTTCCTTCTTCTGTCGTCGAAGTCTATCTCTGGCTTCGACTAATTAAATGGAAGAGCGGAGCTTGCGAAACGATAAACCGTTCTTGATTTGCCAGAATCCTTATACGCGTTTGACAATAAAACGCTGACTGACGAAATAAACGATATTATATGTCAATTATTAATTTTTGATGATCGTAAATCGTGTGTGGTTAGTTAATCAGAAAAGTGATCAACATTTTCCTACATCGTGTTTCTAAAATGCAAACAAGCTGCGAACACGATAGGATTGCGTAGAATCTAGAAACTAGTGCATTCGATCAGACAGTTACAATGTGAACGCGTTTGCTTTGAAAACAATATTTTCATTTTTTCTTTAATCGGTTACATGCAACGCGACTGTTTGCTTTTAATATCGAGCCGTCGAGTTTTGTGCAGGATTTGAACAGCGGACGGGTTGCACGCGACAACGGCGCATAAGAAACAGCAGCGTATTGAAATTACTTTGCATGCAGTTCTTGTATCCATAACAGAGTTTTATATTCATGAGCGAGCTGCTTCGCTTCTTCTAAAGAAACTGCTGACAAAGGAAACGTGAAAGTCCGCGTCAATAAAGCACTTCAATTTGCGCACTTGAGAAAATTTTAATTTGAACAAGTCTCATTCGGAGATTTGATAAATCCTTTGACCTCGATCGTTCGACCGAATTGCGAGGCGTCAAAGGAATCTTAAGGATTCCTTTAAAATGTTCATTCACCGTTACACAGTGTTACGAAGTACTGCAAGAAGCGTGCACCAGATTAAGGGGCCAATTACAACCCAGCGGAAAACCATTCACGCGGGTGTTCACCTACGTACTAAATCCAAAATCTATCACAATGGGTCAGTTGTACGGAGAATACGACCTAAACACGCGCGAATGGTAAGTACAACTTCAGTTTCTAAACCTGAGAAATTTTACCCAAATATTTTACGACTTTCTCTCTTTTGTGGTACAAACATCTCACTCGCATTGAACGCTAATTAAACTGGATGAGAATTTAATTGGTATAACGTTTCATGTGGTATGATCTATACCAATATGTGAAAGTGTAAACATTCGAAACACGGAAATGTGATACCAGACTATGCAATTTGCGGAAATACCACGCGTAGCGATATGATACGTAGAAATATAACACGCGATAATACGACGCGGATGAATAGAAATACAACGCGTGGAATATAGCGCGTGACGATACCACGCGTGGCTGTACGACGCAAGATAATACTACTCGTAGTCATAAGGCGCGTAGGAAAACAACGCATGCCGATACGACGCGTGAGAATATGGCGCGTGACGATTCCTCGCGTGATTATATGATGCATGATAACGCGACTTGTAACAATATGGCGCTTAGAAAAGCAACGCATGGCGATACAACGCGCGAGAATATGGCGCGTGACGATACCACGCGTGGCTGTACGACGCAAGATAATACGACTCATAGCCGTATAGCGCTTTACAATATGGCGCGTAGAAAAGCAACGCGTAAAAATACAGCGCGTGTCAGAACGACGCGTGGGAATATGGCGCGTGACGATACCACGCGTGGCTGTACGACGCAAGATAATACGACTCGTAGTAGTATGGCGCTTAGAAAAACAACGCATGCTGATACGACGCGTGAGAATATGGCGCGTGACGATTCCTCGCGTGATTATATGATGCATGATAACGCGACTTGTAACAATATGGCGCTTAGAAAAGCAACGCATGGCGATACAACGCGCGAGAATATGGCGCGTGACGATATCACGCGTGGCTGTACGACGCAAGATAATACAACTCGTAGTCGTATGGCGCTTTACAATATGGTGCTTAGAAAAGCAACGCGTAAAAATATAACGTGTTAGATTCCGATTTATTAATCAGATTACAAGGAATACTTAGGAACTAGAACTACGTTGCGATTCAAACTTCTGTTTTAAAATTGCGTGTACGATGTAATATTAAAAGTCTAGACTGGGGAGCTTCGGAGGTTCCTGTAAGGATTTGGGATTCGGTCTTGGAGGTAGTGGGAATGACGAAAAGGACCAATAGGGATTGTCGGATAATTAGGAGTCGGGCGTATTATTCAGAGTCGGTGAGTAAGGATCTAAGGGTTCTAACGGAAAGATGACGGGATTGAGTTTGGAACATAACAATATTGACTATTTTAGAGCGATAAGAATACTGACTATTCTTATTTTAAAGTCTTATTCTTATTCTATTTTTATTCTAAAGAAATAAAAATAGAAAAGTGATTAAACTAAAGCGACATCCAACAAACGCATACAGTGCCTATACATTACAAGAGTCTACTATAAAAAAAGACTTTCGTATTCGTTAAAATTGAAGCAATTACATCACCATTAACCAAATGATAAATGTATGTTGAGATTATCGAGTTGTCAAAATCGAATGGTTAATTAAGTGATCAATATGTGTGAATTATGTGTGAGCTATTAAAAGTACTTTATCCCAGGACGGATGGTATATTTTCGACGTTGCTCAGAGCCGGAATAGCAGCGGACGATCCAAATAAACGATGGTACGTATTCGACGGACCGGTTGATGCTTTATGGATCGAAAATATGAACACGGTGTTGGACGATAATAAGAAGCTTTGTCTGTCATCTGGTGAAATAATGAAAATTTTGCCGACGATGACAATGATGTTCGAGGTAGCTGATCTGAGGGTGGCTTCGCCAGCTACTGTTTCGAGGTAATTAGCTACTGTTCTTACAGAATCAAATGAAACAAAATTGCGAGTCGAAAATGTAAGATTGTGTAACATAATTTTAGATATGTTTTGATATTGTATTTCAATTAATTTTTACGATCCCTTGTCATGTCAGAAAAGACAGGAAAGCTGTTACTCGAATATAGTACAAGTAATCGATTCGCGTAGGGACATTAATCACGGTACTATAAATAAAAAAGTGAAAGGAAACCGTAATATAGCAAAGGAATACAACCCAAGATACACGTCAAACATAATAAATGACTAGGATGAAACGGAATGAATCTTTCAAACCTGAAAAAGGAATGTAAATCGCGTTTGACTTCCCTGCACCGATAACTTTCCGTTAAAAAGAACTATGTTTAACGTGCTCGAATTTCGAAAACTTCAAACTTTATCAGTTCTTTTCGTCGAGAATTATGGAAGTTCGTGTACACACTTTTTACTCTCAGGTGCGGAATGGTGTATTTAGAACCAGAAGGCCTGGGTCTCGAACCCATCATCGATTGCTGGTTGAAATCCTTGCCTAAGGTAAATACCAAATATTTATATTTCAACGTTAACTAATGCAAAGCAACTATAACCTCTATAACTCTTCTCAAGACAAAAAATAAATTAATTCGTTAACTGATATTAAAGTCTGATATTAACCCTTTGCACTCGAAGGTAATTCGACCGTTTACAAATAGCAACTTTAAAACTCAGTTAAAAAGTTAAATGAATTCTCTTGAGGTTTTATTATTGCTCTACTAATAATTTCCACTGTTGCTTTCACTATGTTTATACGTTAGGCGTGTCATATTGCAAAATCAGTTCAAAAGTGCTCGTTTAAAATTATTGTATTAAATGAAATGGTGACTGAGGGTTACCTCTCGAGCGCAAAGGGTTAAGAAGAAATAATTTCTGGATATTATTAAAATTTCTTACATGATAAAATTATAGAAAATTAAGTACAGAGAAATGTGTGATTTCAGAACATGAATGATCACGTTGAAGAAATAGCCCGGTTAACAGGGCATTATCTACTGCCGGGTTTGGAAGTTTTACGCGATAGTTTGCAAGAAATTGTGAGCACCGTCGACTTGGGAATGGCGAAGTCTTATATAAATTTGATGAACTTCCGAATTGGTCCGATGGCTGGTCGTGACGGGAGACCTCCGCCCAGTGCTCCTTTTCAACAATTAATTCGTAAGGATATGCAATTTTAACCCTTTGCACTCGAGGGGCGCCATTCGATTTAATACAATAATTTAAAAGAAGTATTATTTAATTAATTCTATAACAGTGCTTATGCGATGTATAAACATAGTGAAATAGACAATAGTGGAAATTATTAGTAGAGAAATAATAACTTCAAAAGAAGTCATTTAACACTAAAACTACCAAACCGGTCAAATGACCGGTCCACAAGTTTCTTATTACAAGGTACATATTTTGTTAAAGTACATTTCTTGAAATCAGCATTGATTTTCATCAAGATAAAGAATAAATGTGTGTGCTAATTTATGTTTTGTCGTTTGTATATTTATTCTTTAATTTCATTTTTAATTTCAAAGTAAGTGTATGTCGGTAGGTTTAGTGTTAACATTTTAATTAATATTTTAGTGTTGCTGTTTGCAAACAGTAAGGTTATCTTCGAGTGCAAAGGGTTAATATTATTGAGATACTAATTTTATAAAACGCGGAAATGCAGCATTAAAAGATTGGTAGAAAGTGGTAAACGAGATACTTTCACAAACCTTTACGTCTATAAAAACGAATTGAATTCATAGCGACATTCGTAACACGCGAGGTGTCGCGTTATACGAAGATTATACTACTAACTCTGCGAATTATCTCTACTACTTGTAAGTCAATCGTTCACCTTCGCGTTCCATTCATCGCAATAAAACGAAGCGTCTCGCATATTTGCATGAAATGAAAAGGGAACGTCGTTCCATAATTCATAACTCGAAACGGGAGTTAGGGCTCGAGTACACGACCGAAATATAAAAAGCTTCGTATCTGAAACATCTTAAGAATAAAGAACAACAAAGAGGCGTAACAGATTATTTTCTTTAGACAAATTGTTACCAATTATCTTAACAAAAACTTCACTATCTCATTATAATGTTAACGATTTCATTATCGATAAATTGTTTAATTTTTTAAAAGATCACATTGTCAAAAAAGATATATTGATATTGTTAAATGAATGGTTCGATTTTCATAATAAATAAATACACGAACGACTTCTTAAGATATTTACTGAACAAAATATTATAACTTTATTTCTATATTAAACAGGATTATTAATAAACATTCCAATTTCGCGCACTGCAGCAATAACGCCTTCATACTCGCTGTACGACATATTCGCGATCCGCTATTCATTTGTTTTTGTAAATGCGTCGCTCTTGCATGCACACAGACATACATGCACTCACGCACAGAAAATTACATATATATCAATAGGTATTATTCTTCTTGATTTATTTTGAGATGGTTGTGACTTTTCTAGCTGATTTGCTTTCACCGTGGGCCGCTTTCGCCACAGTTTGGAGTATCGGAGCAAGTAGCGATTACAACAGTCGTCGCATGTTTAGCGAATGGATCAGACAAGCGCAAAGAAACCACCAACACTCGTTACCGTTTCCCGAGGATGGCTTAGTATATGATTACAGGTACAAAGTCTTTGTAAATCTTAATTTAATTCATCAAGGAATATATCATGTGCGTTTCAATACAGGCTCCATGATGGTGGTTTCACCGATGTAATCGACAGTCCGGAACCGATACAACCGAGATGGTACAAATGGCTGGACGACATTCCATCGATCACTATTACTCCTGAAATGAAATTCGCTGGTACCGAATGCTCAAAGGACATAAAATTTTCAATTTTCGTTACGACTTCTTGAAATGAAATTCAAAACCTTTGGTCGTATTTTTACGGTTCACGCAAACGCAGTTTCGATACACTATTTGTGCTCGACAGTCGATATTTCTATACATTCGATTAACTTTGTAAACATCGCGTTGTAAATATCACGTCAAAAAAAATACTAAAAAATCATGACAGATATCGAAGTGCCTACAATGGACAGTGTCAGAAGCGCAACTTTAGTGGGATATTTGTTGATCAACAATTCGAACTCGCTGTGCGTCGGTCCAACCGGAAGCGGGAAAACTCTCACCGTGAGCGCAAAATTGACGAGAAACATGCCGAAAAAATTTATTTGCGATTTCATCACTTTCTCGGCTAGAACCACCGCCAATCAAACGCAAGTAAGAAAGCTTTAAAAGAAAGAAAGAAACAGCGCTCAAATGGTTTTTCTTCCAATGGAAAAAAAGGACTTGATCGACGAGAAGCTAACTAAGAGACGCAGGGACGTTTACGGGCCACCGCTGTTGAGGAAGCAAGTTTTTTTTATCGACGATTTGAACATGCCTGCCCTCGATACGTACGGCGCTCAACCTCCCATCGAATTGATTCGCCAGTTTATGGACTTTGAAGGTGCACATTCCAAATCGCATTTTTAATGTCGGTAACGATAGATACGTATATTTGATAAATGTTAGGTTGTCCTGAAAATTCTTTTCATTTTTTTAATAGATGTTAAGGTTAAAATATTTTGCGTTCAGTGTATAACTTTTAAGTAATATATAATCTGTTCTACCACCTTCTGCTATCTTTCTGGAAGCCTCATAACGCCACTTTTCCAAAATTTTCTTGGTTTACTGTTAAAATATTCTGCAAGACCATTTCATTAACTGATGTGAATTTTTTATTGTGAAGGGAAAGGAACAAATTGTAATCCGATCGTGTAATGTCTGGAGAGTATGAGGGATGTGGTAGAACATCCCAATCGAAGTCTAAAAGTTTTTTTTCGCACAGGTAAAGAAACGTGTGGCCCCGCGTTGCATGGTGGGGCACGACGTCTATTCACCAATTCCGGACGTTTTTTGATTATAGCTTCCTTAAGTTTTTCTAGTTGCATGCAATATTTCTCGCTGTTAATTGTTTCCCTGTGGTTTTCATGGAGGTAGACTTTGATAAGACAAGTATCAGTGGTGGATGGACGGCCGCTGCGACTACGTCATTAAGATTAAAATTTCCGGCTTTAAACCTCCTAAACCAATTACAGACGGTTTGATCAGTCATAGAATGGTCCCCATAAACATTGCAAACCTCCTTTGCATTATTTTCAGGCGTAACGCCTCTTTTAAAACATGACAGGACGCAAATGTACCTTTCGATGTACCATCTTTCACAACAGAAAAAATACGGGATTCAATTTCTACTGATGCCGAAAACAGTCCTCTTGTAATGCCACAAAATGACTGGCAATTAATGCTGGAGTGATCTGGATGTTTATTTAAGCACAATGCAAAACTTTGAGCGACAAATGCGAAAAGAACTTTCCGGACAACAACACTTACGACAAATTTGTTAACGACTACAACATTAATTCTCGTAAGGGTGGAATGTATTTATCGGTTTGATTGTCAGTTATGGATCCGAGTTTCGAATTCATGGAAACCTAGTTGATACAGTAGTAGAATGATTGGAACGGGATAACATAATGTCTGCTATACAGCAGCTTCTCGTTATGAACAGATCCGTCAAAGGAACACTCAGCAGGAGGGGAGTGGAAAAGCCTTGAATGAGATACCAATTTAATCGAACGAGAGACGTGAACTAGGCATTCCGAAGCAATATAATTATTCGCAACGTAATCGTATTACTTTGTAATTACACCTTACGTTACGACGTGTAGAAATACAACGCGTAACGGCGCAGCGCGCATCAAAATGGCGCACGATAATTAACGATATATTTTCCTTGTATCCGAATAACGAGAAAGAATATTATTTCGTGTAGCGCTTATTGATCGAAGCGTCTACTTTCGCAACGAATGTCCATTGTCGCAAACGCGTTAATTTAATTCGGAAACTCTCCCACGAGTTTGTGAATAGTGTGATTGATGTAGGCGGGAAATAAATATTTCAGGTTGGTACGATCGGAAGGAGATTGGGTCGTTCAGACGAATCGAAGATGTAAATTTCGTCGGAGCGATGGGACCACCTGGTGGCGGCAGAAATCCGCTCACTGCCAGATTACTACGACATTTTCATTTTATTGCATTCCCGGAAATGGAAGACGATGCCAAGGTAATTCTTGAAACGTATTCATCGATCGGCTATATCGGGAAGTCGTTAGTTACAATTAGGAAGCAGGAAACAATTAAGGACGGAGAGAGGGAGCTCGACAATTTATCTCTGTCTTGTCTGGACGGTGTCAAAACTTCGTTAGAAAAATGTCTCGTTTGATTTTCGGTGTTTCGAACTCGCTGTAGCAACGTGCTCATAATTATACCTATTAAATATCTCGTACCTGCTATATTTATAAATATAACGAAACTGGATTTTATTAATTAAATTAAAGTTCGCTATTTGCGCGTTAAAGTTCGCGAACGTTAATTAAAACGCTAAAATCGATGCATTATTCGCAGTATTCGTCAATGACACTGCTAAGTAATTCGATTCGATATTTTATTTCGAAAGTCGTTACGGGTCCCTCGAGATCTTCGACGTCTGAAATACGATTCAAACTAAAGAACATAACTCATTTTATTGTTTGTCTCGGGTTTCAACCAGCTTCAAAAGGATATAAAAAAGTTCTTTAAACGCGTTCGGGTTCACGAAAAATTTTATCGATATTTTAAAGACGAATGAAAAGAGAGCCTCTAAATTTTGTACTAAAATCGTTACAACTGAAAAGAGCAATTTAAATTTCGTAAAATAATATGCAATTTCATAGTATAGATTTTATAAAATAATTCTGTGGATGCACTTCATAAAATAATTCAAGGGAGAGACTTCATAAAATAATTCTAGGGAGAGTCTTCATAAAATAATTCTAGGGAGAGACTTCATAAAATAATTGTAGGGAGAGACTTCATAAAATAATTCAAGGGAGAGACTTCATAAAATAATTCTAGGGAGAGTCTTCATAAAATAATTCTAGGGAGAGACTTCATAAAATAATTCTAGGGAGAGACTTCATAAAATAATTCTAGGGAGAGACTTCATAAAATAATTCTATGGATGGACTTCATAAAATAGTTCTACTTGTAGTCAGTAGAAAAATAAATAAATAATGCGTCTGAGCAGACACGGTTATTTCTACTGTGCCAGTGAACGTGTGAAAGAAAATGCCCGGCAAATTCCAATGGGTCAGCAACGTATTTTTGTGTACGTTGGTCCAGTTTTATTCCATGGAATCGTTGATCCACGCCCACATGAAATAATTGGATCTCATGAAAAAGATCAACTATGGTCTCCCGTACGCCTCTGTTTGTCCTTCTCCCCGATGTTCGCTGCAATTAACCCTCGTAAATCGTACTCATTCGACCCATAACTTATCTTAATCACCTGTTTGACCAATAATGAGCGACCATAACTACACGGTGTACACCCCCTAACCGCGGTGAGCCTTTTTTCCGTCCCCCTTCCTGTGTGTTTAAAACACAGATCTGACAAGGTCAATTCGAGGGCGGTTTCGCTTTAATCTCGAACATTCTACGCGCGTAGATAAACCTGTTAGTCATTGCAGTCGCTTTTAAATGTATTTTTAAGCGTAAAACAAAACGTTGAGTTTCTCTTCTATATATAATAAAATAACAAAACGAGAGAACAAACGACCATACAATTTTTCCTGTATATTATTCTTTGTGGCAGGTTCGATAACGTGTTGTTATTTTGCAACAAATCTACCGTACATGTGCTTTGATTATTAAAAATACATTGTAAGAAACTGATAGAAATTAAAGACGCTATTTTTTAAGAATTAATTGGCGTTGCATTTTATAGAGGCACATTTTCGGTACGATTTTGAACTTCTGGTTGTCCAAAACGCCGTTCGGAAACATGTTGGAGACTTTTTTGGGGACAACGTTGAACGTGTACAGCACGATTTGCAAGGAATTATTACCAACTCCCCACAAGTCGCACTACACCTTCAATTTACGCGATCTTAGCAAGGTGTTTCAAGGGATGCTGATGATGAACCCTACAAAAATCGAGGTTGGTAAAGTTTCCATTAAAATCGGGAAAATATACCAAAAATACCAAAACCGTAACTGTAACCACAATAACAAAAAAAAATGGGAAAAGTTATTTAATTTGAAAAAATTGTTCATTTCCAGATATCTGAAACCCTGTTACGACTGTGGTACCACGAAAATTTAAGAGTATTCTGCGATCGTTTGATCAACGATATTGATCGAACGTGGTTCGATAACCTTTTAAAAAAAACATTGGAAGAACAGTATGAATGCGATCCGGAAACTGTTGTTGGTAATACGATGTTGTTTTATGGCGACTTTAGTGGAACAAGCAAAGAATACGAGCAAATAACCAATATTGGAAAGGTAAATATTTTATTTCCGTACTTCGATGTAAATGAACAAACGACTCGGTTACAACTTATATTAAATACATAATGGGTACAACAATTCTTTACAATCGTTTACATTTATTCAGATAGAAGAAACGTTGAACGAATTCTTGGAGGACTACAACTCCACGACAACGTCACCTATGAAATTGGTTCTCTTTCAAGACGCGATCGATCACGTGTGCAGAATCAATCGAATCTTGCGACAACCCAGAGGAAACGCTCTTCTGTTAGGAATGGGTGGTTCAGGTAAAATTGCTCGGGTAACGAGTACGTTGCGAGGTGAATTTTCTAAAGGAGATGCAAATGGAAACATAAAATTGATATTTGACTTTTAGGAAGACAAAGTTTGACACGGCTAGCGTCGCACATACAAGACTACACCTGTTTCCAAATAGAACTCAGCGGCGCGTACACCAGCAACGACTGGCGCGATGACATCAAACATGCAATGATGAAAGCTGGTGTACAAGGTCACCTAATGGTGTTCCTCTTCTCGGACACGCAGGTACTGGTCACAATATCGAAAATTAAACACAGTGTATTTGCTTTATACAGAGTGAATCTTAACATATGAATGTTTATCTGTCAAAAGGAATCTCCATCGGGATTAATACACTATCAGAAAGGGTAATAGGTGAAAGGTCGCTAATTTTTACAAATTATTTGAAGCAAGAGTTTGAAATATTGTACGATTCTTTATATATTGGAAGTTCATATTTTTGCGTAAAAAAAATTGAAGTATCGAAGGTAAAAAATGAAGTTCCATTTAAAAAAAGTTGTAGCTCTCCGACAGGAGAAATACATCTGCAGGCTAACGCGTGACAGTGTGATGTAACGCAGGCAAAGCTGTAACGAAAATGTGGAAATGGAAATGGTATGTTCAAGAATAACATGCTTCTAAATTGTTGTTTGCGTAGATAAAAGACGACTCCATGCTGGAAGATTTGAACAGCGTCTTGAATAACGGCGATGTACCGAACATATACCACGTTGATGAGATGGAAAAGATATTTCATTCGATGCGTGGTCAGGTGCAGGAAGCGGGTCTGCAGATCAATAGAAGCAACCTTTTCTCCGCCTATGTGAAGACCGTTCGCAACAAACTGCATGTTGTCATTACGATGAGGTATTTTCGTATTCACCTTGCAATCCTCATTGATTTGTATCTAATGAAAGCTCTACGAATAACAATGACGGCTAACGATGTAGCACTGATATTTGTATAGTCGCGAATATATAGCGATATTACAAACGTCCTCGAAAAAATATCTAGTATTAAAAAATATGGACTTTGATAACATGACTTGCTTTTGGGGTTTAAAGACTGATTTAAATACACAGTATAGTTTTTAAAGCGCACATAAATATTAGCATTTTATTCGGTCCATTTCCTTTTTATTTCATAACCACACAGCCCGATTGGAGAGGTTTTTCGAGCACGTATCAGGCAATTTCCAGCATTGGTAAATTGTTGTACGATCGATTGGTTTTGCCCGTGGCCCGAAGCAGCTTTACAGGTTTGTGATAATACTGTTGTTGCGTGCGTATATAACAAACAGTTTACAAACAATGAAAAATTGAAGAACTCGTGAATTCACGAAATTTGATTACGTAAAAACTCGAAAGTTGAAAAATTTAAAAATGTGAAACTATGGTGGACAAAATGGGAACAGAGTGAGTGGGCATTCTGTTCGCATTTGTGAGTTAAAAATTTCACAGACTTGCAAATAATAAATTGCAAAACGGTGATAAGATTGACGGAATAGACTACTCAATTTTTTGCCCCACCAATTAACGTATTAATTACGGTGTTAAATTTCCTTTTAGCGTAACGTATTAAATGCTGACATCCAATTTCACGCGATAGTGACTTTGACGTTGCAATCTTCTACACCGTTATTTTTTGTACGAAAAACAAGGTTCAATTTAAAAATTTTACTACGCAAACAGCTGTCAACCTTATCGCGAACAATTTCTGCAAATTCTCGAGAAGGAGCGAATTCTAGATTCCAAGAAATGTCTGAGCAAGTAAAAATGTCGCTCATTATTTACAGAGTGTCGCGATGCGGTTTCTCTCCGACATCAAAGACGAATCGATCAACGAAAGCATACTAAGGTCCATCGTGAAATTATGTCAGTTCATGCAATCAAGCGTCATCGAAGAGAGTGATCTTTATCTGAAAGTAAAAACACGTTCTTTAATTATTTATTTCTTTATTGTAACACCTCTTCACGTAAAGTATCAAAAGTTTGTTTCATACAAAGGAAGTACAGTGAGTCACAACCAAAATCGTGCATCATATATACGAATACGTTTCTTCTCATGAAAAAGTTCAGCCAGAGTCATAGTAACTTTGTTTTTTTTATATTTAGACAACTCTGTTTCATTTAACACTACTGCATAATAAATACAGATACATTTACAATATAGATTCGTGATATTTTTTCCCCTATACCTTACCTGAACCTTTTCACGAGAAGAAACGTATTTTTATATGTATTTTGGCTGTGACTCACTGTAAGTGTTAACATGTCCGGTGCTACTGGTGCGTATTGAATCAATTATTCCGGTAATACCAATTACAGAAAATCGATAAGTGACAATGGAAGATAACAATGGTCGAGTATCGTTATATCGTTACGCTTTAAGTCGCATGATCGCGCTACATATTGCCTATTGAACGACTCCTGTTACATACCGCGAAATGGAAGTTCGAGTACATATCACGCGTTGTGTTATTACGCATTGTACTCGCACGCATTATCATTGTGTTAATACGCATTATGGCCATGTTATATTACCCAGTTCCATGGTATCTCCGTCGTAAAAACATGAAAATTTGACTACACCCTGCGGTCATACGCGGAAAATTGGCTATTTCGCAAATGATACGTAAAAGTACAAGAAAATTACCGGTGTAATTACGTTAATATACTAATAGTACATTATACACGGTGAAATGAGAACAGTAGTATTAATTGTATAGAAATTTCATGAATGTGTTATGAAAAAATTAATGAATCAACAAAATGATCGATGCGATTATAAAATGTAAATACATCTTTAGCGATATCAAGGTGTAATTTCTGCTCTGCTCTTTTTAAATCTGTCATCTGTTTTTTCTACACGAGTCGCTTTTCGCAATCAAAATATGATTATTCTACAGGAATTGAATCGTCACAATTATGTTACGCCCACGTCATACTTAGAGCTGCTTTCCAACTACGGAGGGCTGCTGAAAAAAAAGAAAACCGAGTTGCGAGCAGCGGAACAACGTCTGTCTACAGGTTTGTAATGAAGTAAACAAATTGTTAGAAAATTAAAAAGCGAACAAGCACGACATGATGAATCTGCACATTTAACTACATTTTCAAGTTAAAACTTGTTAGCTGAAACAATATTTGAGAAAAAAAGATAGTCTCGTGCATAAACGTCGATAATTCTGGGATAGTAATTCATACATGATATTCGTTGGCTAATTTTCATATAACTTTTCTTAAAAGTATTCCGGTATTTAATTAAATATCCAGAATATCGCAGTATCGATTATTCTCCCGTATTTAATTACGAAATGAAGCAGTGTTTAATTCAGAAATGACCCCTAGACGTAGAAGTTCGGAACGCGAGGGTTGATCGCGGTAATATTTCAAAGTTAAAAAAAGAGCCGAGCTACGGGCTCGTGATTTTTATTTTAAAACGAGTCTTTTCGAATTTCACAGCGATGGAAATTCCCGTACTTTTTTATCCGTCTACGTAAAATGGATGAAAAACAGATCAGGTGACGACTAATCGGTGAAAACGTGACGGTCCTACGGATCAAAGGTTAAAGGACCCGATCTAGTAATTTTGTAGGCGATAAATTAAGCAAAGCTCGTCTGACAGGAGCTCGTGATACGTGACAACCACCGACTATCGATTTTCTTGCGAGTCGAGTCATAAATACCGGTCCAAAACCGGTAACAGTGGCATCCACCAGATTCAAACGAGTACTTAAAATAGACGGAAATTGTTGGTCGATCAATGACAAACTCAACATTTACATCTTCTATTTTCAGATATCGAACATCACCGCCGATATTTATAAATTATTCTTTACCCAAGTGTCAAATATAACAAGTTACATTTCCTGTTGCAGTGACGCTACTACAAAAATTTGTTCATAAGATTGCAATGAAAATTACATAAGCAGAAATATCTTTTAATACCTCGTTTAATTTCATTCGCACAAATCTCTATGGAATTCTCTTTTGATTTCCCATTGTCTTCAATAATCCCTGCTTTGTCTTTAAAGATCCGATATTTTATCGCTTCAAATTTTTTGTTCGAATTAAAATCATGTCAAGTATTATTTCACGAATTAAACAGAATTAACTATCGAATCACGAATTAATCCCAATCCAGTATTTTCCGTAATCGGTTTATATCGTGTTCCTATATTCACGATCGAGTTTTGATCGCTTACGCAATTTTACAAATTTTCACTCGACTAATCGAAACATACTATATAATTTACCTATTTAACTTTTGTGCGCGCAAAAAATTTTTCGCTTCCTGTAGATTTAATTACATTTGCAATATTCGTTACTATGTGAAACAAGAATTCGCGTGCTGCATTCTACAGACACATTTAAAAGTTTAATTAATTTGATGAACAATAGCATGCAATATCGTGGTCATTTTTTAAAAATTGTTATTGCTTCTCAGAGTGATATTCCTTTTCAACAAAATCATGCAACAGAGAATTTAATTGAAAATTGTCAGTTTGACGTTACAACTATATAGGTTTGGAAAAATTGGCGAGCGCAGAGGTGGAAGTAAAGAAAATGCAAGAAATGTTGGCAAACATGAAACCGCAACTGGAAAGAGCAGCTGCAGCCACGGCCAGAATGATTGAAAGGATCACCCACGATACCGTCAGTATAAACGATACCCATGAAAATTATTGTATAAAGTTTCATTAAGATGAGATTTTTTGAAATCATTAAAATAAATTGCGCATCAAGTTTCGGTCGCTTGATATGGTAAAAGAAAAAAAAAGACGCACTCCGGTATAAGTTCGTTTCGATGAAAGTTATGAACTGCGAACTTACCCAATTTAGCTTATTTAGTCGTATTCTGTTCACGTGCCACTCGTATTTCTTTCAAACATACCCGTTAAAAATCCGATTATCTTTTGTATAGATCGAGGCAGAAAGAACGAGGTCGGAAGCGAAACAGCAGGAAGCTATAGCTGCAAAACTGAAGGCGGAAAATCAAATGATCAGGGACGATGCAGAAGCTGATTTAAGTAGGTTATTTTTCTAGTAATTATTTCCTTGAATTGTTCTTCCAATTAAAAAATTTTACTTTGTGTGCCTGCCACTAAATCTTCTGTCAATCGAAATTTGCTGAATCCATGGCAAATTGTTTACCAAGTATTCGACGTCAAAGTAACAAAGTTGTTTTTTCATTGCAGGCGAAGCACGTCCCATGTTGATTGCCGCTGAAAAGAGCTTAAAGTCTCTGAACAGAAACGACATTACCGAGGTGAAAGCGATGAAAAGACCACCGGTCGGCGTTCTTCTGGTTATCGAAGCTATTTGTATCATAAATAATGTGAAACCAATCAAGGTTAGCGGAAAAATGCTGATAAAGTTGCTGTAATTCATTAACCGGAGAGTTGGATATTGCGCAAGCATTTTACTTTGAATTTTCCTCTTTAACAAGATGCTGCAATAATATTCGCTCATTTAGTAATTCTCACTGCATGGATAGCATTGTACTGCTTTATCGTGAAAGCGAAAATTCAATGAAACCTTTACGAACCAGATTAAACATTAAATGAAGCGGAGTAATTCTGGAGATTTATCATTAAATTATTAAATCAAAATCGGTTTCTACGTTTACGATGAAGCGTAAAATATTGATACAATTAATACGGATCCATTTTCGTATTAATTTTTCAAAGGACCATCATTTTGAATTTTCGTGTCTTTGATCATTTTAAGCAGATTTTGCACGCTACTCCAAATGTTATTTTGTCTCGTTCTGTACAGATAGACCAGGGAAGGTTTGGCATCTCGGAACCGAAGCTAGATTACTGGACGCCTGGCAGCCAACTGCTAGCGGACCCAGGCCACTTTTTGTACACAATGGAAAATTACGATAAAGAAAACCTGACGGAGGAGATAATTAATAAACTGAAAGTTTATATCGAGAACCCTGACTTCCAACCGTCAAAGGTTCGTAAACGTTCGCAACGTTAGTGATGTTAATAATTTTCTTGTTCGTTGTCAACGGGTACGAGTTTGACAAGAACTTTGAAGCGTTGTAGCTTTTAAAATTGCCTGTTAAACGCTTGAGAACCTCTGGAAGGAATAAAATGCAATAAAATCCGTTTTAGTCGACGGACGTTATACGAACAATGTTTTTATTTAAAAGAGTGAATTTCGAAAAGATGATTAATGAGCTATTTTAACTTCGTTTACACGCAAGAAGTGCCATAGCTGAGCGTAATTGTGCATTCAAAAGGCGTTGTGCATAAATTCATTTACCTATCAATCATGTGCCTGGCAAAAAATCTGCCGTGAATAAACGCGATAACACGTCACAAAAAGTTGTAATATACTTTAATGTTCATATAAGGTTATTAATAACGTCGTAGGAAAAGTTAGGTTACCGTATCGCAAATATTCTCGTTTGCTATGATATATGACATGTGATATTATATAATACTAATAATATATTTGATAGTGAATTCTCAACGTATTATCAAAGTAATGCCATACGTAACGAACCTAATGGCAACGAACCTAAATTATAACACAAAGCAGAATGTAATTATAGAACACAGATCGTAGATCTATTTGGTCATCTCATTTCTGTTTCAGATCGAGTACGTCTCGAAAGCTTGTTACTCGTTCTGTCTGTGGGTGCACGCGATGTACAACTACTATTTCGTGATGCAAAAAGTGAAACCGAAGATGGAAGCGCTGGCCAAAGCCGAAGAGGCGCTCGCGGAGACGGAAAGAACTTTACTAGCCGCGATACAAAGGCTGCAAGAAGTGGAACAGGGCATCGAGAAGTTACGAAATCTTTTGCAAGAAGAGGAAGAGAAAAAGGCAGAACTTGAAAGGGAAAAGCAGCTTTGCGAGGATAGAATGGGGAGAGCCGTGAGACTGATCGACGGTCTGGCTGGTGAACAGATCCGTTGGATCGCCACCGTGGCTGAATTAAATACCTCTTTGCACAACGCCGTTGGTGATATACTGCTAGCTTCCGGTAAACTTTATATAATTTTCAAAAGCGTTCTGTGATAGGGAATTTTGTTGACGCTACTTTGTCGAGTGCTTTCGTGAATTGTACGACGTTGTCGGAAATAATATATTGGAAATCTTTTGATCGACAGGAGCTATAGCCTATTTGACACCCTTCACGGACAAGTACCGTGAAACTCTGTTAACGTCTTGGCAAGACCTGTTGAAAGAAGTGCCTCACACGCCTGGCAGCGATCCCGTATCGACCCTGGGGGATCAGGTGGAAATAAGAAGATGGCAAATCGAAGGATTACCCAGAGACATGCTGTCCGTGGAGAATGCGGTATTAGCGATGCATTCGCACCGCTGGCCACTTTTTATCGACCCTCAGGCTCAAGCGAACAAATGGATACGTTCTATGGTTAGACGTGTTATGTTTACGACGGCCATTCTCCGACTGATCCTCCAAGTCCTCTGCTGTTTTACGATAGAACATTTTTTTATGCGAATTGGCTACCATATTTAGAGAGACATTACGACGTAATCCGAAGCGAATTGAAGTGATAAGAAATTAAATGAATTTTATTATACTTGAAAACAGCACAAGGAAAGCGGTATATCCATAGCGAAAATGTCGGACAAAGATATCCTTCGGGTACTGGAATCGTGCGTACGATTTGGAAGAGCATGCCTCATAGAGAATGTCGGTCTCGAGTTAGAAGCGGGATTAGACCCTATTCTTCTGCGATCATTGTTCGAGCACGGCGGTCAGTGGTGCATCAAAATCGGCGAAAACATCGTTCCTTATCATCCAGACTTCCGTCTTTTTCTAACTACCAGACTTTCGAATCCTCATTACACACCGGATATAACTGTGAAAATACTGCTGGTGAACTTTGCCCTTACTACCACGTAAGTTTCCAATAAGATGACATGTTAGTCTGACAGTTGAAATTCTGTAACAGTGCTTTCAAAGTGCTTTCTAGAGACTCTTCGCTGAATCAAATAATGTAGTATTACTCGCTAGAAAGTGTTCAGTTTCTGATTTCTCGTATTTCAAAACAAGAAAGGAATTTTGGATTAAAATTGCTTGCCTCTTATTCGCTAAAGTGGCTTAGAAGATCAAGTTCTCTCCCTTGTCGTCATTCAAGAACGTCCTGACCTGGAGCAATCCAGAAACGCTTTGATTGTGTCGAACGCTGAAATGAGAAGGGAACTGAAGGAAATAGAGGACAGAATTCTCTACAGACTATCGGTGTCAGAAGGTTCTGCCGTCGACGATATAGATCTGATTCTGACTTTAGAGGCGTCCAAAATTAAAAGCGAGGAAATCAAGGTATTTCTCCAGTCTGAATACAATACGCGATTGTTATTCAGGACAACAGTTGAATGGATTATAATACGACGCGTTGCGATATTACCACACGCTGTGATAGTATGTATATGAGACATTTCCCCGCGTGGAATTGCAACAGGTTGAGTTACCAACATGTGGAATTATTGTATGTGGCGATATGACGCGTGGATTGCAAGGACTAGAGTTACTAATATATCAGACAACAATGCGTGGACTTGTAGCGCGTGAAATTGCAACAGATTGAGTTACCAACATGTGGAATTATTACATGTGGCGATGTGACGCATGGATTGCAAGGTCTAGAGTTACTAATACAATTTGCAACGAAATTGCAACGCGTGGAATTATAACGCATGATATGAGCCGTTCAGTGCACACATTGATTAACTCCATTTTTTGAAAAATCTTAAATTATTATAAATATAAAAAATTATGACTATACCAAATGCTTTAACACTTAAATTTGAGATGTTTCAAAAAATGGAGTTAATCAATGTGTGCACTGAACGGCTCATATCACGACGCGTGAGTTGCAAAGTGTAGAGTTACTAATATATTATACTACAATGCGTAGAATCGTTGCGCGTGGAATTGCAACGCGTGGAATTATAACGCATGAAATTACGACGCGTGGATTGCAAAGTGTAGAGTTACTAATATATTAAACTACAATGCGTGGAATCGTAGCGCGTGAAATTGCAACGCGTGAAATTATAACGCATGAAATTACGACGCGTAGATTGCAAAGTATAGAGTTACTAATATATCAAACTACAGTGCGTGGAATCGTAGCGCGTGAAATTGCAACGCGTAGAATTATAACGCATGAAATTACGACGCGTAGATTGCAAAGTGTAGAGTTACTTATATATCAAACTACAATGCGTGGTATCGTAGCGCGTGAAATTGCAACGCGTGGAATTATAACGCATGAAATTACGACGCGTAGATTGTAAAGTGTAAAATTACTAATATATTAAACTACAATGCGTGGAATCGTAGCGCGTGAAATTGCAACGCGTGGAATTATAACGCATGAAATTACGACGCGTAGATTGCAAAGTGTAGAGTTACTAATATATTAAACTACAATGCGTAGTATCGTAGCGCGTGAAATTGCAACGCGTGGAATTATAACGCATGAAATTACGACGCGTAGATTGTAAAATGTAGAATTACTAATATATCAAACTACAGTGCGTGGAATCGTAGCGCGTGAAATTGCAACGCGTGGAATTATAACGCATGAAATTACGACGCGTAGATTGCAAAGTGTAGAATTACTAGTATATCAGACTACAATGCGTGGAATCGTAGCGCGTGAAATTGCAACGCGTGGAATTATAATACATGAAATTACGACGCGTAGATTGCAAAGTGTAGAGTTACTTATATATCAAACTACAATGCGTGGTATCGTAGCGCGTGAAATTGCAACGCGTGGAATTATAACGCATGAAATTACGACGCGTAGATTGTAAAGTGTAAAATTACTAATATATTAAACTACAATGCGTGGAATCGTAGCGCGTGAAATTGCAACGCGTGGAATTATAACGCATGAAATTACGACGCGTAGATTGCAAAGTGTAGAGTTACTAATATATTAAACTACAATGCGTAGTATCGTAGCGCGTGAAATTGCAACGCGTGGAATTATAACGCATGAAATTACGACGCGTAGATTGTAAAATGTAGAATTACTAATATATCAAACTACAGTGCGTGGAATCGTAGCGCGTGAAATTGCAACGCGTGGAATTATAACGCATGAAATTACGACGCGTAGATTGCAAAGTGTAGAATTACTAATATATTAAATCACAGTGCGTGGAATCGTAGCGCGTGAAATTGCAACGCGTGAAATTATAACACATGAAATTATAACGCGTGGAATTATAACGCATGAAATTACGACGCGTGGAAATTTAACGCGCAACTATTCAACGCATTGATATAAATAATTGTGACAACCAGCATAAATCATTATTAAAATTTTCTATCACTCCGCAATGCAATGAACAGAAAGAGAGGAATATGCAGCTGAAAAGTTTTACTTTTTAAATGTTAGTGAAATGAATGTATAACTGTGTTTTCTGATGTTATGCTTTAACGATTCAAGCACGAGCTGTTGGAAAGCCGTGAAGTGAACTAAACGCATACCAAAAGACTTATAATCAGTTCGTTAATTAAACTTTATTAGGAAACTTTGTTCGTCAGTTTTCACGACTGAATTAAACGCTTTTTATCTAGATGAAAATGAAAGAAGCTGAAATTACTCAAGCGGATATCGAGGTAACTCGATCAATGTATATTCCGGTGGCTGTTCGAGGACAAATATTGTTTTTTTGTTTATCTGACTTGCAATATATAGACACCATGTATCAATATTCTCTCGAATGGTTCGTCGAAATTTTCAACAACAGCGTAATTGCTACAGAGAAGAGCAGTAAGTTAATTATTTTTATAACATTAGTTTGAATTTCGGAAATATCTTTGACCGGGTTATAGTGTATCACAAACGTGCTTTATAATGATATTACTTTCGCGCTTTGATGCACCAAAAATTTGTTCGCAAAATAATGTTTCGTCATATTTGAATTTCAAATTAAATTGCTTTTAAATTTTGTCTATTACGAGCGAAAAGGAGTGATTAATTATCGAATATCTGTGTACGTTTTTTCGCGCCCAAGAATGTTTAATAATTAATTAAACATTTCAAAGCATTCTATTACAGAAGGATCTAATAAACGAATACGCGCATGAGAGATTGGAAATCGCGAACAAAATTAATGGCAGTACATTTCCAACTATTCTCTTCTACCTGGAAAATTTTATTAAAACTCCACCGTATTAATCGAATTTTTTTCAACTAAGCTCAATTTTCCGCTCAAATTACGTCGCGTGTATAACGGAACTTCTCTCATGTGTGAATTCAAAGCAAACTTTTGAATTGTTCAAGTTCGAGTTAAACCGAATGGAAATTCGGATATTTTACAAAATGCGATTTAAGGCAAAGCCCTCAATCTCCTAAATTTCTAGACGAAATCGAAGAACGCGTCGAGAATATCAATCGGAAGTTCACTTTCTCGCTGTTTACGAACGTATGCCGGAGCCTCTTCGAACGACACAAGTTGCACTTCGCGTTCCTCGTCTGTGCCAGAATACAGATGCAGGCGAATTTAATCGATGCTACCGAATGGAGACACTTTCTGGCTGGTTCGGAACCTTATACAGTGAGTTCACGATACTTTCAAATTAACTTGTTAAAATTTAAACGTGATCGACAAAATTCGTATCCAGAAAAAATTTCATGCTTTGGATTCTAATGTAATAAAACACGCTTAATAAAAAATAAATGAGAAGTATCGTATATCAATGGGTCCCGTATAACCCATCCCTATAGCTTTGTAATAAAATGAGAAAATAAAGAGAGAGGAAGCACTGCCTGCGGGTAACATTGCAAAGATTCTCAGACTGGCAGAACTCGTATACAAATAGTGATCCCATTTTACAAATGTGCAAAGTTTCGGTTTACTTCTCGCAGGAGAAACCGAATCCATCTCCCGACTGGATTACGCCGCGTTGTTGGAAAGAAATTCAAGCCCTCGAAAATCTGCCAAAGTTCAACGAGTTCGTGAATTCCTTCGAACAGACGATGCCCCAATTTAAGGCGGTGTTCGACGCTCAAGAGGCGCACCTGTGAGTAATACCGAAACCGCCTGATCGATTTGGCCGCAAAGAGAAAAATTAAGAAGAGTAACGCGATAGTTAGAACACAAAAGCGAAACGCAGAAACATTTTAGTTCCACACAGAAGTCTGATTACAGTAGCTGTATTTCCTTGATTTATTCATGATTTAACTGAACGCATTTTCATTTATTTTCGTTTCATGTTTTTCTTTCGAAATGGAAACTGCGCGCCATATTACCATGAGTTCCATTAACAGTCTTTGTAATTTCATTCATTCTGTGCCACGCAGTTCCACGTGTAATTTTACGCACTGCGAGATGCAATCTTGAGCGTTGTAATTTAACTGGTTGTAATTCGGCATATTGCAATTCCATATGTTATAATTCACTCGTTGAACGCAAAGCAATCCACTCGTATCATTGCGAGTAGTATTAGCACTGTACCATCCCTCCGAATTATATTATACATATATACGAGGGAATTACTGCAAATGCTCGTCTATCGGATTTTAATAAGTATATCCACCCTAATCATAAACCAAATTCATAATTTCCCTGTAAAGCATACACCTTCCTGAACCGTGGCACTCGACATTGGACGACTTTCAAAGAATGCTGGTGCTAAAATGTCTTCGTCCCGACAAAGTGACCAACGCCATGCAATTTTATCTTGCCAAGTATTTGGGTCGAGAATTCGTGGAACCCCAGACCACCGAGCTATCGGCGATTTACAACGAGTCCTCGCCTACGACACCCATCGTTTTCATCTTGTCTACCGGCACGGATCCTGCAGCGGAGGTCTATAAGTTTGCGGACAGACTGAAGATGGCGAACAAACTGCACGCTATTTCGCTCGGACAGGGCCAAGGACCTAGAGCGGAAGCCATGTTGAGATTCGCTTCCGAACACGGTTACTGGTGCTTCTTTCAGGTAATCGAATGAAATAAAATTTGTCAAACTGTTTCAGACTCGTATATCAAAACTCCGCGAGGAGCCATTTGCTTTAACGCTGTAACGATATTTTTACAGAATTGTCATTTGGCTCCAAGTTGGATGCCAGACATGGATTCGGTGGTTGAGTCCTTGTCGCGAGCAAAAAACCATCGCGATTTTCGTTTATGGCTAACGTCTGCTCCTTCGCCAGACTTTCCCGTTAGCATACTTCAAAACAGCAGTAAAATGACGATCGAACCGCCGAGAGGTATAAAGGTGCAAGGTTTAAAAAATGAATATTTCACCTTTCATTCTGGAACGAAACTCGATACTCATCCCGTAGACATTTCATCGAACTTTTTTTTATTTTCAATCGACTCGCGCGAAATTGAACGTCGGTGGAACGAAAAACATCGTGCTTTTCTTTTTCAGGCTAACATGTTCCGTGCGTATCTGACACAGGTGATCGAAATGATCAACTTTATGCAATCGGGACATCCAAAGGTTACTCAATTCAAATGGCTCGTGTTCTCCCTGTGTTTATTTCATTCGGTCCTCCTCGAACGGAGGAAATTTGGTCCTTTAGGTTTCAATATTCCCTACGAGTTTACGGACGGCGATTTAACGATATGTATATCGCAGTTACATATGTTCCTTCTGGAATACGATACTGTACCTTTCAAGGTATACATTTTCTATGTTTAATCGCTTTATCTAGCAATTTAGTATGCTTTGCGAAAATATCATTTTAGCATGTTATTCATGAATTATACTCCTACACATTGAATTTTACCAGTTACTATTCCTTCTGCATCTACGTATTTCCATGCATAATCATTTCATGTACAACTTTTCGCGTTGCAATTATTTTAATTATAAACTATAAATTCACTGTACAACTACGCGTGGAAACTTTCATGTTACGTGTGTTGTTCTACGCGTTGCAACTCCAGGTGTGGTATCCCCACGCGTTTCAATTTTGCATATTGCATCGGCACACGTCGTAATTCTAAATTCACCTTGAGTATCTACGTTTAGTATCAGCGTGCATTATAATAGTCCTAGAGCTCTCTATAACTTCTAATACAATTTCCAAATGAAGTTATTAATCTCTGAAAGGTGCTCACGTACACAGCCGGCCACATCAACTATGGCGGTCGAATAACGGACGACTGGGATCGCCGATGTGTTTTAACTATCCTCGAGGATTTCTACCGACCCGACGTTCTCTCGCCAGTCTACGTATTCGACGAACAAAAACACTATTACCAAGTACATACATATATTCCGGAATAAATGCATCCTATATGAAATATTTAACATCGTGATCGATATTACACGCGCTCCTGTCAATTTCTTGTTCGTATGATTTCCAGTTGGCGGAAACAGCGACGTACGAGGAGTACCTTGAGTACATAAAAACGTTTCCTTTGAACGACGAGCCGTCGATGTTTGGAATGCACCCAAACGCGGATATAAGCTTCGCGCAAACGGAAACTTACTCCTGCCTTGAAACGCTTCTTGCTCTTCAACCTCGACAGGTCGGAGCTGCGGCTGCCAGCGTTGAAGAGGTCACAACCCAATTAGCTTCGGACATGCTGTCGGAGATTCCACCGACTTTTGATCTCGCCGAGTTGCAAGCGAGGTCATAAGAAATGATGGAACGAATCATTTTTATACTTTCATCAGTTTCAACTATGTTCTACGTTTACTTTGATTGTGGACTCGCGTTATGTTTGCAGTAGACTTTCGTTAAAGTTCAACATTTCATCTCTCGTTATATCTGCACTTTTTACGAAAAACTCTTGTTACGAACGAAACTGTTGATTTTGCACAAAAGCTTTTTCATACAGTTATGAGAAATTCGAGAACATTTCAAATTACTCCTTTTTATGATTAACGCTTCCTTTTAATTTTGTAGGAAAGTCTTTCTATTAGTTAAAATAATTTCTCTACTGGTTTGGATTTTTGTATGTAGTCCCTTAATTAGAAGTCGGTGCCCATAACAGTAACAATATTAATATTTCAGATATCCTGTTTCGTACAACGAGTCATTCAATACCGTATTATTGCAAGAGGGTATTCGGTACAACGGTTTATTGAAAGTTGTGAAATCAACGTTACAGGACCTGTTAAAGGCTCTGAAGGGTTTAGTTGTAATGTCTGAGCAGTTGGAAACTGTAGCCACTAGTCTATATAATAACAGAATACCTAAAGTATGGCAGGATAAAGGATATCCTTCCTTGAAACCTCTTGGTAAGCTTACTGTTTCATCGTGCATTTATTCCTGCACTAATTTCAACGGAACAATAATACTCGGTTAATATTTGTTCGAACAAAATACAGGCTCGTGGTTCCTCGACTTGAAGGATCGAATCGCGTTTCTGAAGTCTTGGGAACTGAACGGTATACCTGCAGCGTTCTGGATTTCCGGTTTCTATTTTCCTCAAGCTTTCCTAACCGGCACTTTGCAGAATTTCGCGCGAAAATACGTCGTCTCTATCGACACCATCAATTTTAGTTTCAAGGTAACTTTCGGTAACGGACTCTTTTAAAGGCAAGTTAATTAACTGCATATATTAACGTATACACCTAAATATTTAAAAATCCATTGATCTTGGACCTTTAAAATTACCAGTTGCTGAATATTAGCGTACTCGTTACTTCGAGACGAATAAGTTACTCTCAAATTTCAGGTGTTGGATGTGAAACCAACGCAGAGGCCAAAAGACGGTTGCGTTATTTATGGTTTATTTCTCGAGGGATGTCGATGGGGAGGCAACTACTTGGATGAGTCTCTACCAAAGGAACTTTACACTAGTAAATATACAGTATTATAATGTATAGCATACATAAAGCTAATTCAATTTATGAGAAAGGAAAATGGAAAGCTTGAAGCTAAATGAGTATGAAAGGAACAACGAGAAGGAAGATAAGGAGTTACAGTTTCAGTATTCCATTTTCTTTCTGTTTATAGGACCTTATGTCATAGTGAAGGAACATTTTGTTACGTCTCCGTTGCCTTAAGGGAGTATTATTTAGAGACACTGAACGCTTTTGTTACAGTGATACATTTCTTGTGGTTTAGTGCCGGAAAATGAGCAAGTTAAGAACTGAACCATTTTCCACCACTTCTTATTCTCTATTTTACCGACAAAGTGCAGTGTAGTCATTTGAGAAGCAGTGTAGTATTTGTAGTCATATGTGAATTGTTCTGAACGCATAGTTCGCATCTTAGAATCCACAGAATATATTCCAAACAGTATAAAATCAATATTGATAAATGTACAGCGTCAATGTACAGAATCAATATTAATTGAATTAAAAAAAAAATGGAACTTGTAGCGCCATCTCTTCAACAAACAGGGTGAACTACACACTTTTGAAACTCTACTTTAATTAGTTCTCTTCTCTACTGCTAGATGGCTTGCACAGAGCGCCGTCTGGTGTCAATGTACCCGAACTAATGAAGCTACAGTTTCAAAAGTGTGTACTTCACCCCGTTTGTTGAAGAGATGGCGCCACATCTTCAAAAAAAAAAATTAGCGTTTATTAATTGGACCTTTCACCATTAGATGGCGTTAGTAATACAATTTTCAGAAAATGCGCGCATAAGATAAATTTTAAGATAACATATATATTTTTATTGAAAGATATGCCTCCAATCCTCCTACTACCCGAGGTGGATCACAAGGAGCCCCCAGGAATTTATTCTTGCCCTGTGTATAAAACAACCAATCGAGCAGGGACGTTAAGTACGACAGGACACTCGACTAATTTTGTCCTTGCCATGGAGATTCCTAGCCAGAAGCCTCAGGCTCACTGGATCAAACGAGGGGTGGCCCTATTCTGTGCTTTAGATTATTAGAAATATTTTCCAAATAAAACTATAACCCAAATGAAACTTGTGTATCAATTTTAATTCACATTCTGATTTAATTATAATGAATTATATATTTCAATTACATGATCAGAACGTTGACTTATTCTGGCTTTTGTTCGTAGAGTGCTGGATTCTTTCTTTTTGCTCTTCTGTGCTCGGCTTTACTCCACTTCATTAATATCAGAGTCATTAGGCAACCTTCAAATGTAGAAACTTTGTAAGGAATAATATATTTTATTGTTCTAAGCAGATAGGATCTGTCTGTACATTTTTTATATAATTTTATGTTTAGTTAATATTTACCGGGAGCCATCATTATAGAATTATACACTGATCGTCTAAATAGGTCTGGCAAGCTGTGCGATAGAAACTTTGCCCAAAATCTTTGTTCATCCGCGGCCAAGGTATAGAACACAATTCTGCGTATTCGAATCGGAAGATCTCCAAATTCTAAAGTCATTTCGTGAATTTGCTTAACTTTTCGACGTTAACATACAATGTAGAAAATTGACAGTAGAGCATATAAACAAAAGACATCTTAGTATCGATTTCGTTACTACTTTCGAATATTTTAAAATTTGGAAAGATGAACTCCTCGTAAGTCAGATAAAAAAAAGTAACATAAATATTGAAATGAGTATATTATGTGTCAGTAAAATGAATATTCTTTCCTTCATTCTTTATGAAATCACTAATATTTATTCTAACAAAATATGTACACAAAATTCTATATAAATTTTGGGGACAAATAAGTGTATGAAACATGTGCAGATAACAAAATCTATAGCTCTCTTTTATGTTATATCGTTTAAAAATTGTCTTCTTAGATTTACAAGAGACCACAACCATGCATGTGCTTTCTAATATTTGCTGGGATATCAAATTTCTCTGTACTTTGTTCTAACAAACAACCCAGAAGACGTGGTACCGACAATACTGTCCCACTTATTACAAAAGGAAAATCTCGTCCATTCGCTGTCTGATATGAAATCAGTAATCTTTTGCTAAAGTAATTACCACACAGTGAAATATGACCAACTTCTACGTATTGCTTTAAATATACAGACCATAATTCAAAAGATACACGCATCGATTCCCATGGTTTTAACTGTGAAGCAGGCCTTACAATAACTTCATAATTGTTACATATGCCATCATATAATGAACACACAGTGTTATATAACATATTGTATTGTTCGTTGTATTCTTCAAAATTCTGAGTTAGCACAAAAACAGCAGCAGCTGATGCTTGACAAACATTGAACAAACCAACTGATGGACTCTTTTCACAATACGGAGTATACTGTCTTCCAGTTGAAAAATATCCTATTGGCAGATGTTTTGGATTTATCAATTGCTTTGTGTGCATAGCCAAAAGCGAAATCAAACTTGCACCTCCAACAAGATGCATACGATTTGAGGAACCTTCATTTACATCATTGTGATTATGTATTAGGAAAGCATCAGAACTGCCTTCATGATTTAAGCCACAACCTTCCACTACCACACTACGACTAAAATCTGAACCTGCCACTCGAATCAAGTTACTTTTGCTAAGTATTTCACCAGCATAACTTAATGTGCCAAGCTCAAAAAGAGCTGCATCGTTACACAAGAAATACAGCATAGGATTTTTGAATTCCAATAGACCAAGTTTTTTTCCAATGCTAATATGACTTCTTGGATATTTTGGACCATCCTGTTGATTGGAGATGTTACCTTGTTTTAACACTTCAGGAGTTTCAAGCGGTGTCCTCTCGTCTAATTCATTTGGCAACTGTAGCAATTTCAATAAAACACTTTCTTGTAAATCATCTATAATAGTTTTAATTGACTTTAAATCAGTTTTCACAGTCTTAATCTGCAATTTTAATTTAGCAAACTCTGCTTGCTCCTCTTCTGTTAAATCTTTTTTTGCGAAAAACTGTGATATTCTTTTTGCTATTTCATTGCTTCTTTCTTCCAATTTACATTTATCTGTTTTTACTAACTTGTAAAATTGCCACATGTTCTTAACATCATTAGCTTTCAACTCTTGTGTTCTATATTTTAATTCCTTTGATAATTTTTCAATATTCTTTATTTTATCATCAAAATTCAAATATGGTGTCAGAAACGAAAATGTTTGCGTGCGTTTACTACCAGGAACAAGTAAAGCAGAACTGTAATACCTATAGTAATTAGATATTCTACTGACACATTTCAACATACAATGTTCTGAAACATTATGAATTCTACATATGTTCACAAGATGTGGTAAATACTTTGCCATCATTAAATTTTATATAGTATTCCTCTTGACAATTCAAATTATTCTTATATAATCTTGAATAGGTTAACAGAATTCAAACATTGCTTTTATTCCAATTAATTTTTATGGATCTATTTTTGCCACTTTAGCATTTGGTGGTAAATCTGATGCAGTGTCCATATTAAAACTATCACGAGTTAAAGTTTCAATTTTTCGTTTTTGAGGTGCAACATAACTTCCTTTTCCTGCAGCTCTCTCTGATTCTTCAATAGTATAGGGTTCCAACTCAAGAGCTTTTAATCTACGCTTATGTACCTTTGTCGAAAAATGATCTTGTAAAGCAACGTCATTTATAAAATATCTCCTGCAAAAGGAAAGAATTAAAAGGAGAAAATTAGACCGTATTATTTGAAGGTTAAGTAGTTGAAGCTGAAACACAAGTAAAATAAGATCGATACTTACGCACAGTGAATACAATAATATTGACCTGCACCAGGTTTATCTAAATCTACTTCTTGATTTAATAACCTCTGTACGTTTTCATCTTTCAGATCCTCATCAATCTAAAATAATCAAAAATGCATAACAAATGTCGATCGCTACTATCCACGTGATTCCCGGCAAAAATTAGGTTATGTTATTTTACCTCGTCTAAATCTTTCGTTTTTCTTCTAGTTCGCCAGCCCTTTTTTAAATGTGTATCGCCACGATGATACTTTCTACGTTTATATGTCATTATTGTAACGAAACAATAATTAGTAAGATGAAATTAAAATATAACGATAATGTATGGATCGCGATACACGATTCAGTTGAAAAAGGATGATAAATGAAATGAATATGCAAGGTTTATTTATGTGAGAGTAAAAATTGTATTTAGCAAATTAAAAAAGATACAACACACTGATGCGTACAAGTAAGCTTATTAGCATTTATTCGTACGTATAAAACTGCGTGCTGTCATAAAAGTGAAATTTGCGTTTGTATATGTTATTCTGATATGTCAGGATTTTGTTAAGATAGATTAGATTAAATTAAGGTTGGAAATCGTTCTTGTAAAAATCCTTTTATTCAACAATATGCTAAAATCAATTATTGTTCATAATCAAATATTTATGTCATATTTATTTAATACTATATACAAGAATGGATAAATTTGTGCAAGTAACTCGATCTAAAGAAGATTCATAATCACTGGCGAATTTTTGGCGTCGCTATTGGTCAAACACTTTCATGGCGGTTCTGTCTCTATGAGAATTCGTAAAAAGGTTATAATGGTGTTAAATTTTTCAGTCATAAACATCGTAAGTAAGATCAAAATTCATCGCTACGTTTTTTATTGTAATTATTACATCAGGTATTTCTTTGAGACTCAAAATGACAACTGACTTCAGTTTTATGACATCAATTCGGTAGTAAGATAACATCGACGTATTGACATGTAAGATATGTAGATAAATCAAACGTGATTATATTTTGAAATTATTCTTAACAGATTATAAATTCAGCATTTTCGTGCAGCCTTCAAATGCACAATCTGTAAAACTAGGTAAATTTACAAGGCAGCTTCCAAAAAGAAAGAAGTCGAATTAAAGCGAGAATATCATGTTCATAAAAGGACATGCGCAGGACGTAAAAGTCTGTGCTTTGTACATTGAACTCTAAATTATCTAGAACGAGAACTGTGTGCCTAAGGAGGCTGTTTTGTTAGAAAAAGATAGCAGTTAGTGGGAAGCTCTGTTTCTTTCTTACATTCACACGTGTAAGACTCAATCGTATACATATTTTCTATTCCACGAGAGAGTGTTCTTATTTCCCGTATTTGTACATTCTCGAGAGATTTCAATCTCAAGTGCGATGCTTCTCTACAGTCCGCTTTTGTTCTCGTAATTATGTACATGATGGAGAAAAACGAATGGACAGTGAAACCAATAATGTGGTAAAAGTACGCGACTAAGAAGCATTGAGCTTAGGCTTTTTAATATATTCACGAAATATATAAATATCAGAATTTTGTCTGACAAAGAAAATATGTTGCAGTCAATAAAAAATAGAAATCTTGAAACTTTTTATCCACTGGGTACATACTTTAGACATTACAATCGCCATTAGAGCGCATGCGCACTACCATAGATTATGAAGTGTTTAAAATCTAAGAGTTGACGTGCATAGAAAAAACGAACATTCGTCTGAAGATTCTCTCGTGGAGCAGACATTAAAAATTTTCTTTTGTACGGTTGATTCGAAGAGAGAAACTCTTTGGTTTCCACGAAAGAGTGTAAATCATATGCCAGCGTGTAAGTGAATGCAATATAAAAATAGAAAAGGAAGACTGCGTAAAGGTTTCTGCCTCCTTGTTTAATCGCGCATATGCACTCGTTCGTCAGCATTACGCGCGATAATTTGAAAATTTTTACGAAAGGATATATATCTTAAAAATTTTACTAAGAATTTTGCAGTTGATGTTGAATTTTATTTAAATATTTAGTAAATATAATGTTATCACAGCTCTTTGTAAATAAATTATTTAAAATTGTTGTACTAATACTATTTCATACTTTTATATTTCGCACTTTATTTTCCAGAGACGCGTGTATAAGAGATTCCCATCAATCATTATCTTTCTCTAACAGAATAGAGCAATTTTTTACATAGACAGTTATTACACTATGTAGTTTAACATTCAGTGGCAATATTTGTTATCGAATTAAAATTTGCATGATGACGAGATCGACGAATATGATTGTAAATTGTGTTAAAAAAAATAAACTCAACTTACAATCGTATTTCCAACTTAATATTAAACTGGAATCTAACGCATGATTTTAGAGTATCGAAAACGCGATACCCGCTCTATCTAAATTCGCAAGAGGATAAACGTAATTTAAAAAGGGACAAAGGTTTGCAGCTATCACCGTGAATCCACAGGTCAGGTTGTGGCAGCCCTATCCGTTTCAGTTCCCGTTCCAGGTATTCGGTGTAACGCTGAAGCGAAGCCGACAGATGTCGCTGGATCGCGCGAGCGTAGGTCGCGCCTCTAGCGGCATTGGCCATGACGAATTCAAACGGTGCGCCACTGGCGAGGGGGGTCCACACCATTTTGAAAGTAAAAATACTGCGCGACCCGGGATTTTGTTTGTACGGTACGGCGAGGGTAAAAAAGCCGAGGGCTAGGCTGTAGTATGGTCGGGGCAACGCGGTGTCGCGCGTAAAATGACGTAAAGTGTGCGAGGGTGTGCCGCGCGCGGTACGAGGTGTGTAGCGGAAACGGTGTCGCGGTGTACAGGGTCGGCGCTGGTCGTTAGCTATCGTAGCGTACGGGAAATTGGCTGTGGCTTCGCCAATGGATGCCAGGCAGGAGGAGACGCCATTTTGATATACGGGCGCACGTCAAGCAAGCGTTCGCTCGTTAGGGAAACGCGGGTCTCGAGTCGGTCTGCCGCTCGGCTAAGGACCGCGCGGGTGAATTCGTTGGTTCGCGAGGTCGACGAGTATCGTTGGTACGAGTGCGTGGCGCAGCGTATCCCGAGTGGAGGAGCGTTTCGTTGACAAGTGACAGGTGAATCGATCGGGCCGCGAGGAAAGTCGCGTTGCGGCCCCGTACCCGTAACACGATTCCTTCTCTGGTGACTACTGTGCGTGGAACTACGTGTACATTCGGATTTTTCCCCACGCGTTCCATTCGGTGCGAGGGACCACGGTAGGCTCGTGTACATCGGTGTGCCGATCCCGGGCTGGCGGTCTACGGCCAGGGAACAGCCGCTGTCTCGTTTTCGCGCGCGCGAGACACAGGCCACCGGCCGACACTTCGGGCCAGGACAAGACGACCCGATGTCGGGAGCGGGTCGCGACCCCGTGTCGACCCGCGGTCGTCCTCGTCCTCGTCCTCGCGCCTCCTCTTTCGCGGCAGCAGCACCTTCCTCGCGTAAATGTGCTCTCATGACCGCCCATGTGCACCTTTTTCTCTGCCTGCTGCCCCTGCGTGCCCTGTAAACCCAGAGCACACCCTGATTAGCACGCCCACGCACTCTATCGCTCGCGAATATGGCCAAGATCCTCAACAAGGACCCCGTCACCTACGAGAGGGAGAGGGACAACTTCCTGAAGGACCTCCGCCACTTTCATGAGACCAGAGGGTAAGATCTTCGCTTACGATTCGTTCCTGCTATTATCCGCTTAGTGCTTACGATTATGTATGGTTCGCGTGCTCGCGTGTATCGATCGCTTTTCGATCCACGATATCGAATTCTATCGTTTTCGACGTGTTCTGGTCGAATCGTTACCGTCGTTCATCGCGTAAACCGAAGTAGCGTTCCTGCCTCGGAGTGTGGACCGAGTTTTGAGGTTATGTGCGTTTGGTGTAAAGTTTCTCGGACGATATTCGCCTTTGTGCAAGCTATTTGTTTACGAGTGTTCCATGTTTCCTTTATCATCGATTATCGAACACGTATCTTGACGCGATTGAGGTTACGTTCAATCGAAATTGCGATATTGGAACTTGTTGATTTTTTTTCTTTCGTCGTGCTGTGCGAAACCTGAAATGAACGTTGCAAATGCTGTCGTACGTTCTTCTGTAGCAGTGTTTTAATTTCTTTCGAAATTCTGATCGTTCGAATAACAGAACAAGAGAAAAGCATTTCACGCGAAGACGCAGGCATTTATTACGTCATTGTTCGTGTTTTACTTGATTCGGAAACGGAAACAAAGCCTTCTCGTATACTACGGTATTAACCTCAGCGTATTCGTTGTGTACGTTTGCAACAAGCAAACCTGTCTGTTTCAATTATTTTTATTTTAAATACAATTTTTCAATTCGATACCGTTTCTATTGTTTGTAAATTTTTACGATATTAATACATAAAATATTGTTTTACATTTTTATGGAACTGCAAATTTTTTTTTTAATTTTAAATAAATATTTTTTTATGATATTTATGACAGTGAAATATTAAATATTTGAACTTTTATTGTATTTAAGAAATATGTGAAATTATAAAATTAAGGTTTGACTGTAATCGGATAACTTTCTCATTTATGTTTTTTAGGACTCCGTTCAAGAAAACTCCTAAAGTCAACGGAAAAGATATAGATCTGTATTTGCTGTACGTTGTGGTTACTGCTCATGGAGGATGGATAAGGGTGAGTCCATATTTTATTTTTTTTACACTTTGAAACTCTAACGCGGTTATTCCGTAAGATATGCATTTTCTGCCATCCACGATGCGTTTTTAACGTAATTCGTAGTACGCGTAATGAGCAAAAAATAATTAAATATCATGTCTGTGTAATTTTTCATCGTGCATTGTTAGTATAATATTATTTATGAATAAATCCTTATCATTATTTCAGATTAATGTGTTCTCACCACTTATTTTGCGAATTAAATTAACGATTATTTTAATATACGTTACGTCATTTGTAAATTTGCACAAAAGAAAAACAAATACGTAACTTATGTGGAGAAAAAATATCGTGTCATAGTTGTTCAATTTCCACTGTTCTTTCCTGTTTCCATTCTTTTTACCTTCTTTTTCGTAACTGTCATTTTCAAGCGCGAAAATGTTACATTACACGTTAACTAAAACAGAATTCATACAATTGGCAGGTACTTTCCATTTTTGTGTCCATAATTGTGGTAATTAATTCAAACAGAAGTAGAACATTAACCACTTTCTTATTGCAAATGGACGTACGTTGAACAAAATACACAATTTTCTTGGAAAGGGCATTGACCTCTTTCAGTAATTCAAAAACAATGACTTGGCAGAAAACTCCTTAACAACCTTATTTACTAAGATATTCAACTTTCACCTCGTTCGGAAGTACAAATATTTGTCTCTCCCTATATTAACCTTTCTATTGTATTCATGGAAGGTGTGTATTCATAGAAAAAGAGAAACTGTTCTCGAAACTGTTGTGCTCGAGACTCTCGTTATATTGCACTGCCGCTGTGCACTGCTACATGCTTTGTCACACTGCCTCGCGCTATATCGCCATTTTTCTTATTTTGCCCATTTCCTAAATTTTTGGCGGTGTATTATCATTTATATTATCGTTAAATATTGCTGTTTTCTATATTATTATTATTGTGTGCTATGTTGTTTCATAGTACTTTGTGGTGATATAACAAGAGTCTACTGTATTTTATTTTGTGTTATGGAAAAGAAGAATGGGGACCACTTTTGAACTAAATGGTAGAAAGTAGCGTATAAATTTTAGTATGTTAGAAAAGTCATCAAGATATGAATATTGCTAAATATCGTTAAATATTGCTGTTTTCTATATTATTATTATTGTGGTGTGCTATATTGTTTCATGTTACTTTGTGGCAATATAACGAGAGTCTACTGTATTTTATCTTGTGTTACGTTATGAAAAAGAAGAATAGGAGCCACTTTTGAACTAAATGGTAAAAAGTAATATATAAAAGTTTAATATGTTAGAAAAGTCATCAAGATATGAATATTGCTAAATATCGTTAAATATTGCTGTTTTCTATATTATTATTATTATTGTGGTGTGCTATGTTGTTTCATATTACTTTGTGGTGATATAACAAGAGTCTACTGTATTTTATCTTGTGTTACGTTATGAAAAAGAAAAATAGGATTTACTTTTAAATTAAATGGTAGAAAGTAGCCTATAAAGTTTAGTATGTTAGAAAAGTCATCAAGATATGAATATTGCTGTTTTCTATATTATTATTATTATTGTGGTGTGCTATGTTGTTTCATATTACTTTGTGGCAATATAACGAGAGTCTACTGTATTTTATTTTGTGTTACATTATGGAAAATTAGAATAGGATTTACTTTTAAATTAAATGGTAGAAAGTAGCATATAAATTTTAATATGTTAGAAAAGTCATCAAGATATGAACATCGCAAACATGAACTAAACTTCGATAATTGAGTCGGTCACAAATTTCGAGCGTTCGCAAATTATCTGGATAATCTTCCTAATCAGGGATTATCTAATCCGGAACCGTTTCGTCTCGTTCGCGTGTGGCGAATTTCAAGAACGCGAATTATTTGGAGTGCCGGAACGCGTACTAGCGCAGCGTAAGAGCTATTCACCACGCGTGATTAATGAGGAAAGAATGCGAGAGACGCGACGGAAACGCGGGAAAACGATTGTTCCGTGAAATAAAGTAGACTGCTCTTCGATCGCGTTTCTCGATCGCGCAACAATCGATTCTCGGTGTGTCCTTTCCCGCGTAAAACGGAAAAAAACAAAGAAAGGCATTCTGTTTCTTTGACGACGTTACGCAACGTACATAGGGTGTTCAAAAAATGTGCATGGTGTTTCGTAACGCGGGTAATCATCATAGAAACCAAGAATAAACTGTTATATACGCGTTCAAAAAAATTCATTAAAAATAGCCTTTTATTTTACTTCCAGCAATTTTGTCAGGAAAACAAACGAGGCGCGGTTTTCATGTTCATACCTCCTCGATCCTTTTTTTCAGAGCAGTTTGCCTTTGACATTTCGATTCATCTCAAATTAATTTATATTGTTAAGAGTATTTTCTGTATAATTTTGGTTAATTTTTGTCATTAAAAGTAAAACAAAACCAAGTATATTCATTCATCGGGTTTACGACAAAACTCTGACAATGATATCGAACAATGTTTAACCGTTTAGCAGTGTGATATTGCGATCGTATTTAAATCCGATAATAAGACGTTATTCAGAGAGGGATATTGGTACATCGAGGCTTGTCTAAATTCCTAGATCGCAAGTTATACGATTTCCCTGTTGCATAGGACTTAGGAAAATTATTCGTCGAAGAAGAATGGAGGTTGCAAATAACTAAATTGATTACTCGTGTCATTTTTTCTCGGTAAAATCGTTTAGTCGATTGCCGTAATAGATTAATTGATATGTCATCAGTATCTGGGTCAGGTATTCACTATGATTCTATCATTTATCTATGGGTGACAGACTTGCTTACACGATTAGAATCGTTGTAGAGTAGAATCGTTGCCGACCATTTACATCGCTCTACGGTTAAACATTTCCATCGTATTCGAAACACGTTCAAGTTATATTTTTCGCATTTAAAGTCAAGGGGGCTTGAGTCAGTCTCTCATTTAAAATAATTTATCGGAAACGTGATTTTTGTGTTTGAACGGTGTTTAATAGTACATGAAAGTGTTCTCCAAGAGAAATCAAGGATTCCTTCTTTTTTTCCCTCAAATTACGGAAGACTCGTTCAAACGAGAAACTGCCATTTTTTATATTTATGATAAAACGTTCATTTTTACTCTATATTCTTGTTCACGTATAAGGAGTATTTTTGTGCTCATTACTGCAATTTCCCTAATGAGGAATAAAATTTTGATTACAGTAATTGTAACGGTATTATAGAGAACATAATTGCGTTATAATAAATAGTTGCAATAATTACAGACTGTATCACTTACGAAAATGTATTAAATGTTCTATAGTAGTTTCGCTTCGAGCACCCAAGTTTCATCGCTATTAGAGGTAGATAATTAACGAAAGTCTATATGATTTCAGAACTCCTTCCCGAAGTCGTATAAGCTCCAACTTTTAATAGCAATAGAGGCTTGTTTGCTCTACTAATAAACGAATAAAGACACTATCACGTGCTTAACCCCTAGCACTATAACTTATTTGTCAGGTGCGTCGGTTAGAAATGACTAATTACAATATTACAAAAAAATTTGAAATGTGTCAATATGTTATAATGCAATCGTTGATTATACAAATTACTAGCTAAGCCTGTCGAAACATTCGACATATTAATGATAGATTAATAAAATTTAATAATAAAGAATTTCACGTACTGGAATTCCACGCACTGGAATTCTAACGCATCGAATTACCACGCGCTGGAATCGCAACGCATCGAATTACCACGCGCTGGAATTCCAAAGCATCGAATTACCACGCGCTGGAACTCCAACGCATGGAATTACCTCGCGCTGGAATCGCAACGCATCGAATTACCAAGCGCTAGAATTGCAATGCATCGAATTACCACGCGCTGGAATTCCAACGCATCCAATTACCACGCGCTGGAAGTGTAACGCATCGAATTACCAAGCGCTGGAATTCCAACGCATCGAATTACCACGCGCTGGAATTCCAACGCATCCAATTACCACGCGCTGGAATTGTAACGCATCGAATTACCAAGCGCTGGAATTCCAACGCATCGAATTACCACGCGCTGGAACTCCAACGCATCAAATTACCAAGCGCTGGAATTGCAATGCATCGAATTACCACGCGCTGGAATTCCAACGCATCCAATTACCACGCGCTGGAAGTGTAACGCATCGAATTACCAAGCGCTGGAATTCCAACGCATCGAATTACCACGCGCTGGAATTCCAACGCATCAAATTACCAAGCGCTGGAATTGCAATGCATCGAATTACCACGCGCTGGAATTCCAACGCATCCAATTACCACGCGCTGGAATTGTAACGCATCGAATTACCAAGCGCTGGAATTCCAACGCATCGAATTACCACGCGCTGGAATTCCAACGCTTCGAATTACCAAGCGCTGGAATTCCAACGCATTGAATTACCACGCGCTGGAATTCCAACGCATGGAATTACCTCGCGCTGGAATCGCAACGCATCGAATTACCACGCGCTGGAATTCCAACGCATCGAATTACCACGCACTGGAGAATTCCAGCGCATCTAATTACCACGCCCTTCAGTTCCATACGCAAATATTATTTATTTTATCAAAAAAAAGAACTCATTATCTAACATTGTCATATTTATAAAGACTTAAAAAAGTACATATTAATATTTAGCGCATATTTACATGGTTTGAAATTAGTAAAATTTACAAAAGTTCACTAAATACAATGTTGCTAGTTTTAATTTTAAATTAAAAAAGAAAAAATTGTGTCACCTTACCCTTTGCATTCGAGAGGCGCCGCTCACGCGCCATTCGATTTAATACAATAATTTGAAATAAGCATTATTTAATTAATTCTATAATAGTGCTCATGTGATGTACAAACATAGTCAAGTAGACAATATCGGAAATTATTATTAGAGAAATAATAGCCTCAAAGGAACTCATTTAACAATTTAATTTGTATTTTAAAGTTGCAGTTTGCAAACCATAAAATTATCTTCGAGTGCAAAGTGTTGAAAAAAAATTTTTTACAGGTTGACAAAAATTTGATTTTAGACTAATTCGATCACGCTGATTCTAAATCTGTGATACTTTTTTCTCTACGACTTGTTCTCGAGAAATAAACTGTTGACACGATAAGGCGTTTAACAAAGAAGATAATTGAACTTGTACTCTAAATTGAAGTGTATTAAAAATGTCAGTAAAACTAATCACAGACGAAGTACTAGTGCGTCAGACTCCTCAAAATAGTGCAAAGGGTAAAACGTGAACGTACTAATATGTGAAATTTAAGATAGTCGGTCTATTTCGTAAGAAGTTCCGAAAGGTAGAGATCAACGGTTTTTCGGATCGGCGACACCGCCCAAAATCCAAGCATAATATCGAGACAATGCGGAAGTTGACGCAAGGTCAGGGTCACTTGCCGAGGTACAGTTCGGGGTGGGAGGATAGATCATGAACCGAAGGTGGGAAGAAGGTGCACGGTAAAGAGAGGGGGGTGATGCGGTGAAGCGAGAAAGAGAAGATACGAGAGGGGGAAATGAGAAAGAGAATATCCAGAGAAGAGAAGGAGAAGGTGGAAGTAGTGGTGTACGAGGGCTTCCCCTCAACAAGTGTGATCGAAGCTGGCTAGACTATATAACCTGTAACCGGGTCGCGACCACGCTCAGAATGCATCGGGACATCACAGTAGATTCGAGGCCATTTTGCTTCCTCCTCCAGCAACCGCCTCTCTTTACGTTCTGATTGCCCAAAAAGTTTCAACCGATTACCATGAGAAGTATCATTTTACAACGAGAGTTGATCTAGATCACTGGCCATTTATGTTTACGTCTGGAACGCGGGTTACTCACAGAACTGCATGTCTTCGAGTTTAAGCCACGTTCTTAACCCTTTGCACTCGAAGATAATTTGACTGTTTACAAAGAGCAACTTAATTAAGAAGTTAAATGAATTTTCTTGAGGTTACTATTTCTTTACTAATAATTTCCACGATTGTTTGTTTCACTATGTTTATACATCACACGTGTCATGTTGCAGAATCAGTTAAAAAATGCTTATTTAAAATTACTGTATTAAATATAATGGTGAGCGCAAAGGGTTAAATGATGTAACATCGGCAATATCAGTATTTCTTTCACTTTGAAGCACTCGTAAATTCCATTATGTTTGTTCGTTTATTAAAACTCCGAGGCCATTAGAAAGATTGCGTCGATACATAAATTATCTAACAAAAACGTAATTCATCCAATGTTTCGAAGTCTAGGTACTGTAAGATGTTTTTAACCCTTTGCACTATTTTGACGAGTCTGACTCGTGACGTACTAGTACTTCGTCTGAGATTAGTTTTACTGACATTTTTAATACACTTCAATTTACAAGTCCAATTATAATTTGTATAATCAACGATTGCATTATAACAGGGATCGGTAACCTGCGGCTCGCAAGCCACATACGGTTCTTTGGATGTAAAGCTGCGGCTCTTCAGTTCCGTACGCAAATATTATTTATTTTATCAAAAAAAAAAAAACTAATTATCTAATATTGCAAGCGCTGGAATTGCAATGCATCGAATTACCACGCGTTGGAATTGCAATGCATCGAATTACCACGCACTGGAATTGCAATGTATTGAATTACCAAGCGCTGGAATTCCAACGCATCCAATTACCACGCGCTGGAATTCCAACGCATCGAATTACCACGCGCTGGAATTGCAATGCATTGAATTACCAAGCGCTGGAATTGCAATGCATTGAATTACCACGCGCTGGAATTGCAATGCATTGAATTACCAAGCGCTGGAATTCCAACGCATCGAATTACCACGCACTGGAATTGCAATGCATTGAATTACCAAGCGCTGGAGTTCCAACGCATCGAATTACCACGCGCTGGAATTCCAACGCATCGAATTACCACGCACTGGAATTGCAATGCATTGAGTTACCAAGCGCTGGAATCGCAACGCATCCAATTACCAAGCGCTGGAGTTCCAACGCATCGAATTACCACGCGCTGGAATCGCAACGCATCGAATTACCACGCGCTGGAATTCCAACGCATCGAATTACCACGCGCTGGAATTGCAATGCATTGAATTACCAAGCGCTGGAATCGCAACGCACCCAATTACCGCGCACTGGAATTGCAATGCATCGAATCACCACGCGCTGGAATTGCAATGCATTGAATTACCAAGCGCTGGAATTCCAACGCATTGAATTACCACGCGCTGGAATCGCAACGCATCGAATTACCACGCGCTGGAATTGCAATGCATTGAATTACCAAGCGCTGGAATCGCAACGCACCCAATTACCGCGCACTGGAATTGCAATGCATCGAATCACCACGCGCTGGAATTGCAATGCATTGAATTACCAAGCGCTGGAATTCCAACGCATCGAATTACCACGCGCTGGAATCGCAACGCATCCAATTACCACGCGCTGGAATTCCAACGCATCGAATTACCACGCGCTGGAATTGCAATGCATTGAATTACCAAGCGCTGGAATTCCAACGCATCGAATTACCACGCACTGGAATTCCAACGCATCGAATTACCACGCGCTGGAATTCCAACGCATCGAATTACCACGCCCTTCAGTTCCATACTCAAATATTATTTATTTTACCAAAAAAAAACTCATTATCTAACATTGCCATATATATATTATCTACTTTGTCGTGAAAAACACTACTTATATATGAAAAAATAGATTATTTTTTTTTGTATCAAAAACCTTTATTTATGCAAGTACTATTTATTGTTGCCAAGAAAGAATTTTGTGGATCTTTAAAAGCTTTGAAATTTTGTAAATTGTAATTTTTGACTCTTCCGACTCAAAGGTTGCCGACCCCTGCATTATAACATTTCAAATTTTTTTGTCTGTTGTTATATTGTATAATTAGTCATTTCTAACTGACGCACCTGACAAATAAGTTATAGTGCAAGAGGTTAACCGTATCGATTTTATTTCTCGAAACATGATAATGCTCTTTTGTTATTTCGATGTTTATAAGAGCGAATAAAACTTTGGAGAATCATTATAGTACCAGTATCGAATGAAATTCCCTAGACGTTCCACAATATCCGGTGTATTGTGTAAGCGAAGTCATTAAATCGCGAACTATCGTTAGATTTAAATTAACCGATCAAAGTTGCTTCGCCGAGGAAAAAAGGATGGCAAAAAGTGTCTCTTACGGTCGCCAACTAAATTGATCGCTACGTTACGAGGCAAAGTCACTCTACTTAAGGAGCGTTGCTTTGCCGTAAAGTGAAAGTGTAGAAGATAGAAATTATTAGCGATCTAGCGTACGTTCTTACGGTAGTAAAACGATTGGATAACTAGTTCCCCTTCGTGAATATACAACGGAAAGTTTTTCGCTAAGTAAAGTACAATTCGAGCTGGATTTTTATAGCCACCACTCGATTTTCTAATCCTCCGAGTTATTTGAAATTGTGGAACTCTCTTGTACGAAGTTTAACTCTCTTAACCACCACGTACGAGTATATACGAACATTCACAAAGGAGTACGAAGATTCAGTGATACCTTTGAAAGAAGAAAAACTTTAAAATTTTTATTAAATTTTTTACAAATATTTCTCCACGCTCGATGAACGATAGGTGCATCGGTTTATACGAACGTCATAAAACATGTATTCCGATCATAAAGCAACGTGGAATATGGTGGACGTTATATCGCTGCGCGCTATATTGCCACACTACATTGGCATTCACGATAAAAGTATCTTGGATAACATTTGTTATATAAAGGACACAACAAATGACACTAGAAAGTACAATCCGTTTTCGAAATATCGAGACTACCTTGTCTTTCGAGGTGTGTTATTACTTCGCTTACAAAAATATTTCAGTCGCATTGAAATGTATAATGCTATTAATACTCCGGCGAACAGATGGAAACGTTAAATGTCCATCAAATTCGTGCGTGAACTGGATATACGATTCCAGTAAAATAATAAATGTCTTTCGGAGCACTGGAAAAGATTTATTTGACCCGGGTGAAGTGGATCTATCGGACTGGCTATTTTTATTTCTATAGAAAAGTGTTATATTTTGTTTAGAGGTAAATTACCGAATCAATAATTTCTCTAAAGCGATGTTGTCTATAATAGAACCGAGAATTCACATGAGAAGACGAAAATGGTAATAATGGTAATTTTGACCCTCGATTATTTTCGAAGGCTTCAGACAAGGTAACAGTCCCTAAGTGATCAAAACAGTTGCAGGTTAATGTCCACTTCGCGTGTTAAGAATTACAAAATAAAAACTGAATGGAAATTCTGGAATGCAGTATCGTTAAAGTCGCAAATTTCCGAGCAGTGTCTATTGAAGTTATAAGAACAGTGAAATGTTTGAAGTGTATACGTTTCGCCTTTTCGCATGTTGGTTCAGAGTTGTTGCATACCAAACGCTCCGAGTTCGTCAGACTTACACGGATTACGCCTAATCTAAATATTTGATCTTAAGCTCCGATTTCAAAACCGTCGATTAGCTAGAAAATTAATCCGTTTGAACGATCGTCTTTCATTATACTGCATTATCAAGTGTAAAAGAAGGAAATTCGCCTGTCCAGGAGTTATACTTGACGCCACAAATTTTTATAATATCGTTAATAATTTAAGGTTTCGCATCGAACGTTTACATTTGAAAATTAATCCATTTGAACGATCGTCTTTCATTATACTGCATTATCAAGCGTAAAAGAAGGAAATTTGCCTGTCTAGGAGTTATTCCTAGCACCACAAATATTACTTAACAAATTTTTCTAATATCGTTAATAATTTAAGATTTCGCATCGAACATTTACATTTGAAAATTAATCCGTTGTGTGCTTAACACCGGTGCTTATTTTATCTCGTTATGGATGTTAATATCGATTATCGATAAGGTATCGATTTCTTCTTGCTACTTAACGGTGTATCGATAACGTCGTTAAGACTTTGTAAATTGTTAGTCGAGCGTATTGTGCAATTTTTTTATACAAATCTTTGTTCGTTTTTAGACTTCACCTGATCTAATTTCAATCAGGAATAAATTCAAAACATGTTCCAAAGTTTATGCATATTTTCAGTAGGAGAGAATCGGTACATTTGCAAGAGACTCGTCGAAAGACAAAGTCCCTAGAGTCTGTGTGCTCCGCAGGTATACAAATAAATTTAGTCAAACATATTAATACATCAATAACAATATCGTAATAGAGATTCAACCTCCGTATTGAGTATTATAAATTCAAAATAAGTGAAATATTAACTTCACTTTTATTTAGGCTCTTCACAGGGGATAAAAAAGAAATTAGAATTTTAGCGCATTTTCAGTAGGAGAGAATCGGTACATTTGCAAAAGACTCGTCGAAAGACAAAGTCCCTAGAGTCTGTGTGCTCAGCAGGTATACTCATGAATTTAGTCAAACGTATTAATACATCAATAACAATATCGTAATAGAAATTCAACCTCCGTATTGAGTATCATAAATTCAAGTTAATAAGTGAAATATTAACTCCAGTTTTATTTAGGCTTTTCACAGGGAATAAAAAAGGAATTAGAATTTTAGCGCATTTTCAGTAGGAGAGAATCGGTACATTTGCAAGAGACTCGTCGAAAGACAAAGTCCCTAGAGTCTGTGTGCTCGGCAGGTATACAAATAAATTTAGTCAAACATATTAATACATCAATAACAATATCGTAATAGAAATTCAACCTCCGTATTGAGTATTATAAATTCAAGTTAATAAGTGAAATATTAACTTCACTTTTATTTAGGCTTTTCACAGGGAATAAAAAAGAAATTAGAATTTTGGCGTATTTTCGAGGTATGAAGCGGAGTCGCGAATTTCTCGTGTACGAGACGCGTAGGATCGCCGAATCTCGTCGGAGAGAGCCGAGTGGCCAGTTAAAAAACATAGGCGTAAACGACGCGGAAAATAAATGGTAAAGCTGTTCGGGATTTTCTCGGCGTAACGTCTTGTCAAAGTACCAGTGGCGGAACATCGCGCTCCTACCGGTTCCGGCAAGAAAAAGGAGTAGTGGGGTCGCGGTGCAGAGAGAAGAGAGGGGAGCGGTTGAAGAAAAAGAAAGAGAAAGACCCCTTTGCAAACGAGAAGCTCTCGGCTCGCAGGAGAAAGAGCAAGAGACTCGCAAAGAGATGTAGAAAGAAAGAGAGACAGAGGGAAAGCGGTACGTTTGCAAGTGTCCGGCTTGTTCAAGGGCGCGACTGGCTGCTGGTAATACGGAGAGGTCTTCGGCGACCGTCAAATGGGCACGCACCGTAGTCTGGCATTGGTCTGCTCGCTATACACAGTGCGTGTAGCGTGCGAGGAATCCACGACGAAGTCGGTAATGCTGAGTCAGTCAGGTGCCGCGGCGCCTTGCGTCTCTTCTTCACAAAGTAGTCTGCACGTACAAGCGTAACAGAAAAAAGAACGAATACCGTGGAACAAGATTACCGGTAAAGGTAGATTTATACTATCCGTTCGAACATCGAACGCTTCCAGAAACCCATCAATTTTAATTTCAACCTAAGGCATGCAGCTTTCTAATCACGTGTGTGAAACATTAGGTGTACGAGTGACTTCTCAAAGAATATCGAAATTCTTCATATTTTAAAAGAAACGTACTGTAATTTCTCGTAAGATGAACCTTGACAGAATACTAGGAACTGGGGTTACAGCGAAAAAGATATTCTTCGCTTTATACGCATTTTTGGAAAGATGAATCGATTACACCCACATCAATCAGATCGAAAAATAAGTGAAGTAGACTTGCCTCTCTGAATTCCTTGAGGTCATCTCGTGGCGAGCGCACAGTACAGTCCACGGCAAATCTGGCTTCCGTAGCAAAAAAGATAGCGAGGGAGAAGAGACTTTCAACTCGATGTTTAAAGACTTTCGAGCATTCGAAGATCAGAGACGGTCTACGAATTCGAAGACAAGTATTTGCGGATGTAAACTTGGAACGGATGAATATGATAGCTTTGAAAATTTATAAATTGGAAAATTTCTGTAATTTATGAGAATTGAAGGATTCGAAAATTGGAGGCCTTGTGGTCAGGTTACAGCGATTTACGCATAACTGAATACCGTCTTATTAGATACTATGCTACTATCATACTACTATTGCATCGAAGTCGTACATTAGCGGTCTGAACGTAACCGTTCCGTGTCTGAACGGATAATATAAATGCACGTTAAAGAGAAAGGAGCGTAAAAGAAGAAAGGTTAAAAGAAGAGGAAAAGAGAGGCGGGAAATGAAAAAAGAGAATGAAAGAGAAAGAAGGAGAAAGACGGCGTCGGCGAATAAGTAGGTGGGAGGGAGGGTAGCGAGGCTGGCTGGTTCGGTCCCCGGTGATGAGGCACGGTCGATATGGCAACGCCGCGCCCTGCCACACGCATACCGGCATCACCGCCCGCCCAAGCCTCGAACAGTCGGCAACGTCGCTCCGACAGTGACGCGGGGGAGAGGGCAACCGAGCTCTCACACATCGAACGACGAGGAGAGCGACCTCATGCCCTGCACACATGTGCACCCGGGGACACCGAACAGACTGAGATGCCTGGTTGGTTGCTCTGTTCGCTTGCTTTGCCTCTGCCTGCTTTCTTGCCTCTACACGACTGTCCCACGCACGCGCCGAGCTGACGTGCACCCCCGTGTCCAAATTGCCCAAGTACTTTTCGCTCGGAGCTCCGTTCTTTTGCTGCGACCAAAAAATAGACATCTAACTTTACGCCATTCCATCAATATTACAATCGATTTATCAAGGATTTCATTTTTAAAATTCAAATTGGTTACATTTTTTTAAATTTATTCACGGATTTTGTCTGTGGGATGTTAGAAACTGTGGTAGGGTTAGACCAGCGTTTAACACGTTCGCTACGGACGTCACGGGTTCGTTGGGAACTTGGTGATACCACGCATATTAATATTACTTGTATTAGCCCTTCGAGGGCTCCTTTCCAAAACTTTCGTGTACCGTAAATTTAATTTCAGAATTGGTAATCTTAATTGGAATATACGTCTCTCAAATTGAGATATATTTTTTTTTGCATTTCACAAATATTAATTTTTATAAAGAGGCTATGGATGAATTTCTGTAGATAATTTATTCCAAATAAAATAGTGGAATATAAAATATAAATAATAGAATAAACATCTATTATATAGATATTAGATAATAGAATAAATAGAATAAATAATACTTGGAGTATAAAATATAAGTAATAGAATAAATATCTATTATATAGATATTAGATAATAGAATGAATAGAATAAATAATACTTGGAATATAAAATATAAATAATAGAATATTTATTATATAGATATTAGATAATAGAATGAATAGAGTAAATAATACTTGGAATATAAAATATAAATAATAGAATAAATATCTCCATTAAGCGATGCTAATCTAGTGGCTTTTTTCCCGTGCATCATCTTCGGAAAACTGGGAGTATCGTTTCGAATGAACGTCCATCAAAACACGTCACTGGAAACGGCCGTGTGGCGCCAGCCTTAGACCTACAGCCGGTATATCGTAAGAGCGCATAACCTCGTTTCAAAGGCTGGAATCGGTGGATTTCTCGTAGCTCTTCGATGATTGTACGATTCGTTGCATTCCTTCTGTTTGCTCGTCTCTGAATCGTAGGTAACGACACCTACTACTTCGTTGGCGAATGTCGCGTGTGAGACCGCGCACGGTCGAGGTGTACCAAGTAACGCAAAAAGAGTTCGAAAGCGAGAAGCGTTTGAGCGGAAAAGAGATAGCGCGTGAGGAGAGGTGCCGTGCCGATGCGACGTTGCCATTCGAGCAACCGAGGGCAGACCACTTCCGAGAGCACGCCTCGTGGCTGGATCGAAACGGCAACGTCGCCTCGGTGAGATTAAATAGAGATAGCCTGAGGTATACGTTCTGCCGTCGTAAGATGGGCTCACCGTTAGTCGAGGAAGGAGTGAGACGGATAAAGGACAGCCAAAGGAAAGCATATCGCCTCAATTCGAACCCGTCGATCGTTCTTGCCAACGTGAAAACGTCTCCGCTACGTTTTCAACGCGTATCCCCTTCATTTCTTGTGCATTTTTTCCTGCGGAGACTTTTTCAATTTTTTTCTCGATCAAAAGTGTACTCGGGCCTTGAAGTAAAAATAAATTATCGTGAAGTTGAAAGCGGACCAGATAGCTTCTGGAAATTATTCGAAAACGTTGGGGAGTGTTTAACCTCTTCAGGGGCGTTGACACATATGTGCGCGTTTAGTTTTCATGGAAATTCGACGATCAACAGCCACATATGTGAACGTTTTTTATTCGTACCTAAATTGTTCAAGTATTAGCAGAGGTTAAAGAGTACTAACTAAAATAAAACAGAAATATATAACGTTGTTCGAAGTTCTAACTTCCGATAGAAATTGTAACTGCGTATAAAGCACGTCGTACCTTGGTTTCATCGTGTTAATGTGGCGTGCCTAATAGCAGGAAGAAGCAACTTTTAAACGATACTATTCTATGTATTCATGAACATGTTCCACTTCCTTTAACCACCAAAATTCAGATAAGTTGACACGTTATAGTATTATTGGTACTGTGCCTTCTTGTCTGAACTAATTCATCCTCGTTATTAATAATCCCACAAAATTTATATCGCACAAATCTGGAGCACACCAAGTTAAAATTCTACGATAACCTTGCAAGAAAATCAAACCGTCACCGTTACTTTTATTCCGCAAGGCGCGAACTTTTACCAAACGCGAACGCGTGCAATTCAGAGGCGTTACTCGAACCAGTCGTAAAACATATAACTCGATTTTTTCGCCATGTTTTTCGTGTCTCTGTCGTCGAGCGTACAAAGATGCATTGGTATTAATGGCCTTGGCTTGACGGTGTACCAGTTGGAAAGCCATCATTGGAGCACGAGCCATCGCCTGAGGTCACTGTACCTTTTCTCCTCGTTCCTTTGTCAAACCGACTTCGATCCATTTGTAAACCGCATACGTCTTGTAGTTTCGAGGATTTTCTTACATATTGAAGGACGAACGATTTAAAAGATACAATACGAGTTACAATGTAACGAAATTTTTATAAATGTATAAAGTAAAAGGGAAAGATTTTAGCGAAAAATTTTTCAGTCTTCAGGAATAAAAGTACTGACAATGCGATTCGAAATTAATCACAAGCGTCAAAGCTATAAATATTCATTTACGTAAATGACTGTCTTAAACGTCCTTTTATTCTCCGTTGCACATGTCAATAAAAAAGAACTTATTAACTCAATGTTTTACGTGATATTGCTGATTATAACGAACAGTATATTACTTACATCATACATCGCGCAAAAAAGATATACGATATTTTTACGATTCGATCTTCGCCCTTGATCTTTCACTAACAATTCTCTACGTGCAATTATCGAGATTAGCTCGAATTTTAAATCCAGCGAGATTCCCGCTACAGTGTTTCGGATTTGGTCGTAAAAAATAAATTTCAGTAGAGGCGGTCTCCGTAATAAGTCGAATCTGGCAAGCGCGATATCTCATTGGAGCGTTGGTCGTGTGCGACTCTTGTAGATTAGTTTATCTTATGTAACGAGTTAGTGCGGAGACAGAAAAGAGTGGCCATTGTTTGGCTTGCGACAACTGGCATGCACAACGTGGCACCCGCATGCATTCACAGATGCCCCGGCAACGGCGACAGACCTCAAACTTTTACGAGGCTCGGGCTTTTACCGAAAAGAAAACACAACCATTGGTATTTTTGCACGTGTACACACACGGACGTTCCGTTACAGCGTGTGTTGCGCAAACTTTTATAGACTTCGTTGAAAGAAAACTGAAACGTTCGTATCAGTACTTGCGCGGATAAGCTCATATTTTATACACTGGGTGTCCGATATGTGCCCATAATTATGAAAGTGGTCTAAGTCATATATTTTGTGTTTAACGAATCGCATTTGAATAAATTAAAAAATATTTTTACATTATGCGAGATTTAAATTTACAATTTTGTTAGTCTTGATTGATGGAAATTATAGATATGAAATTTTGTGTGAATTTCATAGGAAAATGTTGTTTTTAAACCTTGAATTGACTTAGGCCATTTTCAAAATTAACTGAATGTCCTATAATTGACTTAAAGTAATAAAAAATTGTGATTTTTATTTGAAACAACAACTTTAACGAAATAATTCATAAACATTTATTAATCATTTTTAAAAAGTAATCCATTTTTATCATAATTTCGGTTTTAAGATTTTTAAAATGTTCCTGAAAAAGTGGAGGGATGTATGGTAGTAAACATATAAGATCTTTATGTTTTTCTTCCGTTACTAGTCTATTGGTGTTGTATAATGGAAGTAATTGAGTATTTTCGTATTTTTTTTATTTTATCGATTTATTATGGAATTCAGAAACGCGACGAGGGCCACGCGGTATTTTCAAATTACATTTATATATTAAATTGTTGACTTAGACCACTTTCATAATTAACACTAAATGAATTTTGTATAACTTTGTAATTACAACTACCATCTAAGGGTTCATTTTTGACGATATCGTAAAAATTACATTGAATAAATTTAGTTTAAAATCATGTCGTGTAAAATAAGTGATAAATTCATTTTTTTTTAAATTTTGACCACTTTCATAATTATGGGCGCATATATTTATATCTTTTACATCATTATCATTACTAATTATAATTTGAGAAATTGTCAGGTTATAATTTTGTTCAATTTGTTTAACGTACTAACATTGCGTGCTTTTTTAACAAAGCTTGTTCTTAAATACGATACTGTATTGAAATAAATACGCGTCTGGTGTACTTCACTTGAGCTTACACTTGAAATATTCGTATAGGTTATTTGCGAACCTGAAGGATAAGATGTGAACGTGCCAAGAGTGAAATATTTGATTCCTCGAAACATTGGGTTCACGCTGCACCTTAAAGCAAAACTACCCCCGAACAAAAAAAGACTTAGCATATTTCACCCTTAATTTTTGCTGGAATATTAAAAAACGGAGTTGGACAGATGGATTAAATTAGTTTCGAACGATAGTAATTATAACTTGATTTGTAATTGATTTGAATTGCCTTCATCACTTATTCTGTCGTGTTTTATTGATGCCTCGTATTTTTCCACATATTCGTGTCAAGCAGATTTTGTCATTCGCATTATATAACTCAGTACGTGCAAATTGGTAATATTATTGATGTACACAGAGTATCGATCGTTTTATACGTATGCAATGAAAAGCTTCGAGCACGTTCTCAGACGAATAACGTAATCCAATTAAACAGCGTACGAAGATTACTCGATTGTTTAGTTTCCAAGTATTTTACTTCGCGACGATAAAATATTTAACCCTCTCGCACCGGACATGTGCTGTCCCAGTCTAGAAAATTTTGGATATCACGGCTGGGACAACATAGGTTGTTCGGAAAGTAATTTCGTTTTTTCTCAACAGAGGATTTAATTGTATTTTTTTACAGCTATTTTCAGATTTAAGCCGCAAATCATTGTACATTTTAATAACTGATATAGCAAGGCTTTTTTGTGAAAAATTTCCTTTGATTCTATGCAGTAGTTTTTGATTGGTGCCCCATCAAATATGGAAAGAAAAAAACAGCATTTTCGGCATATTTTACTTTTTTACTATCGTAAAGGTAAAACTGCGGTTCAAGCAAGAGAAAAAATATCAGATGCGTATAGAGAAAACGTATTAACAGAACGACAGTGCCAAAACTGGTTATTATTGTTTATTCCGATCACTACAGAACTTTTTAAACGGTAAAACCTTTACTTCAAACGAGGAAGTAAAAATTCACTTGCATCAATTTTTTGTTAGCAAGGAACAAAAATTTTATGAACGTGGAATTATGTTACTGTCAGAAAGATGGTAAAGTGTATTGGACCAGAATTGATAATGTGTAATAGAATAAAATATTTATTCATTATAAGAAAATCGTTTCATCGAAAAAAAACGAAATGACTTTCCGAACAACCCAATATGTTACTGAAAAACATCTAGGAGAGATAAAATAATTTTAAGAAAAAAAATATACCGACTTCGAAATGCACTAAAAAGTGTAAAATAATTTCTATTTCCTAATGAAGTAATTTCTATTTCATTCAATCATACAATTACGTAACAGATATGAATGAAACCTATTTACTCGTTAGGTAGTATATTAAATATATTTCAACCTTTTCGGAGGCGGCGCAAAATTAAAAGGTTTTCTTGAACATATCAAACTTGGGACAGTCGAACAATTTGCGCCGCCTCCGAAAAGGTTGAAATATATTTAATATACTACCTAACGAGTAAATAGGTTTCATTCATATCTGTTACGTAATTGTATGATTGAATGAAATAGAAATTACTTCATTAGGAAATAGAAATTATTTTACACTTTTTAGTGCATTTCGAAGTCGGTATATTTTTTTTCTTAAAATTATTTTATTTCATGCTTTTTAGTGGAATGGGGAGAATTGTATAAGATACAATTATTTCGGTAATATCTCGAAAAGTAAAGCTTTCCGTCAATTATGCATAAGGAAAAAGTTGTCCAGAACAATGCCCCTGACAACATATTAAAAGGACATTAAAATCGTCCAAAGTTGATTTCGAAAGTTAATAACAATTTTTTTGCTAATATCTCGAAAAGTAAAGCTTTCCGTCAATTATGCATAAGGAAAAAGTTGTCCAGAACAATGCCCCTGACAACATATTAAAAGGACATTAAAATCGTCCAAAGTTGATTTCGAAAGTTAATAACAAGTTTTCGCTAATATCTCGAAAAGTAAAGCTTTCCGCGAAATTTTTATAGGACCAAAATTGTTCAGAATCATGTCCGTGATAAGATATTAAAAGCGCACTAAAATCGAGAAAAGTTTATTTCAAAAGTTGCCGGTTTTTTTGCAATAACAATACTTTGCAATTGAAAAATGAAAAATTTTTTGATAATGGTACCAATGGGGAGTCAGAACCTACCAGATGTAAAAGGTTTCGTTCCGATCGGTCCATCCAGCTAGGCGTAATAGGCGGGCACACATAGAAAATAAAAAAAAAAAAAAAAAAAAAAATAATAAAAAAAAAAAATATATACTGATCGAATTGAGTAACCTCCTCCTTTTTCGAAGTCGGTTAAAAATAACGCCAAGTTAGACCTCCAAACCGATTCTAAGGCCGTCTCGTTCTGAGTCCATAAATTTCTCTCTCAATCGTTCTCGAGCTAATCAAGCAAGCGACAATTGTCAACCTATTAGGCATAAAAGTTATTTTATCTAATAATCGCTTGGAGGAGAAATAACTGATCCCGCGCTCAGACTGATTTTTCGCCGTATTGAAAGGGTTAAAAGAGCAAATTTCAATGTAGAATCATTCTAACGATTCGCTTCGAAGTACCGAAAGCGATGATTAGCAACTGCGTTTGACTCGTTTTCTCCGAGCACATCTTCGGTTACTATGCCGTTTACGGTGTTCGTAATGGCTTTGCAATCGTCTCCGACGGCACAAGGGACCGTCTCTGTTCTCTCGTCGCGGATTACATGGCCCTCCGTGTATATTGTGCATTCAATTGCCGATGATCGTATACACGCGTACATAGCCAAGCTGTCGCTACCGTGAAACCGAATGCTACGCGTTCATTAAAGCATTAATCGAGCGATCATACGCGGCTAAAGGACAGGCCACGGTAATTGAGAGCAATTATAAGCGAGCACTCGTTGGAATCGTCGCAATAAAAGAAAATACGTTCGTTAGTTCATCGTTCGAAAATAGGTAACGTTTGTTCGGACACTTGTATTATCGCGTATGCACGCCTTGAGAAAGTTCGATAACAAAGATGCGTATCTACAGAACCGACGAGAATGTGTGTCATTCCTAACTAACAGTTTTCGAAGAATGATGTACGATCTTAACCCTTAACCCCTTCCCGCACCATTTATTTAACAGATGCGTCAGTCAAGACTATAAATATAACATTAAAACGAACAAGCAAAATTAAAATGTTGTAAATATTTTATTTTCAGGAATCCTTGATAATGCAATTTATAGTTGGACCTAAACTTCAAGTTGAAGTATGTTCATAGTTTGAATAAGGTTTGTCATATTTGAGCTGTGAGTGCGTCACGAGTCAGACTCGTCAAAGTACACGAAAAGGTTAAATACATAAATGACCAAAAATTCCGTAAATGCATAAGTGGGGTCCCTTGTAGATCCCAGATTAAAATGTACTTAATTGAAAGTAAAATAGGAAAGTCATAACAGAAAACAAAATTTCTAACCTTTCGCTTGGACCTCACGCAGTCTACCCCTATCATAAATCGTTCAAAGGTAAAATAGCACAGGCTAATTGCCCTCGACGACCCTTCAAAATACGTTGACGATAACATATGTGTACAATGAGATACTAAATATTAAGAACGTGAATCCATACGTGGGATCGAGGACCTCACTTACTTAATTGCGTGCTAACTTTGATTACAGCAACAATTTATATCTGTAAACACATTGAAATTAACATAAATATAGACAGAAACAAATACCTAAAGTTTCAGTGCACAAATGCCTTAAAAAAGTTAACGCAAAAAATGTAACACTGGGACCCGACTCATTTAAGGGTTAAGGAGAAGGTGAAACTGCGAAGTGTACCTTTCGAGTTAGCTTCGTGTTCGCAACGAATTAAGCCGAACAAAAATAATCTGGCTGATCCTTCTTGCCTCCTGCGAGATACGTTGAAAGCTCAAGTTTCCATGAAACTGTAACTTTGATCTCGCCGGTGGCACACTCTTGTGCCGAGCATAAACTCTCTGGTCTGCCGTGTCGCGGACAGATATACACAGTGTACACCGTCGTTAGCGGTGGCGTTACGCAATTGCGAATCGACCTTCCCAAGATTATCTTTCTCGTTTGCCTGAGATGTTGGCGTTGCGCGCTGGTAAAAGCCGTGATGCATCGCTGTACAATAAATCTTGCACGCGAAAATGTAAATCTGGAGCTAGCCGAGCCGGCTACACAGTCGTTTACGCTGGATATAATGTACAGCATGGCTGTTTTCATGACCGAGGGCGAACGGGGTGGAATGTTGCGAAAAGATGCTTTTAGAAAGTGCTCGCCAGAACCGGTCTACTAAATATCACGTTTCATAGCTTCCGCTATTCCGTTGTTCACTACTTTTCGATTCAACATTGTTGCACGTTATCTAGAGAAAGCTCTGCTGGTAAACGCTTTACCAGTATAGTAATCAGGTAACCATCGTGTCTGGCGGGTCTTACACTTGATTTTGTCGCTAGATCATTGTAGAATAGTTAGTATAGGGTAGATTGCTGGTATTTAGAACGAAACCATATTTCATAGATGCTAAGTGTAGGGGTCCAGTGATTTAGGAGACTCGAGATCAAAGGGAACACAAGAATCTAAGTGTACAGGAATTCAGGAATTCGGGGTTCAGGGACCTTCGAACATCTGGATATCGCACATGTTTCGCTTTTATATCTACAAGTGGCTCTTGTGATTATCTCAATTTCGGCTGGACATTCATTATTATCGAGTACATAGATAACGGTATTAACGAAGAGATCCATCAAGTATCCGAGGACAACTTCGTTAAATATGGAACGAAGAATAGTCGGAACATAGGTGAGAGAGTTCATCAGAAGTGGATGACATCTTAGGAGGAACCGGTAACTTCGTTGGAGGTCGTTATAAAACGTAATTATAGAGTACTGGGAAGCGATTGGGAAGACTGGTGAGCGGTCGAGGATGTCTGTGGTCCAGGAAGAGTAAACCGTGGTCGAAAGGAGCGCAATCGATGAAGCGTGGCATCGAGGAGAGCACGTGTTCGTGGGCAACCCCATACGGTGGCCGGTGCACTCGAAGGTGGTCGGCGGTGCAGAGAGCGACAGTAGGTCATCCTGGCCTCTGTCCTGGGACACTTCCGTTGATACTAAACACTCGTTCGCTCCCTCGCGAATGCTCTGGCGCATAGTTAGGCAGGCACGCGCGCATACGCGCTCTCGCTCTCCCCCTCCCCCGAGAGTTCGCTCTCCCTATACGTGTACGCACGCGAGCGAAGACTTCTTCATCCGTTCGTTCATTCAGAGTTCACAGTCAGTCAGTCAGTCACCAGCACACCTCCACCGATCAGCTGATCCCGACGACGACGGCAGACTGCGCGTCGCCAACCCCTCCGCCCTCCTTCCCTTCTTCTACCCCCCTTCCTCCTCCTCCGCCACCTCCACCACCTCCTCCTCTTGGTTCGTGCTACTACTGCTGCTCTGCTGGCTGCTACCTCCTCACCCTCCTCGGTGGACGATCAGCTGACTGGGAACTGTCAGTCGTGTGCCGTGGGCCTGCGAGCCCACGTGATGGTGGGGCTCTCTCTCTCTCCGCGATCCAACTTGCTTTCTGCTCTACACAGGGCCGCTGCCATGCCGCGACGCGATGCGACGCGATCGAAGGCAACGCGAATCTCCTAGATGCCGGTCATGCCGTCGACGGAACCGTCCTGCAGAGCCCGCTTCGACCACCTCGATCGCCCACGCTTTCGTTATAACGATGTTTCCCTGCGAATAGCTGCGATACCGGTTGCCAAGGTTATCTTCAGCAATGGTCACTTAGCTCGGGGTATCGTAGACTTAGACCAATCCTTATGCTAAGAGTAGACGGAACTAGCTTAACTAGCTAGTTCTAGTTACATCTACTACTGTAGATGTTAGCGTCAACGTGTTTTGGAGGATCATTGGAGGCAATTAGCTTGTGCTATTTTGCCGTTGAACGATTTATGACAGGGATAGCCTGCGTGAGGACTGAGCGAAAAGTCGTTTATGAGAGTCCAAGTGTGGTGATAGATGATGGCTATTGACTTGGAGTCGTATGGTCATCAGATGTCGTAGATTGCTTGCTTTGTTAGCTTCTGGGATTCTAGAAAAGGTTAGATAGTTTGCTATTGCAATACTGAGTTGAATAAGGACGTTGTTCCTTGAGGATCTGGTCATGGAGTGGGGAGGCAGGGATGCCTTTGGTAAGAGGACTGAGTTTGACCTCTCGGCACTTACCCCAGCACCTTTATTGGGAACGGTTCATTTTTGACAACGGTATCTAGCATAGAACATCCTTGATTCGGTAACCCTTCCGGCAAAGATAGAGGTGGAGGAATGATCCTCTACAATGCGAATGGATCTGCGAATGGAGCTACTCATGCGAATGTATTTGCGTTGATGCACTCGTAGTCGCCCTTGAACGTATCAGTGATTTCGAGGAATGTTCAAGTTACACTAGTATGAGACCCCTAGCTCATTTAGATGTATCATATCTACGCTGGTACGTCTTTGCTTCGATTAATCATCCTGGTGAAGATAGATGATGCGGATGGTTATTCGTAGTACCTTCTTAGATCACTATCTTACTAGTACATCTTCGATGGATAACCCTTTTGATAAGGACAGTTGTAAAAGAGTTCCTTATAAGGGTCCTTGGATCATGTAGATGTATCTTATTTTTATTGTTGGTACTCTTTCGTAATCCTCCTGCAACATGATGTCGAAGATGGGTTCCTGGATTGTGGGTTGATCATTTATATCTCGGTTGGTAACCCTCTGTTAAGGGCACGATCTTAAGAGTATTCTATATTGTTAGGGCATTCGTGCCCTCGGAGACGCGTAATGCTAGAGGATTCCGTAAACCGATAAAAAGGATCCTTTGATCATATAGAAGTATCCTTTTTGCGCTTTTAGTGCACCTTTGATCGATATCTCCTTAACGATACATCGAAGGATAGTTTACCCTCGTACCAGAGGTCCTTCAGTCACGTAGAACTACTCTCTGGTATTGACGGTCGAAATATTCAAGCCATTTTACCAGAAGTACGTCTTATTTCTGACGCACAATACGGCGAGTAACTTAACTCATAGTTGATTTATGGAAAGCAGTAATTACCAGGTTTCACACTAATGAGTAAACTCTTTCTTTTATGATTCTTTGCATTGAAAGTACATCGTCAAATCGTATTTACCACTGAAATATGTAAACTTCCGTCTCGGATTCTGATGTCGTTTGCATATGGAACAAGGGCGAACGGGACAACACGCTGATTGTAAAGTGATTCGAATGGAATATTTTGGAGCACTAGTATTCTCGGAAGCGAGGTTCTTGGCTCCCTACGTGTTTACTTCGGATCATCGCCTTTGGAATTTGTAATAACGCGGATGATCTGTGCTTGGAATATTGGCGGAATAATACCAAGAACTTTTCAGACACCCCCATATAAGTAGGGGTTTTAGAACGCGTTCATATCATACCCCTTTAGATGAAACTAGCTCGATGAAAAATTTCTCTATAACAAATTCTACATTCTAGTTTCCAAAAATACTTAAATTCCTGAACAACTACAATGAAACACGAGTTTACAAGTCGTTCGTTAACGAGACTAATGATATTGTAATAGTTAATGACACAGCGAATAAATGTCGATGAAAAATTTCTTTATACCAAATTCTATATTCTAGTTTTCAAACGTACTTAAATTCCTGAACAACTACAATGAAACACGAGTTTACAAGTCGTTTTAACGAGACTAATGATATTGTAATAGTTAATGACACAGCGAATAAATGTCGATGAAAAATTTCTTTATACCAAATTCTATATTCTAGTTTTCAAAGGTACTTAAATTCCTGAACAACTGCAATGAAACACGAGTTTACAAGTCGTTTTAACGAGACTAATGATATTGTAATAGTTAATGACACAGCGAATAAATGTCGATGAAAAATTTCTTTATACCAAATTTTACATCCTAGTTTCAAAGATACTTAAATTCCTGAACAACTACAATGAAACACGAGTTTACAAGTCGTTTTAACGAGACTAATGATATTATAATAGTTAATGACACAGCGAATAAATTGAATAAATTTAATTGGTATAGGCTTAGCATAACATGTTCCCGTTGCAAATCGAATGATTCATACCGCGAGTCATGACGACCCCATATAATGGAGCAGCTTATGCATCATCTGAAATTGTAATTACAAAATCGATCGAAGTTGCTCGTGTGCGAATACCGTTGATGCATACTGTTCGCGATGTCATCAATATCGCGTGTAACGACGTTTGAGGGGATTGAAAGGCGAACGTTAGAGCAAAGGATTTATCCTCTTTTCCCAACGCGTACAGCTCGCTTTCGAGCATTACGAGCGACTCGTGTACGATACTGGTTTTACTTTATAGCCGATGAAAGATAAATGTGCCGCCGTGCTCGTAACTCCGGTTGATTCTCCGAACAGAAGGAAACAGATATTGGGAAATAGCGTTGACCGAATAGATACGTTTGCATACTTTCAAGAATTTAGTCGAATCTAAACAACAGTATCGTGTTAAACTTTATGGGTTATATATGGATCTGTACATTCTTTAAACCTACCGACATATAATGTACACTTTTTAAATTAACCCTTCCCCGTACTTTGACGAGTCTGACTCGTGACGCACTCACAGCTCAAATATGACAAACCTTATTCAAACTTTGAACATACAACTTGAAGTTTAGGTCTAACTATAAATTGCATTATCAAGGATCCCTGAAAATAAAATGTTTACAATATTTTAATTTTGTTTGTTCGTTTTAATGTTATAGCCCTTTATAGTTAGTCTTGACTGACGCATCTGTTAAATAAATGGTACGGGAAGGGGTTAAAAATGAAGTTAAAGAATAAATATACAAACGACGAAACATAAATTAGCACACATATTCATTCTTTATCTTGATGAAAATGCTGATTTCAAGGAATGTAACAAAATGTGCACCTTATAATAAGAAACTTGTGGACCGGTCATTTGACTTTGGTAGTTTTAGTGTTAACATTCACTCTTTTAGGGTGTCTTTGTCTAGGTGGATCTACATTTGAAAGGTGTGTGGTGTTTTTGTACTTGAATGACCAGTGTACAAGTCAAGGCTAGCCATTACTTTGTATCCCATGTTCAAGTCGATATAATAACGTTAATATTGCAAGAGTATCGATCAGACTAATTGCACGGCGCAAATTACTAACTGTCTAAAGGACAAAGGTGGCGGTGAAAGATCGGTGTTAAATAAAAGAAGGAAACGGCTCGCGATAGAAGAGTGGCGCTTGCGTCGCCGCGGCAAATTGCTCGAAATACGGAAAACCGATAACGCGATAGAAGAAGAAAACGGAACGCGCTGTGCGCGCCGGACCCGTAGGCAGAGCAGCGACGGGAGTCGTTGCAGCGCAAAGGGGAGGGTCGAGGGGGGAGAGAGAGAAGAGTACCGGCAGAGGGGGTGGGAGAGAGAGTAAGAGAGACCATGTCCTACCCCAACGAGCACGTGGCGGCAAAAGACACTTTCATCATGTAGTCCCTCGGAGCCGCCAAACACGTGGAGTGGATACGTTCGACGCTCTCGAAGAACGTCCCCGCGCATGCGCGCTGTGTAATTCATACTACCAAGGTCAAGCAAAGTCGTACGATTACACGCCAGACAGGGAACCCGCGTGTACCGTGGCTACCTAATCGGCGCCACTATGTTCAGCATGCGTGTTGATCCGGACTCTCTTACGACTAAACATTTTTTATCAATTATTCGATTAACGTTAATGGACCTCTCCATTTTTCACCTAGCGCTCTCTTTCTAAACGGTTTCGTAGATATCGGCGGTCTTTATCTTACGTGTACTATTATACTTTAACCCCTTAGCCTACACGATTTTCGCCAGGTCAGTCATGTAAGAATACCACGAAACAGAATCAAAATGTATTGTCAGGATTTAATCAAAAACGCAACCGCAATTTACAAGATCTCAATAACGAATGAATCATTTATTTATTCTCATTCCCAACGCAACTCATTTTAAACGCACTCTTCTCGCTCGCTTTTAAACAAACGCCTTATATATCGATACATATATATAATCGACACAATCGATACATCATTATACCAATGAACGCTATATGGTGTCAACATTGAAAAAGGTGAACAAAGAAATGTTTACAGTCAGAGCTGCCTAATTGAGCCGTTCAGTGCACACATTAACTCTATTTTTTCAAAAATCTTAAATTATTGTTATGACTATACCAAAACACTTAAATTTAAGATGTTCCAAAAAATGGAGTTAATCAATGTGTGCACTGAACGGCTCAATTATTACTGCAGCATTAAAGCAAATAAAGAATGTTGAAATATTAAGTGTAAGTTGGATTTAGCAATCTTAAATTATGCAAACTGCAATTGGTATCATATTCAAAACTCAATCTTTCTGCAAATGTGATTTAGTTTTGTCATATTTGAACTGCAACGTGCGTCACGAGTCTGACTCGTGGTTATAGACTAAAGGGTTAACACACGTGTGACATAACGTACTTTCATATATTACATTGTTGCATATTGCCAGTAAGTTGAATTTACAACAACTTTGTGTCACCTTATATTGCCAGACACTATGCAGCTACGTTGTATTCGACATACGTCACGAGTCTGACTCGTGGTTATAGACTAAAGGGTTAACACACGTGTGACATAACGTACTTTCATATGTTACATTGTTGCATATTGCCAGTAAATTGGACTTACAACTTTGTGTCACCTTATATTGTCAGACACTATGCAGCTACGTTGTATTCGACATACAGTGAGTCACAGCCAAAATCGTACATCATACGAATAGTAACTTTGTTCTTTTTATATTTAGACAACTCCGTTTCTTTTGATACTACTACATAATAAATATAGATACATTTACAATATAGATTCGTGATATTTTTCCCCTATATCTTACCTGAACTTTTTCACGAGAAGAAACGTATTTTCATATGTGATGTACGATTTTAGCTGTGACTCACTGTACGTTGTGTTTACCACCCATTATGCTGCCATGCATTGTTACTCTTCGCTATATTATCTCGCGTTATATTGCCAGACACTGTATCATAATCGTTGTATCATCTCGTCTATGTTACAACCAGAAGCAATGTACGAAGGGTGTACAACAAACTGTCTCTAAGTAACGACACTACATTATCAGACCCAGCATATAATAAGAGTCGAGTGTACTTTGAAGTATCACCTGCAATGTCCATTTCACTATAATCAACATATTCGAAATAAAAGGTCTCCACAGATTTTTACCTTATACATTTTTTACTTTATACAACATTGCTGGGGATTCCTGAACAGAATAACGAGACAATCGAAGTTAACGTGGTTTTATAGTTTATTACACTGTATCATGATAAACGTCCCTACCATGTTTACGCGAGATAAAGCGTATTACCATGTTCATGGATATGAATGCCCGATAAGATCAAGTAAATGCAGCGGTGTTCTCGTATTTAAAGGTGCCCTTACTGCATTTAATTTATTGTTCCCTCGTAGCATCGATGATTCTATTAGGTCGAGAAACTGGGAGAAGAGTTGGCGTGTTACGTTCACGCGTTATAATTTCAAAGGCGAAACGCGTAATCGAGCCACACGGGGTGCGCGTAATTCATAATAATTTTAGATACTTTATCTTGTATCATAATGTTTCACGGACACTTGATGATACCGCGCTTGTAACGTGTAATTGCAATTTAGCTGGCCGACGCGAGGAATTTTTATATAACGACCGTGCTGCGCCAAAGAATCGAACGTAAACGATCGTTCCTCGGAAATGAAGCACATTCCGAGAGAAGAATTATGGCCGACCTACGCGAGAAATTTTTGATAGAATGCTTTATTTTCGCGGGGTAAAAGGTATTCTGTCTACCGAAGAATAATAAAAATGAAAATGTACGGTAGTTAAAACATAGTTTAACAATCGTAACGTTGATCGGTTGTATAAATAATTTACAATCTCGAGTATGAGTAATACGGAAATCGCGGGTCATTTTCATGTCACATTTATCAATGATTCAAGGCTCCTTACATAATGACATACTATTAATTTCGGCGTTTCTCCCTGTAAATACCGCGCCAATTTTCACAATCGCGATCCAGATTTCGTAGCTCCGCATCCAAGTTATCCCGATGTTTCAAATTAGTTAAGCAGGTTAAGTGGATCATTAAAGCGTCTCGCTCACAATTTCCATATTTAAAGACTTCGTTTCAAAAATATTCGTAGGTCCTCCAAATTTTTATCTGCACTAATTATATGACTGAATAATTCTTCAAGAAGTTTAATAATTATCGATGACGCACTACGTGCGTCCCGTATACATTTTACATTATCAGTTCATATTTGAAGAGTCCGGAAGATAAGCCACGAGAGGAAGATAGCAGAAGTATGTAAAAATTGAAAGATACAGGTGACACGATGGGTCTGTTGAAAAATTCCGGATTATTTATTAGTACCGTTCACTTCATATCACGCGACCGATCTTCAATGCTAAATGTCCGATCACGCAATATACAAGGACTTACTCCTATGGAAATGTTCAAAACTTTCTGCACGTATAACGAACGTCATTCACAAAATTTCAAGTTTCTACAGATTCCAAAATCCTGGGTCCAAAGATCTGCGGAGTCGAAGCTTGGAAAATCTGAAAGTTCGCAATTTTTAAATTCGAAGAGTTCTAAACCAGAGTATCGAGGTCCAACCAGAGCTTTGATCTGTCTGGCACAAAATCGATCGATTTTCGAATACACAGATGTACTTTGGTCAGCGAAGAAACTCATCTCGTGCGTTCACCTTCATCGGCAGTTAGGAATATTTATTGCGTGTCGTTTCGTTCGTCGAGTATCGTTTTGACGAGGGGCCGATGATGTCGCGAGGTCGTCCACAGTGGGGCGCCACATTCTCAATTCATAAGGTTGAACGTCGCGATGACGAGAATAGCAAAGAAAACGGGCGCGGATCCAGAGAGCACTGACCCAGTATGTCCGTCCGTCGTCGATTTCACGACTCGCCTTCCCCCTCCTGTTCCGTTTACAAATGCACCATGCAACAGTGAGACCTCTCCCTGTCTTAACGATATTTTTTTTCCATCTCGGATGCGCCGTCGATCTCGCGTAATTAATACCGAAGTTCGGACCGTTTGAGCCTCGTCGAATCGCTGACATATGCTGCTTCGAACTTAACCTCGAAATTTAAGTGGTAGGGTAAATGTACGCGGATCGTATTTTTCGTTAGCGTTACGTAAGGAAGATTTAGATATTGTAGAAACTTTTAAGTAAATGGACGGTTATTAAGGGAACAATATTTAAATATTTCATTAATTTTTCAAAGGAAATTACACACGTTTTTGTCGGTGTAAGGTAAGACTGACTGAAGATTAAAGGAACATTCACAGCAAGGATTGTCAACGACCACTTGCAACCCCCATTCACTCCGTTTAGACTTCAAGGAATAATTATTAACGAGTCACACAAATTAGAAACTTTTAACTGAATGGACTATTAACGGGACAATATTTAAATATTTCATTAATTTTTCAAAGGAAATTACACACGTTTTTGTCGGTGTAAGGTAAGACTGACTGAAGATTAAAGGAACATTCACAGCAAGGATTGTCAACGACCACTTGCAACCCCCATTCACTCCGTTTAGACTTCAAGGAATAATTATTAACGAGTCACACAAATTAGAAACTTTTAACTGAATGGACTATTAACGGGACAATATTTAAATATTTCATTAATTTTTCAAAGGAAATTACACACGTTTTTGTCGGTGTAAGGTAAGACTGACTGAAGATTAAAGGAACATTCACAGCAAGGATTGTCAACGACCACTTGCAACCCCCATTCACTCCGTTTAGACTTCAAGGAATAATTATTAACGAGTCACACAAATTAGAAACTTTTAACTGAATGGACTATTAACGGGACAATATTTAAATATTTCATTAATTTTTCAAAGGAAATTACACACGTTTTTGTCGGTGTAAGGTAAGACTGACTGAAGATTAAACGAACATTCACAGCAAGGATTGTCAACGACCACTTGCAACCCCCATTCACTCCGTTTAGATTTCAAGGAATAATTATTAACGAGTCACACAAATTAGAAACTTTTAACTGAATGGACTATTAACAGGACAATATTTAAATATTTCATTAATTTTTCAAAGGAAATTACACACGTTTTTGTCGGTGCAAGAATAATGTAAGACTGACTGAAGATTAAAGGAACATTCACAGCAAGAATTGTCAACGAACACCTCTTGCAACCCCCATTCCGTTTAGACTTCAAGGAATAACTATAATTATTAACGAGTCACACAAATAATACTGTACCAATAAATGTCTACAATACTTTATTCTAGAATTTATAAAACCGAAAAATTTTGCTAATCTCCGAAAGGTAAAATCGTCGAAATTAAGTTTCGTAAAGGAATGCAATTTTTTATAGCCTTAAAATATCATCCTTGAAGGTCACTCTAGATTAATTATGAGATGATATGCAAGTTTCTAAATGTTATCATGAATTCATTCTTAAGATATAAACCCTTATCTGCACTTATCTGCAAGTTAACCCTTTGCACTCGAGAGGTGACTCTCACTCATTCTATTTAATACAATAATTTGAAATAAGCATTTTTTAACTGATTCTATAATATGACACGTGTGATGTATAAACACAGTAAAACAAACAATAGTGGAAATTATTAGTAGAGAAATAATAACCTCTAAAGAATTCATTTAACTTTATAACTAATTTTTAAAGTTGCTGTTTGTAAATAGTCAAATTATCTTCGAGTGCAAAGGGTTACGCTACTTTCCGATCTAAGGGATAACAGTCGCCATCTTGCTATACTTAAGTTACTTCGCTAAACTACATATCTTAGCGATATTATCAAATCTACCTACTATATCAGTGCATAAACTCTGATTTTCTCTGTGGACTCTTAAATTTGCTAGATCGAACAAAAAGCTGAATATGACAGTGCGTGAATGAAAACCGGTAGACTAAGTGTGTGGTTAAAGACGGCTACTTATTCTACCATTTACCGAACCAATATAAACCAGACTTTACCTTCGCTTTCTTGTTTTTTTTTGTGTGGTACTCTTTTTAGTTCCATGGACGGAGACGCGTGTGAGTATACGTGTCACGTAACACGAGTCGTCGGTTATTTTTTCAGCACCGCCAAAGAAATTTATATCCTGCCGGGACGTTTTATCCTCTATCTACTACCAGGAATTCGCGTGATGTCTTTCCCTCTTCTCTTTCCCGGCATATTCGTGTTAGCTTCTGATGGATCGCTTTTTGTATATTCGGTACACACCACCACTCGTTTTCGAGTGTGGTTCGCGTATCGATGGAACTCTCAGCCATAAACGAACGATCGAACTTCGAGAGTTTCAAGCTTTGCTTGTCACCGGTTGTTTAACCTCTCCGAGGTTTTTGTTCGAAAGATTACTCGTTTTGAATTAAAAAATATTAGGTTGCCGATTTTCGATAGGCGGCAGGAAATTTTATTTAGAATAATTTTTCGCCAGAAAACCTAAGACGTTCTGGAAGGACTTCTCAAGTTATATAAAAAACGGAGAAAGGTTATAGATCAGAATGGCACTTACATAATTTAACACGTTGACTGTCACGTCACCCTTATATGGGTGACACTTAAATATCTATACTGATTTAACATGTATGTTGTTAAAAATTTACTCATTTTCCTAACCGCAAATTCTCGCATTAATTACATGAATCTATGGAAAATAAGTGTAACAACATATTGTGCAAATATTTACAAAAACTGATCAAGAATTAGAGCACTACTGAATGCAATTGAAAATTACTTTAGTGTGGCAGTCAACGTGTTAATAAATGTGTACCAAATTTAACCGTTTGAGTCCCAGGGGGTATTGAAAAAACACTGTCGAAGAATCCCAAACAGCGCAACCGCGCTTTCTATAAACGAGTATGAAAAGACCCAAGCAGCGCGATAGCGCTTGTTTTATTTTATGTCGAGAAGCACCAAATTTTTATTTTGTAATGTATTATTGCATTATTATAGTATTATTCTACCTATTGTAAAATGTACTATTTACATTAAAAGGAGCTGTGTGATATACTTGCTTCAGTAAATCTGAGCACGCAACTTCGACAATCGGTAACGCACCGTCAGTTGTCTACAACGTGCGAAATGTACTGGGTTTTCTCGACATAAAATCTGAACAGCGCGATCGCGCTGCTTGGGACTCAAACGGTTAAATGAGCTGTGTTTCGATTCCCCTCAAACTCGAACTTTCCGAACGACCCAATAAAATACATTGCGTAGGAACAATACGAGGCTGTAAGTCGAACATTAATCTTCGAAACGTTCGTAACCAATTACAAGTAGCGAGTTTCATCTCGAAGATAAAGGCGGGTTCGGGTGAAAGCGACGAGAAAAAGAAAAATAAACTTGCATCTCGATTCGTGTTCTCGGAACATCCGTGAGATATGACATCGAGAAAGTGTTCCGATGCAGTCACGATACCTCCGCAACTTCGTATACTCTCTATCTTACTATCGGTATGCGACAGTGTCACGAAAATTTCACCGTACTTTTTTTAGCTTTATACATCTTTCCGATGAAATTAGGTTTCTCTTTACTAACAGTTCCTTCTCGTTTTCAGGTTAATAGCAGGAACGAATGGACGTCGTTGTGCGAACAATTCCATCTACCCAAGGGTTGCGTGAACAGCGGGGTTGGTCTTAAACAAATTTACCTTAGGTAAGATCATCTTCTTTTTAAATACGTTATTCAAGGATGACATGTTACTGTTAATTTCGATTGTTCGTGGATAATAATTCAAATATTCGCGCGTTTAGAAACTACTGCGTTATTCAAGGATAACATATGTTTCGTACTTTCGTTAACTTTGATTGTTCGTGGATAATAATTCAAATATTCGCGCGTTTAGAAACTACTGCGTTATTCAAGGATAACATATGTTTCGTACTTTCGTTAACTTCGATTGTTCGTGGATAATAATTCAAATATTCGCGCGTTTAGGAACTACTACGTTATTCAAGGATGACATATGTTACTGTTAACTTCGATTGTTCGTGGATAATAATTCAAATCTTCACGCGTTTAGGAACTAATGTTACGAAGTTATTGTGTTGTATTCACGCGGTGTATTCGTTATATTTCGTATTGCCACACGCTGAAGTTACCGGGTGCTATACGTAATACGCATTGTATTCGCCACGCGTTATATTACCATGCGTTGACTTACGATACGTTGTATTATGCGTTGAATTACGATATGTGGTACTATCATGTGGTGAATTACAATTGCATTATCAGAGGTACTGTTACCAATTATATTTATACGCATTGTACCATGTATTCATCTAAACTGAATCTACTCAGTTACATTAGAAAATTGCGTTGAGTTATCAGAGTCACTGTTACCAATTATATTTGCACCCATTGTACCATGTATTGTTCATCTACACTGAATCTACTCAGTTACATTACATTAATCAATTACATTAAAAAATTGCGTTGAGTTGTCCGAGGTACTGTTACCAATTATATTTATACGCATTGTAGCATGTATTCATCTACACTGAATCTACTCAGTTACATTACATTAGTCAGTTACAATAGAAAATTGCGTTGAGTTATCAGAGTCACTGTTACCAATTATATTTATACGCATTGTAGCATGTATTGTTCATCTACACTGAATTTACTCAGTTACATTACATTAGTCAATTACATTAGAAAATTGCGTTGAGTTATCAGAGGTACTGTTACCAATTATATTTGCACCCATTGTACCATGTATTCATCTACACTGAATCTACTCAGTTACATTACATTAGTCAATTACATTAGAAAATTGCGTTGAGTTATCAGAGGTACTGTTACCTATTATATTTGCACCCATTGTAGCATGTGTCGTTCATCTACACTGAATCTACTCAGTTACATTACATTATTCAATTACATTAAAAAATTGCGTTGAGTTGTCCGAGGTACTGTTACCAATTATATTTGCACCCATTGTACCATGTATTCATCTACACTGAATCTACTCAGTTACATTACATTAGTCAATTACATTAGAAAATTGCGTTGAGTTGTCCGAGGTACTGTTACCAATTATATTTGTACGCATTGTACCATCTATTGTTCATCTACACTGAATCTACTCAGTTACATTACATTAGTCAATTACATTAGTCAATTACATTAGAAAATTGCGTTGAGTTATCACAGGTACTGTTACCAATTATATTTATACGCATTGTACCATGTATTCATCTACACTGAATCTACTCAGTTACATTACTCATTTACATTAGAACAGATATCTTGTCAAAAGTGTGGTAATATCATCGTAATATACCAGACTCGTCACATTGTGATCTACCTTCGTAAACTCGGTTTCTCAAACATTGACCTAGTAAGTTTGCTAGTGTATTTGTAATTGCAGGTGTATTCTACTCTACCGAGAGTAGAAGCAACGGGCAGACAATAGAGAAAAGCGATTGATGGCAAGTTTCCCGGTAGCCCTGATTGTCATAGCACCACGATGCTCCATTATGTCTGGCAGTCCGCGAGCGTCTGCAAGAGTAGGAGAGCAGCGACGTTTTGCCGCGTGTCGGCCACCACCGCGTATCGGCACTGCTACCTCTACCCCCCACCACCATTTTTCGTATCGTATAGTACGTTCGTACGTTCGTTCGTTCATTCATACCGGCCTCGCTGACGAGCCACGTGGTTCCTGAGTCGCTGTCCTCTCTCTCTTTCTCTTTCTATCCCTCTCTTTCTCTTACTCCGGGTAAGCTCTGTGCAAGCTTGTTACCACCGTGTCACCGTTTGCAAACAAGGACAACCGCGGTCGATTCTTCCTGCACCGACTTTATCCTGTGTACGATTCGTACGGGGATTACGTCCTCAAACATTTACGTTTAATTTTCGATTCGATTCGATAGGCGTTTTACCGAAATAGAATACTCCACGCAATATTGCGTATAAGGTATAAGATGTATCTTCGGATTTCGAAATAACAATGGGCTACCAATGATTCAGGCTACTCAATTGTTAATATTCATGAACGTCTAACAGTTTCTCGTTACCGAGAGGAAATAGATCGCCCGTAGGGTAATTTCAAGCAATCAGAAAGATATAATCTCCTTAACTTGCAGTTACATAAATGCGATATCCGTATTGAGATTTTGTGGACTCATTTCGTACTTTCATAATTGTATGAAATCATCGGTACAATTATAAGTATGACAAAAACTGTTATTTCAACAGAACAAGATTAGTTTACGTGTAGATAAAACGTGTCGGTGTTGTAAATATGTCGCTGCATCTTTAATTCATTATACTTCAGCTGGTACTTCCAATCTCTACATTTACAACCATGCTATATTTCGACCAGAAACTTCATTAATTGCTAATGATGATCTCAACTGCATCTATAATTTGTGAATTTCTAACTCTTAAGATGGAGTTCTGTTAAGGCGGAGAATGTATATACGAATTATGGGTATTTAGAATGCTGATGTGCGGTAATGAAAAGTATATTGGTTATGGATTGTAGATATTTAGTTACAAGCTTGTTTGTAAGTGCAAGTTTATTTAGAAGCTTACTTAGAAGTGTAAGTTTACTTAGAAGCTTACTTAGAAGTGCAAGTTTGCTTACAAGCTTACTTAGAAGTGCAAGTTTACTTATAAGGTTACTTAGAAGTACAAGTTTACTTAGAAGCTTACTTACAAGTTTACTTACAAGCTTTCTTGTAACTGCAAGTTTACATACAAGTTTACTTACAACTGCAAGTTTGCTTATAAGTTTCCTTACAACTGCAAGTTTACCTACAAGCTTTCTTGAAAGTGCAAGTTTACTTACAAGTTTACTTACAACTGCAAGTTTGCTTATAAGTTTCCTTACAACTGCAATTTTACTTTACAAGCTTTCTTGTAAGTGCAAATTTACTTACAAGTTTACTCACAACTGCAAGTTTGCTTATAAGTTTCCTTACAACTGCAAGTTTGCTTACAAGCTTTCTTATAAGTGCAAGTTTACTCACAACTGCAAGTTTGCTTATAAGTTTCCTTACAACTGCAAGTTTACCTACGAGCTTTCTTGTAAGTGCAAGTTTACTTACAAGTTTACTTACAACTGCAAGTTTGCTTATAAGTTTCCTTACAACTGCAAGTTTACTTACAAGCTTTCTTATAAGTGCAAGTTTACTCACAACTGCAAGTTTGCTTATAAGTTCCCTTACAACTGCAAGTTTGCTTACAAGCTTTCTTGAAAGTGCAAGTTTACTTACAAGTTTACTTACAACTGCAAGTTTGCTTATAAGTTTACTTACAACTGCAAGTTTACTTACAAGCTTACTTATAAGTGCAAGTTTACTTACAACTGCAAGTTTGCTTATAAGTTTCCTTACAACTGCAAGTTTACCTACAAGCTTTCTTGTAAGTGCAAGTTTACTTACAAGTTTACTTACAAGCTTACTTATAAGTGCAAGTTTACTTACAACTGCAAGTTTGCTTATAAGTTTCCTTACAACTGCAAGTTTGCTTACAAGCTTTCTTATAAGTGCAAGTTTACTCACAACTGCAAGTTTGCTTATAAGTTTCCTTACAACTGCAAGTTTACTTACAAGCTTTCTTATAAGTGCAAGTTTACTCGCAACTGCAAGTTTGCTTATAAGTTTCCTTACAACTGCAAGTTTGCTTACAAGCTTTCTTATAAATGCAAGTTTACTCACAACTGCAAGTTTGTTTATAAGTTTCCTTACAACTGCAAGTTTGCTTACAAGCTTTCTTATAAATGCAAGTTTACTCACAACTGCAAGTTTGCTTATAAGTTTCCTTACAACTGCAAGTTTGCTTACAAGCTTTCTTATAAATGCAAGTTTACTCACAACTGCAAGTTTGTTTATAAGTTTCCTTACAACTGCAAGTTTACCTACAAGCTTTCTTGTAAGTGCAAGTTTACTTACAAGTTTACTTACAACTACAAGTTTGCTTATAAGTTTACTTACAATTGCAAGTTTACTTACAAGCTTACTTATAAGTGCAAGTTTACTCACAACTGCAAGTTTGCTTATAAGTTTCCTTACAACTGCAAGTTTGCTTACAAGCTTTCTTATAAATGCAAGTTTACTCACAACTGCAAGTTTGCTTATAAGTTTGCTTACAACTGCAAGTTTACTTACAAGCTTACTTATAAATGCAAGTTTACTCACAACTGCAAGTTTGCTTATAAGTTTCCTTACAACTGCAAGTTTGCTTACAAGCTTTCTTATAAGTGCAAGTTTACTCACAACTGCAAGTTTGCTTATAAGTTTCCTTACAACTGCAAGTTTACTTACAAGCTTACTTATAAGTGCAAGTTTACTTACAACTGCAAGTTTGCTTATAAGTTTCCTTACAACTGCAAGTTTGCTTACAAGCTTTCTTATAAGTGCAAGTTTACTCACAACTGCAAGTTTGCTTATAAGTTTACTTACACCTACAAGTTGACTTACAACTTCCATAACAACTATAAAAAGCAATGTTCGAATCAGCCTATTATATCCTAAAGCTATAAAAAATCTCTTCGAAATGATATTTACAAGCATGCTATACCCCGGTAAGTATCTTGTGGTTGATATTTACGCGCGCACTGTATTTCCGCGAAGAGTGTATCCCGGTGATTCCCAAACGCGTGCAGTTCATTCATAGACGGTAGTGCGATGATGCAGCGACGGGACACGTGACTGCCGGACCCTACAGTCGCCGGAGAGTAAGCGAGTTTAGTAGACGGTTTCCTACTCCCGATCTACACACATTGTGCACCGACGACGCCGACGACGCCGACGACGACGGGCCACGCTAGTAGTCAAAGTGTCTGTGCTCAGTCTACACCCGGCAACGGCCAATCAGGCTCTGGCTGGGTGCTCCAACGCCTGCACCTTCCGTACTCTACGTTGGTGCATGAATGGATCCACTACACCTACCCCCACCATTTTCTTTCGCCCACCCACGTCCCTGTGTCCTATCCTCTCTCCCTATACAGAGTGTCTCGGATAACGTCGAACACCTAAATAACCAATTCACGAACGGGGAAATTCATTTTTGCAACGTTACTGGAATCGTAACAAATATGTCTGATGTTTTGGTGAGATGCAATCGCGTTACAAGTCGATGAACGCAATGGATAGATAGATTCTCTGCGATAGATCTGTCATAATGTGGATAATGTGGACCTTCTTCTGTAGACAATGATATGTTAACTCCTTGCACTATGACTTGGTCAGGTCAGACAGAACTGACTAATTATAGCTACAATATTAAAACAGACGGAAAAACTTGAAATGTTATTATTCAATTGTTGACTGTGCAAATTATAATTCGACTTGAACTCCAAATTGGAGCGTATTGAAAATTTGAGTAAAATTGATCATGGCCGACATAAAAGTGCGTCACGAGTCACACTCGTCAAAATAGTGCAAGGGGTTAACATTAGTTGCAACTTTGATTACTGCTTTAAGACTATCAGTCTTCAGTTAGCAATTTCAGTATGTAATTTTATCCTCGGTGTCCGGTGAACAATTTGTGTATTTTAGTTTAGATAGAAATGGTCTTCATCTTCAGATATCAAGATCTAGAGATGTAGAATCTGTAGTTCAATAATTTAAGAATGTCGAAATCAATGAATATCAAGATTTAGAGATGTAGAATCTGTAGTTCAATAATTTAAGAATGTCCAGATCAAAGAATATCAGAATTTAAAAATCGTAATAGTTATAAGAATCTGATGATTCGATGTCTGCGATAGATCTATCATAATGTGGAGGACTTCTTCCTGCAGACGTGATATGTTAACATTAGTTGCAACTTTGATTGCTGCTTTAAGACTATCAGTCTTCAGTTAGCAATTTCAGTATGTAATTTTATCCTCGATATCCGGTGAATAATTTGTGTATTTTAGTTTAGATAGAAAGCATGGTCTTCATCTTCAGATATCAAGATCTACATAGAATCTGTGCCTCAATAATTTAAGGATGTCCAGATCAAAGAATATCAGAATTTAAAAATCGTAATAGTTATAAGAATCTGATGATTCGATGTCTGCGATAGATCTATCATAATGTGGAGGACTTCTTCTTGCAGACGTGATATGTTAACATTAGTTGCAACTTTCATTGCTGCTTTAAGACTATCAGTCTTCAGTTAGCAATTTCAGTATGTAATTTTATCCTCGATATCCGGTGAATAATTTGTGTATTTTAGTTTAGATAGAAATGGTCTTCATCTTCAGATATCAAGATCTAGAGATGTAGAATCTGTGGTTCAATAGTTTAAGAATGTCGAAATCAATGAATATCAAGATTTAGAGATATAGAATTTGTGGTTCAATAATTTAAAGATGTCGAGATCAATGAATATCAAGATTTAAAGTATGTAAAGATTAGAGTGTATGCACATATTTTTCAGTCTACAGATATTGAAATCTTAATTTTGAAATAATTGTCTCAATTTGTACATCATTTTGACGATAGCACCCTATAACGAGTTAAAGGTATAAGCTTCCAAGGTAATTATTAGTTAGTAATTTGTCAAGTAACCGAGACTTTTTCCCCCGTTTCTTTCGCGCGGCGGTTTCTGTATTTTCACCCTATTCAACGTTCTTTGTCCACAAGCAACCCCCGTTCGAGGCTCAAGCACGAGAGTTCATCGTTCTCTCCACGTTCAGTTGGTTCTGGTCGATCTCTGTGTACCCGTCTGTCGCGGTCGCCTGTGTTTTTAGTTACGTCGCGTCTTTGTGAACTGGCACATTGTACTCGCTGCTAGTTGGGCTTCGCAGTTTATTAAAATAATTCTCCCCCGAGACGTCTGACAAACTTTGCTAATGTGAAATTTCGTATACATCGTTCCTGCTTTTGTTTGAAATTTTCGTTGAAATTGATTTTGTATTTTTTTTGTGATTTGTGAACTATCGGAAAATTGTGTTGGGTCTGTTCGAAACTTTTCATCAAGTGCTTTATCAATTATAGTTATTATTTAGTTTATTATAGTTATAGATCATTTTATTATTCTTAAGAGGCAGTTTCTATCATTACATTCATTTCGAAATCGAAACTTGTTATAGTGTTTGAATTTATGTACAAATTTGGACTTGTAATAATTATTTGTTTAATAGTAATGTCTATATGAATACAGTGATTATAATAATTAATTCAATGTCTTCCAAGATAAAATTTTGTTTGTGTACATAAAATATCCTTGTCATATAATTATCAAACTGCCAGCAATTGGCAGGCATAAATTGTAAAAATATTTAAAAAATTACGACTCATAAATTGTGTGAAACGTGCGTCCATTAAAGTGATATCAAATCCTCTCAAGGATCCTTGATAAAAATTCTGAGCCACGTACGTTAAAGAAACCATAGAATTTCCAATAGATCTGGATTCCCGCTACGTACCAGATAGAACTCGAAGAGATTGGAATCTCCAGAGAACGATAGAGAGATCTTACAGACGAATCTTGTGGACGATTTCAACTGATTCGTACAAAGAACCAGATTTTTTACGGAGAAGGAAATTAATGGAACTCGATTCGTTAAAACCGGGAATATACATTTATATTTAGTTAGGTTTATTGTCTCGTTCGAAAAGCTGGATCACAATGGAGCGATTGTGTTGGAAGTTGTATACCTAGACAGCTCTTTTGGCTGGAAATATCTTTGTTTATCAGCTCGCATTTTAATAACGAGTAATTGTTCGTTTCTTGCTTTGCCCGGTTCGCTTTCTTTTTACGAGGTAATTAATTAATTGCTGTTATAAGTCGAAACTCGTTACTCGCGATGTTTATCGCGAACTCCAACGTGATAACGCGAACTGTGGAAAATTATGTAGTTAATTTGCTAACGATCCGGGGATATACACGTTTTTAGAAACAAACGGGTCAAACTACTTACAAAGTTGCAGTTTGCACCTTGTAATTGCGTCTTTAAGGCACAGGACTTCAGATCAAAAATAAACCTATATTGCACAGGAATATTATATTTAAACGAAACAAACTTGGTAAATTTTTATTAATAAAGGTATAACATTATGTAAAAATAGTAACAATTAATTAAATTGTTAAGAATATACAACATAAACAATAAAGAAAAATTTTTTCTGTATTACTGCACAAGTTCTATGGTGGAACTATACTTTCATCATTTGCAAACAAATTTAACCATTGATTTATATTATAAAAATCGTTACTCGCTTATGAAGAACTAATTTTTGTAGAAATTAACTTACCTCTGCGATTTTTAACGTGAAACTAAGAAAAAACAAATGTGAGTGCTATAAACCTTCCATTTAGCCGATAATTGCATATTGAATGTTGCAAACACAATGAATACGTTTGTAACATTATTTGGAAACATTACCTGCTTTACGTAAATAAAACCTATGCACATGCAGCTACTGCAAGATTTCTTGCAGTAGGGACTAAAAATGTCCCACCATTAAAATACATAAAAAAGGCGGGACACTTTTAATCCCACCGTGCCCCAAAGAGTTAAAATATGTATTTATGTCCGGAGTGTTTGATTTATAATTCCACAAGATTCCTGGATTAAGCGTAACAATATTTGATGCACGAGGAATGACTGGACGAATATTCGCGCGGATAGAAATTGGAGATGGGAATATAACAAGAAATAACGAAGTTCATATATCTTTCTTGACACGGGCAACACATCATCTGACAGTGGAACACTTTGTTTCAGGTATTTGGACAGGTACGAAAAGGTACATTTCCTAGGAGAGGATGGCCAACAAGCCGACGACGACGACGAGGACTCTAGACACAGAAAATGGTCTGCCAGGGCATTACACTCTGTTCCTCTTACTTATAATTATCATCAACATAATGTTGCAGGTAATTACTATATCTACTTCGTATACTCCGCTCTATTTGCCGGGGTAATTAGATCTTAGCAAAATTTATTTCATTCAAAAACTCAAACTTTTATTTCATTCTGCTCGAAGTTTGTTGTTCATTTAACTCTTTGCACTCGAAGATGACAGCAATTTTAACCAGTTAACTCTGGAGATCTTTTTGCAAAGCACGCACCAGTATGTGTCGTGATAATCAAGCGATGACGAGTTGAAATTCATGAATTCATCTCAAATCATTTATAATTTTTATTTGTTTAGTTCGTTTCGTGTCACACAATACACATTTTAAATATATTACGAATATAATTTAGTTTTCACCAAAATTACAATTTAAATATCAAAATTGTAACAAAATTTTACGCATGACGAGTATAATCGTCAATACACAAAATAGTACCACTTCTCCATGACGAGTATACTCAATCACAGTTAACTGGTGAATACTAAAACTACCAAAGGCCAAATGCTCCACAACTTTTTTATTAAAAGGTATACATTTTGTTGAAGCACTTTGTTGATTTCTTGAAATCAGAATTGATTTTCATCAAGATGAGAAATAAATGTACTAATTTATGTTTCATCGTTTGTTTATTTAATTTTTAATTTCAAATTAAGTACGCATTGTATGCCGGTAGGTTTAGTGTTAAAGCAAGTATTTTATTAAAAGGTATACATTTTGAAGCACATTTCTTGAAATCAGAATTGATTTTCATCAAGATGAGAAATAAATGTGGTACTAATTTATGTATCATATTTTGTTTATTTAATTTTTAACTTCGTTTTTAATTTCAAATTAAGTACGCATTGTATGCCGATAGGTTTAGTGTTAAAACAAGTATTTTATTAAAAGGTATACATTTTGAAGTACATTTCTTGAAATCAGAATTGATTTTCATCAAGATGAGAAATAAATGTGGTACTAATTTATGTATCATATTTTGTTTATTTAATTTTTAACTTCATTTTTAAATTAAATTAAGTACGCATTGTATGCCGGTAGGTTTAGTGTTAAAACAAGTATTTTATTAAAAGGTATACATTTTGAAGTACATTTCTTGAAATCAGAATTGATTTTCATCAAGATGAGAAATAAATGTACTAATTTATGTTTCATCGTTTGTTTATTTAATTTTTAATTTCAAATTAAGTACGCATTGTATGCCGGTGGGTTTAGTGTTAAAACAAGTATTTTATTAGAAGGTATACATTTTGAAGTACATTTCTTGAAATCAGAATTGGTTTTCACCAAGATGAGAAATAAATGTGGTACTAATTTATGTATCATATTTTGTTTATTTAATTTTTAATTTCATTTTTAAATTAAATTAAGTACGCATTGTATGCCGGTAGGTTTAGTCTTAAAACTCAGTTAAAAAGTTAAACGAATTCTCTTGAGGTTAATCTTCCTTTACCATTATTAGAAGTGTTCAAAATTTTGCTGGCAAGAAACATTTATTTATTAAAGAAATCTTAAACGATCATCAACAAAATAACTTCCATTACTTTCTAACGCTTTTTATCAGCGTAAAGGCAATTGTTTGATTTCTTTTTTAAAGACAGTCTTTTTCATAGAAAAACTTTAAAGTCATCGAAGAAACTTTGATCACTTTTCGGTACCCCTAATAATTTCCACTATTAATTTCACTATATTTATACATCACACGTACCATATTATAAAATCAGTTAAAAAACACTTATTTTAAATTATTCTACTAAATACAACACTGAGTCATCTTTCGATCGCAAAGGGTTAAAGTTCATAATTAAAAAAATTGCACAAACTTTTATACATGCACGGATTCGAAGAATGCTGAAAAGGTCGCAGGTTATAAAAAATACCAGCTAAATGTTTGCATCGAAAATGCCGTGAAATTTTTGAAAAGGTGCTCGAAAAATATACACGCGTCGGTTCCCATTTCCGTTCGGCATACATCGAATTTTCGGACTTCACTCTTGATTTCCAATCACACCTCTGCAGCATGAAAAGCCCGTAACATTTTCCGAATCAACCACGAAATTTACAATCGTTTTCGATAAATCGTTTTTACCAAGTTACTCGTGTGCGCACCCGTTGCATTTCGTATGCACGTCCACACACGGTCGAACGACTTTCAAATGCGTTTTCCATCGCGCATTGTTCCTCTATTTTTCTCGCTCTTTCCAACCACGATCGACGTATTTCCCTCTTTCGCTACAAGTACCACGGTTCAATAATTCGCAACGTTAGCAATTTCCGTTTGTCAGAATTTCTTTTTTTATTTTACGATTCGCGTTGACAGAGGTAGATACATTTTCTACGAATCTAATATGTGAGCTATTGTTTACTCTAACTGTATTTTTTACTTTGAAGATGTTCGAGCGTCGAAAAATTTCCTCGAGAACCGATGAGAAACTAAGGAAATATAGTCCCCGATACAGTGAGATTGTAACTCGACACTGTCGGCGCAGTGCTCGATTCAGAATAAAGTAAAAATATAAACTAGTACATGCGTTTATTTTTTATCTCGCTAAACACACGTTTTTAGAAAAAGTTTAATCTCTGTATAAAACAATATTAGACTCTCAGTTTTTTGTAAGTCGAACCGCGACACATCGATTTTAATGAAACTTATGTGAAAGATAGTTCTCAAAAAAATATTTGACACGTATTTTTTTTATCGGCCATCGTTCACATAGAAGGGGTGAAAATAACCCTCGAAGTTGGGGGTCGAAACCATATTTTTGGGAATATCTAAATTTAAAAAAATAATTGAATTCTTTTTTTTGTAAATTGTTCGTCTTTAAATAAGAAATTTTTGAGCGTAAAAAAATTTCAAGAAACTTTATTTGTTTAAATAATATTTTAAAAATTTGTCATTTTTGTTTAAATTTTTGCATTAAATGTTGATCTATTTTTTTGCAACTTCGTGTACGTAAACTATGGACAAAAATAGAGGACACGTGTTTTTGGAATTTGTTGTTAAAAATTACCGTATGAAGAGGGGTCATCAGCATTTTCATTAAAAATATCATTATTTTTACAATATTTTAGACATTTTACATCTCTACATATGCCGTTAATTGATTTCTGAATATTTACGGTAAGTGTCGTAGGTATAAGATAAAAAAAATACGTGTCAAATTTTTTCTTGAGAACTATCTTTCACATAAGTTTCATTAAAATCGGTGCGTCGGTATAAGTTCACGTTTACGCGGAAGAAAAATATCTCGCGTTTAATTACGCGTTGTCCCAATTAGTTTCGAACGCACAGCTGCACGCGTGCGCGTTATTTCACATTTCCCGACACTGATATTCCGTCGTTAATCTCGGTCGAAAGGACGCGTTACTTCGGAAAAAGAAGTCGGAATTGAAAACGACAGAAAATTGCGTGTACAGCCGCCGGACCAGCTGAAGTACGTCTGTGACGCGTGCATGAGGCTCGGGGGCTAGAAACAGGTGAAAGCCCCGAAACTCGTTTCATAAAAAAAGCATCGGTTAAAGTGTGCTGCGAGCACATGTGCGCGCACAGCTCGCGCTATAAATGCACTATATGCCGCATGTCGGAGGCGGCAACGGGTTATTGACGTGCTTCTGTGGAGCTGTTGTCGGGCGAGAGAGGGATATATGTAGAGATAGAGAGCAGCCCCAGTCTGGCCGGGAACAAATGCGTGAGTGTACGCGATACAGATGTATCTAGAAGCGTCTCTATCTTCTAACGTACACTCGTTAGACTACCTCGAAGAAAATGGCGATACAAAAGATCGACGCGTTCGAATAGTTTTCAGCTTCATATTCCAAAAATTCGACTAAAATTTTCAAGTATAAGTTTCTCTAACATAAACAGTGCTTCATTACGCTAAAAAGTGTTTCATAATGCATTCAGTTACGCGGCGATAAAAACGGAATAGTTTTAAGTTCGGAACGCGTGGATACGTTGTACATACATTCGCAGAGGCTCATGTATCACGAGTGAGAGTAGAACGCGCTCAACGTGTGCAAGATAATTTAATGGGCAATAATCATGACACACATAGAACGCGCATACACCTCCGTAGCCACGGTCCGACTGTCGGAACGCGGGTCTATATTTCGTGCGCATGCGTATGATCGACTCACGGCTTCGTGCCGAATCGCTACACCTCCCACCATCTCTCGATTCGCTCTTCATCGCTCCTTTGCAGCCTTTTACCCCACACCTCCGTACGACACGGCACACCGGGAACGCGCTTGGGTGCTGAACGTTTGGTAACTTAGCACTTTCGACCGCTTCAACGACGTCGACTGAATTCGCTGAAACTCGGGATTGACCCTACCACGGACGTCACGTTCGCCTCGCATGCTATACTTTTTTTTCTCATCGGCTCGAAGACGTTGACTTTCTCGTTCGCTTGACCAACGCACCTTCGGTTATACATTTCGAAAGTTGCTTTCTAAGTCGCTAGGAAAATTAGGTGTAGGTCCAACTTCAATTTTTTTTACGTAACTCTTACAAAATCGGCAAACTATAACCTAATGACTGCTAGAAAATTATTAAATCCTATTTATTTTTATTTAAATTACCGTTAATTAATGTGGCTCTCGCGACTAAAAGTCCCTTGCGGTAACCTTAAAATAAACGAAGTGCATTCGTCGCGAAATCAATGTTACGTTTAAGAAGTGCGTATCGGTACAAAGTCCTATCTCGCTCTGGACTGCATGCGCGCGTCCATGCGTAACATTATATCAACGCGTCGAAGTCTGTGTGATGCGCGCGCTAAACCGTTTAAGCATTCGCTACGCGTAGTCATTGAGTTGTACTTGGACGCTGCTGAGCTCACCGACGCTCTCGCAGCTCCTAATTCGACGAAAATGATTCACATCGTCATTTTGTTATTAATATTTCAAAAGTACGATAACGGAGGCCCGTCTCGAGGCGAATATTCCAACTGCGTAATAGACACGTTTCGTAGTTACGAACGACGCAGAAACGCATTAAGGCGAGCATAATTTGAATTCCAAAAAGTAGGAAGAAAAATAAGGAAAATGGTAATTACTTGAGGCATAAATTACGTTTGTGTGCATCGCGGTAAAATGTATAGGAGTCTTCCACGAACCTCGCGAATATGTCCTTCGAATTCGAGTTTGATTAAAATAATCGACGCTAGGAGGAGTCGTTTCGATAGTTAGAACGAAAACTATGCACGTTCGAAACGGGAAAACCGCAAGGAAACCTAGAAACGGTAAAACAAACGGAAGCTCGAAAGAGATACAAGTCGAAAAGAGAGGAGGCACGAAGAAAGAAGGAGAGAAGCGATAAAGAAGCGCAGACAGAGGTGGGAGACACGATGCGAGAGTCACAATCAATAAGCGTTTGCGGGGATACGTGTTCCGCGAGTCCTCGATCCTTCCAGTGGTAATACAGTGTTCTGCGCGCATGCGCGATGCTCCGTAACTCCCGATTCTAACCCCCGTCAACTCTACGTCTGCCCTCTCTCCGTTCCTCTTTGTCTAGTAGTTTACCGCGTTGCCTGAATTTTCCCGTCATCCAGGAGAACTGGCCGTGCGATTGGTGACGTCTAGATTACGTGCTATCGATACACACGAGTGCTCTCTGCTACTGGTCATGCCAGCACGGCGTAGCTTGTTACAACCTTTGTCATGCTTTAAGGCCAATTAACACCGTCGCGTGCGCAACTCCCCTTGCGCACCTTGCGCATCACTCGGAAATTATGCCCTTATCCGCACCACGAGTTTAACGCCTCTTACTACTCCATCGCCGTCCATCTACTCTGCAGTAAATAAATTGCTATCGATGTTATTGATACGCCATCGAAAATGTTTTACCGAAAACAGTAATAAAAATGATTGAACGCGTCTGTAAAATACGTTTATTAATACTCGTAGATATCGAATGAAATGCAGATCGAAATTTCAGGTATAATATCGATTCTTCTGAAGTCGATATTACATGGAAAGTTGTACTTCACTATCGATATCCCTTGATGTGATAAAGTTATCGATACTTTTACGTATTTTTATTTAGATATCAAATGGCAATTATATTTAATATCTGCGATATTGTTGATGCCAAATAGAAATTTTTAGACTCATATTAATGGTATAGCTATTCATATCGATAGTATATACCAACATTAGGTACATTATATTTAGTTATATTACAGTTACAATTATATATTACAATTATATATTATTACATCATATTATTATTATATTATATTATATATATATTATTGCATATTATCATATATTATTATTATTATTATTATATATATATTATTATATATTATTATATTATATATACAGGGTGTATAAAAAAGGTCGGAATCCTTGAATATTTCAAAAAATATAAGTTTTATAAAAAAATGTTTCAGACAAAAGTTATAGGGTTTAAAAAGTTCTATTTACTGGCTATATCATTTTGACCTTGAAGAGTCACTGGAAGGTCACGTGAAGGTCACTTTAATTTTTTTAAATGGAACACCCTTATATTTTTGCATATTCTTGTAGTTTATCTCAAGAGCTTTCTAAAATACTATAAAGTATTTCTTGATTAAAAACTTTTTGAGTTATTAAGATTTGAAAGTTTCAAAACTTATATTTTTCGAAATATTCAAGTGTTCCAACCTTTTTTATACACCCTGTATTATATATTATATGTTACAATTACATTATATGTTAAGAACTAGTTATCAATAATTAAGATAGTAGTGTCTAATCGAATTAAAATTTTTTTCTTGAATGTTTATAACGGAGAAGCAGAGGAAAAGCTTAAATTACTCTTTCTATCGGTTATCGGTCTCGTAAGGCCGTTCATTTACGCGCGAGTGCATTGACAGTACGCGGGAAAAGACAACGTGCGTCTCCCGGCACCATTATCAAAGCAAAGAATAAGAAATGATTGTTGCTATCTTTTTACGACAGTGAAATAAACACTGGATTATCGAATTGTAGATAGTTGTTGGATCGCGAATGTTTAGGTCAATTTGAAGAAATATAAAGCGAGCTTCCAATATCGAATATCTATTTTTAATCCCCGACGAGAATCGAGTTAAAAACGGTCTATGAGTACCTCTTTTTAGAATTTCCGCCATGACTTGGCAGCATGTCAAATATTCTGTACATAGTATCCGTGGCAAACCGTACACGCAATTTTATTCGTTAGAAATTTTCCTTTTTCGCTTGAAATAATTTTATATTTCCTTGCTTCGGGTAGTCGATTACTTCGCTCGTTATTTTCTAATTATTTTAACGCTCGCCGCAACAAATTTAAGCAAACATTTACTTAATCGATTAGAAGACGAAGCTAAACTCTGAAATTAGGTCAAGATAGAGTAAGGAAAGTCCTGTTAACTAGTAGGCCTGGAAGCGAATCTTTACTTGGCTAATCGAAGTCAACTCATTACTCCTGCCAGACATAGCCTTTTTCGCTCGTTCTCGAAAGTGTCCTCAATTAATCCCAAGAAATATTGCCTTCCTTCGTTTTTCATTTTTTTCTTCTCGTTTCTAATCAACGTTACCAGGAACCGTATGATCCTTTGTGAGTGTCTGCCGACGAGTATGATTCATATTCATTGAACATGATTCATAATCGTTGCGGCTTTCCCGCGCGTAATATGCATGTACCATCTGAAAGGATTCTTTGTCTGATTAGAAATTGAACACATTAGCGCGTTACGAATTGGAAAACGTTAAAATTCTTTTCAATTTAATTTCATATATGAATCAAGTCTCTATGGTATAAACTTCAAAAGATCTTAACGTTAAAGATCTTAGCTTCTCAGCAAAGAAGTCTTACTCTTGCAAAAGATCTGAAGTGCGTAATCAATTTGTAGATTCATGTAAAAGTCATGTTTTTAGTATAATTTCCATGTTCGAGCGTTAATAGTGCTATCGATTAATTTTCCAAGCTTAAAGGGAAAGTAGATGCGCTACTAGCTTGACCGGCGACGCTCCATGCAACTGGTGTGATCGACAAATTACGAGTGTAAGTAGGTTGTACTCGGTCAGGGTCAGACTTCTCTACGATGCAACGAAAATACCTCGATCGAGCGGGAAGCATCCGCGCATCGGATAAATTCTATTACTCGACTTAGTTAGGATTTGGTAATTTTCAGATTTCATTCTCAAAATCACGTGTAGGCTACAGAACATCCTCAATCTTAAATGACTCAAAAAAACGAACGTCATAAACTCAGATAATTTTGAAATTTCATTCTGAAAATCACCCATAACCTGAAGAACATGCTTCATTTTAAATAATTTAAAAAAACGAACTACATAAACTTGACTTAATTAGGGATTAGCTAATTTTGAGATTTCATTAAGAAAATCATGTGTAGCCTGAAGAACATGCTCCATTTTAAATAATTTAAAAAAACGAACTACATAAACTTGACTTAATTAAGGATTTGGCAATTTTGAGATTTCATTAAGAAAATCATGTGTAGTCTAAAGAACATGCTCCATTTTAAATAATTTAAAAAAACGAACTACATAAACTCGACTTAGTTAAGGATTTGCTAATTTTGAGATTTCATTAAGAAAATCATGTGTAGCCTGAAGAACATGCTCCATTTTAAATAACTTTAAAAAACGAACTACATAAACTTGACTTAGTTAGGGATTTGGTAATTTTGAAATTTCATTAAGAAAATCATGTGCAACCTAAAGAACCTCCTCAATTTTTAATAAATTTAAAAAACAAATTACATAAACTTGACTTAATTAGGGATTTGGTAATTTTGAGTTTTTATTTTAAAAATCATTAATAGCTTGAAGAACATCCTCAATCTTAAACGACTTAAAAAAACGAACTACATAAACTTGACTTAGTTAGGAATTTGGTAATTTTGAGTTTTTATTTTGAAAATCATGTGTAGCTTGAAGAACATCCTCAAGACTTAGTTAGGGATTTGATAATTTTGAACTTCCATTCTGAAAATCATGTGTAACCTAAAAAACATCCTCAATGACTTAAAAAAACGAACTACATAAAACAGTAAATACCATACGAAATATCCTCATATAAATAATCTGTACAACTCTGTAGAGACATCCTTCATGTACATTATTTGTGCAAATTCCTAAATACATAAAACAGGTCACGCCGTATCTCCTACGCGTCCTCTACAATATCCGCACGCGTTTCGTACGGTGCTTTCCGATAGCAAACCGAAGTATTCCTTTCTAACGGTGCGGCACGAGCTTCGTGGAACACTTTTCTTCAAACAGAACTGGAACCGGTAATCGGATTGCTACCAACGGGGCAATATTATCGCAAAATCGCGGTAATCTTTTTAGCCGCAAAACCGCGATCAATATCGCGCTATCCCGGGAGAAGTGCTACCTTTTGCCGGAAACTATGGAACCCAGGGGTCCAACGATGGAACTCCCGTTGACGAGGGAACAAAAAAAAACCGTAGAAAAGAGTTAACGGAGAGGGTAGAAAGGATCGTTAATAAAACCAATTTCTACCCGACGGACCTGAAGCTAATCTAAACCCTATCAAAACTCACGCCTAACACACCTCGTCTAACCTCCATATTTACTCTAACTACTAAGCCAGATTTAACATAATTAATATAGCACATTATTTAACATATTCTCGACTTAACGTTATACCAGGGGTCGGCAACCTTTTGAGTCGGAAGAGTCAAAAATTACAATTTACAAAATTTCAAAGCTTTTAAAGAGCCACAAAATTTTGTCCTGCCAACAAAAAATAGTACTCGCATAAATAAAGTTTTTTAATAAAAAAAAATAATCTATTTTTACATATATAAGTAGTGTTTTTCACAACAAAGTAGATAATATATATATGGCAATGTTAGATAATGAGTTTTATTTTTGTTAAAATAAATAATATTTGCGTATGCAACTGAAGAGCGTGGTAATTCGATGCGTTGCGATTCCAGTGCTTGGTAATTCAATGCGTTGGAATTCCAACGCGTGGTAATTCGATGCGTTGCGATTCCAGCGCTTGGTAATTCAATGCGTTGGAATTCCAGCGCTTGGTAATTCAATGCATTGCAATTCCAGCGTGTGGTAATTCGATGCGTTGGAATTCCTGCGCGTGGTAATTCGATGCGTTGGAATTCCAGCGCTTGGTAATTCAATGCGTTGGAATTCCAACGCGTGGTAATTCGATGCGTTGGAATTCCAACGCGTGGTAATTCAATGCGTTGGAATTCCAGCGCTTGGTAATTCAATGCATTGCAATTCCAGCGTGTGGTAATTCGATGCGTTGGAATTCCAGCGCGTGGTAATTCGATGCGTTGCAATTCCAGCGCATGGTAATTCAATGCATTGCAATTCCAGCGCGTGGTAATTCGATGCATTGCAATTCCAGCGCGTGGTAATTCGATGCATTGCAATTCCAACGCGTGGTAATTCGATGCGTTGGAATTCCAACGCGTGGTAATTCAATGCGTTGGAATTCCAGCGCTTGGTAATTCAATGCATTGCAATTCCAGCGTGTGGTAATTCGATGCGTTGGAATTCCAGCGCGTGGTAATTCGATGCGTTGCAATTCCAGCGCGTGGTAATTCGATGCATTGCAATTCCAACGCGTGGTAATTCGATGCGTTGGAATTCCAACGCGTGGTAATTCAATGCGTTGGAATTCCAGCGCTTGGTAATTCAATGCATTGCAATTCCAGCGTGTGGTAATTCGATGCGTTGGAATTCCAGCGCGTGGTAATTCGATGCGTTGCAATTCCAGCGCATGGTAATTCAATGCATTGCAATTCCAGCACGTGGTAATTCGATGCGTTGGAATTCCAGCGCGTGGTAATTCGATGCGTTGGAATTCCAGCGCGTGGTAATTCGATGCATTGCAATTCCAGCGCGTGGTAATTCGATGCGTTGCGATTCCAGCGCTTGATAATTCAATGCGTTGGAATTCCAGCGCTTGGTAATTCAATGCATTGCAATTCCAGCGCTTGGCAATATTAGATAATGAGTTTTTTTTGATAAAATAAATAATATTTGCGTATGGAACTGAAGAGCCGCAGCTTTACATCCAAAGAGCCGTTTGTGGCTTGCGAGCCGCAGGTTGCCGATCCCTGCGTTATACAGATCTGATTTAACATCTTTTGTTATAAAATTTGTTTTTTTAAACTAAATTATAGTTGGTAATTTTGTGTGTCTTCAACAGAATCTCTTCGCGAATACAACGGCCTTTCGTCGGATCTCTACAAACCATCCAACTACGATAAACTCGCACTGTCGCTCCTCTCGCCTCTTCCTAACGAGCAAGACTTCGCCATCAACGTTTGCACGTTACTTTCCAACGAAGGCAAACACATTTTACGTCTCGATAAGTATCCCCGGCTGGTGAACATTCTTCTCGCTCACGCGGGCGTCTTCGACTCACCGGACACCCGGCAACTCTTCATCGAGGTCTACTCCCGCGTAAGGAATTACTCGATCAACTCCTTCTGGTCGGATGTTCTCGACTCTCAGGACGTGATAGACCTGACGAACGAGAGGGCGTTCATGAAGAAACCCACTGGCAGCCCGCAGACGTTTTCCAGGCGGAAAATCTTGGAGAAAGAGAAGCAGAACAAAAGCATCGCCGCTGCGGCCGCGGAGAACGATGAGGCTTCTACGTCCATGGAAGTCGATGGGGTAATATTTCCTTCTTAATACTCTTCAATTATTAATAAGTAATGACCGTATTAACAAAAATTAATTATGAAATAATCTAACATTGCAGGTACCTCAAGATTGTCCAAGACTAGATCCAGCAGGGTCCCATCAGGATGACAATTTGAAAGATCAGAACCAAAACTCCATAAAGTTCGAAGAAGAGGATAAAGACTTGTTTTGTGTTGGTCGGACTCTGGGAACGCAAGATCCCTACGGCCAACGAGTGTTGCAGATAGCATCTATTTTGCGGAATCTAAGTTTTACACCCGAGAACGCAGCTGTATTAGGGAGGAATCGATGTTTCTTGAGATTCGTATTATTATGCGTGAGAGCAAGGTGGAGCAATTTGCATCAGCTTGGTTTTGACATACTAGGAAACATAGCGAATGAAATAATCTTAAAAGAGGCTGGTGAGAGGATAACAGATGTTGTGTTGTCATGTGTGGCAAAGGGAATTGAATCCCAGGACAGGTTTATTGTTATATCCTGCTTGGAGGTGCTTAATAAAATTAGCCAACAAGACAGTAATGAAGAGATTGTTACATTTGGATTAGAGGACAATGTATATGAACTTATATGCAGGTGAATTTTTTGTTATAACTTTCTTCGCGTTCGATGATATCACTATGCCATTGTAGTAGTTTCTGAAGAGCATGTTCGTAAATACTTTCTGACATACAAGGTTTCAGAAAAATCCTTCTGCATTATGTTTATTTACATGTACATCTTGTAATCGGCTCCTGAAAAAATATTCAGTATCAGAAATGTAAAAGATGTATTACGATTTGTATATTGCAATATATTGGTAGATAATCATACTGTGGAGGATTTTATTAATGCAATGGATTATTGACGAAGAATGTATGCAACGTGGTGCAAATTGTTTTAAAAAAATTCGTATATCTGTTTGCAGGTTTTTAGCTTTGAACGACATAGCCCTTTTAGTGTATACCTTGGAATGTTTGTACGCTTTGACTTCTTTGGGTGAAAGGCCATGTACTAGCGTCGCGCGGGTACGCGGAGCTATTGACACATTAGTCGCCCTTGTTACTGTAGAAGCGCAGAGTTATGGACCGAAGGCTTGTATTTTGATGAGGGTAATCGAAACAGTGTCCACTGTAGCTGTACCACCGAGTACTACTCAAAACTCTCCGGTCACCGCTGCCGCGCCAGCTGCAACGGTGGCCTCGTCCGTACCAACCACTCCAGCTACAGTTACCGCAACACCAGCTCCCGTTAGTCCGGCACCTTCGCGACCGACGACTCCAGCTGCAACGACAACGAAGTCTACTACGCACAGTATGTCCAAAAGTATAACCGACTTTTTATAACGTTAATTAAGGAAGACCAACATTATTACTTTTTTCAAAGTGCACTGTGTTTTTATTATAACGTACATGTTACACGTACAGCATCCTTTCTTCTTAAGCAAACAGTGCACTTTTTAAGCAGCTACAGCGTTGATGCTCCTTAATGTAAGATGGCGTATTTTCGAGTGATCGAATGTAACACTTGTTTAAATATCTTTTTATAGAAGCAGTGGAGACAAATAATTCGATTCAGCAACACGCGCACCAACAAATCATCCAGGAGAACGAGCAGTTTGCTTTAAGTTGGTTAAGAGCTACTTTTGAACCCGCAGCGGGTGTGCGTATAGAGCAGGAAGAATTGTATAAGAAATATCTGGGTTGCTGCACAAAAATTGGTAGGAGAGGCGTAATTGCACCGCTTCACTTTCCAAGATGCGTTAGGTGATTATTGTTGTTTAGTGATTTCAGGAATTGTATGAAGTTGCTATTAGTCTATCGAAAGAAATTCGTTCGCAGATCTGTATTTGGTGGAAACGTCGGACCGAGTCCATTGAAAGGCGAAACAAGTGGTACTCAGTATTATGATGGAATCCGAGTACGGGCCACACCTCCCCAAGTAACTTATCCGAGCCAAACTGCAGTTGGGACTAACACAGCTCCAATTACAGCAGTCAACGCAACGCCAGTAAAGGTGCTTCCCGTACAACAGCGTACAATCAAGAGTATAAGTCCTGCTCCTGATAGCACGGCCCTAGACAATCCTGCATCTGGGCCTCCAAGAACTCCTGCCCCAGCATCACCTATCCTAAAAGCCCAATTATCTGCCCCACCAAAACCACCCTCCAACACCACAAACACTGTAAATCAATCCCAAAATCCAGTCACCAAGGTTGATTCTAAAAGTCAGGTGGGTCCAAAATCCTAGCTTTCTACCATTCTCTCTACCATTCATGACCTTGGTTCTTATTTTGGTTATGGTTTCACTACGCTGTTATAATATGGGCTTTCCTTAACAAAGTTACATTTTGCATGCCTCGAATCCTGTGTATCCCATCGCTACATCTGCATGCAGATAAGTAGATGTACAAATGGTGAAGTCCAGGTTATCGAAACAAAATGTTCGTTGTGAATTTCATCATAGACTTTTTCGTATTCTTACAAGTCTCTGCAATTCGTTTCAGACGAATGTTAATTCTCTTTCGTTTCGTATAAACGGGACTTAACTGTAAATTGATTGTACATAATTAAAGATACAAAATTTATGAGATATAAACAATGATGTACGAACATTAATTTAAGAACGAATAATCATTTTATATGTTCATATTCATAGAATTTGCTTAGTATTTTAATTTTATTGTATCTTATATGTTAGGCTATTTGATTACTGCATGATTAAAGTAGATTCTTCATTTCTTGAATACGTATTACTTGGAATACTTTCTGTGCAACTGAAATCTGTATCTATCATAGTGTAATATGATATTACTATCTTATATTCTTATAACAACTATACTTTTTGTTTTTGATGCAGCTAATTTCATTTGTTTTATTTGATTCGTATCATGCTTAATAATAAACATAGTGCTATTACGAGAATGTGTTTAACTATTATACCTTATCAGTTTCATGAGAAGTAGAATCAGTTATCTAGTTTCATTTATAAATTAACCATACTTCTAAAACAAGGTTCAACTTTTTTTTGCATTACAAATACTTAGAAATTGATGTATTATTGTGTGACATGTTCAACAGAAAATGATCATAATTGCAAACATTTTAACATACATTGTTATAATATCATAGCGTTTAATTTTCTTTTCTGTAATTTGTAATTGAAAATAAGCAAATAAACATTTTCACTATTAAACAAAATATGTTATAAAAATATCATAATTACATTATCGCTACTGTTAAATAGGTGTCAGTATCGCATCCTCATTTGAGCCAAGCGTTGCTGTGTAGTGGTACACAAACACAGACACCGCAGCAGCAGCAGCAACAGTTGCAACAGCAACCGTCACAGTTACAACCGCAACACCAGCCTCAACAACCGCAGCAAGTACAACAACAGTCGCAAGCTGTCCAGGTAGTTGCAAAAGAAGATAATCGAAGTGGTACCACGTCCAGTTCCATAATAAAAAGCCTTCTGGCTACTAAGGTAACGGTCAGCAGCGACTGCATGCCCAGTACTGCTGCGACTTGTGTGTCTACCCCTACTGCCTGTGTAACAAACACTACTGCTAGCATCGCATCCAGCATCAGTGCCAACCAGCTAATAACCAGCAACCAGGTATCATTGTTGTATATTAACAATGAAAGTAGTACCTTTTTATAGCTGTAAGATGTTGATATGAAACTTTGACTATAATTTTGTCTAGTGAAATATGTTGAACAAATATATTTGCACAAGACATACATTATCATTATAGAAGATCCACTTTACAGGATAAGATCACTTTTGGAATCATACTTAGCGAATGTATGTTTTAATGATGTTGATTTTGAAATGTTTTTTTGTTTGCGTTTGAAGTAGATATAAATATTATCTTTTTGTTATGCTGTTTATTTTCAACTAGGAATTACAATGAAAGTGTTCTTTATTATTTTACTTGTGTACATTCCTAGTTAAAATTTATATAATACTTAACAAGATGATTATTTTTTAATTAAATAAAGTAATAAGATTTTGAACTGCACTAACAAAAGCATGGTTTTCGAGATTGAGATTATCTTCCTTCAGTGAAAAGTGAATTTGTAAAATGCGTAATAGGTATACTTTTTAAACGTAGTCGTATTGTCTTGTAGGTTGCCCAACGCCAACAGCAACAGAGGTTACTACAACAGCAATTAATCAACGTATCGCAACTTCCTGTGACAACAGCTTCTTCAACGATACTCCCAAAGACTCCTGTCAACTCGAAACAAAAACCAGCTATTACACCCATTCCTGCCAAAAAGATACAAAGGCTTAACGGAGCCAAATTTATTATGACTAATAATTGTGACAAGGTATGATGTACGTTCTTATGATTAGGGTAAACTATACTAATCTTGACACACCCAATTTTAACAAGGACTCACTTGGATGAAATGTTCAGTATTATCTTTTTCATTACTAAAATTGATAAAAGATGTAGTGGAGTATTTGAAATGGAGGTGGCAGTTATCGTATAGTTCATCCTAGTTATTAAATGTGCATTCTAAAGTCTGCAACATAGTATTTTGTGTTTTCCAGACTGACGTAAGTGATAATGAAAATGTCAACCAAATAGCAACATCGACAACCTCTTCCATTGTGGTTTTAAATTCGACGGAAAATCACATATCTTCAACCATCAAAGTATGTCGGCCTCCAACTACAACTGTAACTACAGCAAATAAAACAAATCAGCGTTCTACGTGTACGTCCATTGCCGAAGATTCGGATTCGACAAATAACTCTTTGGCATCTAGTAGTGGTATAGGTGGTAGTAGGGACTGTTCTGGTGTTGGCGTAGAGGAAGATAACTCGTTAACAAGTTTCGAAGGAATCCTTTTGAACGGTGCACCAAGTAACATGGACATTGATGCCCAGGACGATGGCTCCTCGAAAGATTCGTCCAGTGTAATTTCTAAAGAGAAACCTTTGCAGAGTATGATGCTTGCAGATTTGTTAGAGAGGAAAGTCGACAAGGAACCCATTTTGAACGGGGTTTTAGGAAAGAATTCGATCAACGAGAAAGAAATGGATCTAGTAGAAAACCACATTAAGAAAGTACTCAAAGAATCTCCTACCGACATTAAAGTGAAAACTGAAGTAGAGGAAAGTAACGTTGTACAAACAGAAGTGTCCGAGGACACCTTAATAGAAGCACCAAGAGGGATTAAACGTGCCGCTAGCGAATCCGACGAAGTGGATGTTAAAAAACTGAAGTATTCGAACGGCACGATGTCCCCGGATCCTGCTGTTGATTCGACAACAGCTGAATCCACCGTCTCGAGCATAAAATCTGAGGAACAAGACGATGACAAGGATAGTGAAAAGGCAACTGTGTCCTCCACTGCCGCAAACCTTTATGCTGCTTTAGCTGCGGATTGTATAGAAGATGAAACGGATCTTGAGGAAAATATCACTGTAAATGCTAGTACAGGAACATCTCCTGTAGTAAAAGAAGAACCTCATATATTTGTAAATCAAATGAACCAACAACAGCAGCAACTTCAACAGCAGCAGCAAAAACAGCAGCAACAACAATTACAATTACAGCAGCAGCTGCAACAACAACAACAACAGCAGCAGCAGCAACAACAACAGCAGCAGCAGCAGCAACAACAACAGCAACAGCAGCAGCAACAACAACAACAGCAGCAGCAGCAGCAACAACAGCATCATCATCACCACCATCACCATCACCATCATCATCATCAAATTCAACAACAGCACCAACAACAATCACAACCACAACAACAACAACCTCAACAGCACCAACAACTCATCGTAGCAGCTCCTAGACAAATAGTAGTACAACAAACGATTCAACCAAATAATCAAGTCATTATACCAGCTGCGCAAATGAAGGGAAGGCAGCCACAAGCCCAGCCACAGGTTTTGCTGCAGCAAGGAGCTGGAGGTCAATTACAGTACGTCGTTTCCGGTGGTGTTCCTGGCCAAAATTACGTTTTAGCTCAACCACAAACGACGTTGGTTCAAGGTCAAGCGCAGACGGTTTTAGTGGCCCAAACGACCCAGCAACAAGGAACGGGTGCAAAAACAATAATCATTTTGCAACCTCAAGCAGCTGCCCAACCGACGCAGCAGAAAATGGTGGCAGTAACGCCTCAAGGACAGCAAGTTGTCGTAACGCAAGTTTCACGACCCATCTTGCAGAGTCCCGCCCTTGGCAACATACCTCCGCCGCTTGTTCCAACGTCTGGCACAATTCCACAAACTTCCATTATAGTGAACAGTTCTGTAGCACAAACAAACCCGAATACAGTGACTGTTACGATCCCTGCGATGGCTCAACAAACACCAGTATCCACCAGCGTGCCATCAAGAGTAGTTACACCTACACCAGCCTCAACTCCACCACCCACCAGACCCACTACACCGCATCAAGCAGCTGCCACGCACGGATTGCCGACGAAACAACCTGCAAAAATAATGAAGACTGTTAGTTCCTCAACCTCTACGGAGCCAGAATCTAAACCGTCGACGAGTCAAAATCAACCGGAAAAGACGATTACGATAAAGATCGATCCGAATGCTTATTTGTGCGAATGGCGAGGTTGTCTAAGGTAATTTCATAATCTAACAATGAGAATTGACAGTGATATAACTAAGATCTGTGAGAGTATGACACGGTTAGCGGTAATATAATTATAAATAATTTTTATAGGCAATTTAAAACACCGCACGAAGTGTACCTCCATGTGTGCGAAGCACATTGTCCAACTGGGGGAGAGGAAACGTTATGTCTATGGGCAAGCTGCGATGCCTTGAAAAGGCGCAGATTTTCATTAATGACACATTTGTACGATAGGCATTGTAACGCGGATGTGAGTATACTTACACTTGTTTTTTGAAATGTTTAGCATGCTTTACATGATCGCGTTATCGAATGTTTCCACAGACTATGTCGATGAGAAGGAAACAGTTGACGGTAACCGGGAAAACGGAAGTTTCCACATCGACGCCACCAACTCCTCATCACCCTGGATATGCACCGAATGCAGCATTCCACGCGATTAAACGGCATGCTTTGGAATTCGTAAATCCAAAGGAGTTAATGGTGGGTAGTTTGATAAAGTTGCAAAGTGATGCAATACAGTTACAAAACGAGGTTGTAAATTTAGTAAAGCGAAACAAACATAAAGCACTTCTCTGTTATGGTGGTAACATGTCAGTAAAAAATTTGACACGAAATAACAAAGAACTTAGTATAATGCATCGATATTCCGAAGAATTCTTTATAATCCCTAACGGTTCATAGAGTCTATTGAGTTTTGTTAATATAATGAAATTTCTTATTCTCTTGGCAAAGCAGCAAAGGCCAACCAAGCCCGCTGCAGCCACCTCAAGCTCTTCTTCCCCCAGACCAGGGCAAAATCCTCCACCAGAACAGGTAAAAACGTGTTGAAAATTGAGAAAAGGGTTTCACGATTCACAGCCACAGCCCTCGTGTGCTGTTCCTGCCGTTATTTTTTTGCGCTTTATTTTCTTTTGTTTTCGCACCATGCTATGGTTTTTTGTTTCAATATATATTATATATATTTTAGCATGGACATCATTATATTTTCATTTCGTAGCTAGCGTCACTGTAATTTATGTGTTTACGCAGTTGAAGTGTATTATTTTTTCGTGACGAACAGGGTGTTGGTATGTTTGTTTTTACGCAACATAATGTAGACGTATTTGTTATGCTTACGACCTATAAGAAAATCATTTCTGACGTTAATCAATGACGCAAGACTTTAACTCATTCAGAAAACTTTGTGATTGCAAGTATATGTTTGTCCTAAACAAAGTAAAGTACGAAAATTAACATACTTACAGCGCTGCAAATTGAAACATGGTCATTTTTACTCGTAATTTATATTTTTGTGCGATACGTTTTTATAAGTATGAAAAAGTACTTTTTCCTGTTATTCGACATCAGATTGTATTTGTTTGACATTGACACCATTTTGTTTTCATGACACTGTATTTCACTAATGTTCAGAGCTGTTTTGCAACTAATTCAAATATCATGTTTGTTCTAGCATTAAGTGAAATGTGACTAGATGTTTATATATTTTTATTTTTGTAGACAATCATAAAAATAACGTTTCGTGTTTTTTAATATATTATTTTCTCTTGTTTTAACAGGATGACAACGAAGGTCCAGTGACTAAAAGTATTCGTTTGACAGCCGCTCTTATTCTCAGAAACCTAGTCATATATTCAACACATGGCAGAAGGTAAAATTTATTTAACAATGCAGAAGGTTTAGGCAACCCTTCTAATATTGTCTCTTCTCTTCTTTCTGAAAGAAAAAATTGATTATAATTAATTGTGGCAATTAATTTTTTTTAGGCATCTCAGAGCGTACGAACCACATTTGGCAGGTGTCGCGTTGAGTAATGTTGAATCGTCGAGAACAATCGCACAAGTTCTATACGATATGAACGATCAAAGTAACAGTAACCATAGGTGACCTCTTGAACCAGGCCTCTAAACAAGCTCTTTCACGTTGCGAGCAGCGATCAATTTTAAATTTTAGTGTAAAGTGAGAGGAAAAAGTATATGATGCATAAGGTGGAAATTTGCAATTTCATTGCAAATAAGTGTGTTTGTGCGTAATAAAGGAAACGAGGAAAAACGGAAGAACGGTCAAGAAGATGTACTAGAAGAGGATACGGCAATGTTCCATATTATTAAAAAGAGGCCTATAAACTTACTAGGCAATCAACTGATTTGCCGACTTAGATTATAATAATGTACTGTAAAACTAGTAACACAAACGAAAGACAGTAGTTGGAAGTGATGCAGAATCAGTGATAAACAAACAAACAAAAGAAAAAAACAACAAAAAACGAGATAATATTTCAAATTTAATATTAATATTTATTTTCTCAACAAGAAGCGGAAGAAATGTTTTTAGTAATCGTGTACAAAAAATGTGCGAAGAAAATACTTTATGGACGTTATAGTTAATTACAAACAATATTATATTATTATTATTATATTATATTATATTATTATTAATTATTATTAATATTATTATTGTATGTTTTTCATAAGTCACCAAGAAAACCTAGAATGTAAAGAAACCTTTTTATGAAATGTATTTGTTAGGAATTTATCATTTGCTTATAATTGCATATTGCAATTACATGGCTATATTATCGTCTCTCTTTGTTTTATTATCGATTAATCTTATTGTCTGACGTTAACAAGGCATCGCACATAAAGTACGCTCGGTTGTAACGGAGGCTTCCTTTGGATAGGAACGACTATAGGAGAAAGAGCCTTCCACCACCTACGTTTCATTTTGGAAATTCAAGCAAGTAAATTTGGAAACTTTCAAATTTTTTAAACCCCAATTTTCACAACTAGAAATTCTCAAAACTATAATTAGATAATCCTTGTAATTTGCTAAATTGGAAATGTGTAACCAAATGGATGGAGCTTCCTTTCCCTATATTGCCATTTTCTCGAAGAGGAAGTCTATCGTGTTCGCCAGTGTATGTAACGTTGGCATAAACGGCTCGGTTCATCGTAAATCTAAGAACTTCTTCTGCTTTAGATCGGATTTAGGTGAAATTACAAAAAGAATTACTAACCATTTTCGACTTCAGTAATATTCTCGGATATGTATAGATAACTTTTATACTTTTTCGGTAAATCGAGCATCTCGGGTTGAATTACAATCGCAATTACATTGTCATTTGCAAGATAACATAGTCCGTTTTCGCGCGAATCACAAATGGTATTTTGAGAAACGACGAAGCATCCATAAAACTATGCACTTCGATTTGGATCAAAGATCAATTATCGCTTCCGAGTTATCTGTGTATTATAATGATACAGGTGTAAGTATATTTATACTTCAAATTAGAAAGGCCTAAATGTTCTTAAAGTCAGTCTTTTTCAAATTTTCAGCACTAAAAGGGGAGGGAGAGAGACAGAGCAGAAACTAAAAGAAGCACTTTCCAAGGCAACTATTTCCATTGATTCCAATCTTCTTTTTTTCCCATTTTCAAATAAATATAAAAAGCTTGAAACGTAGAGCTACAGTGGAGTCTCGCTATATGGCTCTTATACAGTAACAAACTACATGAATTTTTACTCACACTGACGAGCACTGTACAATTCCTTACAAAAAATGGCGACATAGAGGACAAAGCTACCACTTCTTAATTTTTAGAAATTTGAGAATTTCAAAAGTTTAATTGCCCACTCCCCAATATTTCTCCATATAGCGAAACCGCACTGTAACTAAAGGAATGTCAAAATTGTAATAAATTTTTAATACCTATTCTGTTTCTGGAACTACTTTATAATGTGATGCTTCTGTAAATTTTTTGAAAAACCAAATTAGGATTAAGTGATCTTGTTGACCGTAGTGGCAAAATTCTTCTCATCACTTTGTTTTGATATGAATTCTGAGTTTGACTTCTTTGTATGATACGTAGGCTGTACAAAAAGAGGCAATGAGAAAAGGAAACATACCATGGAATGGTAATCTCAGTTGAAACGAAAAGTTACTAAATTTTACTTACGATTAATTCTTCGTTGGTACCTGCATTGGCGTAATTAGAAGATATTTTTTCCGGGGTGGGTTAAGCCCCTTAACTTTACTGACAGTGTCGACACCTCGCACCTACCAAAGTTTGGAGAATTTTTAAAAAAATTGGGAATTTCGTAATTTGAAATTTAAAAGTTTGTAATATAGGGTATACGTGGTATGCTATATCCTACTTCCCTTACGCGAAAAGGACCAAACCCACCATGGTAGCTATCTAATTACGCCAATTGGAACCTATTGTAATTATAACTCGAGTGAACGGATCTCTTTGTTTGATTTCGTGAGCGATTAAAAATTGAAACATTATCGGATGTTAACTTCGGAAAAATAAATTGCATTTATACGTGTGTCGAGCATGACCACGACTTTAAAAGTTAAGACCGTATTAGAATAATGAAAAGGCGGGAAAAAAGGTATATATATGTAATGTAATTATAAATATTTGTACATAATACATGTGTATTTCATTCATCATGTTACGAGCTCTGTGTAAATTTCTTCAAGGTGTAAGATTAAATGTTTGGCGAAGCGAAGTAGGAAGAAAAAATCTGTATTATATTAGGTTACGACAAAACATAGGAGTTGCAAGGGTACGACAATTTTGTAATTATCGAATTGATACCAGACCGATGCTAAAATGGCTGGCACCGATTTAAATCACGATGAAAGCTGATATTTAACATCGTAAATTGCGAAACAATGAAATATGTGCGAGCCTCTGTTATGTATTTTATATATAGATTATATATAAATTTGAAAATATATATATAAAATACATAAATACACAAATATAAATATATATATAAATATACATAAATCAAATTGGAATAGCTGAACGTTTAGAAGAGAAATCTTATGAGAGGCTTTTTATTTTTATTATTTGTAATTACCTAGTTTACATGTTCACCGTTTCGTACGATCATCGAGATCATAACATATGTGTAAAAGAATAAAAGGATGATATAATAAATTACTAAATGCAAAAGGAGACATTTAAAATTAAACGTATGAGTTTAATTTGAAAACTTATTTTTTTTGTGACAAGTTTGAACAAATCTCTTAATATACCTGATATGAAATCAAGTAGCAAAATTTTCCTGTATCAAAAATTTCAAGATCTCAAGATCACAAGGCCCTAAGTTAACAAACTACAAATTTAAAAATCCTAGAACATTAATATCCCAAAATATGTAGTCTGCCTCCAACTCCAAATTCTGAATCTTAATACATAAAATAATTTATAGCTATGATATTTATTTGACACTGGTACAATATAACATCCTACAGTTAATTTTGTATAATTAAATTACAGCTTTATTCATTTAGCAAGTAAAGTATAAAAATAATACAATATATTACCGTATACAACAAAGTACTTAATACAGTCTTATAATTAGTAGTAGTACAGTCTTACAATTTGTTAGTTTAAAATTTATATTTTCAATTTATACCTATAAATAATTCTTAAAATTTTATAGTCAATTTTAAAACTAATGTTCAAAACGTTGATATGTACTTACAACGATATAAAATTATAATTCAAGTCATACTTGATTACAAATGCTAGAATTGAATTGAAAATTACTATCTTATAACAGGCTTATTTTAACTTAACAAACCTTTGGAATTTTGCAAGTTAATTTGAATACGAATTTTCTTTTACATTTACGTGTTAACTCAATATGCAAGCATCCCCTCTTGGCCTCTTTTCTTCGGTTACATTATCCACCCTACTTTTGGTGCTAATAGAAATACGAGAAACCGAGGTGGCTGTGGTAATGTGTAAGTTAGATGACTGTGTACAGACAGTCACCGAATCTGTTAATTGGTTTTCATTTTCTAATTGCTTCGGAGAATATTCGTGCTTATTTTGATTAGAATAGATATTTTCTTCGATTCTACATTTAGTAGGTTTTGATTGTTTGAACACAACAGGTATCTGCATTTTTCGCTTGGACTTACATTTAACCAACCTTTGATGACACGAGATACATGAATTAGTAATGCACTTTGGTCTAAAATTTATAAGCTCCGACTTCTTATATTTAGATTTTAAACATTTGTTGCTTATGCTCTTAGCTAAAAGTAACATCATAATAGCTTTTTCCTCGTAAGTCAAAGATTCTTGTTCATCACATACATCTATCGAATTTTTCACTTTTATGGAATCCAATATTAATTTATCTATCATAGCCTTGTCCATTCGTTGTGTTAAGTTCTTCTTACCAGCAATACAATTTTGAATACAACCATCGTTTTTATTATCGGATACGTTTACCCCTTCATTACATATACAACCTGAAAGAGGTCTACAATTCAAAGGATCAATAATATGAAAAGATCTTATGCACTGGACTTTTACATGTTGTGTTGTTTTAGTATCATCTTGACGTTTAATTTGATCATCTACATTAACATTACAGTTTTCCATTTTACAATTTTTACTTCCTTGCTTTTCCTCTTTTTGATATTTGTTCTTTTCTTCTATTTGTTCTATAGTATATTGTCCACAGTTTACATAATCTTTTGATGGTTCCTGTATACAGATATTTCTTTTCTCAGGATTCTGTGTAATTGTATCTCTTTGTTGTCTAGTAGTATAAATGTCTTGACTATATTTAAGATTCATAGCATATTCAACACTTGGTACACATTTTTCAATTGTCTTCTTCTTAATCTTTATATTTTTATCAATGATTGTCAACTGCTCTTCTAAAGTTTTCGTATATTCTTTAATTTCCTGTAACATTTTCATGCAGTCTAGAGTCATCAACTCTGATGGTTTTACAGAATTATGTTTACATTCTAATAGTGCAACCTCATATCTTCCATCAGAGTAGTTGCAATCCATATTTTTGCATCTCACTTCTTGATAGTGGCAATCTCGAGAATATTGTTTAGTGCTACTTTTATCTTGCAATTTTTTTATTTTATTGGACATATCTTGCAATGTATCCAAAGCAGTATCAATTGTTTTCATGCAATTGTTCTCTTCATTGCAGCAATCAGTATTTGCAAATTTCACTAAAGTATTTGTTGTAACATCATTTGTACATTTTATATCTGTACATGTTTTTTTGTGCTTTTTCTCTTTAATTTGATTGCAAGTTCTTTCTTCCAGTGAGATATGTTTACCGCAATTATTCTCAGAGATATTGCACACTCTATTAGTACAAACACTATTTTCAATTTTATTATTATCAATCAAATTTTTAGAGATGTACGGTATTCTATTAGTACAAATAGAATATTTATAATCTGTAGAACATAATGAATTTTCAATCTTCTGAAATTTAGAATTGATGAATGCATTTATAGATTTTGAGTTTAAATCTGTATTTCCAAAAGTCATCAAATTTTGCAAAAGTGATTTATTATTTTCTCCCGGAACATCAGACAAATTCTTCCATGACACTTTTTTAGACGATTTCAAATTGCTTTTAACATCAAAATTTGTTTCAATTTTATCATTCTGACCTATTTTCTCTAAAACTGTGCTGTTAATCTCCGAGGATATTGGTTTGCTGTCAGTTGTATCATTGAATATTTTTGTAGAATAAAAGGGGTAACGCAAAAATCGTCTTCCATATTCAATTTGTGGTATGCTAGTAGAAGTTGATCGCTCAATATCTTGATTATGTTGCGCTCCATTTCGTACACCTAATTGTGACACATCCAAATTATTTTCTACATCAAAGGCAGTGTGATTGTTAAGTGAACTAAACTGCATGTCTGGTCTTCCCAACTTCGCTTCATATTTCATTCTAACTGTTTGTAAGACGTTAAAATGATTGTCTGCATTAAAGCAGATGGAATGATTTTTTTTATTGGACAAATCTAACTCTGACATATTTGTTCGAGTTAAATACTCTCTACTCTGAGGCACTGATTTATGTTCATTTTGTGCATCTTCTTTTTGCACGTAGTTGTACTGATTGGAATGTAATTTACAATCTGAACGTAATGTTATATTAATGCAAGGTACATCACGCTGAATTTCTTTTGGACGATCATTACATCTGCTGTTACTCTTCGTATTCGAACATCCAAAACGTGACATTGCATTGCAAATCGTTTTCATCCTGTTACTTTCATCATGCTCTTCATATTTTTCGTTCTGAAAATATCTGTTGATCAGAGCACGTTAAACGATACTTTATATAACCACATTTAAATCTATGTTAAAACTGTCTGGTGTGGAATTTAAAGACCTGTGAACAAAAGAATAATAAAAATAAGATTACGATTTGGTAAATGCAGCTACCAAATTAAACGTCGAAGTTTGACGATTGTGTTACGCTCAAATTTATTAATTATTTCATATTAAAAAATTGTGTATTATAATTGCTAATTGAACCACCACAAAACACGTACAAAGCAATTGGTTACACAATCACAGAACTTTTCAGTGCTTGTTGGAGTTTTCAGATTTATTCTGTCTTGAGACATCTGCTTCGTTACTCGAGATACAAGGCACGAATGACAATTTGTTGGACGATGAATCGTTTAAAGATTTTCTGGAGGGTAAACACTTGCAATCCAAAGGGAAAGAATTTCGCTTGTTTACTGATTGCGCAGGACTAAGTATACGGGAATGTTTGGGAATCGCGGTGTAAGGTTTCTTCAGCCAGTCTACTATTTGCCTGGCAGTTTTCATTTCTTTTTAATAAAATGGATACTGAAGTATAAAGTACTGCAGAGATGGACAGTACAAGGGAGGTTTGTACGAATGAAAAATTATATCATATACAAAAAAAAGGAGTTCTTGTTAAATCCACCTCGGCATTAAAAATCTGTTTATATTTTACTAAATATTTATCTACCTTTGCGTCGTAAATCCTGTATCATTTGAATTACAAGGGATTTGGTTATTAGGAGGTGGAGTTTGGACGAGTGAATCAGGAAGACCTTCTGAGAGTCTAAAACAAACATACAACATATAAAATCTAAACAGCTACTGCTACCATGTCTACTGATTTTATACATCAACAAGTTTGAGCTGTAATTAATAAAAGTTCTCATAAAACATACCTGCGAGTTTCTTCTTCTTTCCTTGCACGATCAAATCTCTCATTTGTAACTTGTCTACGCAGTTCACTGATCTGCTTACAATACTCTGCAGCTTGAGTTTGATATTGCCTTAGCTTTCCCGATTCCGACGATCTACAATATTATATACACATGAAATACACCTTACAATAACTCAACATGAAACTCAATTGTTTCTTACAGTTTACTTTGCAGCTCAGACATCTTTTGTCTCAATCTAGACATCTCATTTTGGAGCTCCTGATTGTTAGCCTGCACGCTTATAGATTCTTGCCGCGCTTGATCCAAAAGCATCTCTAACCGTTCGACTGTCGCGCGATCTCTACTCATCTGATCTTGAATTACAGTCTGCTCCGCTTTCAATTTAGCGATTTGCATATCGTACTAAATGAAATTCGATACCGATTATTCTATCCATCCGCATATTCTATATGTACAATTAATGGAAGTCATCCTATCAGCTTAGAATTACCTGCGCCTTGAGTGCGTCTTTATCATCCAGCTGTAGCATCAGCGTATCTTTTTGCTGATCCAATTTTACACACAAATCTCTCACAGCATTCAAATCAGCTTCAGTTCTGCGCCTTTGTTCTCCTTGTTGGCGCAGCTGTGTTTCCATGCTTGCAACATTTTGAGTTAATTCGCTAATCTACAAAATTGAAACGGGAACAGATATAGACATTTACGGATATAGAGATCCATAAGGTCTTGAGATAAATAACACCTGTGTTTCATAGCCTCTGATCAGAGTATCCTTATCAGCCAATTGCCTCTCTAAATCTAACAGTCTATCCCTAGCTGACTGTAGTGCTCCTCTTGCTTCAGCAGCTTCAGACTCCAAGCTGTGGTTGTTATTTTCCAGAACTGTTGCTTCTAAACTTAAACTTCTGAAGTGATTCAACATTTCGGTTCTTTCACTCTCCTATAAGTATATAAACAGTATTAATTTACTTTTAATTTTTACTTATTTCACAAAGCACCACTAAAATTTAGTAAAACCACCTTTCGGTTGAGAAGCTCCTCGGCTCGACGGACCTCGCCAACGTAAGTTTGAAGTTGCCGCTTCAAATCCGAGCATTCGGCGCGAGATGCATCCAGTTCGCGCTGCAAATTTCTTACTTCGCAAGTAACCGCAGCCAAATCATCCTGTATCCGTTGATTTTCCTGAATGGCATTTTCCCGATCGTAACTGGACGTTTGTAATTGCCGTTGAAGATTCTCTACCTCCAGCTGCGACATTCTCAATTGCCTACCTTGCTCAGCACTCTGATCGACAGTTATTCTGCAAAAGAAATGAAGATCTTATTTCAGCAACTAAATTTTCAAAAGAAAAGTATGACAAAATCGTTTTAACCTCATTTTTGGATACGAAGTTTGCATTAATCATGTTTTTTTGTTAAACCTACTGTACTGTCATCATTACTTCATAGTATTAATATTAAATTCGTGTCTATTCGATTATGCGAATCGCACGCATATCCCTCGATGGCGCAAGTATCGTTCTCGAAAGAGGACAAGGGCGGCGCGATGAATTAGGCGTCTATCGTGACGAGAGTTGCTTCATTCTTTCTCGAAAATATTTACGTGGCCAGATTTCGTTTCGCTTGTGGATCACGTAGCCTTCGAAACGACTTTATTAGGTACTACGAACTACATACGTAGGACAGAAATCGTAGAAAGTCGATGACAAATTAAAACGTGCAATGTTTCATGTATCGTGTTATAGTAAGTGTAATTTTATCTACAAAGATTTATGATATTAATAAAAATTAATTATATAAACCATGTATTCTATTGTACGCATAAATTTAGCGTAATCCAAAGTGTGACATTTCGGATGACACTAGTTATTTGTTCGAGCAATCGATCATCGATCGAACATGTTTCGATCACGCGTCTGCGCATTACGTAAGCGTAGACGCACGCAGGCGCATAGTCGTCGCAATTTGAAAAGAAAAAAGTCCAGACAACCTGGACACCGAACGGCTTTCTCTCATCTTATGATCCTTCCTTGATGCTACCAGCTTCCTTCGATGGTTCGTATCTATGCAATACTACCTTTTTCTCCATACGAAAGTGAAAATAACCTTAAGAAATTCGCAATATTCGCAAGCATTCGACACGCATGAGTCGTAAACACGTTGCGAGCACGTCCATTAGTTAACGTAATTTGAAATTCAATGATGGTATTTCTCGAAGGGAAATGATTTTCCTAAATATTCTGTTATATGTTCTTATCCATTTCACATCATTTTCCCGAAGAATCAACTGTAATTATTTTTCAGAATATTTGACAACTGCCGTGACACGTGGTGTTACAAGTAGCACGATGATTAAATAATCGATTACAGCTGTAAGATAACGAAGACTGGAATTGTGTCACGGACTTCACGAAGAAAATTACGATGAGAAGAATGCTTCTTTCAAATTCAATATAATAAATTGCATTGCAATATGAATGAATTTCCACTACGAAGACTGTTACGTCAAATGACCAAAAATGACTTCATTCAAAAATGGCGCGAAGTTTGAATAAATTTGATAACAGATTATGGAATAACTATGATTTATTAAGGGATGTAAGATCTAGATTTCCAAGTCTAATACACGTTTAAATCTAAAATGTTCACGTTGATTTTATGAGCAATAAATAATTCAAAGGTCCACTTTTATTAGATCTGGAAAGAGGCATGCTTAAGAAGAAGGGAAAGCAAATACCATAATGTACTTCCTTCATCCGAGTATACATTTTTATACGTCTATAAATATCCATAAAATAATCGCGGAAGTTCTTCAGTATTAATGATGATAAAATTGTACGGATTTTCCAATACTTCCATAATTAATGATGGAAACCTTAAGCCGTCTATAAGAGCTAAAAACAACTAACCTTTAATCTGGTCATAATTTAATCAGCATCATGCGTATCCCATGCTTTCTACAAAACGAGAAGGAGGTATTACGGCTCGTTTTTTTAACATTTACATAATGTTTCCGATACTTTCAAATTTTCAATCTTATAAGTTACGTTATACTTAAAGAAAGATGAGAATTTCCTTTCAAGAAGTTTTTTTTATACGATATCGATTACCATTTATTTTACTTAAAGAATAAACTGAAAATGTATAACTAATTTTAGGTAACAAAGAAACGAAGGAGGAACTCAAGATCCGCCTTCAGAATTCAAGGTTCGAACGAAGGTCATCGTACGTCCGTTTCATCCCGTTAGACTTCGTCATTGAGCAAGTCATACTTTCGTTCTCGTTCATCCTGAAGAATGTCCCTGAAATCGAAGCCGCGATAGAGAAGCCAGCTACGTTTCGCGGTTACGTACACGTTTACAAGATCTGCTGCAATCATGGTTCAAAGATTTCGAGTTGATGCAACTCTGATCTTGAAGAGAAATGTTATGCCACATATGGTTCCGTGTCTTGTTAACTAATTGGAATAAATGGTTCATGCAGCAGAGTGCATCAACCTAAACACGATTGTCCCTCTTCCAGAATTCTATGTACGATACTCGATGTCAAAATGGGCGCCCTTTTAGAGGTGCCGTTCACCTTTACCGTTACAGGTAAAGGGCATTGCACGGTTCCTCGAAATGCAGGGAACGTCAGCACGTGAGAAACACTCGCAACAGGATGCACAAGAAGAACCGTTGTAATCTCTTCGAGTCTCTTGACTCCTAGAGATTACGTGATCTCTCTGTAACAGGGCCTGTCGTTGTTCCGAATCTCCATATAAAAGCAACATTTCGGTTCTTTCTTCGTGCAATCACTCCGAAAGATACACACCACTCTCCATAAAAGGATCATTTGATTTCATTTTAAAGCGGGACCCAGATGACTCACGATGTACCCTCGAGATCTCATGTCCGGTTGTTTATAACCATGGTATGTCTTATTACGTTGATTTTGTAATTCGGTATTACGTCATGAGTTAACCAGTCCCTGATCTATGTGGAGTCAAATATTTAGAATACACTGGTTACACTCTTCTATGTTGGTTAAATCATTTCGTACCGATTATGTAACAGGTATCTCTTCCTAACGGTCGACGGTTAAGTTCCATTTATGAATATTTTTACTAGATCTGTATTTTTACATGAATTTAATTTCAGGCTTTAAGATCTTGGAAACTCATAACTCTTCATTTACATGTTCAATGGCTGTATTCACTTCAACTGGTAAATGATTTGTAGGAAGCAATTGAAAAGTTTGTTTCTAGTTTGTTGTCTTGCTTTAATCGCAACTCGCTTTGCCACTTTCAACTGCTGGACATCGGAGTGTAAATTACTTGATTTATAAACGAGGTGTGGCTACTTGTTAATTAGACCGGGGTCTTAGGGATCAACTTACTTCGCCTACTTTACTATTGGAATACCGAATGAAGAGATACTGCTATCAGATAAATAGAAATATGAAAATTTGTTCTTAAAATAACTAACATCCTAAAGGTCGACATTTTATATTGGCAAGAAAGTTACAAGGTATCAAAGATTCCATAGTTTTCCTTCCGGTGAAAATGATAGAGCTTTTGAAACAACTAACAAGAAATGACGTGCATCACTGAAAGATTGGGATACGTGCGGAGATGCTGGAGAAGAGTACATCGAAGGGGAAAGGAGTCAAGTAGGTTGGTTCGTTGAAATGAAGTTACCAGATCCATCGGGAGTTATGCAATAGGTCGTAACGAAAGCTGCCGAGAAGACGGATGCTTTTCTCTCCTGTTTGGAACGACCTTACGGAGGTCGAGCAAAGACTCGATCGCAAAAATTTCGTAACTGGGAATTTTCAAATGACTCAATGATCTACGATATTACAACACAATTTCGCAAACACTACTATGACTGAGTAAGTTCTAAAATGATTGAGAAATAAGTTTGTTTCTCTGAAAGATGAAAAAGGATTTACATTCCATTCAAGTTTCATACTTAATGATCAGATATAATTGCCAAACTTATCTAATGCATTCCTCCTAGATTTCGAACATAAAAGACGTCACTGCTTTCCCCGTTCTTCTGGAAGCGATTGCAAGAAGATGGAGGAAACTACCGAAAAAAATGAACGGGAAGGGAGTCAGGACTAGAATTGGGTTCTTGTCTCGGAGAAGTTAGGTAACAGCGCAATGCCGTAGAGGTGATTCGAAGTCGTTGCTTCAGTCTGGCAGTGGTACTCGAGCCAACACCATCGTTTTCGTTTCGCGCGACTCGCGTTGATCGCAGAATGTCAAGCGACGAACCAAGGACTAGGTGAACTTCAGTGAATATCTGTGATGTGATTACTAGCGAGCGGACCATCTTCACCATGAAACCCTCATTGTAAGTCAACTCTTCTATTGCAAAATATTTTTTCTCTTATATCCACTATCCCTTATTATTACATATAATATCTACCATTTACATTTTAGGCTGATGTGAATAACTTATATATTAATTTGCGAATTCTACAACAGATTATGATTATTAAGTAACTATGAAGAAGTTAAGGAAGTGTGAATGAAACTCGATAGATAAAAGATGCAACAAAGAAATATTAATGCTAAGTACACAATACTCAAGTACCAATATAAAAAAGCATCTGATGTCAGATGAAATGTAGGAATGTTAGAATCTTCTTTTAAATGAATTTTTCAGTACTGCAAATTTTGTAATAGAAGTACCGATGCAGATAGAAAGGTTTTATAGCAGTGGTAAAGTCTGTTGTTTGTGGTACTACCCATTTTAAATTCTTGTGGAGTTATACTCTGTACAATGGCATCTATTAAATGCCACGAAACAATATGCAATTTATAACTATGATATACGACTTCAGATAACGTGGACGCCAGTTTGAAAATCTATAGCGGGCACGCGATAACCCATGCATTACCCAGTCGGAATAAATATAATTAAAAAACGAGCACACCATAAAGAGATAGGATGGTGCAACTCTTACCCAGAAATTCTATCGTTCCTGCACTTCTCGAAAGGGAATTTACTTTCACGATGCAATACAAATTCTTGGGTTATTTTTCATCGTTTCGAAGAACTCATTGCATTCTCTGATTTTTCAGAATTACCTCCGAGATTTAATTATTGAACTAAAATGATTATATCAAGAACAAAAATTGCAGAACTCAAGCAAGTAGAAATTTGTGCATCTTCTTCAATTATTCTACTTTGACGGACATGCAGTTTCATTTTTCTTTTTAATTCTATGTTCAGTTCATCATGAACGATTATACATTCACCTAACAATTCAGCGATGGACTTATAGTGAAAGTTGCATAACAAGATTGAGCGAGTAATTTCGAAAGGTCATTTCGCATCTCTAACAGAAAATGTCACGGCACAGAGAGGTGCTCCGAGGAAGATCAAATGGTGATTTAACTCATGGTATTCTTTGATGGTTACGACTCGTTATGTAATTATCTTAGTGGAACGATCCAAGTAGGACATAATGATACGTCTCTTAACAGTCAATTAGATAAACAATGGAAAGAGTTCATTGAGCCACTCCAATGAACGAATTAATTTGAAACCATTACATTGTTGTAGAAGGAATAGATGATTCATTCATCGATCGAGCAACCATCACTTATTTTAATTCGCTTTGAAATTACATATTAGATTGTTGCACCTCGAGTAATTATATGCATAGACTTTCCATGCAAAATCGACCATTGTTCTGTGTATTGGCAATTTTAAGATAAGAAGACATTATTGATTCCTCAGACATTAAACTTTATGATAAGTCATGCACTTTATATTTTAACTAATATACTTTAATATGAATTGCACTGAAATTAAATGTAATAATCCACAAATCTGTTTAAATTCTATGACCATATTTTCGATAGTGAAAGAACAAGTAACTCGGATAAAACTTCTTTTGCAAAATGAACGAACGCTGGCGAGAAAGTTATATGACAATGGGAGTACAAATTGAAATAATTACAATAATCCTTTTAGTGAATACCTAGTAGTATAACCATGGAATATAGGTCGAATTGCCCGAGGAAACAGTCGCTCTATAAAACGTCTGCTAATGATATAACGTTGTTGATTGTTATCGCATGTTACATTATGAGTGAACATTATGTAACACGCAGAAAAAGTGGAAAGGGGCTTGAATACGAAAGAAGTATGAAATTATTGAACGTGTCGAGAAACTAGTGCAAGAAAAACAATATAACAAAGACCAATGCTGTTATGCTTAGAGAGTTCGATCATTGTTATTCACCTATTTTATGCATAAAATATAATTATAATATTATAATTTCTAATGACAGCTATAATAATTCTACGTTCAGAAATTGGTCAGTTACCATAGTGGTAACATGTTCATTGATAAACAAATGACAAAAGAATCATACCTACATCGTCTGCTCTCGTCGCGATCCAAGCAGCAACAAGAATAACCTTCTAAAGAACTCATCATTGAACTCTTCGTATTAACAAGCGAAATTAACAATTTTGCTGTATTCTGTGACGTCAAAACAATATTACGTTTAATAGCCACAAAGGGTAGTCGAAACACCCACACTAATAATTTTGTGCGAAATATGACATAATTCCTATAGTTGCACAATTCTGCAATTCAATTGTTTATTACAAAAAATAAAAAATGTCGGATACTGTTAAACCGCATACTTTTCAATTTTTATCGCGAACGAAATACAAATAATTTTACCAACTTTTACACACGCGTGTTAATTTTAAATAGAAAGTTACACTATATTTTTCTTATAATAAGGAAAAATATGCAGAAGTGTGAAAGCTTAAAATAAAAATTTTAAATGAATTCTTTGCTACATAATCCTGTAAACAGCAAATTACACAATACATGTTCCAATAATTATGATATAACCAGGAAGTAATTAAAATGTTCTTTATCGTCTCACAATTACAGGCATCGCCTTGAGCAATTGAAAATTTAAAGCCTGACTTCCGAGGTGCTGATCAAGCAATTAGCCATTGTACACTGACGATTAATCTTCATATTTTATGAATTAACATGCAGGTGGACGTGAAAGTTGTTAAAAAATGATATCGCGAACTGTTAAGATTCGATATAAACAAAGATACTTTTACTTTTAAGTAACGCGATATATTCTTCAATTAAATAGCAATGAATGCACTTACGTATAAAAGAAACTTTCTTACGACTCAACTACCACGAGTGAAATTATGACATATTAAGAGTGAAATCTCAAGGATCAAGATTATTATATATTTCTTCGGATTCTGAATGTTTTGTCGCGTATCGCCACGCGTTACCCGTTCACAATGTAACTCGTGTTTTGTAGGCGTCATAAAAAATTACATGTATTCATTTTATGGTATGTAGAAATTCCAATAAACCTATTTGTATTTTCGCGAAGAAACGCAGGAGAGAAGTGTAAATATTGTTTGCCCGGATTCTAATACTCTCACTTTTTATTTGCGCAAAGTCGTCACACCGGCTTGACAATGAGGAGCAATAATTACACAGGAAAAAGGAAGCATGATACTACGCAATGCGCGGTAGTTTTCTAGTAACTATGTGACTTTCTTCAACGATCTTATTCTGACAATCCATCTTTTCCTTTTTCGTAATTCAACAAAAATTCTAATCAATTGCTTTTAATGATGTGTAAGTATACGCTCTGTTAAATACTTCCCTACTATAAAAAAAATATCTTCGATAAAGAGAAGAAAACGCTGACACAACTGATCGCACCAAAAAGACAGTAATAAAGATGTTAGGAACAGATTTGTTGGTATGTTCCTCGGACAAGATCACGATGGACTAATTTCGAACACTTGCTATCTACGAACAAGAACAACAAGGGAAAAAAGTTTAATTAATAAAACGATAGCAAACTATCAGCGAAACTCGTTCTGAATGTAATGGAAAGTCATGGAAGAAAGCTTGTCTAGCAACTGTTAGAATTTAAGTGGTAAAGTTCCTCGCATCTTATAATTACTTCCTTGATTTTCGGAAGTACGTATAAATCTTGCAGATAAATCTCTTTAATTCCTTTAACTTTTCCTTACATAAAGGATTATCTCCATCGAAACATGCTGTAGCACAAATATTATAAAACATTAATAAAAAAAATTTGTCACTATTCATGCACCTTTAAATGGAAGATTAACATTCGAAGATCTAAAGATAGAATGCATCTAAAATATAAAATAAAAGAGATTCCGATACAATCTTGATACCGATGTAAGATACACCGGATATCACTTGAAATGGCTGTCCGGCAACGTTCGTAGGGAATAAGAGAAAAAAAGAGGAAAGTGTTTTTGCTTTCAGTTTGCAACACTTGCGAAGCATTCGTACAGGACTGTATTCTTATTCTATATGCATGTCGTCATCTTAAACTCTGCCATCAGGGACAATGCCATTGCCATAGTGAAACAGTGAAAGTATGGTCATTTTATTTCTGTCGTGCTTTTGCTCTTTCTTACCGTACCCTCGATCTTGACACACGTACACGCACACGCGTGACCATGTGTTTTCTAACGCAATCATTATTCTCCAGTTTTTAGCACACATTTTACACGAGTCTTCAAAATAAACATATGGAATTCCTTTAAAGATGACATGATTCCACTTACACAACTTTATCTTGTCATCTTTTACTCTACTTTTGATGACTGTTCTCTTAATTTATCATTTCTGTTCTTCTGATTCTTTATTTCCCTTCACTGTTATTCCAATTAATACTTGAATTTCAATTCCAAATTAGTTTGTTGAACTGTTTTGTTTTCTTAATTTATCATTTCTGTTCTTCTGATCCTTTATTTCCCTTCACTGTTATTCCAATTAATACTTGAACTTCAATTCTAAATTTTTTTGTTGAACATTCATCCTCTCTTACTTTTATTTCCATTTTCCTCTAATCTTCATATCATTAATAATATTTATATAAACTGATCCAGCATAATCATTTAAATTGATCATCAAATGGTTTGCAGTGCGTTACGGGAGCTGCTAGTGACCATTTGGCTGACATCAATGGTTCAGCTTCACGCGAGGTCAGCGATAATGCCTCCACCATGGGCAGACCCGTCGAGCAATCCCTGTGCCGCTCAACCACGTGGCTGGCAATTGTTATTTTGGCCGCCGGATGGAAAGTGTTACAAAATATTCCAGGCAGGTGCTGCATTTCTCTTTAAAGAGTACATTAGAAGCAGCTTTCTGTGGTCCTTTTTTCTTTATTCCACTCGTGGCCATCAAATTCTGAAACTTGCTTGTTCAACAGATTGGGGCGCCTTGTCCAGAGACGATGGAGCTAGGTCCTGCAGCAGGTGGAGGTGGCATTGTGGCAGAGTGCAGGTGTCCTCCAGGAACTGCTCAATCCCCTAGAGATGCTCTGTGCCATCCAATATATACTAGAGCGTCTTGTCCAAAAGGACAGTTCTTTGAACCTGTACCAGAGACCTCTGGAAAGTCCAGGTAGTATAAAACTATATTTAATAAATTATTAATGCATCTGTCTAATTTATACCTCATCAGCTAATAAAATATTGTACAGAATTCACTGCATACAGTGCATCAAAAAATACTTAAGGTATTTTATTTTTTAATAAAGGTGGGGTGTCTGTCGAGACCCAGAGCCATGCACAGAAAAAGGAGAAGTCTATTGGCCCAGAGATGGCAAGTGTTATCCCAAATTTAGTAAAGGACCATGTCCAAAAGGAGAACTTCTTACAACAGACGAAGATGGATTGACTATATGTTCCTGCTCTATAACGGGTGAACTAGGAAGGTACCACTGGCCAGGAAGCGTAGGTGGGTGTCACGAACACTATACGAAAGGCCCGTGTACAGAACCTGGAGAATTATTCTTACCAGGTGGAACATGTGGTTGCCACTCTGGATTACCTCATTATCATGAACCGACTAGACTGTGCTATCAATTAGGTGAGATAAATTATGACAATCATACGAGTTTGTGACACTAATACTTGATATTAATAATTGATTTTTTTTATAGGTGGTATTGGTCCATGTGCTCAAGGACATTACTTTGTCGTAACGAGTGCAGCGTCCAACGAAGACATAATTCGAGCTAAATGTGTATGCAAACCAGGTCATGTTCTTTATGAAGATGGGTTTTGTTATAGGCTTTATACGAGAGGGCCTTGTCAATCTGGTCACATGTTGATGAATTCAACGACTTGCGCCCCTGTACCCTGCAAACGTGGAAGACTGTACTTTCCGCAAGAAAAGACGTGTTATAAGATAGGAACCAAGGGACCTTGTCCCAATGGACAGATCGTGTTGTATGATTACAATGTACGACCATCTATTGATGGAATTAGTTATAATGGCATATGTGGATGCACTAACATACTGAAGAACTCTGACAAATGTTCTGAAGAAAGTAACGATAGCTGTGAATCCACACCAGGGATGGTAGAAATAAATAAAACTTGTTACAAATTGTACACTCAAGGACCGTGTACTGCAGGAGAATGGTTGGTTGCACGAAGAATGCCAAAACCGACCTTATGGCAGAGCGAAGTATCTGAACCTAAAGCTAGATGCGAGTGCAGACCTGGATACAAAAGAATCACAGAGAATTCCGAAATTTCTGAACTAGAGAACAACAATCTCCTCTCATCGGGTAGTTGTCAACCACCCACTGTGAGCTTAGCAAAGTTTCTCAACGATAATGTGAAAACGATAAACTTTTAAGTACACAACAGTGATAAAATGAATGCAAAATTTGCATACAAAAGTTGTGTGTATATTTTTAAACGATATATGTAAATAGCATTGTACAAATGTCCGCGTAAAGTAGTTGTAAAATTTTCATCTAAAGTTTGTAAGAATTTTTATTTATTTAATGACTTAGGCTATGAAATTTTTCATTCTTCTTTCTATTACGTTCTAAATCCAATGACAATTTATTATACTATTTTAAATATTTTTAATAATTAAATTTGATATTTGATCAAATAATTGTTACTGAAAACATCTTGTAAATATATGCATATAATTTATCAGAATTCTTTTGAGATATAATAAATATATTTTTGCATAAGGTAACAATTAAACTTTGTAAACTGTAAGAGTACTCACTCATTTTTCTGCTGTAATTCACGAATCTGCTGCTCGTTCCCCATTACTTGCTGATCTTTGATCATTATTTCTTTCTCTAAAGCAGCTATTCTCTCTGTCTTCTCGTCCAATTCCATCTAACAAAAATTATTTACATTTATCCTACATGTGCTTTATTATCTTCTTATTACAGTAATTGCCATTACTCACTAATAATTGATCTTTCTCATGGTCCAAATGTGCCATCTTTGATTTAAAATTATTAACTTCTTGTTGTAATTCTTTCACTTGATTTTCCAACTGCAACTGCTGTCGTTCTATCGCTCTATTGCGGTCCAACGCCTTATTTAATTCAGACTCCGATTGTGTTAATTGATTCTGCGCATCGCCCAGTGCCTGATCTGTTTGATCTTGGAGGGCTCTGTAATATATTTATGGATCATATTTCAGCATTTCACTATTTCACTATTTTACTATCCTTGTACACAAAATAACATATACCGGAGTTGAAAGTATTGCGTCCGTTGAGTTCCTAGTTCCTGTTTAGTTCGTTTTAACTCTTCTCGCAGATCTTGCAGTTGATCTTCCAGACCATTTATGGTTGCTCTTCGTGCTCCTTGTGTAAGTAGAAGTTCTTGTCGTTCCTTTTCTATCTGCTTCAACCGAGCTTCAACATCAGTTAAATTTTCCCTCAATCGATGTTGTTCGGACGTGTGTGCTTCTGCTGCCATCTAAATAATTAACGACCACGTGTATTCACTGCATAAAATAATACAATTTTCTGTATTAAATTATTTGGCTACCTTCAATCTTTCACGTAATGCATCACGTTCCTCTATTAAACGTTCAACATCTGCTCTTGCAATATTTCGTTCATGTTCCAATCTTTCAATGATGGTCTAAAAAATTTCATCTTTGTAAATTCAATCGAGCTGTTAAAAGTATTTCATTACCTTTGCTTTGCTAATATCTTTCACAGCCGAAAGAGCACAATTACACGAAGTACTACGTTTACATACATTACACGGCCGACAAGATGATTTATGTTCAGCCTTATAACTCTGTAAACGCGTTTCTAAATTAATTTTTTCGCGGTACAATTCTTGCTTTTCTCGTTGTAATTCATCTACTACACTTTCCTTTTCAGTTAACTGTAGTTTTAATTCTCGAATCCGTGTCCACAAATCAGCCTGTTTTCAGAAGTAGAAATAACAATAAATTAAAAATAAGTGGAAATAGTGATTGAAAATAAAATCTTACATGATCTTTATCCATTGTTTTACTATGGTAATCTTTAATTTTATTATATTCATCTCTGTAAAAATCTCTCTCTCGTTTTAATTGTTCAATGGTTTGCTGTAACTAAAACATAGTTCAAATAATTAATATGATTACGATCGTAATAGGACATATAAAATACATACATTATTGTACCGAATTCCATTCTCATTTTGTATTTCTCTCTCTTTATGGGGTTCTTGGATTTCTATTCCATTTTGTCCTCTATTATCGTCATTTCTTTTTCCTTGTAAAATTTCCTTCATATTCATTTGGTCTTTTAACTGTTTATTGCTATATTGTAACTGAATAATATCTTGCCTTTGCCTCTCGTTTTCCCTAGATAATCTTTCTATTTCATCATTTAAGTTTCTTTCTGTTCCAAATTTTCAAGAATATTTTTAAATTATAATACTTCAAGTTAAATTATATTTACCAACTAAATAAGAATAAAAATTTTATGTACCAATTATTATTAATTCATTTATCCTATCCGTCGTCTGTTTTTTCTCATTTAATGTCGATTCCAAAGTGCGTTGAATATTATTCTTTTCCATTTTACAGGCTTCAAGATTTGCTTTCAATTCTTGTACTTCTCTACGCTCAGCAATTAATTCACCCTCTAATATGTGTACTTGCGTCATTACTTCTTCTAACTTTTGCTAAGTAAACGTACATAACACGAAAACCCATGAAGAAACCAAGTTAAATTTGATAAAAATATTTTATAAATTTATTACCTGTAGTTTAGAAACTCTTTTATTATTTTCTTTAACTGCAGAATTACAATCAGCTTCTACAGCTAATGCTATATGGTCTATGTCTCTCAACTCTTTTTCCAATTCTTCATTCCTATCAGCAAGTTTAAGTGCTTGAGACATAGCATCATGTTGCTTATTTAAGGCCTCTGTAAATATTATTATTTATACACACAGTTTACATTAAGAGAAACTTAATTTCTCTTTACCTTTTAACTGCTGTTCTAATTCTAACTTTTCTTGTTTAAGAATTTTTAATTCATCAATTTCCATGTCATCATTATCTGTCTTCTTACAAGCACAATCTTTAAATATAGCAGAATATGGTCTGCCTCCATCTAACATTTTTTTCAACCGTATAATTTCTTTTTCCTTTATAGTTAACTGCAAATAAGTTCTTGTGATATATTTGAAATTATACTTATATTATTTTATATATTACCACATGCTATTACTTGTAATTAATAGTAGATATAGCAAATTCATGCAACATAATGGTTAACATTTTTAAATTGGAAATAAAAAGATCCAAAACTCATGCAGATGTAATTAATTGCCAATAATATACCTGATTTTTTAGCATATGTACATTTTCAATTTGCAAAGAGAGTTCTCCCTTTAATTTTGTTACCTCATGACTCAAACAATTCATTTTATGATCTGCCATGCTTAACAAATCAACAACCTTCGGTTCTACTGTGCTTAAATTCGGCAATGGATTTTTGCTTTTAGTTCCTGTTCTTGGCAATGGTTCACCTTCTAAGACTGGTCTTCGAAGTGGAAAAACTGGACGTTTCTTAGTAGCTACAATAAAAAAATTGGATGTCAAATTTTGTTTTCAATAATAATAACAAAATATCAAAAAGTATAAACTATTTACCTAATCCAACATTACTAATAGTTGGCTTTAAACATTTCCCTTGAAGTTCTAAAATTCTTTTAGACTTTTTAGAAGATTCAATCTCCAATTCTTTGATCCTATGTAAATTACGAGATGATGCTAACTGGAGATCATTACATTCACGCTCCAATTTATATATTTCCTTTTTAAGATCCTTAATTTGTTTCTGATGACCTTCTTTTTCTTTTATCAAATCTAAATGAAGCTGGTTACATTCTTGTACTAATCTCACATTATCACATTTGTATGGATCAATTATGGATTGTAATTGTGTATGTGCCTATGTATATAGTAAAGTCATTTAATTACATAAAAATACAATATAATCTAATTTTGATATTTCATTAAACTTCATTAAACAACTATAATATAGTTATAGCAAACATTATATTCATTGTTTTATATGAAGGGTGTTCTAAAAATACATATGTATACAACTTAAGTATATCAATTAAACTACTCATAAACACTTTACAAATAATACTAGGTGATGCATTTAATTTTAATAATAATTAAAATATACAAACCTCAATATTTTCTTGTGCAATGCTTTTAAAATGCTTCAAACTTTCTGTTGTTTGTATCAGATCAGCAAGCAATTTTTCTATCAAAGGAAGTGCATCCAAAGTAAGCGCTTGCTTATATCCCAAATTATCTAAATGCTTGCGAACAGTTCTATATCTGGCTGCTACATTATACTCATCTTCCATACTCATCTTTATAAAATTTATTTTTCACAAAATTGACATCAAATTTGAGTGACTCTTTATTTAAAGTGCAAGTGTCTTTGTACTATATTAGTTTAAAATATCATTTCAATATACAATTCGTTTAATAAAAATATTCTAATATATTATATTTAATAAATATAATATAACCAAAGTGTTAAACAGCATTTTATATAAACCTGACTTAGTCAAGTCAATAAATCTATTACAAAAATTTGCCTTTCTGGAACTATTGTTCCTTTATTATAATTATACATTTCAACTCATTATTTATATACATAATGTTAACAATTACTATACACTTTATCGAATAAAAACACATTCGCGTTAGGTGTAAACATTATTCAAAAGTGTTACCAACATTAAAACATATAATCTTTGTTTACATATTCGTTCAACGAAAGATCAGGTCCATTTTGCGCAATGTGGGTAACTTCAGTAAGTTCCCCGCTATTTATTGCTCTCTGATCGTCATATGTTTTTTACTTCATCGGTCATATATGTGGTGAATAAAATTTAGTATAGAAATGATAAAGAGTCAGAGACTAGGTATGACCTAACTTAAAAGTGTACAAAGTTGGAAAATTTAGAATCTGAAAAATGAAAGCTCCAACCCTTTGAAAATTTGAAAAGACAAAGATTTAGAAATTAAGAATTTGCAAATTTGTAACTTTGTATCACTGAATATATAGGTTTGGCGCCAGAAAAGTCATAATGGCACATGCGTGTTACTCTTGGTTATAAAACGTACCCTAACCAATGAGAACTAACATGTGCAGAAGGAACAAAAACTCGTCGAACGATAAATATGATCTCTTATTGAACAGAATATAATTACATTTGAATAAAATGAATAAAATAAACTAATAGAATTGTTAAAATCTTAAAACAGCAATTGAAGAAATCAGTATAGTATATTCTAAACTATAAATATAAAATATTAAATATCGTTTTATATATACTTAAATATTAAGTAAAAAGCACATTAGCTAAATACGAGTAAAATACTTTATAAAGAACAATGACAATTATATTGAATTGCAAATATATTCCTTTCTCAAAATGGCGTTTTAAACAAATAATAAATGGAGGAATTTTTAAATAGTATTCATAATGTGTAAACACAGTAAGTCAAAGTTGCGCACGTCACTTGTTTATTCATGATTGAGGAACTAACGTATTATGTATAGAATGCAGAGCTCTGCAGAGAGTTGCAGTAACTCTTCACATTGTGTTCTTGTCCTGTGCTTTTGACAGTCAATTTAAATTTAAAAATGATTGACATAAATTATCTTTTTGCAAGCAGGTTTTGAATATAAATGTTTTACAATAGATTGAAAAACATGAAATTGGAAATAAACTCTATCAATGTCTCGTGATACAACGGTTTTCGATAATTTTACTTGAAGAGAAAATCTAAAATAATACAAAAGAAATGAACACGATCAATTTAAATATGCCGAATGCAGAAAAAATTCTTTTACTTCTAGAAGAATTGTGTGATCTTTCTTATCCTGAAGTGCAACAAAAGTTAAACAAATACGTGAGTAATACTGTCATCGTTTTGTGTACACAATTTTTCGCGGTACGCATGCTTATTTTTAAAGACGCTGCAACTTGTTAAAACGATCAAGTTTATGAAAAGAATTATTTATCATAGTTAATACTATTCGAAAACGATTAAAATCAAAATATATTATATATGGAAATAATTGTTGTATATTTTTGTTATATAAGTCTAATAAATTTTGTTAAATATGTATAATTATTGCAAGAGATACTGCATGTTATTACAATTAAGTTTAATTTTAATCTTATTTCTTTGTTGTAGATACAAAGTGTAACTAATACAAAAGTATCTTTTCTGGTACCTATTTTAACAAAGTCAGAAGAAATGGTTATTCATGTGATAGGAGACAAAATTTTAGACAGGGAAATAAGATTTCCTGTAAGTAATTATTATAATATTATTCTTTCATTTAATTTTTCAATATTAATTGTGATACCATTATTCCAGAAAGAGATAAAAACAATAGTGTCTATACTAATCATATTATCATTGTCTTCATAATTATTTTATTAAATAATTTTATTGTGTTTAACATCTTAATTATAAAATGTATGCCCTGAAAGAATATTCATTTTTTGAGATATAGCAAAGAAAATAGTTTCAAGGATTGATTTATGATACAAATAGTTTGCTTAGCATTGTAATCCTCAAACAGAATACTTAGAAACCTACATAAATGAAGCCATACATAGATAGAGGTATTATTGATATAACACTGCAAAACTTTTCAAATAATCTGTATAAAAAGTACTATCTATTACAGTGATATATTTTATCATTATTCACACTTTCCTAATCAAGGTTGTTATACCTATACATTTATAATTCTTATTCCAACTTTTATTGAACAATCAAAACAGCTTAAAATTCTTCATCTTCAGATAAGATAATACTCTAAAATAATTATAAACTATAACAAGAGTTATATAAACAGTATTATTATTTGTATTTTTAGTTGAAGAAAAATCTACTGAAATATATAAATATTTATATTTAACTAATAGTTAATTAAAGAATTATTTTATGTTACTTTCATAGTTTTGTTTCAATACTTATATAACTATAAACAATTTTTTATAGGTATCAAATAATATTTTATACAAAACAGTGGTAACTAAAAAACCAACTACTGCAGATATTACAATGCTTGATGAAGAAGTATTACGTTACCTCCAACCAATATGTCCAATGACAAATTCACTTCTGACAATTCCTATACAACATCCTAAGCAGAACCATGTAGCCTTAGTAGTTTCTTTAATTGATGAAAACAATCAAAAAGAAATTACTCGTGAATGTACAGAAGCTGTTCAAGAATGTTTTAGGTAGTTACATTAAAAAAGTTAAATTTGGAAAAATATACAATTTGTATTAACTGTAAAATACCTTCAAAATATTTCTCTTTAAAAAAAAATAAAAAATTTTTCTTTATAGATTTTGCTTAGGATTTCTTTTAAATTCACTTACATGTCATGAGGAAACTCGCTTAAAACACCAATGCCAAAATTTACTTGCTGTTTCTAGGAAACTTTTTACACATTTGGGTAATATTATTTTTAAGCCTAATAATGTAATTAATCCTAAAAGTTTATATATTCATTATATTTTCAATGATAATAAATAGGAGATTTTTCTGATCTCTTGCGAGAAATAATGGCTGAAGTTAGAAACTTAACAAATGCAGAAAGATGTTCATTATTTCTATTGGATCCTGATCAGCAAGATTTAGTTGCTAAAGTATTTGATGGTATTGCTATGAAAGAAGTGAGTTTATGTTTCAAATATGAAGTATTATACTTCATGAAAAGAGTTAAAGATCCAATTATTTCTAGTCTGTGAAAGAAATGAGAATACCTATAGGACAAGGTATAGCAGGTCATGTTGCAACTACTGGAAAATTACTTAATATTAGAAATGCATATGAGCATCCTCTTTTTTATAGTGGAATAGACGAAGTAACAGGTTTTAGAACTAGAAATATCTTATGCTTTCCAATTAGAGATGAAAATGGAATTGTTGGTAAGTAAACATGTGCTTACAATTTTTTAAATACTTTTTGTACTACATCCTTGTTTTGATTTTGTACTATAGGTGTTGCGCAACTCTGTAATAAGAAAGATGGATTATATTTTGATGTTTTTGATGAAGAAGTTGCTACAGCATTTAGTATCTATTGTGGAATTTCTATAATGCATAGTATCGTTTATAAAAAAATGCAAGATGCTCAAGCAAGAAACAAACTCAGTAATGAAGTGATGATGTATCACATGAAGGTAAAAATTCATGGGACATTAGAATACTTGGTAAAAAGTATTGTTATTATACTATTATACATTTCTATTAATACATGTATAGGTTGAAGAAGATGCTGTTCAGGCATTATTAAACTGCAAGGATGAACATAATATAAAAGACTTCAATAAATTTCAGTTTACTCCTAGAAGTGTTCCATATAAGCACATGCCTTGTTATACAATCAAAATGTTTAATGATTTGGGTCTTATCAAACATTGGAAAATGAAATTATCGACTTTAGCTAGGTAATCAAATTATATTATTTTTAGTTTAATATTCAAAGTAAGTGATAAATTCGTATTCATTATTGTAGGTTTATACTATATGTTAAAAAAGGATATAGAGATGCACCTTATCATAACTGGGTACATGCCTTTTCAGTGGCACACTTTGCATATTTGTTAATAAAAAATTTGGAACTTATTACTAAAAATTATATGACACACTTACAAGCTTTGGTTTTTTTAGTATCATGTTTATGTCATGATATCGATCACAGAGGAACAAATAATTCATTTCAAACTAAATGCAGTACAGTTCTAGCTTGTCTTTATAGTTCCGAAGGTTCTGTGATGGAGGTGAACTATATATAAGTGTTTTAAACTAACATATGCTAGTATGTCATATTTCATTGTCACTATTATATTACAGAGGCATCACTTAGCACAGACCATGTGTATCTTAAATACAGAAAATTGTAATATATTTGAAAATTTTAATAGTGATGAATATAGCGAAGCATTAGATTTACTAAGAAATAACATACTTGCAACTGATTTGGCAGCTCATTTTCGCACTGTAGAGAAGCAGGAAGAAATGGTTACAAAAAATTTTGATAAAAATGATCCTAAACAATTGAAACTTTTTTTTGGTATGCTTATGACATGTTGTGATCTCAGTGATCAAACTAAACATTGGAAAGTTTCTAAAAAGACTGCTGTAAGTAAGAGTGTAAAATGTAATAAATTCATAAAAAGATATATTGAAAAATTTAATATTATATTGTATTCGTAGGAAAAAATTTATGATGAATTCTTTTCACAAGGAGATTTAGAAAAAAGTATGGGTAGTTCTCCTATAGAAATGATGGACAGGGAACGAGCATCTATACCAGACCTCCAAGTTCAGTTTATTGCAAATATAGTCCTACCACTTTTTATGTAAGTATTGTTATTTCTTTATTTTATTATTTTTTTAAATATATTTTTAACATTAACTTTTCATGAATAGTTTTTAAATCTATTATTTGTACTCTTTTATTGTATTTTCTTTGTTATTTTATTTCTTAGTAACCTTTCTACGTTATTCCCGGTGATACAACCACTTGTTAATGTGTTGAATGAAAATCGAATTTTATGGGAAGAATCTAAAAGTATATTTCAAAAATATACAAAAACGGGAATGAAAGGTATCGACGTATTATTGGATCCTGCATTTGAAGAAGAAGTATTACAAATTTGTACTCAAAGCAATAATAATCTTCCACAAACTTCTACAAACAATCATTAAATAAAACGAAAAGTAGTATTTGAGGTGAAAAGATAATTGAAAAAATATTCTAAAACGGAGAGATATCGAAATTGCAATCTTTTTAAATCCAGAAGCAATAGACATACCAATTCCTTGTTAGAAGAATAGTAGTCGAACAAATTATTTTATCAAAAGAATGCTGGCGTTCTAAAAAAAAATATTTATTTATTGCAATTTTCGTATATATTAAAGCTTTATTTATATTTGTTGCAGAATATTTATGTTACAAAATATACATTCTTAATTTTTTGAAAGTATGTATTTATGTATATTGATCAAATACTTTTTTAATCCTTTATTTTGAGATAAAAATATATATTTAATATAAATATAAATATAAACAATATATAAATTAATGCTTAATTTATACAGTTTAAACAAATTTGTATCTCATATCAAAAACTACTAGCTTTATATCGATTGTTATTTTAATTTCTACCAATTGTAAATGTTACAATTTATCAAATATGTTTGATAAATCTGAACACTGTTAAATTGTTAACTAGTTTTTACTATTATTACATGGTTATCACCATATGCAAAAAGTATATTTTTTGCTAATGGATCATAAGTACTATTGATAAAATATTTAAAAAACAATTTCCAGTAATATTAGCTTTGTTACTATACATCAATGCATCATTGAACCTTCAAACCTATTTATCCTGAAAATATCAAAAGTGGACATATAGTATTTGTGCATTAAGCCAGTGATATTAAATAATACTTGTAAAACATACTTTTTGTAACATACAATAGGAATAAACTCTGTATATTAAAAAATACAAATGTAAGATTATTATTTATCTGTAAAATCAAAAATAATTACATTTAAATCTACATAACATAAAGAAAACAAAATATAGTAAAGTACCACTGTGATGCTGTAGAATTTTAGAAGCAGAAAAGGAGATACAGCAAATAAAAAATATTCACTTATCAAACTACCGACCGTGCAGAGATTCAGCGGTTTTGTTATGCCCTCTAGACTTGAAGCAGCGAATTAAGGACTTACAATATGTGCTTGCTTAAACCACGCGTGTGTACTGCACAATTCTTGTATGTAAAAGAATAATGCACTGAAAGAAAATGTTGGACAATAAATGAAACTATTTAACTGCGAATCGTAGCTCTTAGCTCGATATTATTTTCTAAAGACTACCTTTCGATAAATCTATAGAAAACAATATCGATTACCGGGTCACACCACGTGGAGGTGGCTACGATAGTGACCCACCCTAACTCCAAATCCCTTCCGCCCTCCAAATGCAATCTCATTTATCAGAAGGATAAATGAGTTCTGACTCTACTTAACTCATAGGCTCGCATATACAAGTTCTTTACCACAATCCAGCAAAGAACTTGTATCACATACATACACACATACATTAACTTAATACTAATCGCATGGGATCCCACAAACACGCTTAACTTATACTAAACGGCGCAGGGTACCTCTACTTCTAAGATTGCACTCTTATGATCTATGTCGAATTAAAAAAGCAAAGGGGCAAAAAAGAAAGTTAGAAGAACTTTCTGCTAAAACAAAAGGAAGTTAGAAGAACTTTCTGCAAAAAGGGGAACAGTATTTTTCGCCAAGTGAACCTCGCCTTCCATGGGTCAAAGGGTAGTTCATAGTGACTTACGTGAACCACGAGACAAAGATGAACCGAAAATACTGGCGAGAACGAGTGACACATCCGCGGAGGGTCTCCCATTTCTCCCCGCTTGCGTTTGAAGCAAGTCTGACCGCAGAGAGGAGACCCCTACCGTGAGGCAGCAGATCGAGATGGTCCATCAATCGATCGGCCCCGCAGAGATGTGTCCCTGGCGCTACACCAGCACTTGCAGCCCACCTCCGCCGCGTGTTCACAGCACTATGAACCCCCAATGATCCACTTGGGCTTGGAACAATTGACAAAAAATAACTGGGTATACTACAATCTAACGCGTACAAAACTTGAAAATTGTCAAGATGAGTGCAAGTTAGAAGTAGGGGTACTTACAGGGACCCACCCACCCAGCCCACAAGCATACAACTTAAAACTAACTTAAAGCTTAATCAACTTAAAACTAAAGCACGCATCCCGCGATGTCCATCGATGATCCCTCGATGATCCCACGATGATCGATGTCTTCAATCTTCGTGTATAATATTCACACATGATATGGAAGTATCAATTAACACTTATTAGAAACCAATCAAACAACAAAATAATACAGTGAAAGAAATAAAATCAAGAATAGAATTGAAAACTTCAGAGCAAGAAATAAAATGGCAAGAGTCTCGAAAACTTTGGAACAAGAATTAAAACAGAGCACAGACTTGGAAAACTCGGAGCAAAAAATAAAATAGATAATAGACTTGAAAAATTCGGAGCAAGAAATAAAATAGATAATAGGCTGGAAAAATTCGGAGCAAGAAATAAAATAGATAATAGGCTGGAAAAATTCGGAGCAAGAAATAAAATAGATAATAGGCTGGAAAAATTCGGAGCAAGAAATGAAATAGATAATAGACTGGAAAAATTCGGAGCAAGAAATAAAATAGATAATAGACTTGAAACCTTCGAAGCAAGCATTAAAATAGAGAAGAAACTTGAAAACTTCCAAGCAAGGAATAAAATAGAAAGAAGTCTTGAAATCATTGAAATGAAAAATAAAATCATTCAGAATCTGAAAAACTCAAACTAAATAAGTCCTGCATCCTGTTCTCACATTTTCACACACTCACGCATACTACAATACTTATAACAAAAGCCCTAACTGTGCCTTTTGTTCTAAAATTGCACTCATATAATGTAAAATTTCTAAAGAAACGCGTTAAAGAAGAAAGTTGGAAGAACTTTCTTTTAAGTTAGAAGCAATTGACAGTAAAAATGATAGGCTATTACTACAATATAATATGTAATAATCGAATAACTAACAATCTAATATGCAAGAAGTTAAAAAATTGTAAAAATGAGTACAAGTTAGAACAAAAGGCACTTACAATTTGCGCAAGCTTTTCGTCACATATCGTGACGGAAAACTTGCGCCCGAGCCCACCCAACCTCCCACAGCTCGGAATTAAAAAACTAACGCATTTAGCAGAACTTAGCCAAATTTAAATGCTGAAACAGATAAAATTTTAGTAACATAGAAAATTGGGCAAAGGAGTGAGATATTACTTTAACCCATCAAGATATTCATAATATGAAAAATTCAATAAAAAGATTATAATTCGAAATAAACTCGTGAAATAAAAGCGTAGCTCTCAGCTCGGTATAATTTTCTAAAGATTTTCAAAAATCTTTAGCGAACTATACTGATTACCGGGTCACACCACGTGGAGGTGGCTACGATAGTGACCCACCCTAACACCAAATCCCTTCCACCCTCCAAATGCAACCTCATTTATCAGAAGGATAAATGAGTTTTGACTCTACTTAACTCATAGGCTCGCATATACAAGTTCTTTACCACAATCCAGCAAAGAACTTGTATCACATACATACACACATACATTAACTTAATACTAATCGCATGGGGCCCCACATACATACGCAGAACTTAATCTAACGCCGCAGGGTACCTCTTATTCTAACATTGCACTCAAATAATCTATGACGGACTCAAAAAGCAAAGGGAAGAAAGTTAGAAGAACTTTCTACTAAAGCAAAAGAAAGTTAGAAGAACTTTCTGTAAAAAGAAAAGAAAGTTAGAAGAACTTTCTGCAAAAAGGGGAACAGTATTTTTCGCCAAGTGAACCTCGCCTTCCATGGGTCAAAGGGTAGTTCATAGTGACTTACGTGAACCACGAGACAGAGATGAACCGAAAATACTGGCGAGAACGAGTGACACATCCGCGGAGGGTCTCCCATTTCTCCCCGCTTGCGTTTGAAGCAAGTCTGACCGCAGAGAGGAGACCCCTACCGTGAGGCAGCAGATCGAGATGGTCCATCAATCGATCGGCCCCGCAGAGATGTGTCCCTGGCGCTACACCAGCACTTGCAGCCCACCTCTGCCGCGTGTTCACAGCACTATGAACCCCCAATGATCCACTTGGGCTTGGAACGATTGACAAAAAATAACTGGGTATACTACAATCTAACGCGTACAAAACTTGAAAATTGTCAAGATGAGTGCAAGTTAGAAGTAGGGGTACTTACAAGGACCCACCCACCCTGCCCACAAGCATACAACTTAAAACTAACGCATTAAATTAGCTTAAAACTAACGCACACATCCCTCGATGATCCCACGATGATTGATGTCTTCAATCTTCGCGTATACGCAATTCATACACGCACTCACTCATACTACAATTTTTTTGCAATCGACGCCACTTAAAATTAACTTAAAATTAGCGCATCCTTTTCTTGTGTAAAAGTTCTGGACCACCTATGCTGTAACAGATAATATATCAAATATATCTCAATTAACTTAAAATGAAAAATTATTTAACTTAAAATAAGAATCTGAAATATACAAGTGAAACTTGAAACAAATAGGAATCAATTAACTTAAAATGAAAAATTATTTAACTTAAAATAAGAATCTGAAATATACAAGTGAAACTTGAAACAAATAGGAATCAATTAACTTAAAATGAAAAATTATTTAACTTAAAATAAGAATCTGAAATATACAAGTGAAACTTGAAACAAATAGAAATCAATTAAATTAAAATGAAAAATTATTTAACTTAAAATAAGAATCTGAAATATACAAGTGAAACTTGAAACAAATAGAAATCAATTAAATTAAAATGAAAAATTATTTAACATAAAATAAGAATCTGAAATATACAAGTGAAACTTGAAACAAATAGAAATCAATTAAATTAAAATGAAAAATTATTTAACTTAAAATAAGAATCTGAAATATACAAGTGAAACTTGAAACAAATAGAAATCAATTAAATTAAAATGAAAAATTATTTAACTTAAAATAAGAATCTGAAATATACAAGTGAAACTTGAAACAAATAGAAATCAATTAAATTAAAATGAAAAATTATTTAACATAAAATAAGAATCTGAAATATACAAGTGAAACTTGAAACAAATAGAAATCAATTAAATTAAAATGAAAAATTATTTAACTTAAAATAAGAATCTGAAATATACAAGTGAAACTTGAAACAAATAGAAATCAATTAAATTAAAATGAAAAATTATTTAACTTAAAATAAGAATCTGAAATATACAAGTGAAACTTGAAACAAATAGAAATCAATTAAATTAAAATGAAAAATTATTTAACATAAAATAAGAATCTGAAATATACAAGTGAAACTTGAAACAAATAGAAATCAATTAAATTAAAATGAAAAATTATTTAACTTAAAATAAGAATCTGAAATATACAAGTGAAACTTGAAACAAATAGAAATCAATTAAATTAAAATGAAAAATTATTTAACTTAAAATAAGAATCTGAAATATACAAGTGAAACTTGAAACAAATAGAAATCAATTAAATTAAAATGAAAAATTATTTAACTTAAAATAAGAATCTGAAATATACAAGTGAAACTTGAAACAAATAGAAATCAATTAAATTAAAATGAAAAATTATTTAACTTAAAATAAGAATCTGAAATATACAAGTGAAACTTGAAACAAATAGAAATCAATTAAATTAAAATGAAAAATTATTTAACATAAAATAAGAATCTGAAATATACAAGTGAAACTTGAAACAAATAGAAATCAATTAAATTAAAATGAAAAATTATTTAACTTAAAATAAGAATCTGAAATATACAAGTGAAACTTGAAACAAATAGAAATCAATTAAATTAAAATGAAAAATTATTTAACATAAAATAAGAATCTGAAATATACAAGTGAAACTTGAAACAAATAGAAATCAATTAAATTAAAATGAAAAATTATTTAACTTAAAATAAGAATCTGAAATATACAAGTGAAACTTGAAACAAATAGAAATCAATTAAATTAAAATGAAAAATTATTTAACTTAAAATAAGAATCTGAAATATACAAGTGAAACTTGAAACAAATAGAAATCGATTAAATTAAAATGAAAAATTATTTAACTTAAAATAAGAATCTGAAATATACAAGTGAAACTTGAAACAAATAGGAATCAATTAAATTAAAATGAAAAATTATTTAACTTAAAATAAGAATCTGAAATATACAAGTGAAACTTGAAACAAATAGAAATCAATTAAATTAAAATGAAAAATTATTTAACTTAAAATAAGAATCTGAAATATACAAGTGAAACTTGAAACAAATAGAAATCAATTAAATTAAAATGAAAAATTATTTAACTTAAAATAAGAATCTGAAATATACAAGTGAAACTTGAAACAAATAGAAATCAATTAAATTAAAATGAAAAATTATTTAACTTAGAATAAGAATCTGAAATATACAAGTGAAACTTGAAACAAATAGAAATCAATTAAATTAAAATGAAAAATTATTTAACTTAAAATAAGAATCTGAAATATACAAGTGAAACTTGAAACAAATAGGAATCAATTAAATTAAAATGAAAAATTATTTAACTTAAAATAAGAATCTGAAAAATATAAAAATAATTAAAACATATATAAATCATTAAAAATCACTTACATAAATTTAAAACCTGAAACATGCGAAAATAATTAGACAAACATGAAACATTGAAAATTATTCATATAAAATAAAAACCTGAAACATACAGAAATTATTAAAACACACATAAAATATTAAATTACCTACTTGAAATAAAAACCTGAAACATACAAAAATAATTTAGAGAAACATATAACATTAAAAATTACTTACTTGAAAATAAAACCTGGAACATACAAAAATAATTTAGAGAAACCTGTAACATTAAAAATTACTTACATGAAATTAAAACCTGAAACATACAAAAATAATTTAGAGAAACCTGTAACACTAAAAATGACTTACTTGAAATTAAAACCTGAAACATACAAAAATAATTTAGAGAAACATGTAACACTAAAAATTACTTACTTGAAATTAAAACCTGAAACATATAAAATGTAATGAAGATAGAAAAACGAAGAACCACGAATGAAATCTTTTTTTATTCGAAGCAGAACTTCAAAAATCGAAACTGAGTTTCAAACCTAACAATCCGAAATGAAATTTCGTGAGGATTCAGAAACCTCAAACCTGAGAATAAAATTTCGTAAAGATTCAGAAACCTCAAAACCAAGAACAAAATGGCGATGAGGTTTGCAAACCCCAAACCCAAAATAGAATCTTGAAGAGTTGAAAATCTGAAAGCCGAATTAAAATCTGAAAACTGAATTAAAATCAGAAAAGTTCAACACAATAAAATCCTGAAATGTAAAATGTGAGTACAGGATGCAGCATACAGGACACATTCACTCTCTCACTCATACAGTAATACATAAATGGCCTAACTGTACCTCTTATTCTAAAATTGCACTCGTAAATAAAACTTTGTAAAGAAACTTTGGGAAAGAGTAAAAAGGGAAGAAAGTTGTAAGAACTTTCTTCTAAGTTTGAAGAAATTAAGAAAAAAGGACAAACTATTACTAAGCAAGACTAATAAGTTAAAAAATTGTGCGAAAGATGAGTGCAATTTAGAATAAGAGGTACTTACAATATGCGCAGGCTTTTCGCCACACATTGTGACGAAAAACCTGCGCCCGAGCCCACCCTGTCCACCCACAAGCTCGGAATAAATATATAATAAAACTAATACACTCAATAAGACTTACCAAAAATGAAATTCTGAAACATACAAAAATTGATTAACATAGAAATTTCAGAACAGAGAATAACTTACCAAGAATTATATTCTGAAACACACAAAAATTGATTAGCACAAAAATTTCAGAACAGAGAACAATGTAAGAACTTACCAAAAATGAAATTCTGAAACAGACAAAACTTTGTTAACACATAAAGTTGTGGGAGGAGAAGGAAAATTTTTCTTTATTTCGTACAAAAATTTCGAAACATAGAAAACGCAATGAAAATTGCGGATTTGAGAAGACAATAGAACTTACCAAAGAAGAAACACTAAAACTGACAAAAATTTATTAACATTGAAATTTTAGAACAGAGAATGACTTACCAAGAATTATATTCTGAAACACACAAAAATTGATTAGCACAAAAATTTCAGAACAGAGAACAATGTAAGAACTTACCAAAAATGAAATTCTGAAACAGACAAAACTTTGTTAACACATAAAGTTGTGGGAGGAGAAGGAAAATTTTTCTTTATTTCGTACAAAAATTTCGAAACAGAAAACGCAATGAAAATTGCGGATTTGAGAAGACAATAGAACTTACCAAAGAAGAAACACTAAAACTGACAAAAATTAATTAACATTGAAATTTTAGAACAGAGAATAACTTACCAAGAATTATATTCTGAAACACACAAAAATTGATTAGCACAAAAATTTCAGAACAGAGAACAATGTAAGAACTTACCAAAAATCAAATTCTGAAACTTACAAAAATTTATTAACACAGAAAATTTTACGAGACGACCCTATCGAGAAGCAAAAAAACACACACAATGAAAATTACGAAAGATCAACCAACAATAAAACAATTTATACAAAATCAATTCCTGAAACAGAAAAAAATAATTAACACATAAAATACGGAGAAAGTAAAATCGCGAAGGGGTATAAAAATCGCGAATCTCGAAATATAATCGCGAAGGGGTATAAAAATCGCGTATCTCAAAATATAATCGCGAAGGGACAAATCTCTAATTTCGTAATAAAATCGCGAAGGGATAAATCTCTAATTTCGTAATACGTTCGCGAGGGTATCTCGAATCGCAAAGGGATGCAAGACTCTAATTTCGTAATAAAATTGCAAAGGGACAAAAAAATCTCGAAATTTAATCACGAAAATATAAAAATATTTAATCGCGAAGGGATATGCAAAACTCTAATCTCAAAATTTAATCTCTAATATCGGAGTTTAATAGGGAGGGTATTTCGAATCGCGGGTGGCTTTGCTCGTAAATATTCGAGCAAAACGATACATTTCGTATCGTTCAAAAAAATACATGTAAAACACAAGAAAATATTAGCGAGCATAGTGACAAAATGACTGTCCATCCTAAGATCCTAAGATTTTAGGATGGACAGCCATTGATAGTTCCCCTCTTCTTTGGCAAGTTTTGCCGGGGCTCTTCGGCATATAGCCTCTTCTCTCTTCGGCAAAGCCTCACAAAAATCACTCGCGAAATTTTACGGTAACTCGGACATTCTTACTTTTCACATAAATTTTCGATTTCGCTATCAATCTCCATAAACAGATAGCAGACAATTTTATAAAAATAAAATTGCATTGCTATCTATTTATTTCGATCGATAACAAAATCGAAATTTTATGTAATATATAAATTAGTTTGGTAACAAATAAATAATTACAAAGTAAGAAAAATAATGACTCGAAATAAAAAGATATACGACCAGCGATTCTTAGAATGCGCTGTCCGTAAAAGAATGTCCGAGCAGAATATTTTATTTCACTGCACTTCACTTCACTTTGTACTTCATTTTTGCAGTCGGATCTAGAACCCGACTACGACTTACAAACTAAAAGGCCTGGCCTGAACGAACAATCGAGTTCAAGAGATATTAAATATTTTCATATTTAATTTTTCTCTTCTCGATTTTTCGTGAACCCCCCAGATGCAAGCATCTCACGTATGAGTAGAAGGACAGAGAAACGTGAAAGCTTGCTCTGGCCCTACCTACTTAAAACTAACTCATTCACACCAGAAGTAAGCTACCTGCCTGCCTATCGCTATATTTAAAAAATTGCAAAGTCCACTCTCACAAAAACACACTCCACGGTTCTCACACATACCACCCGGGTGCAAAAAAGCCTAATCCTAGGGAGTACGTCCCGGGACGTCTCCGACACCCGAGTTCAATACAACATTCACACTCTAAGTCATACCTTTTTGCTGAAATCGATCGACAATCGACAGTGAACATACATATTTCATTTTCGTACTCTTTCGAATATTCAATGTAATATGTACATGTAATAATTTAAACTACTCATACAAGTTTCTAACTTAATTTATAAAATTTTCAAGTGACTCTACTTGCATTTTGTATGCATTTGCAAATGACTCTACTTGCATTTTGTATGCATTCTCAAATGACTCGACTTGCATTTTCAAATAGAATTTTGCAAAATTTAAAAAATAAATCGACACAAGGTCCACGACCTAACCACACACACACGTGTAACTTGTGTCGATAATTCACTGTCAATTGTCGATCGCCAAAACATCTTAAAACTAAACCGTGTCCACCTGCCCTAACTCATGCGAGTAGCAACTAAGCACGCGCATGAGTATAGAGCATAAAAATGAACACGGCCACATGTATTTTGACCTACCAGTTTTCTTCATGTGTGCTGAAAATCCTGAGCTAAAAACATGATTAGAAACATGCTAATAAAGTGTCTTCCAGCAAAAATTTACTCTAACTTTAAAAAATATTCAAAATGGAAGATCACTTTGCAAAAATCTAAGTATCGGTTGTTTCATTCTTAACAGATTTGTGATATCAAAGTAAATTTCTAAATGACTCAAACATTTGTAAATAACTTTGATATCGAAATCTGTTTTTCGCGATTCTTTCTTGTACATATGTAAAATTTATAAAAATGTAAAAAGAATTTAAAAGTGACTCGACAACTACTATGAAATCGGAGGGTCATCCGACTTCTATGTAGTTTTAAAAATTGATAAAAAAGAAAAATGTACAAGAAAACCCTGACCTGAGCTAATAAATGAAATAAACAGTGTGTACGAATTTTACACGATCGTACAGTCGTGGTCACTATGCTCGCTCAAATAGTAAAAATACAACCAGTTCCCGTGTCGCTTCGGACCATTCGTCCTACGACATGATGGGAACCGGAGGAACCATAAAGCATGCGACTCACCGATCGCTGACTTGCACCACTGCGATCGTTTTACCGGTACAGCATCTGGGAGGTGGCTCATCTGGTTAACTGGCTGCTTGGTTGATTGACTGCTTGATTGATTGACTGCTTGATTGATTGACTGCTTGATTGATTGACTGCTTGGCTGCTTGACTGCTTGGCTGCTTTCGTCAGGTTTGGATTTGGCGACTTGTCCATGAAGGCCTTCTGTAATCATAAAAGAATCACAACGATTAATTAACTGTGTTTATCAAATTGCATTTTGATTTACATGCAGAAATACACATAATAACTACATTACAGATATAAATTTGCAAACGTTTGTGAAAACATATAACACTGTGAAATATTGTAAAACATTTGAGAATGTATGTCAAAATATTTGATTACTTTATAGAACATGTCAAAACGTTTGCAAAATATACCGGAACACATAGCTAACTACACCGTAAAACATGCTAAACATTCACAAGAATTTGTAAAAACACGTAGGTATTAACACCACAAAACCCAGTAAATTATTTAAAAAATAAAGGTAATACACTTGTACAACTACGCCGTACAACATACTGAACGTTTAGAAAAATTTGTAAAAATGCGTAGGTATTAACACCACAAAACCCAGTAAATTATTGAAAAAAATAACGGTAAAACACTTGTACAATTACACTATAAAACATACTAAACATTCACAAAAATTTGTAAAAACGCGTAGGTATTAACGCCACAAAACCCAGTAAATTTTTTTAAAAGTAATGGTCAAACACTTATACAACTACGCCGTAAACTACGCTAAAACGCTTGCACAAACATGTCCAAACATGACGTAATCGCGCCCTAAACCTCATTAAATGTTCACAAAAATTTGTAAAAACACATAAGTAATAACACCATAAAACCCAGTAAAATATTTTAAAAATAATTAAAAAGCACTTATATAACACTATAAAACACACTCATGCATTAGTATACACATGCGCAATTATAAATTAAAACGTCCCGGTAAACATTTTGACACATGAGAAACCACACCATAAATCGTATTAATACACCCCCACATTTATTAAAAAACACTTGATAAGACACACTAAACACTTGCACTAATACTGTAGGTAACACATAGATGAAGACTCAATCGGTAAAGTATGATATTGACTCTAACCGGTAAGTGTTGACAGGTTACGTCCGACCTCGGTGACAGCTACAACCAGACTGTCGGACACATGACCTTCTTCAAGTGCGGCGATAGGTAATTCGCGGCGACCAATAAGGTGCGACTACCTGAAATGAATGGTGTAATTGTTATATTACTAATTATTTCGTTATAATTTAATATTTTACAATTATTAATTAACAAATTAATAGTTATAAATATTTAAATTTGTTGTTTTCGTAACTTTTTCGTACTGATGTGTTACAAAATTATTATTAAGTATTATATTATAATTTACTATGTTATAATCATTAATTTTTTTAATTGTTTATTTATTAAACTACTATTATATCAGTTAAAATTTATCATTTTTAAAACTTTTCTGTGTGAATATGTTACAAAATAACGTTTATTAAATTTTTATCGTATCTATTGGAATTGCAATACATTGGCATGTCACAGCTTTTCTAAAATTATTATGTAAGACTTTTTCGTAGCGAAATTTAAAAAACTCAGAAGTGTATTGCTTTTATTATTTTAAATAACAAATATAAGGACACTGTGATTTATAATCACTTTAAATTAATATGATAATTCTGGAATTTCTCTTACCGAAACTTGGAACGTCAGTGCACAGCCAGATACGTCGATAACTGTTGGCGATTGTTACTACATTACCGATACGTATAATTTTCTACAGTATTCAGAGTGCGTAAATATAAATTTTAAAAAGTATGTAAAAGTGAGATTTCCAAAACACTTTCAATATTTAAATTAATTACTTCATAACACAGCACTGTGTTTGTTATAAAATGATTCAGCTTCTTTTTAAAGATAAGCATTGATCTGAGAGAACTTATTTATCGATTTCTGCCAATTAGGTATGATATATACTGTAGCAGGTAAAAGTTCCCTTTTCCTTGGCTGCCATTTTCCCTAGAAAAACCAGTTTTACACTTGAGTATAAAACGCGCCAAATTTACAATGAATAAAATTTACAACACCTTGCAATATAAAAATTATTTTAAAATAATACGTCATTATGAATTTGTATAAATAAACTATCTTAACATATTGTGTTTGACCAACTGGGAAACGGCAAATATAATTTAAACAAAAGAAAGAAATGGCGCGCCCGGGAGAATAGATGGCGCTTTCTGTAATGATTCAAATTAAACTGAAAAGACGTTATGCTGTACTGCATGAGGGGTAAAACTTGCATCTTCCTGTCTGCGACACGAAATGGAGATTGTCGTTGAAGTTTTCTTTTCTTTTATGTACAGTGTCATTGGGGGATATTAACTTTTTTCGCGAAATTTTGTATTTTATATTTTAGTAATTTGTGTGCAAATACAGAAGGTAAGCTAATTTTTTCATAAATAATTTCTTTTTTATTATAATATATTCTTTTATGACTTTATTTCTTGGCACTGTATTATGATAATGGTTTAATTTTGTTACATCTAAATATTTTGAACACTATTGGCATTGATACTATTGTAAATGTTAATATAAAAGTATATAATAAAATGTTATCATCTTTTTCTTGTAATATCATTCATGGTTAATACATATATTTTATGTCTGATTATTTATGTTTCTGGAAATATCTCAATTACAGAAAATACTTTATATATATTTACTTTTCAAGTTATGAATATTTTTCTATCAGTTTTATATTATAATTGCTGTAATGATATATAAAAATTTAATGGATAAATTAATTTGTATTATATATTTTTGTAATTAGTTGCAGTTCTTCAAAATGGGGACCAGATCAAAGGACAGAATTAAAGCAATGATTAGTAAAGATATTTCAGATATTCATAATCGTTGCATGGAAGTTAAAAAATCTATTAATGACAATCTTGACGAAACTTTGGATTATTTACGTGCTTTAATTGCTCAAATACCACAATCAACATCTGGTCCTCTGATTACAAAAACTCCAAAGGTGTTGAGGAAAAGGGGAATGCAACGTATTGAAACCATACCAGAAAATGAAATTATTGATATTACTAATGTAACAACAGATTTTACTACAACAGACATAAAAGGAGAAAATAAAGATTCATATGTAGAACATGCAGAAGAATTAATGCATGGTCGATCAAAGCGAGTGGCTTCAAAAAAAGCAGCAGATAATATTAAGAAGCAGCAATCAATGTCTCTTTCTGCAAAACTACGAAGACCTTCTTCAGTTGGTTTTGAAAATAATGATGTAAAAAAAGTTTGTATTATAAATAATTTGTTAAGTATATGACATTAATTTTTATATATGTACATGTTTATCATTTATCTATTATTTGTAATGTTTCTTTTAATTCCTAGAAAAAGCGTGAAAGCCGAGCCAAGAGAAAGAAATCTACTGTAAGCAGTTCAGATGAAGAGAGTACTAAAGCTCCTACAAAGATTACTAAAGTAGAAGAAACAATACTAGTAGAAAGTGTTCCAGAAAAAGTAGTAAATACAAATGTAGAAAAGAATCCTTCTACAGAAGAAAATACAATCCAAACAGAAAATAAAGTTAAACAGGAAAATATTGAACCATCCAAAAGATCTTCAATGACAACACGAAGTAGTAGTAGAAAGAGAACTTTTTCTCAGACTCAGAACCGGAAGAGTAAAAAATCTGATATTGCTGATGACACAGTTATTGCACCTACAACAAATGAAATTGAAGAACCATCAATGTATGAGGATGCAATTGAAAAACCTATGCCTATAATGAATTCTACTATGAATTTCAATTCTACTTATACTCTGCAGAAAATGATAAATGCGACAGTAGTTTTGGAACCTTTATCTGCAATAAAGTTAAATGAAACTGTCACAGTTAATAAAAAGATATCCAATAGTACAGGGGAGAAAACAGTTCAATCAAATGCTAAATCGAAATCACCTAGGCTTCCCTCAAAAACCCTGCTGGTCAGGTTGGACCAAATAAAAGATGCTTTAGTAAATAAGGAGTTCGATGAGTTACTCACAGAAGACGAATCATCTCCTGAAGTAAAGAAACCTAGACAAAATACAAAATACCAAAAGAAAATATTAAGATCCAATGTGTCAAGTGAAGATGAGATTCTAAATACTCCAATGAAACCAACTTTAAAGGAACTGAATGCAGGTCCAGCATTCCAGGAAATAAAGAATACGTACAAATCAAATGCTCTATTCAGTCCATATGCTAAGGAATCTGTGAAGAAAAGAGTTGAAGCATTCGAGCAAGTAGGTATGAATAGTCCAAAACCCACTGTTGATGTCGATGTTCCAACTAGAGTAACCAGAACAAAAACACGAGCGCAAGCAGCTCAGGCTGCACAAGCAGAAACTGCAGAAGATGCAAAAACCACAGAGAAAACAATTGCTCATAAGTTAGCGCGAAAATCACTCGCAAAAGCTAAAAAAATTTCACTAGCAAAACAAGTTAAGGATACTGATGAATACAAAGAGGTACTTGAAAAGTATCAATCCTATAGTATTCGCATATTTATTAATAACAAATTAAGTACTATATTTCTAATTTTAAATATATTCTGATTGTTTTAGAACAAAGTTCAAGCAAAATCAAAAATTCTTTTGGAGAAAGTGAATTACAAACCACAAAAAACAACTCCATTAACTAAAACAAAAATTCAGTTACCGTCCTCTGTTAGTCGTATTCCACAAACTCCAAATAATCAACCGAATGTAATAAGTTTTTCATTTTTTATATTATAAACTGCAATAGATTAAAATTTGCATAGATGTTAATGATCATTGCTCTAATTGTAGCATGTAAAGGCTTTAAGCGCTACACGTACTAACATTATTACATCAATGGACTCATTCCTCCAATCTTCAAAACCAGTTAATACCCGTAGTTCGATCGACAAGACAGAAGAGAAAAGGAGGAAACCAAATGATGATGATGCTAGAAAAAAACGTGAGGAAACATTAAGACTTGTAACAGAAGAAAAGAGAAGGTAAGAATATAATATTTAATTCTCGATGTATATTATTTAATATCATACAAAACGTATTTTATGTGCAGGAAGAGGCAGGAGAAAGAACTGAAAAATAAATTGGCAAGGGAAGCAAAAGAAAAACAGGATATGGAGAAACGACAAAAAGCTGAAAGGGAAAGGGAAGAAAAAGCACGTTTAGCGCAACAAATGATGGAAAAACAGCGTGAAGAAATGGAGAAGAAACGTTTAGCTCAATTACAGCGAGCGCAGGTACAATAATTTTAAATGAGTCCAATATTTATTTATTTAAATAATTCGTTAATATTTAAAATAATTTCTAGGAGAAAGAAGAAAAAAGGAGACAAGAAGAACAATTACGTTTACAACGGTTACAAGAACAGGAAGAAGCAGAACGTATATTAGCAGAGCAAAGACGTCGTGAACAAGAAGCTGAAAAACGGAAAGAAGCCGAAGCAAGATCTCAACAACAAACTGCAGCCGAAGCAATGAAAGTTAAAAATCAAATTGTAACACAGGTGAGATTATATGCATATATATTTTTCAACAATCTTGCTATCCTTTTATTCTATATAAATGAATAGGTTTCTCAAAACTTGTATCCTATTAAATTTATTCATATTAATTTAATATTCCAGTCAAAGTATGGACACAAATATCATGGCCCAACAAATTATATTTTGGATAGTGAACCTGACGAGGATGAATCAGATGATGAATCTAAGCCAAAGCATGTAATTCCGTATTGGGCACATCGTAAGTATATTTTTCTTATTTATATGAAAATCAATTAATGTTTCCATCCATTCAATTTTTCTGCTGTAGTCCAAAAAAGGTAAGATACATGAAGTAATTTATCTTCCTTTCATTCTAGCACAAGTGCGCAAAGCTCAACTCGCACTGCAACGATACATTCCCGATAAGGCAATTTTCGCATTTTTCGGCAGTAGAAAATGTACGCCGGATTTGGCAGAAATATTCCAAGGTATAGATAAGAGTAGATTAAAACGTACGTCTAGTGCAATTTGGAGGACACCACCACGGTTTTCAATGATAGGATCTGAGAGGGTATAGTTTATTGAATTTATTGTTGCCAATTCCATGTGTTTACAATAAGAGTGCCTGTAATATAATATAAACTGTTATATCATATTAACATTAAAATGAAATATTCCGATGGATATATTAAGGAATGTAAGACTTAATCTTTTTATTTTCGTTAAAATAATCTTTAAATATGTTATATTCTTATCATATATATACATCAAATTTTACGATTTCTCTTTTCTTATGTATATCGTATCTATTACAATGAAAAGAGAACTGTTGTATAATTAATAAGTAATTATACTACCATGACGTTTAAACAAAAATGGATTTTATTAAATTTGATGTGTTTTCATTATCTTTATACATAATATATTATTTAGTAAAGTAATTCAATTAATTTACATTAGTATGACATTTTCGTGTTGAGGTTTTTCAAATCGTATGCTTTATTTGTATTTTCTTACGTGACTGCGTTTGTTTGCAAAAGGGAATAATATTTATGAACACTTCCGTGTATCTATAATGGTATTTTTGTTTTAATGTTAGTTATAAGATTATTAATATTGTTTTAGATAAGCTAATATGGTATATATTTAATATTTGACAATTTAACTGACACAATGCAGGTAACTTACAATAATTGATTGTGTTTATATATAATTATGATTTTGGCATTTGAATTATTTCCAAAGGTCTTAGTTTTAAATGTGTATATATAGGTATCTGTAACATTATTTTTTAAAATATATTTACATTTGATAGTTTTTGATCAAGTGGTTTTTGATTAATAGTTATAGTGCAATCTCGACTCCACTATACATACAATACAGATATATTTACATATGGTAAAGAAGTATCCAAAACTGGATAATCCGCGAAAATCATCAATACTGATCTATCCATAACAGAAATGGTTAGTCTTCTTCCATCTAGCATAGGTTGCTTCTTTTCAGGAATATCTTTCAAAACATGTAACATATCATCCTTATATTCGGATATTTTGATAGCGTTTCCTTCGAGAACCTTTTTATATTAGTAAGTTAACGTATCTTAAACTATTTTAAAATTTGAATATTTAAGTATTATGAAGACATAATTAAATTACTCTTATGGTAGTAGAACTAGCAAATCTTTTAAGATCTGGTGGAAATCTGTAATTTTTTAAATACTGGTATGCTGGCATTGTTGGCAAAATAGGTGACCATTGTCTGAAAGTTCCAAAGGTTGAAATATAACGTCCACCTAGTGTCCATAAACGTACTGTGTGATCTGCACTTCCACTTTTGAAAAAAGGGTTATAAGTATTTCTAAGTTCATTATGCTATAAATATAAATTGAACGAAATCGATAAATTTTATCACCTAATAATGATACGTGCATCTGGAATTATTTGAACAGATGTAATAGCTTTTAAGTGACCACGAATAGAAGAAAGCAAAAGTGGTAGAGCTTGATTTCGTACTGCTCTTTGTGCTCTTCCTTTAATTTTTCTTTTCCATAAGAAGGGAAATTCTAATCTTAAACGAGGCATACTTATCTTAGGATGATTTGGTATCAAATAATTTTCAAGATACCAGACTTTAATATATCCAACACTATGTCCTAAATAATTGCGAATAATAGCAATTTCATTGTATAAATAATTAATACAATTTATCTTTTACCTGTCACAAGAAACTGGTTTTTGGGATCAGTGGCTAATGATAAGGCACAATCACCTAAAGTGTGAATAACTGAAAAAGCCTGTAAAAATCCACCACCAGGGTGATGAGTCCAAACCTGTACTAAACCAGAATCAAGGGAAACTAATAGTGTTCCAATATCAGGTCTAACTGTTCGTGCACACAGAAATATCATAGCTCGAACAGAAACAGTTCCTATAATACTTAATGCCGATTCTTGATGTTTTGATACATTATGTGTACTATACAAAATGATTAAACATGTAGTGTAATTCAGTAACTGATAATGATTACAATTATTATACCTTTTTATATATGTAAACTGTTCTGTTGTAACTTTTTTTGGTTTCTCTAATTGAATCACTTGTTCAGTCATGTCAAATCTTATACTGAACCTACATAATATTAATTATTTTCAATTACTTTTGCACATTATATTAACATTATTATAATTTGTATAACAGTTTCACCTTGACATTGGATCATCTACTTTGTATTTCCTGTATGGTTGACCTGTTTCTAATCTCCAAAGTATTATTTCTCCATTGTAAGTAGCTGTAGCTAATACTTGAGGATACCAAACAGCTGAGCAAAGAATATCATCAGTATGTATTAGTCCCCAACTTTTTTTATACACATCTGTGTCAGAAGTTGCAAATTCTACAACTTGACGGTTCCATCCACTACATAAAATTCGATTTTCTATCCAAACTAAACTTGTTACTTCACTACATTAAAAACGTAGAAAGTGTATAACAAACTATGAACATTTACTTCCATTTTTTGTAATAATGGATATAGTGAATCATATAACAATAGATATATACCACTGATTTTCAATTGCCATGTTTCTTAAGCAAGTACCAGTGTTAAAATTCCATATCTTTAATGTTCCATCACGAGTACCTGTTACTAGTAGTTGTTCAGACTCGTCGAAACAAGCAGCAGTAATTTCAATATCATGATGTTGACCATATAAGAATCTACTGTGGGCATGTGTTACCAAATACAAGCGATTTCCAAGCCATGGATCCCAAACTATTATACAAGAATCATATCCAGTAGTAACTACCTAAGTTTATGAAGAAATTAATCAGATGTTTTATGACATTGAACATTAGAAATCTTTAAACATTAATGTGTTTACTCAATTAAATTTTTAATTATTTCATTGTGTTAAGCATTTGAAAGTAATACCACTTTATATAGATGATTATATAAAACACAGCTAACAGATTTTGTATGTGTAAAGCCATCTGATGTTTCTTCATTTATCACAGGATCACAAATGATAATTGCTATCATTGAACTAGCAACAATCATTTTGTGATTTAATGTATTATAGACTATAGTCATTGAAGTATGTTCACCCAATTCGCTAGGAAGACCATTGTATGTCTATGTGAAATAAGCAAAGGATTTTAGAGATTACTTATTTATAATAGAAATAATCAATAATGTACATAAATTATTAGTGAAACCTGAATACAACTTTGGGCGAGGACATCCCATACCTTGATGCATTTGTCTTTTGAAAGAGAATATATACGTTTACCAGCATTTTGAACTACCAATGCACAAATAGCTGTATGATGACCATGGAATTTGCAGTTTGGCCTTTTTGTTACAAAAGGGTTCCAAACTCGAACTATGCAATCTGGTCCACCAGTTATTAATAACTGACTTTCTAAATATTAATGACTTCTTTTTTAAATAATTAATGTGCATTAAAATATAAAATTATTCAATGAATGATACCTTCACACAAAGTAAAACAAGATATTCCCATATTAACTTTAAATTTATATGGAATCCTTGTTCCTGTGAGATCACTGACTAAAAGAGAACAACTGCAACATCTACTGCTAGACATAAAAGATCTTATACTTTCATAATAGGCTACTTGTTTTACCCAATCAGTATGTTTGTTCTTAAATTCTGTAATCTTTAATCCTTTTACTTCACCCTATAATGAACATTTAACAATTAATAAACAAAATGATAGTAATAATATCCAAAATAAAGTATTTGCCTTCAGCACAGATTCATAACGAACAAATAAAGTATGGCATTGAGGATCTTGTTTAAATGGACCTCTTTCTGCTGGATTAAAAGATATAATTTTGATAGATCCACTCATGTCTCCACATATAATATGAGAATCTTCTTTGATATTTTTACTAAAATGATAAGCCATGCATGTAACTGCATTATCTAAGCTTGATATCTAAATATAAAGTAAAAAGTAAATACAATGTTTAATAAAAATTAATATTTATTAAAAATGTAACAAACCAATATCCGAAGGTCAAATTTTTTAGCTACAGTATCATAAAATCTTAAATCATATTCAGTTGAGCTTGTGCATACTATTTGCACATCAGGCATTACTATCATATCAGTTATTAAAGTTGACTGTACTTTTAAATATGCTGCAAAGATAAAGTTTGAAAAGAAGTAGAGGTAGATAAGGATTACAAAATTAAAATACTAACGATTCACAGATTGCACAGTACGCTCATATTCTAAATCTAATGACCAATAATTGATAATGCCTTCTCTGGTTATTGTTAAATAACATCCTCTATGGAAACTTGCAGTTCTATCCTAACTATGAACAGACACAATTAATAACAATCTATATTAATAAGTATTATGAAAACTGCTGATGTACATGATTTAAACTTTATTTTCTCAATGTAATCAAATGTAAATTTAATGAATAAAGTTTAAATCATATTTCAAATTTCTCATGTATTTAGAATAATATATTTTTGTACAGATAAAACTTCAGGATAAAAAACTATTTTATATATGGATGTACGATGTCGGGACTTTAAAAGTTGAGGAATTCCTGTTATAGGAAGTTTTAATATTTTCCATTGTAAAGCAGCATCTTTCTTTTGGAACTCTACTAACAAATAAGAAATAAATTCATCCCATGTAACAGTTCCATCTCTTTTTAAGTTCATCTAATAACACCAAATAATACAATATTGAATTAATTATATCAAATAAAGCAGCAATTAATTAGGATAATTGAATGCATATTTTAACCTTTTTAAATAACACTTCAAATTCATCTTTGGGCATTTGGATATGTAATATATTTTCAAAAGCATCAAATAATTGAACAATATCCATTTCTTCATTTTCTGAAATCTGTATTATGGTGCAATGGAAAAAATTAAATTTGTTCATATTTCTCCACATTAACTTTTTAAAAATATTTGATTTTTCTTAATATACCAGAAATGCTTCATGTAAACGAATTAAAAGTTCTTCTGTACATTGTTCCTCAATACTTTTCTTTTGTAAAAAATCATGAAAAGCTTGTGCAATGCTATATCAGAAGGCATATAATTAATTTATTAATTTAGAACATGTTTAAATATTCACCAACCTGAGACTACTCTCATAATTTTCCATTATTTCAAATTTTATACAAGTGCTAATTAGATTATTAATTACTTTTCATGTACAGTTTAAATAGAAATGATATAAAAAATAGTTATAAAAAATACACGTTTAACATGTGAGATGATAATCTCTTGAATTTTGTTATGATTTATTAAAAGTATGTGATAGTGTTTTGTATAATTTTGTATATTAGAAATCTTCAAGACTTGTTAAATATTGTACATATATGCATATTTGTAAAGTATGCAAAATAAATTTTGAGAATAATAATTCCATATTACTTGATTTTATTATAATTTGATACATATTTGTTAAAAGATATGAAATAGTATATTGATCTCTCCTTTTATGTATAGAAAGTTGTAAGCAAAATAATCAATATCTTGCATGGAAAATTCGTTTATATCCACAAGTGTATGTAGATACAAGAACACGTTTTATTAAGCATTTTACTTTCTCCCTATTATTTGTTTAATTTTTGTAATCAGTTTCAATCAAACTTTCTACTGAATTATGGAGTTTTTTAAAGCTTTAAGTTTATTTAATAGAGGGAAGTATGAAGAGTGTGCAACAATATGTACAAATTTATTAAGAAAAAGTCCACTTGATCAGGTAAAAAAGTTTATTATTAACTTACATCAATAATAACGATCCACCTAATTTTCTAAGAATACAACATTTTGAATTATAGGCTATTTGGGTATTAAAAATGCGTGCTTTAACATTACAAGTATATGTAGACGATATAGAAGGAGAGGAAGAAGGTATTGCTGAAACTTTACTAGATAATTATACAATATCATCCATGCCTAGACCAGGAACATCTTTGAAACAACCTGCTACCTCCTATGCAGGACAATATCTTCGACCCAAAACACAATCAGGTTTACTTCTACAAATTTCTAATAAATAGAATGAACTGAAACATTAGGACATAAATTTAAAAACATAATATATTTTAAAGGTCGACCAGTCACAGGAGTCATACGACCAGCTACACAAGCTGCAACATCTCACTCACTTGAACAAACATTAAGGACACCAAGAACTGCTATGACAGCCAGACCAATTACTGCAAGTTCTAGTCGTAATGTTAGGTATACTCATTACTTTGTATTATATTACATGGTCCAAATAATAGAATTTTTTTACACTTATATTCAAAATTGGTACATATGTGTATGTATAGATTGGGTACAGCATCTATGTTAACAGAACCTGGAGGACCTTTTATACAATTATCACGTTTAAATATTTCTAAATATGCTAGTCAACCTAGTATTGCAAAACCACTGTTTGAGTATATTTATTATCATGAACATGATGTAAGATATGTAAGTTATTTAATATTCTCAATTACTAGTCAAATTAATAAGACAAATGTTAAATTCTATCAATTATTATATTGCACACAGGCATTAGATCTAGCAGTTCAAGCAACACAAGTCTGTCAGTATAAAGACTGGTGGTGGAAAGTACAACTGGGAAAATGTTATTATAGTTTAGGTTTAGTAAGAGATGCAGAACAACAGTTCAAGTCAGCCCTAAAAGACTGTAAAACCATTGAAACAACTCTAAGGCTAGTTAGAGTTTATATTAAACTTGATCAACCATTAGCTGCCTTAGAAACATGTAAGAAGGGTCTTGAATCTTTTCCTAACGATGTAAATATTCTTACCGAAATGGGGCGCATATTTGATGGTTTAAATAATATGAATATGTCATTAAAGTATTACAAAATCATTGTACAAGAAGATGCTTCACATACAGAAGCGATAGCCAGTATCGGAATGCATCATTTTTATAATGATCAACCAGAACTAGCATTACGTTATTATAGGTAAACATGCAAACAAATATATCAATCAAAATTGGTTTAAGACTTATTTTTATCTTATTAACTTGAATAGGCGGTTGTTACAAATGGGTGTATATAACACTGAATTATTTAATAACCTTGGATTATGCTGTTTTTATGCACAACAATATGACCATGTTATATCTTGTTTTGAAAGAGCACTCAGTCTTTCTACTGATGAAAATATAGCAGATGTGTGGTACAACATTTCTCATATTGCACTTGTACGTATGATTTTTCAATTTCATTTGTAGTAATAATGATTGATAATTTTAAATAAAAATTTTGAAATGCTCTTTTCAGAGTATAGGTGATATGGTGATGGCAGAAGAATGTTTAAAATTAGCTATTGTGTGTGACAATAGACATGCTTTAGCATATAATAATCTTGGAGTTATACAAATTCGAAATGGAAATATAACGGCAGCAAAAACATATTTTCATGCTGCCGCTAATATAGCCAATTTTATTTATGAACCTCATTTCAACAGTGCCTATTTAGCTTATGAGGTTGTACCATACTGCAGTATATGTATTCTGTATTTATTACATAATCCAATATTTTACGGTATTCCCATATATTGCAGGTTGGAGATCTACAAACAAGTTACATTGCCATACAAAAATCTTTAAGTGCATATCCTGGTCACTGTGATAGTAGAACACTTTTTAATAAATTAGAAAGATATTTTTCATATACATAATTTTTTTTAGAAAAAAGAGATTATATAAATTATTTCTTTTATTGATCTATAATTTCAACTATAGTACTAATGTTACTAATATAACATATATGAAAAAAATAGAAAATGCATCGTGGAAAATTATATAAATGGAATGATTACAATCTTAAACCATTTAAATAGTTATTTTCTATATCACATTATTTAATTATTTTTATCGCGATCGTGTGTAAATACATTACAATTTAGTAATAGTACTTAAATATTATTTATTTATATTAATATTAACACGTTTTGTATAAGATTAATTAATTGACATTTAAACTGGTAAGTTTCTAAAGATATATGCACATACAGCAATATACTTTTGTCTATGAAATACTTAGTCCAAGACGCATGTTTACATTAAAAAAAGTTTTAAAGTACACTGCAAGCAATGTTCTGCTTACCTTTCAGTTTCTTTGTTACATTGTGCATAAATATGGAATAATGTACAGTCCGGCATTATGATTGAGTTATACTTTATTTTATCTAGTACGAGATAAAACCAACCATGAAATGACAAAATAGAATAAAAATATTGGATAGACAGCTAAAGCTTTTCTCCCATATGGTTGGCTATCATCAAGAAACGCCATTGATGCTGCAATAAAATATTATATAATCATATTTGTAATAGAACAAATAACTTACTTATAATATAGTGTACATTAAATTCATGCTAACCATATGCAGCCCATACGAATCCCAACATAGTGATATAAAACCTTAAACTAAATAAATCAGTAGTTTGTTCCACCATCAATAAAATTCTACAAATAATTAAAGCAATGGCGGTTGGTAACAAACAGTATCCTAAGACACAAATGCTTTGGAAGAAAGATCTATAAGATATAAAAATTGTACATTAGTTTATAACACTTATTAATGTCAAAGTAAAAGAAGTTGAATATCTTTCTGTATGCTTACATATTGCCACCCAATAATTTGGAATTTAATGTAACGATCATAGATCCAATCCAAACAATCACAAAAACCTCTGCAAATTCTGGTCCACCATCATTTGAATTGTTTGCTTTATCAGAAGAACCTTGTAGTGCCCTAAAGTTATAATATAAGTGGTTGATAACATGAAATTAAAAAAATCATAAATTATAATAAACATACATTGCCATGAATGTACATAATACTAATGGTCCCCAAAGATCCCCTGAAATTTAAAATATATTTTTATAAGAAACCAGTAAACACTTTATGTAAATGCATCATTCAAAATATATTTACTTACATTCTTTCAATAAACCCTTTGTATCATTCAGAGCAAAAACAAGATAAAACTTTTTGCCTACTGCACGAACATCCCTAAGCTGTAATGTAGAAATAAAAATACAATTCATTCAATATTACAAGTACTACAAATTTTATAAACTTACAATTGTATCTCTGATTGGTTCATCTAAAGTATTAAAGTCAGGTTCTCCAAGATTTGCTTTTTGTTTGGGTCCTACTGTCATCTCACCCTCAATATTTTGAGGATCAGCATACTCCATCGTAACTTTAAACTTACAAAGAATCATACATTAAATTTATGTATAAAACAACTTAACATTAATTTGAAATTACATATATGTAAATACTCATAATATATCAAAAAATAATAGAGAATATTTGAAAATTTATAACATATTTACATCAAGTTTCGCATCTTCCGCTTCTGCCATGTTTGTGTTGACGTTAATTTTCTATTACACGTTTGCAATCTTGTGTATTTTAATATCCCTCTCAAATAATGTTACTAAAAATATAACACCATAAGAGCATTATCTATTGTTCATAGTCATCGTACGATTACAAGGTGACAATAAATCTCTTAATTAGTTTCGTGAAAATCAACAGTGCAAGTTGACACATTAGATGCAAAAAAGTTGATAGATGGCAGTAGTGATCGTATAATCACGGTTATAAACTTGCGGCTAAATTTCATTAGCTAATTATCGATTGAAAGTAGAAATGTCTGTAAAAGAATGTGAATAGGATCGACATTCCATACATATTCTTTATATTAATATATAATTCTCGTAATTTCTTTCACATTCGGTAACATGCCACGCTTCATTATTTACATTGTAGTCGTGTCAGCGTTGACACGTATTACGCATGTGCAACAAGTTTCTTCGGCCATAGAGGATTATACACCAATCACCGAAAAGCCGCAAAATGGTGGTTCTTCTGAAATTACGGTCTATGAAGAATTGTGTATCCATCGAACATAATTGAGTACAGATCAAAATAATATGGCTATAAAGATTTATAGCATATTAAAATTATGTTTACTATATCCTTACCTCGATATATGGTTTCATATGGTCTATGGAATCTCCAGTTATTTAATATGTAGTTGTTTCGCGTTATATCGCCATATTCTATTGTCTGTCTGATATGGATGAAAAGTTGCATGAGTGGGAATATAATATGTCATATATCTGGTGACTGATCTTAGTGATATAACTTACTGTAATATTGTGGCAATATAACGCGAGACAATTACTGCACAGGTAACACATACTAAATGACACTTTATTCAGTTATAGTATTTTTCTTTATTATTAAATATATTTTCCTATATCGACTATGTAGTCAGAAAATCGTTCACGCATCAACGTAAAGAGCACGCAGAAGCTATAAAGCGTCTTCAAAATATAGACAGCTACGAACGTTTATATAAAATGATAATGATTCTTGGTACAAAGATGATCGATGTCGTGGACGCAAGCAAAACGTTGATCGAGAGTATAGGTTTTAATCCAGACGACAGATCGTTGCCAAAAAACGTTACTATACAAAGCGGTAATTTTTTTTCTATGTTATTTCAGAAATGAATGAACAAATTTTAAAAGACGTATATATTTTTCAGCAATATCCACCACGTTAGAAAATACAGCGTTATTCGGAGACATTCTTCTCCATTTTCCAGACATTACGCATCGCATACTAAAAACACAAAAGGAATGGAATCCAGTCATAAACTGGTCCCTAAATTTTACAAATCGAGCGAAACATTTATTAGACGCGGAAACGCTTACTGTAATTAATTTAGCAGCGCAAGAGTTGAACATCATCGAACGCAAACCGGGATACGTGAATCCTTATTGGAAATCTACCGGCTCCCGGGATGCAGACGAAGATAAAAAAAAGAAGAAAAAACCGAAAAAGAAAGTACAGAGGGGGCCTCGAATAACTAAAACAGAACTCTGAATTTTTTAATGATTTATCAGAATAAAAGGTCAGATTTTGCTATTTATTTTTTATTGCAATAAAAAACGTTATCGTAACACGTATCTCCCAAAATCCCTCCTTTTCCTTAAGGAATGCTAGCGTATTCGACAGCGTACTTGTTGCACCTGATCCCATGACTTGCGAAGTACTTGAGGCCATCACTAACGGTGGTAGAAAGTGGTCAGCCAATGAGCTAAGAACGGTTCCTACCGTCTGGTTCCCATGTAACCATGGCAGAAGGTATTGCTGACGAACCCCGGTTCGCAGTGCTGTAAGAGTAGCTTCTCCGCCGATGACAAATCTCCGTGGTACCACGCACCTGAAGAAACGAGTGTTGTGAAATTCGCGAGAGAAAGAACTAATTTAACTTTAATTACACACTTGGTGGAAACCAACAAGAAGAATGATGATGTTAAGAAGAAGAAATCGAGTGTTGCTTTACGCCTTCTTGATCGTCGCAGGTAGGAAAACCGTGGATAATCCGTTCATTTCTGTCATTGCCTCGATGAAAGAGAAGATCAAAGTGTAACCGTCTGGTGATCTTTCGACGATAGAGAAACTTTGCGCCGAAAATATTTCAAGCTGGAAAGATTCTCTGGAGACACATTCCTTGGGAACGTACGACTGTTTCGCTAATGTGTTTCGGTGAAGGAGAATTCTCCGAAGTATAGGTTTAGGAAAAATGTGCGGTTTTTGGAATAAATTTGATTCTTGGAGATTCTGCGAATATTTTATACGCTTATTGGGAATGCAAGAAAGTTCCGTTAGTTGTGTGCCTTTCATCAGTTAATTCAGAAACATTTGTTTGATTTCTAGAAATATGGTTGAAAGAGTTTATAAAAAAAATTAATCTCTTGCTTTTATTTTTCCATTCCAAACGCGTTTATTATATTATTCGTAGCATACGTTTTTCATATTAATAAACTTGTTTGGGAAGAGCCTAAAGCAAGAATGAAAAAAACAAAAAAAACATAACGAGTTTCTTTCATCCGTATCATTCGCTTCTCCGCGCTTTTTATTTCGAACAGACAGTGCAGAAAAAATGATCTTTAACATTGTTAAGATTTAATTAACGTTGTCAAATTAAGTAGTATCAGAAAATTACTGCAAACGTGGGTGCAACGAAAGAACGACCTTCTGTGGACATTCTCTTATTAACTTGCAATACCTCGATAAATTACTCGTTTAAAACGAGTTGGCTTAAAATATATATACAAAGAAACTGAAATGAAATGATTCTATTGAAAGTAAATCTTAATCGAACAGAAAGTTAACGTATACAGGATTAATGGAACTATTAATTAAATATTTTTATACTTATTTTCTTAGTAATACATTTGTTGCTAAATAACCGCAACGTTCAAAACTTGTGGATCAAGCACGCGATATTGCGTGATAGGACATTTGATTACACAATTTTCAAAGTAAGCAATAATCGAACACACGATAAACATATGAAGGACTAAAAAATTATTTGCCTAAAATGTTAAGGTAATTCTTTTAAATTTTAGGAGAAAGTTAAGATGAATGAAAAGGATTTGAAGTAATCTTCCTGAATGTTTTCTGCGCTTCATTAAATTCATAGAAACTATTCTACACGCGTCTGGGTTATTGACACATACATAGAAATGAAATGTCCCTGAGGGTCTCCGGGTGTATATGGTCAATAAAGTTGACACAGATAAAAGTAAGAAGTTGGAAAAAGCAAGTCTACGACACCGAGGAGCACTTTTAAATTAGGTTCTCTCCGGAGGTTTCACTGCTGTTTACATAAGTTTTGTCGCTCGTGTGTATACACGTATTGTGTCGTACGTCGACGGATCTGAATTGGCGGTGTAAAAGTGTACGTACACGACACCACGGCCGATGGAAATGCTGCACCTGAACGATTTACCACAACGTCATTGTCAGAGCAGCACCTTCACTTTCCACTTTGCCGCTATGCTTGATCTTTTTGTAGCAATGTAACGACCGATCCGATCAATTAAAGTACAAATATAGCCGCAGCATCCAATATTTCAAATATGCGTACGCACGAACCAGTTTCAGTTCTCTTGAAAATTTGTTAAAAAGTACACGTAGAGGATATAAATATATTACAATCACTGCGCAAATGTTAATTAATTTTTCTGAACAGTCAAAGAACAGATACAAAAAATTAAATATGAAGCAATGAGGAATATTCAGAGTTCTTTAGTAAGATTACAAGTAACCGAACGATTTTAAGTCTTAAATAATTTAATAAAGACCTTGAAAGTTTGAAGACCCTGAAAGTCGTAAAGGTCAAGAAAGATTTTGGAAACCTTGGAAGTCTGAGTGATTTCGAAAGTCAATGAATAAGTAAATTTCCTCAATTATTTGTATATGTTATAATAAATTAAACTACTCATTTCTATAATTTATGCATTACGTTATAAAATGATAACGGTAAATTGAACATCGTAAACGCGTTAACGTTAGTTTCATGCTTAACTGTTATAAAATCATAGGGAAGTGTCTTCCTAGGATTCTACTTTCTCCTGCTAGCACATCTGCACGAGATTTCAACGTGTTCGAATCCCAATATTTCCACGTCGAATTAAATTTGATCAAACTTCTGAATCTCAGTATTCAAACGTTGGCGTTCAGAAAAATAACTGTAACGTTATAGAACATTAAATCACTGTCGAAACGTGGCCTACATAAAAAGAATTCAAGCATAGTAAGAATAATAAGAAAGTTGCGATGGTATTCAATAAGAAAGAAAGTTCCAGTGTCGATAAATGTTAACTCATTGTTATCTAATTGTTACTGTGAAATGTTCTGAAAGAAAAAAGGTCACACCGAAAGATCACTATGTCGAGAATAATTATCCAGGTCATGAAAAAGAATTCCTTTGAGAATGTGTAGTATTCGTTTCAAAGCTACCACACCTCGAACCGGTAGGGATAGGATCGCATCAGGATACGCCCTTTTAGTTCGCCTTTTGAATAAAAAGCATTCTGTTATTATGGATTCTACTCGCGATTATCGAACATCGTCTGCAGACCATTGAGACGGTATAACGGTGGTGAAACGATTGGAAGGACGTCTGAAAACATACCTTGCAAGGCATCTCTTAGTTTGCATAGTTGAAATGATTATCTGATTCGTAATGGCTAGATAGGTGAATGAAACTAAAGAAAGGCTTTTGAGTTAATGAAACGTTATGGCCATTGTATACTATCCATAATCTTACAGTAAAAATATTACGATATTATAAATTATTTCGTGAAACGAATTCATATTTTAACTATAGTAACGGAGTCAATGTTGGTCCTTGATCTTGCCACTGACCCAAGTAACACGCTCCTAACATATGGATATCACTCTCACTTTTATTTCTCAAAAGCAACTTTGTCATTACTCGTAACAACATTTAAACATAAGTACATAAATATCCTTGAACCACTCGTTCTCTAAAAAATATTTCGAAAAATAAAAAAGATGCACCATATTCCGAAAACAGAAAAATTAAACTGAATCATCTCTTCATTCTATGTAAAAGAATATTAAAGTTCATGAAATATTTTAAATTCAAAAATGAGGTATTTTAAGAATGTACGAATTTGTTTATTCACCGATGTCTATTAGAAAACAATAATGAGTAAGCGTAAACGTTTGATTTCCAAGACTCATATGGCTGTAATGTGTCTTCGAACGTTGGAATTCTTTACCACTATACGTTTCTCGCTTTCTCGGCTGTTTTTTTTCTGTGATACCCTTGGAATTTCTCTTGCGCATTTTCCATAAGTATCTTAAACTTTCTGTGTGCAGTGTACGTGATGATACACGGAATGGATTTGCTTCTTGAAAATAATTCTTGAAATTCCTGTCTGTGAGTTGTAGGCAAACCCTCCGAGAATTTAACTTCGCTTACCTTCGTAGTAGAATTATAAATTACAGTGTAACTTGATACAAAAATATTAATATCTTCCAAGAAACCCAACCTTGACCTTTTGCTGGGATTCGAGATTTTCAGAAGTTTTATATTTCTTTATAGGAACGTTTTTCTATAATGTAATGATGAAAATTTTTTTGCAGTTTCAGGACAGAAAAACGCGAAAAAGGATGAAGAGAAGAAAGATGAAGAATTCAAATGTCCTGAAGGCCAAGGTAACGGTAATTTTGCAGATCCAGCAACATGCAGAAGGTTTTATCAGGTACTTCCAATTCTATTTTGTAAATAACTATTTGTTTGCAAAATTTGAATATAATTTTTAATATAATAATAGAACGGTATTCAATTAGCTTTAATAGAATACTTGTACATGATTTCAACAGTGCGTAGATGGGTATCCATACCTAAACAGGTGTCCATCAGGATTACATTTTGATGACATCAGTAAATTTTGCACTTTTAAAAATGAAGCAAGATGTGGTCCAATTGCTACAAGTAAGTACTGTCTTTAAAAGTGTTCAACAACTGTACCTTTTACTATTTTTATATTAATATGTATTATCTTAATTTTTAGCTCCAGCACCAGTGACTGAACCACCAACAGACTTAGCAGAAAAATGTGATACTGCTAATTGCCAATTACCATACTGTTTTTGCTCTAGAGACGGTACAATAATTCCTGGTGGACTTCACCCAGAAGATGTACGTACATTCCTTTTCTATAAATTGATTTTTGTTAAACTTCTTATCAAATTTTTCTGTACTTTAGACACCACAAATGATAATAATGACATTCGATGGAGCAATAAATCATAACAATTTTGATCATTACCAAAAAATATTTAACACCGATCGATTAAATCCAAATAACTGTCCATTGAAAGGTACTTTCTTCATTTCACATGAGTATTGTAATTATAACATGGTTCAAAGTTTGGCGCACGATGGACACGAAATTGCAACTGAAACTATATCGTGAGTACTGGTACAAACACAATAATGAATGAAATTATTATAATCAATAATATTTAATAATATTTAGATTGCAAAAGGGATTAGAAGATAAAGGATACGAAGAATGGGTTGGTGAAATGATAGGAATGCGGGAAATACTCAAACATTTTAGTAATATTTCAATAAGTGAAATTGTGGGCATGAGAGCTCCATATTTAAAACCTGGAAGGAATACTCAATATAAAGTACTGGAAGACTTTGGATACATATATGACAGCAGTATTGGAATTTCTCCATTGAAAGTACCAATTTGGCCATACACGCTTGATTACAAAATTCCACATGAATGCAAAGCAGGCACATGTCCTACTAAATCTTTTCCAGGTACTAATAAACTTTATTTACAGTTTCATAAAACCAATAACAGCAATCATTTATAAAGATAATAAAGAAGATTTAAAAAACAAATAATGTTTTACTTGTTATCAGGTGTATGGGAATTGCCTTTAAATGCACATTATGTTGAAAGCTATGAAGGAGGTCATTGCCCTTACTTAGATCAATGTGTACTTCACAATCACGATCCTGAGGAAGTATTTGAATGGTTACAAGAAGACTTCAATCGTTATTATGAACAAAATAGAGCTCCATATATGATGCCTTTTCACACTAATTGGTTTCAAATAAAGGAACTTGAAAGAGGTTTATCAAAGTTCCTTGACTGGGCAGTAACATTGTACGTAAAAATGGTGTCCAGATAAAATAAGTGTAAATCTTTAACTTAATAAATACATTTGCAGACCTGATGTGTACTTTGTAACAGCTACACAAGCACTTACATGGATAACTGATCCAAAACCGACAAAGTCTCTCAATAATTTTGAAGGATGGTCATGTAAAAGGAAAGAAAATATTCCTGGGCCACCATGTAATAATGCAAACAAATGTGCTTTAGATTTCAAACCTACAGAATCTAATTTTACTACTACAAGGTAACTGTTTCACGATGTATATGTACAAAATTTCAATTAATAGTATTTAATACAATAGTTTGCATCAAAATAATGATAAACATTTTACAGATACCTAGAAACATGCAGGGAATGTCCCAATAAATATCCCTGGTTAGGAGATTCGAAGGGAACTGGATTATACAATGATAATTATAATCCTGAAAGGAAATAGAAATTTTTATAAATTAGACAGATTATTAGACAGGGTTTAATCAATTTTCGTTTGTTGTTGTTTAAATGAATGATATATATAAAAATAAATTTAAAAACCTTTCATTCGTTAAAATTGAAAAGTTAATATATATTAAAATAAATAAAGAACTTTCGATAAATGATAAATAAAATAAAAATTTATTCCACGGATTTTATCAATAATGATATTAAACATTTTTATATAATCAATTGTGATTATAACAAAATTATAAATTAAGTAGCTTACAAAAATATTCTACTTATTTTTTATTTCAATTTTAAATAACTTTAATTTCATGACATAACTTTTTATCATAACATTACTGAATAATTTTAAACCATGAAAGTACATGTAAATACATTGAACTATGTTTATGTATATTATTATTATATCATAGATACAAATAAAAATATAATTCTTAATATAAGAGTATGACATAAAATTGTGAACATACTTTCATAAAGTATAATTATCTATATATTTTACTTTCATTCTCACTATTACAATTAAAAGTACAAATATTACAATAATTACATTACTTACAGCTGTTTATCGAATCGGACACCATGGTTCAAGTATTTCTGAAAGTTTTTTATTTCCTAAAATATAAAAACCAGGTGATTAGTCTGCTTGACTAATTGTCTGCTTGGTGATTGTTTGCTTTTTGATTGTATAATGACTTTTTAAATAAATTTTAAACCTTTTAAATAAAATGTTAACTAGGGAAAAAATTTCACAAAATGTTAATTAACTCACTAGGTGCAGGAAAACGTTCTGGATGAAGTTTTATATAATCTACCATCATGGCATCACGTTTTGCAGCTCTGTAATCACTGACAATTGTTGCTGTTCTTCCTATTGCAAAACCAACAGCAGTCCAAAAGAAATGCCAAGGTAATGCTAAAATGAAATGACATAATATTAAAAAACATTACTGATAACCATTCATAGAATTGATATTGATATTAAATGAATCAAAAGCTAACATAATTGGATTCTGAGAAGTTTTAGAAATAAATACAAATTAAAACTTTGTTTTACTAAGTGTATGGATTACAAATGTATATGTATGTGCATTATATAATAGTAAATATTGCTAGGTTAGAATTATGTGATTCACAATCATTTTATTTAAGACACTTACCACTGTATAAAGGTTTGTGCGTAATAAAATTAACAAAAAGCATTGTACCAGCACCAGAAATTGTACATGATATTTCTGCTAAATATTTAGTATAAAATGCTTCTTTATAAATTGTTGGCCCTCGCAGAAGATCAAGTGCCCACTGAGCAGGAAACTCTTGATCCTGTTCAGTCATCTCTTCTTTTCCAAGTATTTAAATGAACTATAAAAACAATTCGTCAGATTTAAACAGTAAATACAAAATATTGGACAATAAATAACAGCAGAAACTTAGACTACAACCTTCCTAGGTAATTAGGTACCGTTCACGCATGCGTATAACTGTATAACGTGCACGTTGCTCCATTCATTGCAAAAATGGAACCGGTTCGCGCAGCATAATTTAATATAAGTGAACGTCCCGGCTTTTTGTAAATCCCGTCTTATACTTGCAACCTTTCTGCTAAATACTATGATTGATAAAATGGATAAAATATGCATGTATCTTATATAATTAACAGGGAACAACGTCCTATTATTAAAGTTGTGTACAACATTTATTAACATTCACATGTGTTATTTGCATAGTTTGCATTTTTCATAAAGAGATACATACATTGAATGCTATTTAAGTGATTAATTAAGAGTTTGCTTTATACTATATACTAAATGTTTAAATATAATATTTTTCCATTTTTCTCATAGTGGTATATAAAATATATTAAATACACAATATTTGGTAACACAATCAAACGAGCTATGATTCCCAATAGTAATCAATTCATTATACTTCTCCAAATAGTCTTGATAAAATGAAATATTTGTGTGACTATTTCAATTTTAATAGATAACTAAAATGTAATATATAGAAGAAACATAATTAACTATATTTGAATCTTGGTAATAAGAAAAAAATATTTTACTTTCAATTTTTTAGTTTCTAAAATATTTGGCATATTTATGGAAGAAATTCATGATAATTAATGATTGGGAACCATTGAGATCATATTTACAGTTCTGAGATCATATTCAAGAACAATGGTAGGTTATTTATACAAAATATAATATTGCAATAAAAGTTATTTTCTAAGAAAATACTGATCCATATTTTGAATCATGATGTACTTTTCATAAATTAAAACTATTAAATTCCATTTTACTATCACTTTTAATTACACTTACATATCACAGAAATGAAATATAATTCAATATTAATACTGCTTACATGCAATTAAACAAGGCAAGATAAATCTAAATGTTAAAATCATTAATATTTCTATAAAATGAAAAATAATCTTTTTCTTCTTGTTAATTCATACAAAATATTAATTTGTATATTACATATTATTGCATCTTTATTTTTTCCTACTATGCTGAAATTTTAATTTCATAAACGATTTAAAATACAATAATAAAACAGATAACAGTACTTTCTTTTTTTCTCCCTTTCCAATTCTCTTACATAATGCATCTTTTCAGTTTTTGAAACTGAAATGTGGAAGCATTATAATTATTATTCGAGATAATTATTATAAGAAATACTCCGAAAGATTGAATGCGTATTTAATTATATAAAATGTTAATAATAAATAGAAATGGATACATATTTTTCTGTCCCTTTATAATATAGCACTTGATTGCATTTAAAGTATTAAAATTAAGAACAGTCTTTGTTATAATTGCATTAAAAAAGCTCGTGGCACTGTTTAAAAGGAACTAATTAAATTGTAATGTGTAATTATAATGGTCACAATAATAAAATCAAAATTTTATATTGATCACAAGAAACAAAATGTTTCTTTCAAAATTATCATTATACAAATTTATCAAATTCATTACTTATAGTTAATCCTGATCAGATGTAAAAGATTAATTTATAATGGTACAACAAAACTATTTATTAATTCAGTATATACGAAATAAGACACACAATTGAAACTATTTTGATGACTTTGTAAACCATCTTTCATGTTATGAGAAAAAAGGGGATTATGTTACATAGCAAATTAAATTGGCTTGTAAAATATATACGACTTGTTTCAAAATTATTACAATAGCCTATCTACATAAAATAAATACTACCACATTTTTAGAATATGTTAGTGTGTATATCAACCATGTGTGGACCATATCTTCGCAGCAGACCTTTATGATAAAAAATAATAATTAATATCAAAAGGATGGAAATTATTTTGTATCTTCTAAATATTAAAATTCTAGATATTAATTGTACAACTATAAAGAGATTAGTGTGTAGGAATAAGTAAAGTTGTATTATAAAAGTATTAATGTAACAGGTATGTACCTTAGACATGATTGAGGCATTGTATTCACTTGATGCCATAACATCATTGCTAAAAAGATGCTCCAAGTACGTAAGGGGCATACTATAGTTGCTAATGTTCCATATGCTAACCAAAAGAAATAAGCCATGCTCGTTTGCATTACAATTAATAACGTAATTGGTAAATATTCCCAGAGGCAACATATTTTAGAAGAATTTTTCTCATGAAGTCTGTTGATATTCTGTAAGCTATAAAATCAATGTTTTACTTATACAATATTATTTCGTACTAAATGAGATATAATGTAAATAATATAACAAAACTTATACTTCATCTTACCGTTTATCTACTCTGTGCGCTAAGATTAACATTAGCGGTAAATGGAAGGAAAATAGTTGAAAAAATCCATAAGCATAAGTAAAACCACCAGGCAAATAAGAATTTTTGACGAATGTTCCCCAAGCGAAAATTATTCCCGTGTGATTCTCTATTATTTCACCAATTGCCCATGGTCCTTAAAAATTAAATAATTTATCATGAAAAGAATTCACTCGCTACTTTAAAATTAGATAACACATTTAAGTTACTAACTACTTACCGACTGTTAAATATAATGCGTACAGTACTAATGGATAAAAAAGGCGGTCAACTGTAGACAATATCCACAGTTTTTTAAACCATGCTTGAATGAATTTTATCTTGAATCGCGGTCGATGCATTTGTTTATCTATAAAAGATATTTTAAATTTCATTTTTACATCAAGAAATTTTTATAGTATATGATCGTTATATATCTGAACAGATGATGTGAGAACTACAAAAAACAATGTTCTGCAAGTAAATTTTAAACAAGATACAATTTACGGCATTTCATTGTTTTCAGTTAATTACATTTAAATTACTATCGCGATGTGACTGCAAATTATTCCATTACTGTTTATTTAACTAATTTTGTAATTACTTTATTTTCAAGTAAAATTGTAAAACATTTATAATTTACTTACTTTCGCAGAATATATGAAGAAAACGAAGTAAACATAATGGGATTACTAACAAGACTAACACTGTTCCAAATAAGAACTGAAACTAGATGAAATAAATATTAATATACAGATTTATATCCAAATAAAATTGTAATAATCATTTAATACTTACAATGACACTGACATTGGACATAAGTAGAATTCTAGGTAAAATACGAAATGATAAACGAGATCCATCAAGAGCAAATGGTTGAAACACTGTTGTTTCCCTGCCATCTACATCTATGACTTTTGCCTGTAATTAAATTTTTACATTGATAAAATAATATAACTTTACATAATAAAAAAAAAATAAATAAATATATTTTACTGAACTCGAATAGTATGAATTCCTTCACTATATTCTGTTGAATTCCATTTTAAGACATACAATGGTCCATTAACATGTTCGCATTTCGACCAGGTTGTACTATCTAACTGAACTTCAACGATTTTTATCGAAGCGATTGAAAACGCCAATATCCTACAAGAGACACAACACTAAACAATAATAGTAATTACTATTTAATCTTTGTTACAAAATATTTTATTCTAACAATGTTTACCTAATATGTGTAGATTTAATAATAGACATTATATTTTCTTTTCTAGGCATCATATACAAAGCATGTTTAGGATTAGTGATTAATACCACAGGCCATTCTTTATGTTTCACATCAATAAAAGAAAATTGACCATGATCTATTGCTCCTAAACGATACCTAAAAATAAACATAGTTCATGCTAACTCTTTCCCAAACACAACCCACAAAATGTAAAAAGTATAAATACTTTACATTCTGTTATCTTTCCAATCTGCTAATTCTAATTCAAGAAATCCCGCTCGCTGTATTGTATACATGTTAGGAGCTATTCCACCAAGCATATGATAGTGTCCACAAAGATATGCCATGCTTTCTTTGTGCCTTCCTAAAAATATATATTTATTCTTAACAATATTCAATTAAATTTATAATATAATATATAAATGCACATTCTACTAATTTCTACCTATAACATTTCTGATTCCTGTACTTGTTTGTGAAAGTATGCATGAAGTTGGATAGTGACCAAACCATATTATATAATCTGCATTATTTTCTTGGGATTTATTTACAAACTCCTGCATACTTTTAATTTCATGTTCATCTAATACACCAACAAAATTGAATGGTCTTTTTGGACCAGGATTCAAACAAGCATCTATTGCAATGAATGTATATAATTCAGTACCAACATTCACAGTATACATATAAGATCTTGGATGTATTTTTCCTTGAATAGAATAATTGGAATAATAATTATTTCTTGCTTCAAGGCTTACTACGTTGAAATTATCTGGAAGTTTTTAAAATAATTTACAGGTAAAACTATTAACATAAATTTCTATCTATTGTACACTCAGATGTAATATAGGATTTATTTGAAGAACTGACATAGAGTGAAGAACCTCCTATCATTGGCAACTGACTTGTATAGATCAAATATTATAAAAAAAACCAATGATTAATGCAGCTTCTTTTCCCTATATCAGAAGTCTTCTTAGAGAAATCTTTCATGTCTACTGGTGTACATATTAATTATGTAATATGAGTTATACCATGATTGCCTCTCACATCTAACCATAAGGTTTTTTTACTAACTTCAGTATCATCTAAAATATGTTTATAATACTGCCATTCTTCTAGTATTTGTTTTGATCCCATTTTGTCTTTGGTTTTTGCATCAGTAAGATCACCTATTGAATTTTTAGATCATGTAACAAAAATATAAAATTTCTTACAATATTTCTTAATAATTTTTACCTGAAGCAAGTACAACAGGTGGTTTAATAGTGCCAACTGTAATGTTACAAAATTCTCTTAATTCTGTTATCCTTAATGGATCTTGAAATATACTTATATGTATATCTGATATCTGAAAACAATTAAAAAACAATGAATAAGATCAGTATTTAATAAAACATTCTGTCATCTTAATCCTTATATTCTCTTTAATACTAATGTATTTGAGAAATTATAAATAATATGTAAATTAATGAAACTGTGTTTCAGTTTATAAGGCATTGATTAATATTACTATCTCATTACATAGAAAATAGTAAATAATTATAGATGCCTTGACTAACAAACCTGTAAGAACCAAAGTAAATGATCAGAGGATGTTCCAATATCATAATATTTTGGGTTTGACCATTCATTTCTCACATTTTTGTTTGTTACAGTATCATCTAACACGTGAGTATCAACATTAATTAGATCAGCAACATTTGCTACAAGTATTGATAACACTAATACAAAGATCAAAAGAATAACAGTGGATTTCGTTATTTTCATTTCGACAGAAATTTGTGAACGCTTTACACAGCAATTTTCTTTGCACTATTGAAGTAACATATATCCCTTTTTTAGTAAACATTCGATTTCTTTATTAAAATCACCTCCTGTGCGTTTTTGCATTTACTATTTCTATGTGATAGGTTATATTTCACGATAGCTATGACAGCTGAAATGGCACAATGTATTGAAGTGGGAAGACGATTTAAGATTTCGATTCTTCATAGTTTTATCATTTTTTTTACAATAATCTTGCCAATTATTAATCAAAATAAAGACACCGCCGAATCATTGCAGAACGTCGAGTAATAGAACTACTGCATTCTGCGCATGTGTAATTTATAGCAGGAGTGCTCATTAAATGACTCGGATTAGTTAATATCATTAATGTCAAGCATTCGACAATATCTTCTAGAATTATTCAGATTTTATAAAATTAGATTATTTTTCAACAAAATGACTAATTTTATTTTCTATATGATTGAAATGAAATATATAGAAGACTGAACATGTTGTTGAAGATATTTGTTTCATGAGAGATCGTATTCAATTTGCGCAACTTGACTAACTTCAGTTGGCTTTCCGTCAGCTGAATTGCTTCGCTACACTACAATTTTAGTCTCAGTAGTCATATACACTGTGGGCAAAATATACGAATAATGAAGAAAAATATAAATAGAAATATAATTAAATTTGAAATTTTTTAATCCTAAAAATTTGAAAATCTGCAATGTTAAAAATTGGAAAGTTAGAATCTGAGAATTTTCTTATATTATACCTAAAGTAGAAAGTATGTAAAATAAAAACACACTGGATATGTAGTAGATGTGTGCGCAGACTGAAGGAAAACTCGTGCGATTTCTCGTTGATCGAATAATATGTTAATTATTAAATAACTATATGTTTCTATTTTATAATTTAATTAGTAGGTGACTCTGGAATCTTTAGAGAATTTAATATGTTTCTGAATTGTTCTGTTGAAACATTACATAAATTATATAATGAAAACCACTGAAGTACAGTAATTTCCTTATTCACATTGAGAACATCCGTTGAAAAAACAAGGGTGCATAGTGCTTAACTGATTAACAGTGACATATGTGACCAATTTTTAATTGAACAACGTAACGCTTTAACTTGATGTTCTAATTTCTTTTTCTCGACAGTGTCTGGGTCTACTTGTAATCGTACGTCAATTTATTTGTTAATATGATTAATATAATTTATGTTAGATAATTGATTCATAGAAATATCTACACTTTAAAGAGAGCATTATAACATTTCTATAACCTATTTTTAGATGATCATTGATCTCATTTACATGCTGAATTACTACAGTAACATGCTTTTGATTACATTACATTTTTTGATAAAAGAAATAATTAAAACTAATAGACATACTAATATATATATATCTGAATATAGACACAGTGATTTCTAAAATAAAAGGGTACATTCTGAAGAGATATAAATTGTGTCATCACCGCTTTTCTTCTTTTATTGTTTTTATATCGCCAATTATTTTACGCTGCTATAAAATAAAAAGCAATTGTGTTAAATATATTAGTATAACAAAGTACATATTGTAAGGTTGTATTACTTCAGATGATAAAGAATTCGGAAGTGAAACTGTTTATGGAATGAAATGAGTTGTGACACAAATAACTAAGTACTTTGTAATGTCATTACACTTATCGCGATTAAATTTATTAAATTCGTATTATGGTTAGTTTAATTTTTATTTCTATTTTAATTGATGAACACTTTTTTAAAAATACAATTACATTTCATAATTAATTATTTGGTTTTAATTATTAATATCTTGGTGCTCAGGATTAAAGATAGAATGTTATTACACCAGTAATAATATTTAGATCACTATATTATTACACTACTATTTCACTGATTCTGTTATACAACTACATTACTATACTACTTTTCAGATGGCTTCGAGTGCACTTACAGAGAAGATCAATAAAATTCGACAATTGAATGAGGAAATTAAGAGAAGACATGAGGTATTTATTATAAAATAGAACCTCAAGATACTGTCCATGTATATATTTTTTTATTTTAATAATATTGTAATTTGAAATATAATTTTAAACAATTATAATGAAAGCATGTGCATTCTGTTTATTATAAATTTGTTAGTCAATTTATATGGTTTTTTAAGTTTATTTTGTGAATTATTTTCCTCATTAGGAAGTAGAAGAAGATAAAAAAAATGCAGCTAAACAAAATGCTTTAGTGCAAATGGTACCATCAACAGATTGGCCAGAGAGGAAAGAACCACCAGAATTTACCAACTCACCTAAAACCAAACAAAAGCCAACCAAAGAGAGACATGAATATGTACCACAGTCTCATTCTGGTGAAGGAAGGAAAATACATTCTTTTGCCCAAGTATGCACTACAATTTTATGGTACATTTATTTTTTAATGTGAAGTATAAAAATGAAATGTTTTTAGGGTGAAGGACCACCACCAGATCCTAAATACAACTTTTTAGCAGATTCTGAGCGAGAAGAACCTACTGAATACACAAAAGAACCTGTTGGAAATAGATTTAATAATAAAGGACTGAGAGGCAGTTTCAGGAAAAAGATTGGTGGAAGAGAAAATGTAGAAAAGGTATGAAAGAATATGCTCATAAATCTAGTTTGTCGTTTTTATTAGTTATTTAGGATTATTCTATTCTGTAGCAGGATAATAAATTCAATAAGGGAAACTACAAAGGTGAATCACAGTCAGGATATGATGCTTGGAGAGCAGAAAGAAATCGAATTGATGAAGATCGTATTAGTAGACAAAGAACAGCAGAAGGCAACTGGCTTAGAGAATGGGATAATGATAAAGTATTAATATATATTTATAGTATTTTGTGTGAAATAATATTCATTTTATAGTATTTTATTATTTTTGTTACATGTACAATAATTTATGTTAGTTCACAACACATAATAGAAATGATGAGTATGAGAGAGATTTAAATAGAGATCATGCATCTACACAGTACTACTCTGACAGGCTGCAGAATACAGCACTGCCTAGATTCTCCAATGTCAGGAAAAAATATAAAGATTCCAGCAGGAAATATGATAATAGTATGTTTCATTGTTGTTGAATTTTGTATCTTGAAAAGCTCACATCTGTTTTGACAGAACATGTTTCTTACAGACAACGAGCATGTTAATTACAATCAAGGTGGAAATCATCGCCCCTACCGTGGTGCAGCAAAAAATGTTCACGGTAATCATGACAATCGGTCTCATACTACATATAATCAGCATAGAAATAATGCACCTACAACTGTGAAAAGTTCTGAATCTCCAACTTCTGAAGAAAGAACTGTTATTGCAACTGATAAAAGTATTAAAGTGACACTAAATCAGAGCAGTGCAATGAAAGGACCAGTTATGAGTATTAAAGGTATTTTATAGATGTTTATTTTATATACTTTTACCAGTATTGTATATGATCATTTTCTTATGTATTATATCATGTTTTGTATTTCAGTGAATTCTCCAAGTATAGCTGGCACAGGTAGAGTTGGACCACGCCAAAGAACTCGTGTCACATATAGTCATTCAGATGTTGATACACCTCCAACCGAAAATGAATCATTCTTTCGTCAAAAATCATTTGAAGACAAATCAAAAGGAAGTTTCTTTAATAATCAAAAGTTTTCTAACATAAAGAGATCTCAATCACAAAAGAAGAACAGTGATTCTAGGCCTTTGTATTATCAAAGAAAGGAAGGCAAAAGAGACGACGATACAAATTTTCACAAATATCACGATAATGAATTTAGATCTTATCCACAGAAAGACCAGCAAAGAACATATACTCCTAAATCGCCAAAACCGATGAAAGGAAATACGAGAATAATAAAACATGATGCTTCAAACATGAACGTTACACAGAAAAGTTCGGTTACTGATGAAACAAATGTTGAAAATGACGTTAAAACAGAAAAGTCAGATTCACTTGAGGTAACTGAACTTGAACATACAGAAGTACATACTATAGAAAGTAGTGAAATGGATGCCGAAAATAAGATTACAAATGATATAGTATTGACAAATGAATCAGAAGAAACTTGCGCAGGTATTCCATCAGAAACAGAAAGTCTCGAACATGTTGATAAAGAGGGTTTGGAAAAACTTGATTTAAATAATGAAAACAATGGTGCAGAAGTTGTAAATAACATAACACAGGATTTACAAGAAAATAATAATACGTCTTCCGAAACAAGTAATGCTCAATCTAAAGATGTAGTAGGTGCAAATGAAAATGATGAAATCGTTAAATCAGAAAAAATTCTTCTAACTAAAGATGATCAGCAACCGTTGGAACAAGCGGAAAATACTGTTTCTAAGGATTCTGAAAATGAGATTTCTTTGCAAGAAACTGTAGAAGTGGCAACCAACAATCCCGTATCTCCATCGGAGACTACAACACAATCTGTGATAGAAGTTAATGATCAATCAGTATGTAATAATGAACTGGTACAGAATCAAGCCGAAAAAACAAATGAAAACGATGAATCATCCGATACAATTTCAAGAGATATTACAGTTAATACAGAGGTAAATGTAGATGATATAAGTCACACCAATATAAATACTGTAGAGCAGGAAAAAGAAAAAGATAAAGACATCATTAACGAAAAGGCGGAAGATGCAGGGGGGTTATAAAATATAACAATGAAAATGGTGTCGATTCTTGATAATGTGTTTAACGGATGTTTCATTGATATTTTTTCATATTTGAATTATTTCTAATACTCACTTCTTTATAAATATTATTTATGAACAGATTTTATGAAAACATAAAAAATGGTATATTTTGTTTTAATGATTGAATACTAGATTGTTATTTTTAAATCTGTTATAATTTTGATACAGTTTAAAAAAAATGTAAATGGATATATATAATTCGTTGATGTTATCGAGAATCTGATATATTATTTTAGAGTTTAAGAGATATTTCTGAAGCAATACGTTTTAAAGTTATTAACTAAGTTAATTTCAAATACTAATTGCGCACAATCGTTGGTGTTAATTGATGAGTCCTTTGTGGCTGTAGTTTGGTCATGTTGCAAATCAATGTTACTTCAAGTAATTGTATTTATTATCTTTCTAAATAGTACATTGGAAGTAATGTATTAATTTTATTAAAAAATACTGTTTTGTTTTTTCTTATGAAAGTTGTTATTCTTGTAAAAGAGTTAAAAAGCTGCAAAGGATTAGCACGTTGCAATTAATTAGCATAGTACTTTTACACATTTAGAAATCTACGAATTATGATTCATATTTCTAATGTTCGGTGTAAAATTCTATGACAATAGAGTGTAGTGAAGTCTTGATGTATGGCCCTAGACAAAACTGTAGATATAAATTCCTATGCAGTGCTTGGTCGAAAAAGCTTTGTTGCTAAAAATTAATAAATTTGTAATTTTTATGCCTTCGCGTCTTTTACCAGCAATATGTGAAAGACAGTATGAAAGGGAATTATTAAGCAGAGCACATACGAGGGTGCTATATAGCGAGACTGCACTATGCTAACATCTGTTCAGATATCGCACTTGAGTAATATTTTTATAATTGACTATAACGAGCAATTATTATTAGAAGTGGATATATGCGTATATAAAATTTATATTTCAATAATTCAAAGACTGTTCTTTAAAAAGAGCAGTCATTTGCAGTGTTCTAAATGATAACATAAATGTTATGATATATATATTTATTTAATTTTAGTGAAAAAGTAATACTATATTGCAACTAAAATTCTAAAAATCTAACCATGCCAAACCATGTATATGCGCGCGTGTACAAACACATGTACGCACGCAAAATTTTTTTTACTGAAAGATTATTTATTGCACGTTTTTTTTTTTTAATTATATAATATTTTGTTATTCACTTGCTAAACATTGGCTGAAATGTGAAAATTGCACCGCTATATATTTAGTGAAGAAGAAGTAATAATCGAATATTATTTGCCTTTTTAAAGTGTCATTTTTTATTTCTCGTCATTTAAGTGCCATCATTATTCAAATTGTTCCTCAAATTCTTCTTTACTTTCACTGTCGTCGAAATCATTGGTTCCTGTCACTAAATCTGGTGGTGTATAATCCAAAGCCTCCATCATATTTGTTATTCTCAGCCACAGTTTTTTATTTTTAAGATTGTTCTAATATATGAAAAAAAAAAATAAATAAAAATTGTTAGTAAAAGTTTGTTCTATTGTTATTTATTACCACTAAATATATGTTCTGTAATTTTTTAGAATGAAGAGAATTTTTCTGAGGACTATTAAACTTGTTAGACTGTAAAACGAGATATACTACTATATATAATATATGAAAGTATGTTAAAATAAGTCACATTGGACCTTGTGGTTTCTTATTTTACATTCAAGTATATTGAATGCAGTCAAAGGAAAATATACCTTGATCATTTCTGCATAACACTGGACAAACTCATCATACCTTTCAAGCGTCATATTTAATAAACATAAATAGCCCCATGTATCTGGATTACTATTATCAATTAGATTTGCTTCTGTCAGAGCCATCTCAGCTTCTTTAAACTGTTCAAGCTGAAGTATAATACAGTGATAATGTAGTGATATCTTTTGGGTTTTGCAAACGAAAAAATATTTTCTTACCTCATAGCAACACATACCAACTCCTAGCCAGGTATGCGAGGTTGGTGAAGCTTTACATGCATTCAGAAACATCTTCTTTGCAGAATCAAATTTATCGACATTATAATGATGGTATCCAAGTCTAATAGTAAAAAATATACATTGTAATGACTAATTTTAAAAATAGAATTAGAAATACTGTTACCTAATTTCTACTAAATGTGCCACTTCAGGTCTGTCATATAGCATACAAGCGAAATCATAATATTCTACAGCTTTCTCTTCATCACCCATTTTTAGATAACAATGGCCCATTAAGCTACTGACTGAAAAATCCTAAATAAATAATTGAAAAGGGTCAGTAAAGTTGACTTGTTTTAAAACATGGATAAGTTGAAGATACAAACAATTCCAAAAGAGCATTCAATCTGTTTCAAATGGGATAATGTGTCTTCATATCTACCAGACAAATAATGCTCCACTGCTAGGTAATATAAAGTATCTGTCGATGCTTCGCAGTCTAACATTGTCTGTGCTAGTGCAATCCCTGCAAACTGAAGACAATCAAAATATAATTTTGAATGGAAAGAATTTTACAAAATATTTCACAAAATATTTTACAATATTTTACCTCACAGAAATGCAATTTTAGTAAAAATGTCGCCACTAATAAGTATATATTATCCGGAGGACAGTGAAGCATGGTCCATGAAAGTGGTTCTTGATCAAGCACTACTTCTCGGTTCTTGTCTGTCATACATTTCTCCGCTATCCGAAGTGTCAGATCTATTCCTAACATATAAGATAGTATTTAATGAAATTTTATATAAAATTAACACAATGATACTTATTGTATCATTGTTTACTAATGTCGTTACCTGGATAATATTCTGTTCGTATATAAAAAATATGTAAAATACCCCAGCATTCAAAAAATCGAGGATAAAAATTAGTGACGGCTTTCAAAAAAACTTCTGCTTCTCTGTATTCATTATTTTCAAACAAAATCAGCGCATACATTAACAAACTGCAATTTTTACATAAACTGCATTAGAATCTGTGTTTAAAAAAGAAATATGAGATATGCCTCATTTACCCGATAGCATGGTGTTTGTCTAATGAAATTGCTTCTAAGCAGCATTCTTTTGAACGCTCTGCGTCGCCAATTTTTCTCAGAAATATTGCATATTTTACCCACGAGTCTGGATTAGCTTTATTCGACTCTATTACCTATAGAATATTAATATTTTTGTTTAAGTAAAAAATTTAAAAACAGCTGGTAAAGTATTTAAATAATCTAAATATTCACCGTCGTGTAATATTCTCTAGCAATATCCAATTTTCCGAGTTCATAAGTCTCTTCAGCATAAAAATATATTAACTTTGAATTTACTAAATGACTCGTCTGTTGCGTAAATCGGTTCTCCACAATTTTATTTAATGCGATACGTGTTTGTTCTGCCAAGTACGTGTATATCGATGCAATGAAATTCTGTAACCAAACAAATATATATAAATATAACAGCTTTGATACAGGTAAAGAAAAGTAGAAATTTAAGTACTTGGGCTTCGTTGGAATCAACCAAGTTGACAGGCATATTAAATTTTTTATCCAGCAATAAAGGAACTTTTGATCTTAAAGTGTTGCGTATAGCCAAATATTCCCCAGTTTTATAAAGATATTGAGTAAAACATTCTAGTTCGTCCTAAATTGTTATTGAATCATCATTAATTAATAATTGAATTCTTTTTATAATTTATTACCGCATCAGGATTAAAACAATATTTCTCTTCTTCTGTTCTTTCTTCAGTACGCTGGTTCTCCTCACAAAAATCCTAGCTTGAAGAAGAGAAACTATCAACTTTATATTTAAGATTTTAGTAATTTTAAGTTCATAATATGAGTAATCAATTTTGTTATGTATTTAGATTCGTACTCGGTAACATTCGGTGATGTGTTCGCTCAATTTTTGAATGCAAACCGTGAACTGTTTTTCAGCCAAGTCGCTGGTGTATACATAAGACGGCATCTTGTCTGGTTTGGTGACCAGTTCACTGAGTCTGTAACAGATCATTCTTCCTTACAAGTTGCATATGAACAAGTAAAAATATATTGGTGAATTATATATGTAACTTTTTAAAATCTTCCGCGATAGTGCAAATGACCAGCGGTTTGTAAAGTTCAATTTCTATCACTATGACAGTTGGTTTAGCATCCTCAGAAATTAATTCTGTGTTCGTTTCGTGTACCGTTTCTGTTTCTGAAGGTGTATGCTGAATTTGGCACGTTCTTTAAAGAAGTTATACTTTGCTTTAAAACCTTGATTAACTATCGTTTACCTTTGACGTTCTGCTCTTTTTGTCTTTGTCTTTCGATTCTCTGCGTCTTTTCTCTAAAACAAAGATATCTTCCTTCAAACCTGCTTGTTCAGATAAATCGTTCGGACTGTATGTATGTAATTGTCCTACAACTCGACACCTTTTTCCTGTTAAAATATAATAATTTGATTACTTGTATTCAGTATGAAATGTTCATGTTAACTTACTTCCTGGAAAAAGAAGTTCTGACACATCAATGGCACATTGATATAGTGCTGTTGATGATTTAGATGGAACACCTCTTCCAGTAACCAAAATTTGGAAGGGCCAATATCTATATCTTTAAAATTAAATTGAAATGTTTCTTTTTCTGCATATTAATAATTCTTCACTTTATAAATTAAATATTTATTATATACTTTATAATATGATTTCTCATGGCTTCAATCCCTGATGTCCATATGAGAGATCTGTTTAAAGAATTCCATTCTATTCTTGGTACATCCTCGCACACCTTATCCTAGAATTAGCACAAAAATATTAGTAAACATAATGCAGAATTGATTATAATAATCTTACCGTCAAATTAAACCATTCTTTAAATGGGTTCCTAACGCCCATAAAGTCGCAATCCAGTTTATATTTAGACAATTGAGCTCGATTCTCTAAAAATTGTAAAGTGTTCCATCGTTTTGTTCTCTCGACATCGCGATATTTTGTCCATGCTCCATTCTCAAAAATTATGTTCTCAGGAATCTGAACAAATTATATTTGATAAAATTTTCAAATGTTAATATTTGTACAATAATATAAATATAAATATACCTCATCATCAATGTATTGTATTGTACCAGCTTTATACTGCATATTTTCAGTGAAAGTTTGTGGAAGATTATGTATACTTTCAATGGTGATGTTCAGAAAATTCATGGTATCATACGACTCAAAGAAAGAAACATTATCTTGATAAACAGTTACGGTCACTAGTGGAAGGTTCTGCCAAGAAACTAATGTTCCATCCATGGCAAACTTTGGGGTTTCTAGTATTAACTTCTCTGTGTAACCTTTCTCTCCTGAAATATTGATTCATTATAGATACAAGGTAAAATAATTGTTTCATCAAATTATATAGATCTGTGTAATTGAATCAAACAACTGAAGATAAGATTCTACGAATACCTAATATTGTTGGTAGTAAATCAAGATTACAAATTCCTAACATTGTTAATATAGAATGAGATGAGGATTTGAAAGTAAATACTGATTTTTGTTTAGTTCCTGTATCTGATATATTGGCTTTCTCATCTAGGCCATTTTCTACAGTCTGCATGGCTTTTACTTCAAATATGAAAATATATCAAATATATACATGTATCATCATTACACACATAAACTACACAAATCATACTATTATGTAAATAAAATGAATAAATTGTTACTTAGCACTGGTGTCGATACAATTGTACTAAGATTTTGTTTGGTGTCCAGAGGAACTGACAAAGTAGCAGTAAACTCAATTTTGTAAACCATATCTTCACAATCCGATGCAACCATTATTGGGTCACTTGTTCCTAAGATGTTACCATCATGTTCCACTACAAATGATAAAGATATGTCTTCCTTTTTGATCTACAGGATTCAAAAAGTTTACTATTAGTGAATTGCCAGATGAATATATTTTTAACCTTTAAGTGAAGTTTATCAAAAAGTTTAGCTTATCAAAAGCTAAAACATTTTACATATTTTGACAAGTAATATCAAGTACTTACAACATTTTGGATGGTGTTTATCGTTATTTCAATATTCTTTTTTCGTGATACGCTATGTCGTGCTTCCATTTCTCGAGAACAAGATTCTCTGTAAGATTCTGGTTTAGCAAATATCAACTTTATTCGATTGTTCGATCGAAACAAAACAACACAACGAAATAAAGCGCAATATAACATCGCCAATTACATTACTTTATAATGTGTATATATTTCGTCGAGATAAATAAGTATACACATATGTACGACGTGTATATAATTTAATATATAAATACAAATATCGCAAATGATTTATTACACTATAACAATGGACGGAACAATGAATTGGATTGCTTCACTTCGGTTAGTAAATTATTCGAGAAATTTGATTCAATTCGCCCTTTCTCAGAGAACATGTTGTATCATTAATTTTGTACATATCAATTTATGTATTTACATTAAATTCGTTAAAATTATATAATTACAATTTGAAATTATTAGTAACCATTTTTAAAATGAGCACAAATACTGGATGTTGTAATTGAATGACCAGTTTAATACAGGATGTTCAATTTGCAATATCTATTGAAAATAATACTAGTCTAATATATTCTTCACTGTTGAGTTTTCATATCTTGGCACTGATCATTCAATATGCAACAGCCTAATATTTCTTCTTTTATCACAAAATGAGTAAAATACAATAAAAAATATAAATTAATAAAATAACAATTTGCATGATTTGATTAACAATAAATTTTCAGCAATTTGAAATGGAATCATTGCCACCAGCAATGATATTCCTTTCTTCAATAAAATGTAGTAATTTTCTTCCTGCAACTCCCAGTTGAAGAGTTGGTGAAGTAAACAAAAACAACAAATGTTCTGTCATTACATCATTATAAATTTGTGATTTATTTGTAACTCTAGATTGTTGTTACTCATATTTCAATAAAACTTAATATGGTCTCATTACGTATATATATCACATTTTATTTGTATTAATAGTTATGTATATTAATGAGAAAGTATTGAAGAATTTTTTTTTTAATTTATAATTCATGCAATTGACTTTATGTTATTAAAATTACACACTTAAAATCTAGTCAATAATGAGATAATAGCTTTGTAAATTATTAACCCTCTGACTAATAATTTGAGCATTATATTTTAATAAATCATTAATATCAAACTCTAAATTACATTTCAAATATAAATCTTGTTAATTCTTTTTCAATAGCAGTAAACTCTTTAAATTTTACAAGGCACTAAAATTTTAAATACAAGTGTCATCAAAAGCAATTATTGTTGACTTAAAGTTATATCAAATTGAAATTGATGCATAACAGACAATATAATAATCTGTAACGATGTTAAATTTCTCTTCTTTTCATATTTAGAAACATTCTCGCGCTAAATTTCATTGTTATGAAGCATTGCTTGCAAAGTGGAATGAGAATTATTTACACACTATGAATTTTTTATTTATTAAATAAAAAATTTGGTCAAGTAAAAATAAATTATAAATCGTATTCTATCTACCAAACTGAAATCTTTTCTAGTCACATAGTTCTATTAAAATATAACATTGATTACAAAAAAAATAAAAAATAGTAATAATTCACATTATGTAAATAAACTAGTCCTATTGCAATATGAGTGTGCCACCTATACAATCGTATAAAAATGAAATGTACCAAGTACATCATAGTATCAAAATGTGAAATGTCGAAGGACATTATCAGTCGTGTTTCAATAATGCTTCCTTTTCTCTTTCATGGCTAAACATAATGTTAGATTCAAGGAAGAAAACATGGTTCCACGTACAAATAAATATTACTTGATCTACATATCAATTCTTTTTACATACAACTCCTTTGCTAAGGATTTTCTCCATGCACATAGATCTTTATCAAAACACTGTACTGAATTCGAATAAATATTTCTTTTATGTTTGCAAAGACAGTCTTGTTATATGGATAAAATCCAGTTGGTAAAAATAGACGTGCAAGATATTGCATGATGTTTCATAGAACCATTAAAGAGTTTTCAAGGTTTTGTCGATGTGTCTCAAGGTGTTGTCTGGTACTGCATCTGTTAATGCTTTTTGAAACCCTTCACAATGCACAAGGCGTCTGAACATCTTCTTTGCATAGTTTCTATAAAGTGAACACATGTTATTATGTCTCTATTGTTTGAACTTTAATCCCAAAAGAGTCTCTTGAGTTAGTTAAATAATATTGAACACGATCTTTCTGTATTTTATTTACTGTATCAAAGTCAGCTTACCTAGCATCTAGATTTCCATCCATCAGTAGTTTAGCCCCTGCACTAAGCAACTTATCCTTGACATCCTTTGGCAAGATCATTGTGTGTTCAGCCCCTATTCGATCGACTATCGATGCCAGTAATCTAGCCGTTGCAGCTCTTACAATAGCATTTTGATGGCTGGATAATCAATCAAAATAAATATTTTATGTGAAACCATTCGATACAATGATTATGATATATTTTAACCTATGAATTTACCTTGCGCCGCGTTGAACGATTACGCCAATCGTTTTGTGAGGTGGAAGATGTTCGATCATTCGATCCAAAGCTGCGTTGCTATCCGCACGAAGGAATCGATTCGTGTCGGCCGTTCTATGCAGTAATGGTTCAGCTATATCTTCAAAATCCTATTAAAAATAACAATGTTATTGAATTTGGGACCTTGGAATGTATAATAAAGAAAACGATGTTCACCTGATCTAAGCCACGAATCTGTGAACTGAATAAATCGCCAGCGGCTAAACATGCGTTTCGTGCGACCTGTGATCGAAGACTTTTAATTTGTTGGCCTATGAGACGACATATAGTAGCAGTTGCGCACACATCCAAGTACTCAGGTTGTTGCTTCGCAAGTTGAGATAACGTTTTCAAACCTTTCATCGTTACCTCCCTGAAATAGTAATAGATTATTGATGCTAAATATTATTTGATTCACTTAACATTTATCTGTTTATTTACCAGTCTTTACTCTCAAGTTGAGTGAAACATTGTTGAACAATCGGTTTCATTTTCTCAGGCTTATTCGAGTTTCGTTTAGTCGAAATGCCTCGACTTCTGCCTGTGACGCGAGGAACTTTAGACACGATTCTTTTGGATAGATTGATAGGTTCTCCGGTTTGACTCTGCAATAAAATAATTTGATTGATTAAATATATTTTAATATATTTTCTATCTCGAATTACTACCTCGATTTTTAAAATTCCTGGCTCCGTATTTGTCTCACTGGAACTATCTCTACTCTGTCCATCTTCTAAATTATTATTCTCGTTAGACTCGTTAACAAACTGAAACAAAGTATTTCAATTATTCATAAAATGCTAGTAAAATATACAAAACTTATTATAATCATTTACCCTGAGAGCATTATTGTTATTTTCTGTTATTTGAACCGTTTCCGCATGATTTTCAGAGTAATTGGAAATATCCGTCGAAGAATGAGGTCTGGAGGCAATAATGATTGTTGGTGATTCTCCTGTTTTAGATCCTCTGCGAGACTGACTGGTTTCTACTGCTTGAAAAGTATCATTTTGTTCTTCGGGAGAAGGTACTCTTTCTTCGCTGGACTCCTCTGTATCCTTATCTCCCAAGTCAAAACTCTAAAACATGTATTTCGTATTAAGTAGAATAAATCTTCCACAAAGTAAGAACATCAGTGATCGAAGTCTTACTAATTCTAATTAATTTCTTGACTAACCAATTTCCGCGAACTGCTACGAGAATTCCGTCTCGGTGACTTCATTACTTCGAAGTCGTTCGAATTACGACTTGATGACCGACTCGATTTTGAAGGGCTGACCGATTTTCTCAAAGGAGATGTCTTCGCATCTTGAAAGTCTGAATGCAGAATGTCGCTAGAAGTTTGCAAGCTTTCGTTCGCTAATACTCTTTCATTTGATATGATGGATACAATGGATCTTCTCCGAATGTTCGACAATTCATCCGTCCTTTCAGCTTCATCGGAAGTGCTGAGTTCGCTTTCATTCTGATTATCTTCGTGAAACTCCGATTGTCTAGATGAGGTTCGTTTCTCATCTTGCAAGATTTCTCGCTCGTCACTGCTCCAATCTTTCGATGGCTCATCCTCGTTCGATGTGACAACTGCTTCTGCTGCTGATTCGGCTGTTTGGTCCAATGAAATCTGTAATCACATTTTTATATTACTGTTTCATTGTTAATTTACATTTACATGGAGTACTATTTTAAGAAATGACATAGAAGGTATTTACAACAAAGTCGACAGTGTCTCGACCAGGAGGGCTAGATTGAACAGTGATGACATCAAACGCGGTGTCCACATTATGTCTGTCAGAACCAGATGATCCGATATCACTGTCGTCCTGTGTGTCTTGCACATCTTGTTCAACATCTTCTTGATTATTTTCTAACGCATCTGACGACGATTGTTCGTAATCATCTCCTAAAAAAAATTATATTAAACTTTAAATTTCGGTAGTTCATCGAATATTCAAATAGGCAGGCAAGGTAGATAATGTTCGACACGTATCATCGATATGGAAGGTCATAGAAAAAAACACGATAAAAAAGAAACAATATAAGAAATTACGCAACAAAACGAGAAATTCGAGATTTGTCGAGGATTCGAGGAAAAAATAAATTCCACGTGTCACGAAGGATTTCGATTTAGATTACAATTCTTCAGGGTCTGTTCATTTATTGCCGTTGCATGCGTATCTCGTGGCGCATCTTCCCATTCCTTTGAAAAAAAGATAGTGCAGCGTTCGATAACTGTCGCGACCTTCTGACTGTGCTTTAACCCTAGAACAGTCGGGTCAATGATGACCCAGACCTACGAAATGCAAAGGTAACTTTCATTATAACTTTGGTTGGAAAAACTTTGAGACACTGAAAAATATCTGAAAGACTTGAATAATGTATTTGGAACACCAGAAATAATTAATTTAATTAAAATTTATAAACAACGAACTTTTATAATATTTAATAAAATTTAAAAACTTTCTGAATGATTGAAGATGTGTTTAAAGACTTAAAAGTGTTTTGTGTATATTAAGGAAATATTTTCTGGATATCTTCACGGTCACAGATGAATATTTTATGTAACGTCGCTGTAAATCGGAAGGACGTGATATTGAACTGTAAACGGTGAAATTGATTAGAACCTTGAGATAGCAAACGAATGTAATATTGATCTCTTTTTTCATAAAAAGGACGTTTATTTAAGCGCGTTTAAACGTAACGAGCAAAATATTGATTGCATCCCCATCGTGTTGGCCCTAAGCTTTACACGTTAGTCCGAGGTTAAGAACCTCGCGTTCCAGTTCGTGTACTTTCGATCCAGCCAGTCCCACAGGTTGATTTATCGTTTGTTAACGAAATTCCATTGAAACGCGTCGAAACGTTTTCTGACTCACTGTTTTCTATAGTCGCTAAATTTCATTCAATTGGTGTTAAATAATGATTTGACCTTCGGAAAATCGATTGCTGAAGAGAAATTGCTATGGACTGAGTATTGTGAAAGGCTTATATGCAAGCAAACAGAAGGGGAAAAAATTCAGAAAGGAAGTTAAATTAATTGGTGATAAAAAATAATTAGTATATATACCTTCGGACTGTGTTTCGGTTGCGTTCGCTTGCGGCACCCTGTAATCATCTTCCGATAAAAAGTGATGTTTGTTCTTTTCGTTGTACTCCTCTTCGTTCACCGTCTTATCTCTGAAACAATGGAGCACATAATGAAAATTAACGATTCGGAAATTAGCAATCCTCTCACACTGAAATGTTCGATCAAAAATTTTATTCATATACGTTCTTTGTACAAAAAAATCGTGAAGTGTATAATTTATAAAATAATGCTGAATGAAATTGGAAAACTTGAGTCAGGCAAATCTAAAATATTCGCGAAAATCTTAAAAACATACATCGTATCGGTACTTTGGGTCAATCCCAAAGGAATCACAGGTGTAACATTGCTCGCAGTGGCTATCCTCAAAGCGAACTCCTCCTGTTCGATGTCCACGGATTTCCGACATCGAAAAGCACAAGGGCAGTACCGAAGAACCGTGTTGGTTATTTTATATTCTTTTCTTCTCGAATTTCTAGTGTCTTCGTTGTAATTTTGATCTATTTCGATCGACGTCGAGTCACCGTTTTTCAAGACCGTGACCTTGTCGCTCTCCTTGGCCTCCTCGGGCCAAGAGCAGTACTTGAAGATCATTTTCATTGGTCCCTGTTCATCGATCACGATCAAAAGTTCTTGCCGAGTTTAAGATACATTTTTTCACAAAATTTCTTCCTTTCATTCTTCACTTTTCACACTATGAAAATTTTTTAATAATTTTCGAAGACGGTACTTTTTGATTATTTAATTAATTTTAATAACACTGTTCTGACTAAGATTTCTAAAGTATCAACATTGTTAATTTGATGAAAGTTCATTTTTTAAATTATGTATCACTATTTCTTCACACCGCGTGACATTTAGTAGAAAAGTTTTGTAAGGCGATTTACTATCGATTACAATAGTTAAACTATTATTAGTCCGCTATGAAAATAGCGTTACGCGTAAATTATGCAACTCGGAGTATAATTTACAATCGATAAACGTGCTGCTTCTTCAAATTTAATTTCTATACAAAACAATTTGAAAACTCAAGGAACTAGTATAAAGTGCAAGAAACTTCGAAGTAGTAAATTTCACGTGACTAGACAATATGCAATTCTAATTCTCAGCTCTTCTAGTTAATCTTCCTAAGGTTAACGAATGATCGATTAACAACCTGTTATCAGACCAACTGCATCCACAGTGCAAGAATTCCGAAACAAAATTAATATGAAAAGAATACAAAGAGAACATCAAATCATTTTATAATTCATTTTCTTTTTAAGTGCATTGTCATTCTTTAAAATAAATTCTATTAAAATAAGACTTTATATAAAACATTTCTGTACTTCAAACTCTTTTTTAATTTTAAAATTGAATTCCATATGTGATCACCTAGGACCACTATTTAAGAACGATTTCTCAAAACTAATAAATACAAACAGTTTAAAAATTGATTACAATAATAGAGACTTGAATGAACATTCGAACAATTGCATCAACGTATACTGAAGTGTACTTAAGTTTAAAAAAAAGAGAAACAACTTTGGTCTCCGTAATCCGCAAAAGGGGTTCAAAGAAGAAATCTGAAGTTCATCAATTTTTCTGTCATTAAAAGACAAATTCTAAAGAATTAGAATATAAGCAGAATACATTTCCCTGTGAAAAATATGACCTGGTATGTTTAGTTGCACTCTGTTTTCACAATAACGTCACTTAAAAATCACGTTAATGCCACAAGTGCACACTTTGATAAAAAGATTGATGAAAAGTAGTTGGTCACTTTGATCGAATTTAAAAAAAAGAGAGGGGGGTAATTGCAAACGACGCGACAAATGACGACGTACGCACGACTGTGCCCACATAGACGTCGGGCGTCCCGACGCTGACCGCTGCCCCTACTTTCAACCTATAATCCCCTCTTTCCGTTTCGCTCTTTTCCCTTCTACCATTTCACCTGTAACCCCGCGATACCATATCGAATGGCTATACACTGACCACAACCCCTTCTTCGACACGGGGTCGCAAAACTTACTTACGTGGATATAAGTGTTCCGGGTGAAATAACTAGTCATAACTCTGCCTTAACTTCTTTCTAACTTGTACAAAGTTAATACTTTTACTGTCTATCTTCTTTTTCAGACTGTAGAGTTTGCAACAAATAATTGCATCGATTTTTTTTTCTTCATGGTACTTAAATAAAAGAAGGGTTCATGCTGGGGTAAACGTTGTATTCGCCAGGAAGTTCACCCACGCTGATCTTCGAGCAACTTTTGCGATGAAGTATGACGTAGACGCGTCGCTAAAGTTAGAGAAAAAATCGAATACTTCATAGATTGTCGTTTCGTTAGAAAAGTTGTACAGTCAAGTTGGGGTACAATGTTCGCAATTACTCGACTTTTCCAATGAGTTTGAATTATGAGGTAGATAGGGTTTTGCAATGAGATATTTAAATCACCGCAAAATATAATTACACGTCCCGTTCTTGTTACTTCTCACGCAATCATAAATCAGAAGGAAAGAAACGAGATCTAGAATGAGTTCCCTAACACAGTTCCTCCCATTTCTTGTTGTTTAATTGTTCTTTAAAAAGAAAACTATTTTATTATTATAACGATTGAGATTATTGCATTGATTATTTAGGAGGTCCTTGAAATGTAAAATCATATCAAAGTCTGATACCTGATAAATTATTTTAAGGTTGACAGGGTGTCCTAGAATCTAGATAATGCGTTAAAAATAAAAGTGCTTTGACTGATTCAAAGGATAAAACCACCAATCATGTTTCATTTAACGTCTCGAGAAATCGATCAAGTAAATATAATCGTTTCAATGCTTCACATGTCGGTTTAGAAACATTCCTGGAACAAATTTTTCTACCCTATATTTGTCACGTGCCAGAACTATGCTTAAAAAGTTATAAAAGTGAAAATATATCTCGTACTAAAATTTCCAATGGTTATCGCGTGCATGAAAATAAATACGTCACAATTTTCTGGTACATTTCCTGAGAAACAATAAAATGAATGCAGGGACGATAATGCCTCCATTGCATCACTAATTTTAGATAAAAAAGAACCCGTAGAAAGTCATAGCTAATTATTTACTATCGTTACTCGTTTACTTTAAAGTTATCTAAAATAAATAATGAAACTTGCTTTAAACAATGAGACAACAAAATTTCAATGTTTATAATAATTTCTTGAAATTAATTATGCAAGTTATTATTATTAATTGCATTATTAAATATAAAATTATAACACAACATGTGCACGTACCATTAGTGATAAATGGTGAATAGATAAGAACTCTGACGGATAATTCGTGACTGAACTATCATCCCGCATACAATATTATGTACGTGTCATGCTACACGTTTCACTAGCTATTATTGATTATATGTGTCCAACCAGGAATCTATACCTATTCTATATATTAAAATGATGTACTTACATATCATATATTTTAACGAACTGTTGGCGTTGGTACATTTGCGATGGAGATATAGAACGTAGTCTTCTTCTGGAAGGTGCGCCGGAAGATATTGCAGGGAAATATTCGCCGGTCTGAGCATCCGATGAAGACACTTGAACGTCAGTAATTTTTTGGGCAGCTGCATCTTTCGTTCTACGATGAAATTTTGCCTGCAACAAAATTGCGCTGTGATCTCTGGTCTTTGGTTTCACGGTCGTAAAATAAGTTTTACTTACTCGAGACATGTTACTATCATTTTCATCAGATCTTTGATTAAAGTCCATAGTGTTGTAACCATATGGTAGTGGCGTAGGGGTAGTTTGCAAGGGTCGAAAAGAGTTTTCATCCGCAAATCGGTCTTCCCTGTGTGAACCCGTGTTGTACCTAGAAAATTAAATAACGAGTGTTCCACCACTTACTTCCACTTCTGAGAGATCATATGAACATTCAGAAAAATAATTTAACCGTGTAACAAAATCACACTTACATATTGTGCATTACAAATGATTGTTGAACATTCTTCGACAGTGAAGGCTGAGGACTTTCCATAGAGCTCGAACAACTGCACTTTGATTTATCAGATTTCCGGCACGATTTATCTCTTTCCACATATTTTGGATGTATCCTAGGATTAACATTCGATAATTCCTGACTCGAATTTTCCAAAACACCCTGTAATGTTAATTAAACTATTAATTTATTGCACTAATATAAAAGATATATTTGATAAATAAAAATTTACGCTGTATTCTGTGCTCGCGTTATTTAGATTCTTCGACGAACGGTAATTATCGTAATGCATATTTGTGCTATTTTCTTGTTGATTTTTTCTCCTTCGATAATTCATAGTTCCACAATTTCTGTTAACATTTCATTAATTTCTTTTCAGTTTCTTTTGTCGAATTAAATATCATATTTGAATAAAAATCTAATACCTAAAATTTTCTTCTTCAGAACTGTTTTCTACACTGCTTTTGAATCTTCTCTTCGAATTAGTTTCGGAATTAGATTTATCCTGATTGTAGTTAATTTTTGCCGCACGATCGCGAATATAGAGTACAGGAATTCTGGATTCTGTTTTGTTATCGTTATCCTAAGATACAAAAGTTAATAATCATTCTTTAAAATAAATAGCTAAGCTTCATGAAATTTACCCTCCGATCAAATTTATCTTCGATGATGTTGCGATAACTCGCGGACTCTCTCGCGAATCCTGGAATTCTCGATTGATTTCTCAATTTTATATCCAAGTTGAGACTATCACCTATAATAGACATAAATAATTATACTGAAACTAGAAGAAACAGTATTTAGATAACAATTACCATTACGAATGTCTGTAGCTGCACCCCTGGTTGTGTGCAATAAGTTCACTTCATCCTCGCATCGAATATCCTAAAAAGAAATAAATACAATAATTACCATTACAACAAAAAGACTAATAATAAATATGCTAACCTTAAACTTCTTTAACAAATATATGAAACATGGACTAGATATAATTTCAATAGATCACACGAGTGTATTAAATGAGTTCTTTATAAAGAATGACAAATATTGTGAAAGTTATAAACAAAATTTTCTCATACCGTTTATCTGATAAAGCGGCAAAAAACCAACGCTGTTAATCTACTGTCTTGAATCCATCAACAAGTCGATTTAAATTACATCATTTTACACTATACATTGAAAAATAAATTTATCTGGTACCGTCTATCGATAGTCTGCTTGACATTATGAATAAACTGCAGACCATTCGACGTTGAAATGTCAGAATTTAAAGTGAGTAAATACATAGCTTATAAAAAATAAAACCATGATTTGCAAAACTTAAATCTAGCCCTGATATAATGCGATTACATTTTCCAGGCAAGCTGTGACACGCGATGAAATGTCAACGCGAGCTTTTGGGCTTATGTTTTATTAATGAGTTCATTGAAATTGTTAATAACTGTAGTCGCATTCAGCTCAACAGTACATGTGCGATTATCGAATTACGGTGTTTGAATATCCTGCTGGCCTAAATGCATTTAGTTTAAATAAATAATTGTAATGTATACAGAAACGTGATATTTCCTTATTTCCTGCAGGTTCGTGTATATGGAAAATTAGCGTATTTATTTTTACTCGGTAATTGATATTGAGTAATGAGTACCCGTTATTGTGCCAGTGTTCAATGTGAATGACCGCATAAGTCTTTCAACTCTTAAGAATTAATTATACCTGACTATGTGTAGGAACCATTTGCCAAACTACAGGTTGGTCAGTTTTCGAACGCATACCAACTCCGAGCGCAACGAAATTTGGCCTATCAATCCATGGACTTTCCAAGTTATTTTCATTCCTACAAAGATTGTATACTTTGAAAAATATCATGAAAGGACAAACGCAATACTGTAATTCATCAACAATTACCTTGCAAATCTTTCTTTTCCGGATGTCGTGGCTATAATTTGGCTTTTGGTCCGCCCTACACTGGGCGAAAACGAACCACTTCCGGCTACAATCCAATCGACATCGGGTCCTGTATACATACATTTAAATAAGAAATATTGGATAATAATACGCTGTTCCAAATATCAAAATTTGCAACTAATATTAAGTGATCACCTGTGGCTATTTGCACAGTGGGCGAAATCTGTAAACCATACATAACGAGACCATCAGCAGAGACTAAGGGTAAGGATTTCCGAGCTAGGCGAGCTCTAATTGCCGACATCATCGCTTCTGCGTCGTGGTAACCTTCTGATGCTCGTTTGCCTGCTGCCAACACTTCCTAAAAAATTCACAAGAGAAGATACTGTAAGAAGGGTAAACATTCTAAGAATCTCCTATTTAAAATAATGTACCTCAGGTTCATAAATCTGTGCCAAAACAGCCAAAGTGTCGAGTGCAGCCTGTCGCACTCTTCGTCGTCTATCCTTCACCATTTTAGCCACTTTGCTGGCTACCGTGTCCACTTTGAATTCCGTGCTTGGAAACGTTACCAACGAAAAGATTAACAACTGCAACGTGTTCTCTCTGGTCTGTAACATAATTTATTATTGTATAATCATTACTGGAATAGTACAATCATTATTCGTTAGTTGGAGAAACGTCACCTTGGCATTTCTTGCGTTCAGACACTGCGGCTGCAGAAGCTGTTCCAGAAGGAGAGCAGGTCTCAGTCTCAGCATTGTGATCCTAGCCAATTGGGTCGCACAGGGTCCTCCGTGTCTTGCCAAGCCCCAAGCTAATTGTGGTAGTTGTTTCTTCAGTGCCTCCTCGCTTACCCCAGCTACGACTACCTAATTCGAGCGTTCTCTATCAGTCGAAATCAAAGCATAAACCTCAATAAGAAATATTCGCGTTTCGTGATACGTTTCCATAAGCTGGGAATTTACAGACCATCGAAATATCGCAATTTTAAGCGCCAACTTTGCTGGTCTTAGGTGACGAAATTTATACTTGCGACATAGTTGCACTTGTAGTATATAATTTTTTACTCGTAGCATTTATTGTACATAAGCGTTTTGTTAAATATTGAATTTTGGATGGTGAAACGTTTTTAAAATTCTTACTGAAGCTAATAGAGCATCGTGAATCAAGATTTCGTGGGTGAAGAGGAAATTTAGGTACTCGTTATGTTGAGACATTTTGCATGATCTTTTACGTGATAATTTTTAAGCAACTTTTATGTTAATTTAGAATATCATTCAGAGCGATCTAATGACACAAATTAGAGTTACCTTTGCCACAGCTAAGCCTGCAGCCGCTACTCGACAGCTCCTTTCGCAGCCCAGCACCGCATGCAAAAGAGATCCTAATCGTGGCTCTATCGCGATCAGCGCAGAAGACGTTCGCAAAGCCGATGCCACTCTTTCCAAACCCCTGACACGAGCTCGCCAATCCTCCTGAAATGACATCAATTAATTCCAGAGATAGCATCTACTAATTATTTCCATTAATGAAGTATTTATAAGTCTGCTTCAACTTAAAATACTAATGAATTCTAAATTAAAATACTAATAGTTCATACAGTTAATACAATTAATAACAGCAATGCTGCATCATAAAACAGGCGATTAAAGTTAAGATCTTCACTAATGATTTTACAACTCTCGCGAGAACTGATGTAGAAATTATGATGTGTGACCCATCAAACATGTCATAAATAATTCATACAAGTATCATAGAGTATCATTTAGTAATGCCGTTGGTCAAGAATCAGGAGTCGTCCAGTGAACATTATCGATCGTTGCAGCAACTCTGAATGCAATGCACTGGTAACATCTGCATTCACTTTTCGATTCACTTGTATTTACACGGAAGCAATCAATATTATTGACATTTCATAATTTCATTGAACTTACGGTATCACATAGATTCTTGAAAACTTTATGAAGTTGAGTATCAAACCTTTTCATCAAGGCGATTGACTTTTCGTTTAATCTTTGGGATTCTATACCTCCTTATAATACTTTAACGCATTAAATTTTTGTATATAAATAATGAAATAATTTTTGTTATGGAAAATATGCAATTGAAAATTATGGACAAGAATATTGAGGAACTTTTATATAATAATTTTTTTTGTGACTTGTACTTCAAATGTATCATTGCTTATTTACCATGAGAGCCATTTTGAGATACTTTTATGTCATCGATATCATTTTATAGATAAGTGTATAAGCTTTAAATATATTATTGAACGACATTGTTAATGAACCTTGTATTATAAAATATCCGACAGGAGAGAGCCATTTTGAGATATTTTTATGTCATCAATATCATCTTATACATAATTGTATAGGCTTTAAATATATTATCGAACGACATTGTTAATGAACCTTGTATTATAAAATATCCGATAGGAGAAAGCCTTTTTGAGATACTTTTATGTCATCGATATCATTTCATACATAATTGTATAAGCTTTAAATATATAATTGAACGACATTGTTAATGAACCTTGTATCATAAAATATCCGACAGGATGAAAAGTGCAAATTGCGAACATCGTAAAGAATTCGAGGATGCCTCGTGAAATTCAAGTCGAATAACGGGTACAATTGCGAGGAGGAATTTGCATGTACACAGGAACGACGTTTTACACGCAACACGTTCCTAATTATTTTCTTGTTACCCAGAACCACGAGTTTCCCTCAGCCGCATAACTGTTTCGCGAGGAAATCTGTCGTTTTTCAACCGCGGAATATTCATACATTTTAACTGGACTGTTTCCACCACGTGGAAAATGAAACAGCATGCATAATTTAAGCAGGGTGTTTCACTGCCACGAAGATACGACAAACGTCGCGTCGACGGGGAAAAATATTCCCTGGTGATGCGATCAATCTACTTAATCAGACAAACCGTAAAATTGCAACAAACCGAGGGTGTTCGAGATATGTATGAGTGATCGAGGCGGATTACAATAACGAGCAATTAAAACGCATCGGCGTAAGAACATTTTCAACGAAAATATTCTGCAACGTATATTTTAACGCAGCATGAATCATGTTAATACTCCTTTATTACCCACGTAATTTAATTTGCGTGACGATGAATGTCTGCGTTTATTGAAGGTATTGTTTTATGACGATATATTATCGTGAAATACTTCGGTAAGGCGTAACCGGGGAATAGTAAATTTATTAGCTTAAACGTTCTCACTCGTGCAAAGCGCTTTACGTGAGAATTTCGACGTTTTCCTGCACTTAGGGCATTACGGTAAAACTTGGGAATTATTCTCTGTAAAACACCTTACATTACAAATTTTAACTTCCAAATTTTTAAATAACATCCAGTCAATAGAAGACATAAAACCCTGGAATTATGAAGGGATATTCTACTGCGACTAAGAAGTGAGAAATAAATAATCTCTGTGCGAAACAGACCACTTATTTTTGTAACACTCTTATCATACAGGCGTACACGTGGATTAGCAGGTATAGGATAGCCTTGAACTTCCGTTGAATGAAAGGATACTTTCGCGGTCATGAGACTTACGGTTTTCCGTGATATCGATAAAAAGCGTACTGTTTCGGAGTGGCACAAAATTGCAAATTAATGACAACGTGCCAACTTTTAGAATTATTATGTCATGCATCAAAATTGCCATCCTTGATATCCGAGCTTACTTGTTCAAAAATACTTCCAGTTACTCATCGCATAACAAAATACGCCGAATCGAATTAGTATGCGACGGAGTTTCCTCCGCGTTTTCGTGCTGGAATACCTCTGACTCCAGGAGCGGATTTACGATAAGGCTAGATAAGTTTAATCGAGACGATAACGAATCATTTATTAGAACAGAAACTTTGTTAAATCTTCGTACCTATAATCATGCTATGAACGATGTAGTTCAAGGACGACGTTATCATTGTATAATCATTTAACAGGCACGTTATTAGGAAACCTAGCCACAGTTCGAAGAATGAATGATTAATTCGAGAAAGTTTTAGAATTCAATTTTGGGAGAAATTTTCTTGCCACAGGTACGCAATATGCTGAATCCATCACTGTCGGGATACAACACGAAACCGGTCAGTCAGTGTCTTGTAGCCAGAACATTTACTTTGTTCTTCTCTTAAATATATTCTTAAAAAACATCAACGTAGTGGATATTAATATATATTTAGCAACTCCGAACGAGAATGTTTCGAAACTGTAAAAAAGGTTTAATTAGAATTGCAAAATGTGTCTTGGTCTGTGGATTGATTCTTGTTGTCATAAAATCGTTTCATTCGGAGAAGAACGAAGCAGTTGAGTTCGATGATTTGGAGCGATTGATGGTAAATAGGTAAACTGAAGATTTCTATGCATTCTTAAATTTGTGGCTGTGATAGTATAATGAATGTTAATTTACAGATTGAAGCAGGAAATGATAATTCCAACCGAATACTGGCGGTAAAAAATGCTTGCTCGAAGTACAATTTAGGAATCTATAAGAAAAGTGGAGAACCTTCTATTTTTAAATATCCACCTACACCGCAGTACAGTGTTTTCTATATAGTGAGGTTCGTTATTTAAATCGATACAGAAAGGTGAAAATTAAGTGTTTGATGTTTTTAGGCCTTACGATCTATCGTACTGTCCGATTTACAAAGCCGGTAGTACAACGTGGATTTATAATTTATGTCTTCTAATGAACGCGTCCGAGGAGGAGTTAAACAGCGGAAAGGAGCAGATATCGACCATTGCCCGAAGGTTAATACCGGAACTAGAGTTCCCAGAAGCTGACCAGGTAAACGTCCATCAAAAGAATATCCGCAAATTCGATCGAACAAGATTGGTAACTTTCAAATTATTTCAAATCGACCGAAGGGTGAATGACTTTACAAATATTTAACAATTAGTTTCGCATGTAAATGCAGTTTCATGACTGTAACTAAACTTGTTCTCTAACGGCCAACAAGCCAATGAGTAGTCTTGCAATAAGATTTAACAAGGAGAACTGATACAGGCTTTAAAAGCAACGAAGAAACTGCTGGTGGTAAGGCACCCATTTGAAAGATTGTTGAGCGCCTATCGCGATAAGCTGGAAAACTCTGTGGCTGGAAGGGAACACGGGACACTTCACTTTTATCGGAAATACGGCGGCAAGATTGTTCGAAAGTATCGCGGTGAGTCACGACAAAATATCGATCCTGATATTTCTCACTCAAGTGGTTAACAAATGGGTAATTGAGCGTTTGTCGCCGATCAGAAAAGAATTTCACGAGACCTGGAGATGATCAAGTGATTAGGCGGAAAGATGTGCCTGAACCGGCTGGTATCGAACCCACCTTCAGTGAATTTGTAAGATATTTAATTGATACCGATTTGGCGAGCTACGGAGATGATCATTGGATGCCTTACTATTTTTTCTGTACACCTTGTCTTGTTGATTATGACATAATTGCAAAGGTACTTCACATACATTAATCTCATATTAACCATAGTTTGATCTTATAATCAAGTCTTAGATTCTAGAAGTACATTATAAAGTTATTAAACATTAATTTTTAATGAGAATTTGTCCAGTAAAATTTCGTTATAAAAACGTTATCTACAGAAAGATCGAAGATTTGTAAAACTCGAAACTGAGATCTGGTATTGTAATATAAACGGAAGCTAATATGATTGATAGAGGATCTAATGTATGAATAAATTATTCAACTGATAATTGTGTTCATTACACATGATGTGTTCTATAGGTAGAAACATTGTGGAGGGACCAGATTTATACGATCCATAAATTACGACTACAAGAAGTAATTAAACCGAGATGGCGACATAGCGGCGGCCACTCGAATGTGTCGAGAATATATTTCCGTCAATTGAACCGAGATATGGTAAAAAATTTATACGAGAAATTCAAATTAGACTTCGAATTGTTTGACTATTCGCCTGACGCTTATTATCAATATACCACCTAGAACTTTCTCAATAAACAAATTAATTTTTATAATGTAAAGAAAACTAATTCTTTGTTATTTGAGTAGCTTGTTACATTTTAATAGTAATACTTTAAATATCGACCTTCTACCAGTCAAATCTGCAATAATATATAAAACATAGTAACATGCAAGGAATTCAAATAAACTATAAGCAAACAACTGGAACTAAATAACAAGTATGATTCAAACAGCAAAGAATTTGAAGCTCGTTAACAAGCACGTTGTTTTTTTTTCGTTCACCTCCATTCATTAATGTAACTCGAGGGGAAGCCTTCGACTTTAGGACAGATCGTTCTGATACATTACAACGAAGTAGGTCAATCGATTTCGTCGACAAAAGTTCGTCGCGTGGTGTAACATGATTTAAACTCCATTAATTAACATTACCTATGCTTATCGACTACACGCGTCTCCTCGTTTCCCTTTTGCATTGAAATCTTCGCGCAAATTGCGCTTACACTTTCGATAAAATCTGTGCTTCATTGAGACTATCAGTTTACTTCAAAATTAAGAAGACATATCGATTACTTGAGCTTGTTACTTTTCTGGTAGGCATTGATTGTTTTAACTTTCCTTTCTTCAAGTTGTATTGGCTCATGTTATATTGCCACGGGTGATAATCCAACACATAGAAATTCAGTGCGAAGTAATCGAACGTGAGGTAATTTAGTATGTGGCAGTACAACGCGTGGTGAACTAACGCGTGCTGATCCAGCGCGCAGTGATTCAACGCGTAGTATTTCGATACTTGGTAATTCAACGCGTGATAATACAACATGTGGTGATCCAACGCGTGATAAATCAACACCTAGCAATCCGGGTACCAGCACACAGTAATGTAATGCGTAATAATACAACGAGTGATAATAAAAGAGTAATACATTAACGTGTGATAACGTTAGTAATACTGTTACGCGTGGTCCACTACAGTGCAAAATATCCTTGCGAAGGTGCCAATATAACAATCTTCTATAAACAAAAATAGAACTGAAAAATAATAAATAAAATTAACAAACATTAATAATAAACAATTAAAAAAATAAACAGCAATAGAACACTCACCTTATTATGTAAATCCTCTAGCACTTCTTGGTCGACCAATCCTAATTCCTCCCAGCTGGGTTCTTCGGATTTAACTTCCACCTCGCCAACATCATTTCCATTTTTCTCGATCACACTAGGCGTAGCTTTATCGCGATCACCCCTCGACGTTCGTTCACAGTCCACGTTTCTCAACGACCTACGATCAACGTTATCGTGCTTTGAACTGGTCGTCGTACAACTCTTCGAATTACCACCAACTCTTTCCGCAATTTCATCTTCGTTAACTTCATCATCCTCTTCTGTTTCGTTGTATCTAATCGGCGAACCAAATAACGAATCCACTTTTTGAATACTCTCCGTTGTCACCTGTGTCTCTTCCAAACTTTTTTTCCCATTTTCCAAAATCTCTTCTTTAACTACCTCTGTAACCTTATCTGTAACCTTAATTTCAGAATCATCTAAATCATTTTCTTCTTCGTTTTCATTCTGTTTTATAATTTTATCACTTGCGTTATTGGAACTTTGAGCGCTCTGAACTAAAATAACTTCCTCTGTTTTAACGTCCTCAGGTTTAACCGTAACTGTAGTGACCCTAGGATTCTTATTATCGTTTGCTTCAGTATGCTTATTCGTCTTCTTCTTCTTCTGTTCCATGGATTTCTTAATCAACAAAGGACTACTAGTCCTAGCAAGGATACTCTTCTTAGGACTCAGTTCCGCGTTATGCGTATACACTTCTCTCTTAGGACTGTTAGAGACCGATCTCGATGGCCTCTTCAATTTCCCAGCCTCCCTCCGAGGACTACAGGGTTGCGAAGATGGTCTTTGCCTCGCATTAGGCATCTTCGTCGCTGGCGAAACAGGAACAGGTATCCTGGTCTTCGGAGTCGTCTCAATGGACTCAGTCTCATCGCTATCCGGAGTTCTTAATTTGACTATTTCACCGCCAAAGTGTACCCTCCGCGGCGTCTTTCGTCTATCAGGAGACGCGTCGTTTCTCACATCCGTTCCGCTCTCTTCATCCTGCTCCTTCTCGCTGTCTTCCTTCTCTTCGAGGATGGTCATCGTGATAGCCGTCTCTTCGTTGAACTTAATTTCAGTCTCCAGCACCACTCTAGCTGCTGACATGTTCGCAGGATTCACTTCGTCCTCTTCTTCAGCTATGCCCGACGTGTCGCTGTCGCTGTCCCACTTCTGGTCCTGTTGCTTGCTCTCCGTTTCCTTCTCGGTACTCTTCAGATCGCTGTTCTTCTTCTGCGTCTTTTTATTAGACTTTATATTGTATATCTTCGACAGAATCTCGATGTTCTTCTTCAGCTTGTTGTCGTAGTCCTCCACGTAGCTCTCGAAGGTCTCCGTACCCACTGCATCGCGGATTTTGGTGAGGGATTTCAGAACAGCTTCCTGGTGAGGCACCTGAGCCAGACGCGAGGCCAAAGCTATCGTCGCGTCCTTGACGAGCTGAGGAGTCGGTGATGGACTGCTCGTCGATGGAAACAGCAACGATGGCACGCTCAGAATCACACCGGTCGTGACGTTCGTCTGGAACGAGTCGCACACCTCGGAACGGTTCAAGCCATCCTGAAGAATCTGCAAGAAAACGTGCAAGTGATCGATGAAATTGCGTTTTACGATCGATCAGTGTATCGGATAGTGGGGGATAGTTTACAAGGTTATCGGATATTTGTGTAACGTCTTCGATGTGCTCGAGGAATATTTTATTACCAAAATTGAACATCGAGAGATCATTCTAACTTGAACATTAGAAATAATGTTACAAAGTTGTTGATTGTTACAGAGTGAACGTTTAGAGTGTTTTATCGGGAAGCTATGGAATAAACCTTGAAGTTTAATGTCGTAAAGAACTACAATGTATTATAGACAAAGTTTTAAATGCACTGAACTTGATCAAAACTTAAGAAGCTATGTTTCTAGCTATATTCCTAATTATGAGTAATTTTAGAATAAAGAAAGAGCACTAATTTTAAATGAAGTTACCCTTTTGATAGTGTTTTCTCTGTCGCGGCTATGAATGAGAAAAACTCGCAGAGCGTCGAGAGCCCCTTTGCGAACAGCGGGCGCTGGGTGGCCCAAATTATTGACCAGCTCTGGTACCACTGGTTGCATGACCTTGTCCACGATGTCAGAATTCAGAGTCGGTAACACGTCTATAAGCACACGAAGAGCATGCTGACGCACCTCCCATTCCGGATCACGCAGTCTCTCCGATATTTCTAAGAACGTTAGACGCGTGTCGACCTCGCTTGGGAACTTTCGAGTTCGGACCTACAACACAAAAATTATATGGTTATTTGAATTAAAATTTAAGCTCCATTTTAGTGTGGTAAAAGTGCTATTTTATCATGTTCATGAAACATGTATCCTGCAATTTTATGTAGACAGGAAAATTAATGTTTCAATGACTCATTATGATACTGACCACGTGCTCCCAGAGAGGAGTAAGTTGTATGGGTTGTCCATTGGGTGAAGCCAATGTCATCTTTCGAGGGAGTCGCTGACGATGATTGTGAACTGGACTCTTGGAATAAAAATCGAAAGGCGAGGAACGAGCAGAAGAATCCTTTGGGGGCTGCAGAGGCCCCGAATTCGTCGATCCTGTCATAGATGACGAGAGCTCGAAGCACTCGGACATACCACCCTACGTCTCGTCCCTTGGGAATCGTAGGTCCTTCATTGTCTTCCTTAAGAATCGTGTTGCCAGCTCCTGTTCGTTCATCGAGTCACGCGAGGACAAACCTGATTGATAGATTCGTTGGATATTTACAGTGAAACAAGTTACGCTGTAACGTTTGTACATCCATTATGTTCGATATACCAGGTGATCTACAAAATTCAGATCTGACTTTTAATATATATCATACATAAATTATTTAAAAAATTATATTTGAAATACACATATATGGAAATGTCTAACTACCATAGTATCAAGTACTAAGATATAAAAATGTGATTAATGAGTGTATTATAAAAGTGTTATACATCGACATAATAAATTTCCTATTTTTTTATAGAGATTTATGTCCAGTATAATATCCTCTATATCCTTTAATTTTTATGAGGAGTCTTTTCTAGGTAAATTAAAATTTCATATTGTCTTGACTTCCGCAATGTTTCCTCCACTTCCGGCAGGAGCTAGGTAGACATGCTTGAAATGATTGACATTGGTAAGACATTAACCGGTAAGCTCCTGACGCATCTGATTTCCGGTTTCAGTTGTTGAATTAACCACCTCGGTCACGAAACACGTTTCAATATTAATTTAGATCTCTTTAGTGTATAGAAATGTCTCTACCTTTTTTTCTAACAGAAACCAATAATTTGTAGTGGCCATACAAAACTTTGGTTGTTAAAAAATATATTTAATCATATCTATAAATTTCCAGGAATAATTAAAAATAAGTTTAATCTTTATGCTCCATATTCTTTGGTATATCGTATAGCTTAATATTTTGTAATTAGTAGTTGAAAAAATTATGTGTATAATTTTCCAAATATTACGCTCGACAAGCCGTTATCTGACTTCGTAGCCAATATTTAAAAAAAAGGGAGAGTCGGGGCGAAGTTTATCATTGAATCTCACGACACGAACCCTGCATAAAAGTAGTACACACGAAAGGTGATTGCATAATCCAAAGAAAACGTGCGTGCGTCTGAAAAGCTGAAAAAGAAAGGGTTGTCCTCTCACGAGGTTGCAATAAAACTGAATACTTTTCAAATTCTATTATTTCTCGCGCCTATGTATCGATAATCGATATCGAACCATAACTATACTGTTAAGCCAGTATCGATATCATCAATTAATGATAATAAGTATTTTAAAGAAATACTGTACTATATTGTTGGTCCTTGATAACTGCATTTTAATTTTAATACATTGTCTAACACAAATTGTTAATTAGTATTTAAAACTATTGCATTAGTATTTTCTCTTCTGTTACATTACAAATATCTATTTGGCGCGATTTTTAATGGCGCCAATCATATGTCAAACTATCATGTGACCAAATTTATTATTTGACTTGACGCTGTCAGATGAATTATTTTTAACAATGACTTTACACGAGAATCAAAATTCTATGTGAAATTTAATATAAATACAAGGCAACACTTCGGAATAATTTTATTACATTAATGTTATTACAGAAATATGTTAATGTAGCAATGTACAATTAACATACCTGTTGTCTTCGTACAAAGGCGACAAGAAAATTCATTAATTTCACTTGAACATATTTCACTGTTTCCGCTTTTGAGAAACTGTTCACTGTACAGCATATCAGGTTTGTCATTTCGTTATGAATGCACATTTCATAACAAACGGCGCGACAACCGGAAGAATATCCCGGTACGATGTTCACGTGACGACGGTCGACATGTGACTGCCGTCACTCTGTTCTCAAAGCAAGGTGGTTTCGAGGTAATATCGACCACCCTCTCCCCACTTCTCGAAAAATGGTTTTATACAGGTACGTATGCCGTAATCACGAACAAAATTACGAGAACATCAAAAGTAATTTACATCGCATAATTCTAGCAAAGAGATATGTGACTTGCTTTATCGATGTTAGTGAATCGATTTTCCCGCCAATTAAAATTCGGATCGATTCAAGAATTCTCTTTTCAATTTCAAATAGTATTCGATTCACCATCAGGTGTTGTGTTATTTCGCCTCATGTACAAATGGAATTATCACTGATAATATAGTGTTATAATAAAAGCACAGATTTTTATTCAATTGTATATATTTATATTAATTTCTATTTGTATAATACAAAAGATCTTAAATTATAGTTAACATTAATATTGATCACTTAAATATTTCCGTGTGAATTATAAATATTTACACATGAAATAAATTAGTTGCAGTTTATAATAATACTATATAAAAGTCACTTTCATTTTACATTTATCTTATACAAGTTGTTTGCATCGCTTAAGTACTATAACAATTTTATGTACAAAAAGTATACAATAAAACATAGCTCTGTGAACACATATGTAATAGGTTTATATGAAGTAAAATACTTCTAGATTCATATAGAATTAATACAAATTTCCTAAACTTATTTGACTAAACTATACTATCAGATATTAATTTTTCTTTGGTTCTAATATTTTGTACTGGATTTTGAGAATATAATATCACTGCATAGCTCACCATAGCAATAGAAACTACAGTGTTTAAATGGATAGGAATATTAAATATTATCCAGCAGAGAATTGCTGTAAATACTAGTTCCAACGCGCTAGCAAAGGTTTTTAAAATTGAATTTAAATTTTTTAAGAAAAAACTCGTAATTATACCGACTGCCGTATTGTTTAACATAATGATAATAACTTTTGGCTGCAAAAGTAAGCTAGGACTGGCATTGTTAAATATATTTGATGTGCTATTGTCTGAGATGTAAAGTAATACAAAAACTAAAAAGTTGCAGAAAATACTGTCAATGTACATAAATACATTTTGTACAAAAATATTGATATTTGCTCCTTGTTCTTTTAGTAAATATTCATTGTATACTCCAGCCAGGCAAGAACAAATAGTCTGAAAAATAAGCAAATATTAACATCAGTTTTTAATTAAAATAACATGTTATTATTGATAATATATATGTACCTGTACAAATATTAAAATTATGTTACTATTTAAATTAATTTTGGCTTCAAATATACTGATGTTCAAATTCAAATCTATATGTTTTACCATGCATCCAATAGTTAGTAACACTAGTGAAAGCCACTGCTTTAGTGACAATTTCTTATTAAAAACAACCTAAAAGAAATATCATTTTAGAAAATGCTTTATTGTTGTTCCATTATATGCCACAAAAAAATGCCTCTGCTACATACCTGGAAAATAATTCCAGTCATAACAACACGAAATTGTAATAAAACATAGTAAGTTGTTGGATCAAATGCAGCCAAATTGATGAATGCCAGATTATTGTACAGACAATATAAAAATGAAGGTATCATGTATAAAAGGAACACTGGAATAGAAGAATAAATGATAATTATTATGAGCACTTAATATTTAAAAAGTAAAATTCTGTAAATGTACTCTTTTGTACAAAATTTAAAAATTGTGTCTTTATCTTATCTTCTAATTCGTTTGTTTTACATATCAATGAGATAGGAACTATTGATAAGATCCTTATAAAAAATTCCTGTGTAAAATCTATAACTCTGACATCTCAAATATATATATAAACTTTATAAATCAATCATTTCAGTTTACAAATTTTTATCTTTTTATACAATATCTTATATATTTACCTTTCTTATGTCCCAATGTTTCTTGAATGAGATGTGTGATGCTATTGCTGTAAGAAAATAATAGTTATATTACAAAATACTGAAGTTATGTATATTACGTTAATTGAAGTGCTTGTGTGAATATAATAAATATTACTTACTCTTTGCAATATAATATAACTGAAGCAAGTAACTTTAATACTTCTGTCATCATTACTACCATAACAATGTTGTATTCATAATGCCCATCTCGTTGAGACCAAGTTACAATAATGCCTATAATAAAAACAATTTAACAGTATAATTTATATTATAAAAATAACATAAATAAGCAGATAAATGCAGTGATTAATACGTATATATATATATTGATAATAAGATGAATCTTTAACAAAACTTATCAATGTAAACATATATAAACTTAACCATAATTACATAATACCTTGATTGACAAAAAGGGCCATGTACGAAATAAAAATGACAAGGCTCCATCTTCCTGGGAATAATTCCCCCCAATTTATAGTTTCCATAACAAATCTTCTTTTTGATGTTATTACGTTAGAAACAGAGACATTCATAAAATATATGTCATGATAGCTACTTCTCCGCCGGAACCTTCGTTATCAACTGAGACTACAAATAACTGTGTGTACCGAGTGATAAAGTACAAACGTATTAAATATTCATGTTTTCACATGTATGAATATTAATCTCCTTTCATTTAAAAAATTTTTATTTAAGCAATTGATTTTATTTCGATTTTATTTCGTATAAATATAAATACATCCTTGTATAACGCGATAACGCCATACATATTTCAAAAATTAATTAATAAATGTAACACATATTCATATCAAATTCAACTATTTAATTAATCTTATATAGCAAGTAAACATTTTCTAGGACATTTTAATTATTAAATTAGTTCATTTAAATTAATGACGAACAATTATATCAGTGAATTATAAATACGCAAGCAGGATGCGCTTATGCGCGCTGATAGATAACACCATATAGGCATTATATTCATTTATTAGATATTAAAAGTTGCAATATTGTATAACATATGTCAAGAGGTATAATTATATTACATCTTTACAATCTGTTGAAAATATGTATTATTCGAACTCATTCATGATGAATTACATAAAATTTATTTATATACAACTGAAGATTTATATTTAAGTGGTTTATAACACACTATAATTATTTAAATTCTAAAATTCATTAATCAATAACTATCCCATTATTAAATTTGTCGTTCATGATGGAAGCACATAAATAGAAAATTTATTTACTGTACATAAGAATAAAGTATGTTACAGATCACTATTATTACAATATTCACAATGCTGATAGTATCTACAAGATTGAAGGTTCTGACAGGTTTAGTAATCATATTTGAAATTACCCTTTTTTATAATTTCAAACATAAAATACATACTTATATTTTCTAAATAATTCATTTGCGAGAACACATGAAATTACAACCATATTAAAATATTTATAATCTATAGACCAACTAATAATTGTTGCAAATAATATTGTTTCGAATTGTATAAAAAAGCAGTACAACCATGTGCATAAAAATTTATGAGACCAATTTCAATATGCTATCATTAGTATATTCCTGTTATTAAATTAAAAAAGAATCATTATTTAGTTTAAATATAAACTCCAGAAAAAGACGGATAGTTTTCTTATGAAAGATTTTGTATGATCTTCAAATATATTTTCGAAATATCGTAAATCTTAAAGTTTAAAAATTCTTCGAAATATAATCAGGCAGTGTAATAGGTATGCCTGTAAAAGTGATATTACTGTTTACTTTTCAATGTATTTTGTACCATTATAAATATTTTGTAGACATTTAGTGCAAGACTACACTATAAAATGCAAACATTATAACCATTCAGTAATATCTTTCAAATTGTATTATATTAGGACCAATTATCAGTTCATTATAACATATAAATATAATATAATATATTAAAACACTGTATTAGTTTTTGATTAAAAGTTTTTTAGTCCTATTTAAGAATGAATTATTAATCATTGTAAATATTTCTACTGATGGTATTTACACAAAAAAATCAGTAATATTTTAGTCCATGGCACATTACATTCCGTCATATTCACGTTTATGAATAATTTTCAGAGTCCATTACCTCTCCTATTCATTTTTATAATAAGGCCACCGTTTAGCCATATGTAAAATACAAACAAAATTAAATATTGTTGACTGTTGATACTATCACAAAAAGAAATGCAAAAAATGCGTTTTCGTAAAAGTTGAACATCTTTAAGAACATTAAAAGTGCAAAGTGAAATACAATAAATGTAAATATAATTCGTGTAAATAATGAATTAATAAAATCACAAAATTTTTAAAATTCAAGTACAAATATCTATCATACTGTTACTGATGATACATCATATAAATTATTTCCATGTATGAAATTGTACGAATTGCTATTAAAATGTTTCTGCTATCTTCATAAATAATACGTTGCATTTGTAGTACCATTTAGTTGCGAATGCTAAAAAAATTTCGGTCCTGAAACTTATTAGATAAAAACATTCTAAAATAAATTGAACTTTATCAAACGTGTACCATCGTGCACAATGCTATCATATTCCAACATTAATTTGACGTTTTCAATTGTTTTAAAATCTGTTGTGTAATTAATTTAGTAGCCTCGCTTGCGTTAGGAATAAGAAACTTGTCCATATCTGAAATGACCGTGTCATTATACTGTGTTGTACCATATTTAAACGTAATTAAATCTGAATGTCTCTTTCTAGAAGTTATTTTAACGATACTCGTTAACGGACGTTTAACAATTACGTGTGCTGCACCCTTTCGTTCTTGTATTTCTCGAAGTACTATAAGATGAGTATCGGTAACTAAAAGTATACTGAAAAACAGAAATATATAAAAAATTAAGCCATGAAGCATATTTCTTAAAGCATTTATATTTTATTAAAATACCTATCACAGAGATCTCCATTAACTTTTACTTCTTGACACTTAAAGGAATGTAATAATTTTGGATCTTTCATCCATTGCTGAATTGATACTACTTCGATAGGTTCCTCGCTTTCGTTATTAGTCATTGTCATATCTAGAAGTATGACAAGCAGATAATATGAAATAAACACATGTTTACTTTTGTAATCATAAATATAATAAATATAGAAATTAGAACTCACCCAATTCTTGATCATCGTCTATACTAAATACTGGTGCCGTCTTTTTTTGTCGTTTAATATACTCTAAGTCTTTGCTATTTCTATTTTCCAAGTTAGTATGGACACTTGCAGAAGGATTAACAATGTAATCAAATAATTTTCCTTTCACTTTCTTAATTTTTCCAAGGAAATCAGAATTATTATTTTTTACTTTAATAGGACTTGTTTCATTCGAATTTGTCTCGGATATATTAGCATTACATACTAAACAATGTTGTGAGTTATGATCAATAAGACTAGAAACAACTTCATCACCAAAATATTCATGTATGGCTGGAACAATATTACTGAGGATGAAGATATGATTGCTTTTATGAGTCTTCTAATTCTATATAGAATTTTTCCTTACCTTGGTAACCTGATGTAACCATACTGACATACTGAGTATGCTTCTGTAAAAAGGATGCAACTACCATATGCGTATAACGATCTTCTTCTTGTCTACCGCTTCCTAGGAAACAAAGATGTTCTCCACCAGCTTGTGATCCAACAGCAAGTGCCTGCCGTTGAGCCTGCAACAGACCTTGCACTGCTGTGGCAAAAGCAGCAGGTTCTTGAAGCATCTGAAATATCATTTCAAAATTTAAATAAAATATACGAATATTAATAAAGGTGCACAAAAATAACATACCAAATTACAATCTAAATGAAACGCAGTTGGCAGATGTCCTGCATTATACTGTTCTGCGGGTCTACAATCCACTAAAAAAAATCTAACAGACTCAACAGAGGTATTAGGTACGGACGGACTTTCGATAGAATTTTCAACCAATTCTTGGGCAGATACAGGTAAGCAAAGTGCGTGTGATATATACTTTTCATCAAAACTTTCGCCGAACATAACAGGATATAAATCATGTTTAAAAGATGATGGTGTCTTCATCGCATAATACTGTGCTAATGAACAAAAATCTGTTACATCTTCTGCTTCCAAAGCACAAGGCATAGCAGCAATTGCATCTATTATACTTTGTTTATCATTATCTTTCATACTTAGAATTTGCTCCCTATGAAAAAACAATCAAAATATAATCTTATTGGAAATAAAATATATGTGCAAAGGAAATTGTTTTTATAACCTTTACCTGGCATTTATTATCATAATAAGTGAAAGAAATAACATAAAAAATGGATCAGCTTGCATAAAATATAAATCCCACATTGTACAAACAGCTGGCAATGAACACACTCCAGAGAATAGAGTGGTCACCCATCCCTTTGTATACTGATCAGGTGATACTCTTTTTGTATCCAAAAAAGAGCATAGTTCTGGTTCATGATAGAGCAATAATAATCTCAATACAGAACTGTATGTCTCACCTCTAAATACATATAATGTAATATTGTTATTAGTAAGTAAGATGATATAACTATTTTAATAATAAAATATCATACCTAGGAATATAAATATCAATTATAGACTCAAATAAATTATATGTTGCACTACGTGGAAGTTTTAAAGCTATCAATGGGCCCAATAATTCTATCCACCCATTTCCTCTTTCATACTGCTTTCCTTTGCTTTTACAATAAAATGTTAAAATAGACTCTAAATCAGAAACAACAGAAACTTTATCCTCATCTTCGTTTCCAAGTTTAGCTGTGACAAAAAAATAATGAATATTTTCTCCAAATACACATCTTATAATCTAAAAGTGTAATGGACTATAAGATACATATACTTACCAACTAACTGCTGACAATCGTCACGAATAATATTTTGTTCTGGTAAATCAAAAACTTCATTAAAATGACTCAATTGATTACCCCGATCAATAACATCTAAACAAGCCTGCCATACATCTGGCCTCAAACTTGTGGGAACTGCTTGTCCTTTGCAAATTGCGTATATATCAGATGCTGAAGGTGCTTCGGTATCAAGAAGAGCTGCTTCTAGCTCCAACACCCTAATTTAATTATTTCATTTCAATTTATTCATTATAACAGACATTGCTTCTAATTAACTTAACGTAATTGATATATAACTATTATTTAACGTTGATTTGAACATCCTTGTAAAATAATTAATGAACATTTGTGAATATATTAATAAACTTAAATAAAATATAAATTTGCTTCTAAGACATTAATGACACACTTTAATTAAATAAAAAGAAACTACAGTCATACATATTCAATATATAAATTTCTTATTTTTAGTGTACTGTATTTTCTAGTATTTGAAGACAATAGTAATAAAATAGTGTTGCACAGAATAAAAGATATAAATTACTGAAAATAGTAAACATCAATAAAATGAATTAAAATTCACGTTTACTAAAAATATATTTTCTATTTGTTTAAAAGAATGTTGAAACTGTAAAATCAGCTCACCAGGTGTTTTCATCTTCTTGTAGTGCCATTTTGGTAAACGTCACACTCCTATAAAGATGTGCGAAATCACAAATTTGATATATATTACAGTTTTCTATAGCGCAGTAAATATTCCCAATCACTTAACATTCTTTGTCAAGTTTCATAACTTTCATAACATTTCTTACAATTTAAGCTCTCTTCAAAATTCAATGATCTATAGATATGACCACAGACAGAATTGCGCTTCTGTTGACAGACCGTTGCCATCTTTTAGATAAAATTTTGTACACGCGTAAAAACAAGGCGCGAATATCAAAGAATGAAGTAACATTCTTATATAACAAGTAAAAATAAATTTATACTAGCATTACATATTGGAGATAGTACAAAATTTCAACATAAAGTAATACTTAGTCTTCGCATCTTAACAAAGATCAATGATCATTTGAAAATATAATTTAACAATAAATTACAAATATTATTAAAATTAAATTAATATAACAAGTGCATATCAATGTTTTTAATTTTAGTTCCTGCCACCGATAGCGCTATAAAGTAATACTAGCTCTAATCGATATAGCAGGATGTGACACATAAATGATAAGAGGCTTATTTTAAATGTTCATAATCTTATAATGAATTAAATCAAATCAAAACGTGCCCAATTAAATTACGTTAAATTACATCGCATTAGATAGTTGTAGTAGTTGTGGTAGAGGTGGTAAAGTGATGGAAGCATAAAATGGTACAAAACTGCATTGCATAAATTATCTATTCTGTAGTTTGTCTGTGGTGCTAAGATTAAGCTCTAAGTTCATATGGTGGTAGAACTGCGTACTAAATAATTTGCTTCTTCGAGAATTCGTCTGCAAGTGCCTATAGTGAGATCATTCCTCATGGTCGATCGACTTTGCATTACTTTTTACTGCCCATTTTCGTATCATTGAGACTCAAAGAAGAACATAAAATCAGGATAGTCTATAATAATTCGAAACAGTAAGCAATTTGTGCAAAATGACGGGTGCAAGTGGCGCGAGTAGCGTGGCCAGTAGCCCGCTACCAAAGTGGCAACTCGCTTTGGTTGTCGCAGCGCCGGTTGCTTTAGGACTTGGATATATGTATTATAAAAACAGTTCTAAGCCTTCTTCAAAATCAAATCGTGGTAAATCAAAGGGTAGCTCAAAGGAAAATGGCGCAGCAGCTACTGACAAACAAATTTCAATTGATGTTGATTATCCACCAAAAACTGCATTTGAAACCGAGGTTAGAAACAGTTTGATTAGTTGTAATGAAAAAGTTAGTGATACTTTACTCATAATAGAAGTTTCAGGTATTTTCAAATTATGTATTCTATAATTTATCTTTAGTTTCTTTCATTAAGTTGTTACAATGGATTACTATCTTGAGCAATTATAAAAGTAGAACTAAAACATAAAAGCTATGCTATTTATGTTTTATTATAACGTTAAATATTAAATATGTCAAATGAGGATCTATAATCGTAGACTCCATTGGATGAAGCTCAAAGATATAAAAATGAAGGAAATGAACAGTTTAGAAAAGGAAAGTATGATGAAGCAATAACACAATATAATTATGCGATTGAAATATGCCCTAAGGAAAATACAGAAGCTCTTGCTACTTTTTATCAAAACAGAGCAGCTGCCTATGAACAATTGGTAATACATTTTGTCATTAATATTGGTTTCATAATTTGAATATTTATAAAATTATATAACATAATTATATTTTACAGAAAAAATATAGTGCTGTAAAAGCAGATTGTACAAAAGCTTTAGAACTGAAACCAAAGTATGCCAAAGCATTATTACGTCGAGCAAAGGCAATGGAACATTGCAATGATTTAGAATCAGCTTTAGAAGATGTTACTGCTGCATGTATTTTAGAAAACTTTTCTAATCAAACAACAATTTTAATGGCAGACAGAGTTTTAAAACAACTAGGTAAATTATGAATGAATGAATAAATTACCTATCTGTTTATTTTATGTATGTACATTAAGAGAACTAAAAATATATAATGTTTGTATAATTTGTAGGAAGACAACATGCAATGGAACATTTGGCAAACAAAAAATTAATAATGCCTAGTAAATATTTCATTAAAACATATATTAGTACCTTCCACAAAGATCCTGTTTTTGCAAGGCTTCAGAATACTGATGATAGTAATATTTCTAAGTAAGTATTTCAAAAATTTTAGTATTTGTATATGGTGAAAGATGTTTTAAATAATTAAAATTTATGTAATTTTTAGGGGTTTTGTAAAAATTTTAGAATGTGTAAAAGAACAAAAGTATGATGATGTAATACCACTGTGCAATGAAGAAATTAACAATTCTGAATCAGACACACTGCCACACAAAATGGAAATATTACTTTTAAGAGCAACGTTTTACCTTTTATTAGGGCAGCATGATGCTGCAATTGAAGATTTTGGAACTATTATAAATAGCGATTCCGTTCCAAATGATGTGAAAGTGAATGCCTTAATAAAAAGAGCTACTTTATTTATGCAATTAGAAAGTCAAGACAAAAGTTTTTCTGATTTTAAAATGGCTGCTGAACTTGATCCTGAATGTGGTGATATTTATCACCATCGAGGACAGGTACTACTGAAGTTCATTTTGAGTTTAGAAAAATCTATGACATTTTTGTACAAAATGAAGAAAAAAAATTATATAAATTATTATTGCAGGTAAATTTACTTATGGAAAAAATAGATGAAGCCAGAGACGATTTCAAAAAAGCTGTTGATCTTAACCCCACCTTTGGGGTAGCATTTGTACAAAAGTGTTTTGCAGATTATCGTTATGGTATAGTAAAAAGGGATATGGAAGTAATAGCGGAAGCGATGAAAGGATTTGAACAAGCAATTGAAAAGTTTCCAGACTGTTCTGAATGTTATACGCTATATGCTCAGGTACAGATGAAAGTTTAAATGTCTTATTGCAATGTATATTAAATTCAGTGTCTAATTTAATATATGATATAACAATATAGATGTTATCAGAAACACAAGAATTTCAAAAAGCAGACATGTATTTTGCTAAAGCAATTGAAAAAGATCCAGCTAATGCAACAGTCTATGTACACAGAGGTCTATTACAATTGCAATGGAATGCTGATGTTGATAAGGCTGTTGAATATATCAATAAAGCATTATTATTGGATGATAAATGTGAATATGGGTATGAAACATTAGGTACAATTGAAGTTCAGAGGTAAATCTATATTGCTTTTTTCATTAATAATTGTTGTTTAAAATATTATTCTTTTCTGATATTATACTAAACTACAAACTTTATCTTAACAGGGGAAATTTAACAGAAGCAATAAAACTGTTCGACAAGGCCTTAGCATTAGGTCGCACAGCCATGGAACTTACACATATTTTCAGTTTGAGAGATGCTGCAAAAACGCAACTTACAATAAAAGACAAGCTAGGTCCGAGCGTAATGCTTAATTTCCAGAATGTTTCATAAGTTTTTTTTTATAAAACTACAATGATCGGAATCGAAATTTTAAATAAATAATACACGTGGTTACCAGAATTAGAACGAAATTTCGTGCCCATGATATGATTCATAAATATAATTTTATACAAGACTTCAGTAAGATTTTTACAAACACATAAATTTGTACTAGTTGTCATTTCTGTAGAAATTTCAAATGGAACATTAAAAATTGGTCACAGTTACATTTAAACTACATTGTTTCAGTAGTTTTTCAACCGTAAGTTCCTATGAACTATATTTTTGAAAACTGCATTTATAAAATATCTATTTTAGTGTTTCTGTTAGATATAAGACTACAAAGACATGATGCCTACTACCACTTCAATTGTTGATTATTTAAACTTTTATAAAATTTTTGTTTATGTAACAAGATTTGTTATTCACTTACATTTTGTGAATTATCATATTGAATATTCTTATAATATATATAAGCATACCGAAGGTTGTTTGCTTACATACTTAAAATATTGTATACATATATGTTGCTTATTGAAAAAAATTGTTAAAAAAAAGAAATAAACAATTAATTTGTAATAGTTTATTTAAAAATTGTAGTTGTGAATCTGGAATTGTATTTTATATTATTTTGTATATATTATATTATAAAGTACTTTTAATCAAATTATGTACAATTTGAGATATAAAATATAATATAACTTACAAACTAGAAAGGAACATATTCATTTCCTGAAAATAAAGCAGTATCTACATTGTTTACAATGGTCAATGGATGTACAGTGTCACAAAATTTTTGTACCAAAAGTATAACAATTAATCTATTATTTCATTATGAAATAATAAATAATTTTGTATTTCACTTGCTCATTTCTTTTAAATATCATAGAAGACTGAAGCAAGAGGGTATCTTATAACAAATGCTAACAAACTGCTGACAACCTAGAACATCAATAATACACTAATTTGTTAACTGAAGAACAAAAATCCATCTTATTATTCACTCATTATTCTACAACCTTACCTGAATTATCAGTAATGTTAATGTGAGTGTAGATTCTTTCATTGGACCAGTTTTAATAAGAACAAAATTAATCAATGTAAGATTATTGCAAGTAACAACGCCTTTACTATCCTCTTCCCACTTGATTATATTCAAATTTCCAAATAGCCATAATATGAATGAACCTAAAAACAGTTCTTCTTAATTTGAGATCAAATTTTTATAATGTTAATGAGTTAATTTCTGAACAGTATGTTCTCGTACCAATAACTCCAATATCTTTTCTATGAAATACTGTTTTGCTAATCATTAATTTATCTGTTTCTTTATTATATCTGTAAATAAAAATATGCATATAGATTTTTAAATATTACGATAAACTGGGAATAGTTTATTACAATACTCACTTTGGTAATCTATGTCTAGGACATGGTATAAAATGAAATAATTGAGGTACACTATAAAGAAAATTAATTATTTGTGGAATGAAAAACAACAACGTTGTTTTACTAAAGTGGCCAATGATGCCAACAACAGCAAATGTCATGCCAGATAAATAACAGAAAGTATCACCTACAAATACTTGAGCTGGATACCTTAAACAAGACAAAATTTTATTTATGTAAAAAATTAAACTGAATGATAAAAGATAAATGTTCAAGATAATGAATAATAAAATTTCCCAATTCTCAATTTTTCAAACCGGATTGTGTTTTATAAAGTCTAATTCTATATAATTTACATGTACTCATTTTTTACAAAAATTATTGATAAATTATAAGATGGAAGATGGTAGATAGTAGATGATAGATGGTAGATGCAGATAATAGACGGTAGATATAGATGGTAGACTGTAGAAGGTAGATAGTAGATGATAGATCATAGATGGTAGATGGTAGATTCGGGATTCAGACGCGTGCGCCTTGAGAGGCGTTATAATCGCGCTTGCTGACGAATTACAGTCAAAGACCTGAAGAAAAGCATTTGGGCGTGGTTTTTGAACTCGTTGTATCACTCTTAAAAGACAGCATAAGAAACGGAGTAGAATTTAACGAAACAACGAAGTACATACTAACTAGTAAATTTAATTTGTTATGAGGAGGTGAAAATATGTGGCATTATGCAGCAAACGATCCTAAAATTAACAGAACACCAAAAGTTGATTAAAAAACACAATTTTACTTGCTTAAAAAAGTTGTCAACGAGTGATCGAGGCCATTTAAAGTTAAATGGCACGTCGGGGCGCGGTGACGTCACGGTTTAAACGTCACGACGCACAGGCATTCATATCATCGTTAGCGTCAAACTATATCGTGAGTTTGTATACAAATTACATGTATCTTGTATCTAAAATATCACTGAGAACTATTTACTGGTTAATATTCAGTATTTGTAAACATAACCGAAAATTATACTTTTTAAAGTAATGAAAATTTTTAAACATATATAAATATCTATATTCTTTTAATATTTTAAACATGTTTTCTAAATGGTTATTATAATTTATCATGCTTGGTAACTACTCAACTAATTGCTTAATACAAGTAATAAAAAGTATGTGAATTTCAATTAATTTGATATACAATGTATCATCAACGACTTAAAACTCCATTCCATAGACATACGTCATCTACGTCAATTATATATATGCTTTTGGATGGTGCTCTGTTATGCCAGAAGCGTTATGATTAAAATGAAATTTTTATAAGATACAAAATGAATAACTGAAAATTAAAGCAAGATATAGTGCCATGCAGCCCCGCCTAGATGGGAAGCTTGCCTTACTTTATACATTATTAGTCTTGCAAGTTTTAATTGTTATGATTTATGTTGCTACAACTCCACCTTCCGAATTAACTGTGTCAACAACTCACACTTCTGTTACATTTGTAAAATTTGAAGAACCGCAGGTAAGTAGTGAGTTCAAAATATATTTTCAACTTGGATTGTGAAAGCATTTAATATTGCCTGTGCAGTCATATTTCTAATTCTATTAATAATGTGTCTATTAACTACATTGCAGAAACCTCAAATACAACAAACTAACTATAAAAAGTTTCCCATCTACCAGACAATCAATGGAGAGGTAATACTGAAAGATGTCAAGACTTTTGCACTATTTGAAGTATATAACCATACCATATGTTGGAAATATGGAGTGGATGATCAGAAAATGAGAAATAGTGAAGATCTTCAAAAATGTATTTGCACTCATGGATGGCACGGTTCGGATTGTGGTCAACCAGAAGTTGTTTGGAGAGCAATTATGGCATCGAAACAGAATATTAAATTAAAACATCGTAAAATAGCTAGACGTATTATTCATGCATTTTTTCTGCATGAATATAATTCAGCAATCGCAGAGGTGATAGTAGAAGAATTATACAATGTAGTAGATCTTTTTGTAATCTGTGATTTCAGTAATGCAGAAGACAATTTTCATCATAAGCTACTTAAAGGTTTATTGCAACATAAGCAGAAGAAGATTTTATATATTAATGTAGCAACAAAGGTACACAAACCATCAAGAGTAGTGTCTAAATATATTTGGGAGAAAATGAGAACTGTAGTACGAAATCTAAGGGATGATGATATTTATGTAACGACTGAATCAGAACAAATATTAAACTCTAGGGCATTAATGTTCCTCAAGGTATATAATGGATGGCCACAACCTATTGGTTTTAGACTAAGATGGTCCGTTTATGGATTCTTTTGGCAACATCCACTTAAAACAACAATAACAGTTGGTGCCTGTACGATTGGATTAATGCATGAAGCTTATCAATCAAATTCTATCATGTTGGAGCAATTAGAAGGAGATATCAGCGAAAGAGACAGCCTAGGCCTAGTAATAGGAGATTTAAATCATTATGGAGGATGGTACTGTTATCTATGTCAAGCACCTGCAAATATTATAACTAGTTTACAGAATAAGATCAAATCCAAAGAAATTGAAATAGATAAGACTATAGATGTACCATTCATTGAGGACCTAATAGGAAGTGGATTATGGTTAGATGGAAAAACTAATCTCCTAAGAGTCTCTAAATCTCGGGACCTCTATTTTGCGCCTGAAACAATATTTAATAATACATGGAAGTATGACTGGCTAGTAGAAAATTTTTATGCTAAATTAGACTATTACTAACATACTGGTTACACCTGACTGTGATATTAACTCATATTCAATACTCAATGTAAACTATATAATATTGTACTGAATTTATATACCAAAATAATATGTTGAATGAATTGTGAATGTTAAATGATTTATATACATATAACTTATAAAAAAATTAATTATTACTATTGTTTTTATTCATATCCTTTCATATATTACTAAAAAGAGGAACTGTGTATATATATAGTAACTTATACAATTTATGTTTTACTTACCAATTAAATTTTAATAAGCCTAATGAAGTAGCAATATATGGAATCATAAAATATAATGAAAACTGATGTGCCTTCCAAAGATTTCCTGATAATTCTATTATATTAAATACAAGAATGCTTAGTGCAATTATTAGGCTTTGACCAACTTCTAGACCATTTATACCAGCCAATATATTTATGGCATTTGTGCAAAATACTGCCAGCATTCCCATGTATAAATAATAAAATATCCAAAGATCCACAGAGAAACCTAGCCAGGGTCTTAATGGTTTTGGTACAATAATTAATGTAGAGTTAAAATTAATGTAATATACCATCAAAAGTGGTAAAGAAGCAATGGTTGGTAATAATAATTTGTGCCGCCAACGTAGATCCAAAACATCATCAGCAAAACCCAAAAGTAACATACAACATATTGAAAGTAAAGCAGCCAGAAATTCCATAAACTGTAATTGAGATTTTATGTATTATATGTGATACTACCCATGTAAAATCATATTTAAGAATTTAATATTTAATACTCATATTATAAAATATTAATTGCATACCTCACTATGAGGGAAGTTTGTGTCATTAAATATATAATTTGTAAATGGTATGGGAATAAACAGAAAAAGGGTTATAAGGAACAGACACCCAGTAACAACGCCTATTGCTTCTGGCCTATAAAAGAATAAAGTACACAAATTACCTGCTTTTAACACATTTAAAATAGAAGATGAAGCAATGATGTAGTTTCGAATTCACTTACACTTTTTCACCACTATTTTTATTCATATCAATACCATATAGGTTAGCCTTAATAAACATGTCTTTTATCTTTGGTATTAAACGTATAGTTAAAAAATATACACTAATTGACATCGCGAAATTAATAAAAAGTGGAAAAATAAATTTCCATGTATCGTCATTGTATTTCATATTGAACGTTTTGGTAAAAACAGTGTAAAAGAGTTGAATACAATAGACACTGGTAAAAATGTAAAACAAGTCATATGGATTCGAATGATTATTTAACGTGGCTGAAGACAGGTGTTATCAATTATGTATCTTTTCTTATTGTAGATAAAGCAACTATAATTATCTTTAAGGAAGAAACCATCTCCAAATGTATACATTACTTCTCTCATATTTGAACATGCTAACGCGATATAAACCACTGACGGGTAACGGGCAACGGGCAATCGTGCCCTTACATGATACACGACGTGCAAACAGCTGCTTCTAGATTTTCCCTAGTCTTTTCCTAGGGTTTTCTCCAGATTTTCTACGCAAACACACCGGTGCCCATGAACTCTTCGATGGGCATTTAATCTGCCCATCACTAGTCTGTACTGTATGTATGAAAAAATTTAATTATATAATTTAATTTGGATTTATAAACTTTTGTTACAAAACAGAAGCTTAAAAATATAATACATATTTATTTGCATTACATAATTTTAAATTATTATATTTCTTCTGAGTTCAGTCGTGTTGTGCAAAGTGGTCCGATCCTACGTGAAATACAGTATTACTCCAATGTTCGTATGTTTAGAAAATTTGCATGGAATATATAAAATTTTAATTGTGGTAAGAATTGTATATTAAATTTATTATTTTCTTTGCATTAACAATGGTTTGGTTAGTCAAAAATTGTTAAACTGTATACACCTTTTTCTTAAAATTTATCTTGAAACAGTGATTAGTTAATAATTTCTGTTCATTTACACCTTATTTTCAACGTTGATTTATAGTGTTAATTATATACTTGAAAACCAAACATTGTACTGAGTAGTTAAATTTTTGAAGTATCTAACCTATAACTGTCAAATGTAAAGTATATTGTATTTGACAAATCTATTTCAAATCACATTGCCAAAATTTGTATGCAGATTATATACATAAAAGTTATCATTCTGTTTTATTTGTTTCAGTGTTGATCCTATACAGTCCATTCTATAATCTTTTTTTATAATTGGTTTTCAAATTCACATAAATGGATGCTGAAAAACAGAAAGATGAAATAATTGCATTGGAAAGTATTTACAACACAGAAGAGTTTTCATATCAAGAAGAAAATGGTACTTATCAATGTACATTTACAATATTTATAAACCTTCCTCCCAATTATTATACAACTTATAAGGATTTAAGATGTGTGCATGAACCAGAACAAACAATCAAGATATCTCATTTACCACCTTTAATGCTTCGCATTGTTTTACCAGAAAGTTATCCTTCCAAGTTACCTCCTAAATTTACTTTATATTCATCCTGGTTACATTTATCACTATTAACCAAATTATGCAAGAAGTTGGATAAATTATGGATAGAAAACAAAGGACAAGAAATTTTATTTACATGGGTGGCTTTTTTACAAGATGAGACTTTGGATTTTTTACATGTACAAGAAAGTCTCAACATAAGTTACATATATACATGCTACAAAGAAACTTTGGAAAAAATGCAAAATATTCAGAAAAACAAAATAATAGATAATAATGACAAAGTACATACAGAGGATGTAAAGAGTAAGGTGAAAGTAGGAACTAATAACAAATATGCCAGTAAAAAGAAGCTGATGCAAAAATCCTATGATAAGAGAGCTATTTTAGATTGTCCTGTTGGAAGAAATCCAATTCAGATGTTAATTGACTACAATGAAAAGAGAAATCAAATTGAATTTAAGAAGAATTTCAGTACTTGTAAAATCTGTTTTGAAAACAAATTAGGCGAACACTGTACACAATTTTTACCTTGTTCTCATGTATTTTGTAAAGATTGCATAACTAATTACCTAGAAGTAAGAATAAAAGATGGAAATGTGCAAAACATTTATTGTCCTGAAGAAAAATGTACTTCCGAAGCTACTCCTGCTCAGGTGAACTTTTATTTTTATGAAATAGATAAAAATGTTTTATTCTTTTGTATCTATTATATACTCATAATTTTATTTACAATTTTCAGATTAAGGATCTAGTAAGTTCAGAATTATTTGCTAAGTATGATTCTATATTATTAAGTGCCACATTAGCTACTATGATGGACATAATATATTGCCCAAGACGTAATTGTCAATATCCAGTTAGTCTTGAACCAAATGAACAAATGGCAAAATGTCCAATTTGTCAACATGCATTTTGTGTTTTTTGTAAAATGGTATATCATGGTATAGAGCCATGCAAACTTTACTCAGGTATAAATTCAGTTACTAAATTTCTGATTATTTATGTTAGTAAAACATATGATATGCATTTATTATTTTGTAGCTGGAACACATCAGTTAGTATCCGAATATCAAGAAGCATCTGATGATAAGAAGCTCCAGATGGAACAACGTTATGGTAGAAAGCAACTTCAGACTTTAGTAGAAAATACAATGTCTGAAAGTTGGATTCAAACTAATAGTCAAAAATGTCCTACATGCAAGGCTGCTATTGAGGTATTGAAAATTGTTTCTATATAGTTGTTTAAGGGTTGTTAGTATTAGTTATTCAATTTGTTCATAACGTAATTACGTTTTAGAAATTGGATGGATGTAACAAAATGAAATGTTGGCGATGTAATACACCGTTTTGCTGGCTATGTAATACTGTTCTAAATTATGATAGGCCGTATGAACATTTTGAAGATAGAAATTCTAAATGCTATAACATGTTATATTACGGAATGCCAATAGAAGATGATGAGGAAGACGAGGATGATGATATCGATTTCTTACTTGAATTTCCTGATTACTTACATTACGAATCAGAATACTTCGACTCAGACGATGAATCCTCTTCCGAACTGTAATATACAATTTGAATAAACATAATATAAATAAGTTCAAAAATTTAGTATCTATTGTTACTTTTTATATGAACGTATTTTTTAAATGTATTGTTAGAGTTTAAACAAAATATGTGCTTCTATTTATCTTTTTGCGTAAATCCTAATATTTGTAATGTCCCGCGTATTCATACGTATTGTTCTTTGTAAATACAAAGAGACGCACAAATAAATGTATATTTTTGCTGGTTTATTATTTAAACATGAATTTAAAAAAAAGGTATTTCCTGCGTAGTATCATTTATAAGGTAAATTATTTTCTTAGGGTAAAACATAGCAGACTTTAATTGTACAACGTTTTTGATATTACGAACTTAATCGGGTTTTGATACGAATGTTCATAGCTTTCAAAACTTTTGAATACATATTCAAGAATTAAATTCGGAACTTAGATAAGCCATATTAAGATTGTTATTCGAAGGTTCTAGTCGCCTAAATTTAAAGAGTCGTGCGTACATGCCCTTGTTAAAAGAAAATAGTCTGTAAAATAGATGAAAAATAAATGCACTTTTAAGTTAAACGCAAATCGTAATACTTAGCTCAACATTGTTTCCTAGAAATTATTTCCCGACAAATGTTTAAAGCGTGATATTGATTATTAGATCACATTGCGTCAAAGTGATTGGGACAATGACCTACCTGAATCACTAACTCCAAACTACCAATCATTATAACTATCTTGTTTTTCGATTTCTGCAAACATTTTACTAACGAAAGCAAAAATGAAATATTAAATATTTTTCATTTATTGGTTCACCACTATAAATGCAATTATATAAAATCAGTTTATCAGGATAATACTTTTGGATAATAAAATGAAGGTTTAATCATAAGAATGCACATTATTATTGGTGATAATTCGTCTTTTTATTGCGAAAAAAAAGATATCAAAATGATAATCATGATCAGACTATTTAGTATTCATCAACGCCTTCTGCTTCACCCTCGGCGGAATCCATGCCAACTTCTTCGTAATCTTTTTCAAGAGCTGCAAGATCTTCACGAGCTTCAGAGAATTCACCTTCTTCCATACCTTCTCCAACATACCAATGTACGAATGCTCGCTTGGCGTACATCAAATCGAACTTATGATCAAGACGAGCCCATGCTTCTGCGATGGCAGTGGTGTTAGACAACATGCAAACGGCACGTTGTACCTTGGCAAGATCACCGCCAGGTACCACAGTCGGTGGCTGATAATTAATACCAACTTTGAATCCAGTTGGGCACCAATCAACAAATTGAATGGTGCGTTTAGTTTTAATGGTGGCGATCGCTGCGTTCACGTCTTTGGGCACAACATCGCCTCTGTACAACATACAACAGGCCATGTACTTTCCATGGCGAGGATCGCATTTCACCATCTGATTCGCTGGCTCGAAACATGCATTTGTAATCTCTGATACAGAGAGTTGTTCGTGATAAGCCTTCTCTGCTGAAATGACGGGTGCGTATGTCACCAGAGGGAAATGAATTCTAGGATAAGGTACCAAATTTGTTTGGAATTCCGTTAAGTCAACGTTCAAAGCGCCATCAAATCGTAGAGATGCGGTGATTGAAGACACAATTTGGCCGATTAGTCGATTCAAGTTTGTGTAGGTAGGTCTTTCAATGTCCAAATTGCGACGACAAATATCGTAGATGGCTTCATTGTCGACCATAAATGCACAATCGGAATGTTCGAGCGTGGTATGCGTGGTAAGAATTGAATTGTATGGTTCAACAACAGCAGTAGAGACTTGTGGGGCAGGGTAAATAGCGAATTCCAGTTTTGATTTCTTGCCATAGTCGACAGAAAGGCGTTCCATTAAAAGAGAAGTGAAACCAGAACCAGTACCACCTCCAAAGGAGTGGAAAATAAGGAAACCTTGAAGGCCAGTACATTGATCAGCCAATTTACGAATTCGGTCTAGTACAAGATCAACAATTTCCTTTCCAATTGTATAATGACCACGAGCATAGTTATTTGCAGCATCCTCTTTGCCAGTGATCAATTGTTCTGGGTGAAATAGCTGACGGTAAGTACCAGTACGTACCTCATCTGAAAACAAGGAAATATTGATTAGTGTGTTTTATATCATTATGCAATAAACATTTAGATTGAAGACACTTACCAACTACTGTTGGTTCCAAATCAATGAAGACAGCCCTGGGTACATGTTTTCCTGCACCAGTCTCACTGAAGAAGGTGTTGAAACTATCATCCCCTCCACCAATAGTTTTGTCAGATGGCATCTGACCATCAGGTTGGATGCCATGTTCCAGACAATACAATTCCCAGCAGGCATTACCGATCTGGACTCCAGCTTGCCCAACATGAACTGAGATACATTCACGCTGAAATAAGATTAAAATTTATTATAAATATATTACAGTTTTAAGTTCTGAAGAATATATTACAAGTGTAATATTGACTATAATAAATAAACCACAATAATTAACAAAAATTGTGACAATTCTTTTTGTTAAATTATTCTTTTATAATCAAGGATTCAATTTTAAAAAACGATTAAGATGTTGGATTAAGTAAAGGAAGATTATATTTGAGAAATAGCAAGCCGGCCGGTAGAAAACCGTTACAAAATGGCTACCCTTCCCACCCAGTATTAACTCATTTTTTAATTATGCTCAAGTACTTGTTTTAAATATTAAGGAAATCTTACCATTTTGTAATTGTAGTAGAGCTTCAACTGTTAAAAATGGAATATGAATTGACGAAAGACGTTGATAGTTGGCTAAAGCAAGTAATGGAGCTTTCGCTAACAACTACGAAACTTCCGTCCAACAATCAGCAAACGAGTGCATCACCGGCTTCTAGGTGCAGCTATTTATACGTTCGGTAGATGACCAGTCAGAGTAAGCTGATTGGTCAATGATGTTCTCATTCTCTTTCGCGATTGGTCCTTTCTTGACCGCAGTACTCACTAGCATCTGAACACACGATCCTTATTCGGAAAATATAGTCCCTCCATTAATGATATCATCAATTATTTCATTGATATTAAGAGCAATACAAATTTTTAAAACCCATGCATAATATGAACATTACAAATATTTAATTATTGATTACAGCATGCATCAACCTGTGAAAGGTCGAAGAACTTTTATGTAAAGACTCCAGTTGCGATGTGAAACAGTTTCTTCCATATTTGGATCGTACATTTTGATTGGTGACTCACGTAATTCATATATTTATTTTGTAACGGCAGATAGCATTTTAATAAAAAAGTAATTGGTATATAAATATATTATATTAAGTAGGTTATCAAATTATTTCGCTTGTTGCTATATGCACTTAATTATATGAATATTTTGTATAAAATATTCAAATTTTCGAATATATGAAATTAATACTGATTATATATTGTACTGTATGCCTTAATTTACATATATTCGACATAAAAATTTTTAAATACTTGCATGTACGCAATTTTGTAAAATATCATAAAGTTTTATCGAGTCAGAAATTTTATTACAACTAGTTGATATCAATATAAATTTTAATATATTATTACTATACTTTTATCGTATATAAATAAAGTTTATACTTGTATAGAAATAAATTTCAATTTTCAATTTAGTTAAGACATGGCATTTATAACATTTGGCTTACGGACACCTATATTAGGTATTGATCCTGTCTCTACATACCAGGTGTTCTCAAAACATGTTACTGTAACTGCAACTGTAAAATAATTATAATTTATAATAAAATAGTAGTAATACATATATCAGTAGTTATCATTGAATTATAAATATCTATTCAATTAAACAATTGATTTAATGTATTATTGAATTTTAATTTACATATTTTGTAAATTATATTTATAAATGCACATCAACATTTGTAATGAGCAATAAAAGGATTATTCATGTGTGTTATTGAAAATTTATTTAACTTACTATTTTTCCCAAAATTTCTGATTAATAATGTTAAAAATATATTGCTGAAAAAATTAAAAGGTCTCTGTCCGAAATTAAAGCGAAGAGTGCATATAAAATCGATACAGAAACTTCGACAGATTGATTATGCGATGAATTGTAGTTGATCTACTTCCTGCCCATGAGCACAGACCGTATCCGCTCTCTACTCTTGATTCTGCGATCTCGCTTTATTGCGGTTTCTGACCTCCTTTACAGTTTCACGTCTCGTTCAATCTTCTTGAATTCCATAAAACCTTCTCAATGAAATTATGTAACAAAAAATTTTAATTGTAATGAAATGACTTATCCAAGACAGTAATGGTCATAAAATTTGGCTGCGAAATACCTAGATAATGGAATTAATAAATTATGCTATAAATATATAAATATGAATAGTATAACTTCAAATACATATAGTACTGAGCAATAGTACATACTACACATTTGAATGTATGCACATTTAGGTGTAATGACTTCTTTTGGATGAAGTCTAGTGTAGAGGGAGATGCTCCTCTCCACACCACTTCACTTGCCACTAATTTTGGAAGACTCATATATATATAAATTATATATATTTTAAGAGCTTGTAAATTCCAAAAATTTTTAATTTTCAAATCCTCGATACAAACGAAATCGAACAAATTTTTAAATGTATTGAATGATTTAAAATTTAAAGATGGCACTTACATCACATTTCCTGCCTATACGTTGCTAGGCAACGTTCCGATGCAAAAATATTAAATGGATGTAAATAAATATGCGTATAAAATGGCAGCTATTATATTCATACATGTTGTGATAAATTTAAGTTGATTTATTATAAAATAATAATGTATGTTGCACCAATGATGTATTAGTAAATATGTCCACACAAGACATCGATTTTATTAAAGGATATGCATCAAATACAGAAAATCAGCCAGAACAAAATTTGAGTCTCTGTTCTGTACATCCTATTATAAATCAAAATCACAAAAATAACGTTCTTACGACTGATAATACAAATCCGCGAAAATTAAGCCAAAAAACGGACTTGGTTGAAGATGGATTATATGCATCTGACAATCCTTTTATTTACAGTGACATTAGATTTCCCCAATTTAGTGACATGAAAATTGTGGAATATGAATCAAAGAATAAATATCATGGGAAACTTGTAGAAATTGTAATTCGAGAAGTTAACATCAATACGTTAACTGATGAAACAGTTGAAATAACATCTGTTTCTTTATTATTTAAAAAAAAGATTATATGTAAGGCAAATAGTCCCTTTAATAGAAAACTGCACAAATTATTAATTCGAAATAAGGAATGTAATAATCTTTCAATACAAGTACACATCAAAGGTGGACAGTCCAGTATATTACCATTACCATTACCAAAGCGTAACATTGAAAATAGTAAAGTTGAAATTGATTTTGCGATAAGTGATAATCTAGGTAAAATACATGCTGGTACAGTAATATGTACAGTTAATGTAAATAATTATGGGGAACACAAACAAGAACCTTACACATTCCAGGTGTACAAATTGAGTAATGATCCAAATGATCCTCAGAATAATTTGTCCTTCCTTAGGGTACCTAAAAATATTTTTAAGAAAGAAGTAAAGTATTTTTTGTTGGAAGATCAAGCATTAACATTTAATACAGATTTAGATGACATTCTTACTAAGAAAACTCAAACAGAAGAAGTGAAGTCACCAGATATAGTTGTTACAGAACAGCCTGCACTCTCTTTACTTGATACATTATTTAGAAACTTATTTCGAATTAAGCAACCCTTAGAATCATCATCTGGAACCCGTAGACATCATACAATAGGAAAAACAATTTTGGCTGTTACTATTTTAAGAGGAATAGAAATACCAATTAGAGAAGAATCAGCTCTAGTTCAACCTTTTATAGAAGTTGAATGGGGTAATACGGTTCATGCAACATCCATAGCAGATGGTCCAGCACCTGTATGGCAACAAACAGTGCAGTTTGAGTTACCAAGACAGAATGATGAATATTGTATAAAATTTCGTTTGTATGATCTTCATCCTGTTTGGGGTCAGCAGTGGTTAGGTGAAACAAGAATTCCTCTTGAGCATCATAGAAATTATCAAGAACTTGAACGATGGATTACACTATCACCTTTATTCAGTCCTGTATTACTTTTTGGCTATATACAGGCTAGTCCTGGTCAATCATGTACTCGAATTTATGTTTTAATTAAAATGGAACATCCTAATACTCCCAAATCAGTTGAAAATACTGCTACAAATACATTACTAAAAGGTATTCAACGTTGCCTTGTTACACCATATAAAATTAATGGCTTAGAAAATCCAAAAGATGCTGCAAGAATGGTAATGTTTTTACCTTCATTACCAATTCATTATGGTCCAATTACACCACGTCAAGCATTAAATATAAGAAAAGTAGATCACTATGGAAGAGCAGCATTACTAGCAGTGTTATTACAAAGCTTTGATTTACAAACATATGTTTTATTAGGTATGTAGTAATATTGTACAATTTAGATATTCTATTATATTAACATAAATATGAATTCTATAATTATATCATAGGTTCATCACAAATTAGCAAAGTGACTGCATTTGTTCTGAGTATCAGTAGTAATGGTATATATATGTTATGGGACCCAGAAACTGGAAATTACCACAAATTGGATGATAGTCATTGTCCTTTAATGAAGGTTTCCCGTCTAATTAATCATTTTGGTGTTAGTATAATAATTTTCAAAATAAATTTGATTAAAATAATGTTCAATTTTCTTACTAAAGATAATGTCTTTATAGATGTGGGAAAATTTGCAAAAATCCATTTTACCTCACAATCTGAAGTATGACGTGAAATCAAGTAAAGAGTGGCGACCTATTGATACTATTACATCAGGAAAAAATGATCCCAATGTACAAACACTTGAGATTAATATTACAGATGAAGATGTTAAGCAAATTAAAAGTACTGCTATGGACATTGAACAATGTTTAAAGGATAAATTGGCTCATTGGCGTAGTACAATTGGTTTAACAACTATATTTAATCGACATGCAACTGCTATTTTAAGAAGTTTCATGTCTAAGGTAGAACCTTTTTCAGAAATACAATTAGGAAAAAAAGACTTAAAACACCTATATAGAGCTTACCACATTCACGGTTTTGTGCTAAATAAACGTGAGTGTCCTGTAGATGAATTGTGCAAAGATTTATATGCAACAAAGGTTCATGATATTAATGGACCAGTTGAATTTGCTGTTGTATGCCACGTACAATCTTACATTGGTAAAATCTCTTCAATTTGGATAGCTATTATAATCCTTAGGAGCCATGATTAAATTATTTGACAATATTATTTTATAATATATAGGGTATAATATTTGCTGATTATATTTATTTGTATATTTCTTTGAACTTAATGGTACAATGCGTGTAAAATATGTTAAATAATTACATTTTATCACATAGAAATTCTGCAAAAGCTATTTCTTCTAATAGAAATGATTAAATATGCGTGTTTATTAACATTTCATATACAAAAGAGTACACAGTCTGACAAAGGATTGCATAAAAAGTGTAATTGAACAATGTGTTTCAAAATATTATATAAAATCGCAATTTTTTGTCAGTAGTATCAAATGTAAAATGTATGAAGGTATTGAAAAGTGTATAAAATTTCGGTAGATAAGCTAATCAGAATACTAACAACCATATAGAGTACTAAAATGTGGAATTAGAAATTCGTAATACAAACGTATTTTTATTAATTAAGAAACAATCTTCCTGGTATCCGTTTGTTTAATTTTAATGTATATTTTGTATCAAAATTGTTTCTTGTTCTTTAAAATATTGTATTTTTGGTATTATAGTTTTAAACAAAATTAGATACAAGAACCAAATATGTTTGTATTTGGAGAATTTTTAATTTGTTTCTCATACGTACAAGTAGTTATAATATACAATATACTTTTATCAAATTTTTAGTTTTGTTACATGCTATTTTGTATTTTCGTTATTTCATTGGAAAGGTTTGATGAACAGATGTCATTAGGAATAAACATAATGCATTTTTTTTCATTTTTACATTGCGCAGCAATGTTCTTTTTATAACAATTATTTTTTACATATTGCGGCATTAATAAAATCTATTAACAATGATCTTTTGCCTAATAATTTTAAAAGTTTTAGACAAACAAACATTTATGAACGAATGCAATTCATTTTCATGTAAACGATCACGATATAATACATCATAATTTGACGCGAAACCGGATTTAAATATTTCAATGAGAAAAATATTTACTGGCGACTTTCAGTTTGATTTATCAAATTGAAACAAAACGATATTTACCGTTGATTTATAAACATGCCGTAAATAAACAATAAATCTTCAATTAAAATATACAATGAATATATTTTATTGTTCTAAACATCTGTTATCAATTTATTAAATAGAAGATTATTTACAAGTAATGTAAACATTAGACAATTGCAAAAATGCAAATCAATTTCTTTACAATATTTTCGATCGTGTTAGACAGGTATGTTCATTCATTTAAAAAGATTGTAACATATCTAATATCACGACACGGTATATATTAACTATGTCCCGAGTGTGCAAATGTATAGGTACAACCTTATCGTGACCGCCATCATTTGAATCCTAATCTTATTTCTAGCACAAGAATAAAAACAGAAACTAAAGGCAGTTCCCGAGTCGACGATCAATTTTATTATTTTTTTTTACAAGGCAGAGTTTACTCGTCGGTCACAAAAAGATCGTTTACTTCACGCTTATGCAATATTATCGTACTCGACCCCGTTGGATCCCGTACAATTCGCCTACTAACGACTAAACTGCTAACATACTCGACTATTTTGTATTTACAATACCCTGGACCAGCGATCCGTTGGATTTTGTGCAGCTGGTCCAAAAGTTCAAAAAATTGCAGGCCGGTAAATTTGAAGTTGCGTGTATTGTTGCGCGCAATTTAGACTTCTGCTGTATAAGGAGAAATGCAAGAGAAAAAGTATTTCATTACTCGTCTTATTTGTCAGGTTCTTTTAGAAATTTTCTGACATCTCTTTTACTTTTTCAGATGAACTTGGATGCGATAGGCTTCTTTTAATTACGGGTCAGGGAAAAGCCTTCCATCGGTTTTGAGAGAATTTAGCATCTACAAACAACACACGAAGACTGCAAGAAGAGAGTGAATCTAGAGGATTAATGAGATTTTAGAGGATTTAATGAGACTGAAACACTTTTTCCTTTGTACTTCATAGAACTGAGAGAAACCTAAATTGTACGCGAGCGCACAATTCGTCAAGGAAATATCGGTTTACGCTTAAATATGACTTGAATAGTTACAACGTCCAGAACGTCGCCTATCGTGAACAAAGCGATTTGCAAGAACTAGAAACTTTGGCCAAATGAATTCCGGTTCCGGGTCATCTTACCAATAAAATAAAACTTTGTTTTCCCCTTATAATTATACAGCTTGCAATTCGACGACAATATTTTAATAGTGAATTTAGGAATGTATTATTTTATTGAGTCTTTTTGGATACACCATTCGCGTATCCGTTAACGTGTCCGTTCGTAACGTTACCGTTGCACACAGCTGCATCGGCAAGTTCTTTCTTCGATTGTGCGGCTGCTTTCATTTTCACTAATTGCCTTTCCGCGTACGCCTTTTTACCCTGTACAATTAGATATGTGATGTTGTATCAAAAAGTTTGATTATTTAAGTTTGAATGTTGTGTTTAAAAAATATTGTTTAATATGTTTTAGATGTGTTACCTTAGCAATATACGCTTTGGCATAGAAGTTTCCGAATAAGACAATGAAGGAGATCATGTAAATGACAAGAGCGTACTGCATCCAAAGCGGGAAGTCGCATCCCGATCGAATGCCGTTGATACCAAGAATCAAGGCAGTGGTGAATTGTATTAGCTGGAGAATTGTCAAGTATTTCTTCCACCAAAGGTATTTAGCTACGGAGGGACCTAACGCTGTTAGACCGTAGTACGAGTACATGAGAACGTGAATGAAGCTATTCACCATCGCTGGTAGGAAAGCTAAAAAATAGAAATTATTTCCGTGTGAAATTCTACTTTGTACGATAACTGCATAAAATTAATGGCATTTATAGGACTCTCGATTAATTTATCACTGTCATATAGTTAATCAACGAGGATACTTACTGGAACCGCTAGGAACCCACTTAATGCCGATCCACCACAACGAAAACATGGTGGAGTGATGGTATACGTGAAGGAAGCTTAATTGATTATCCTTCTTTCGCAAGATGAAGAAAAATGTATCACAGAACTCTAGTAGTTTGCTGAAGTAGTACCACCAAACGGCATGAGCGATCTGGTGAGAAAAGAATGTTGCAGAAGCTATAAAATTTGTATGAACCCGTTAATACCCAAAGCTGTCTATATTTTATCAAGTACACAATATGGGATAAACTGCTCGTTCATTATTTTATAATACAACGAAGAATAAATTATGTTTGACCTTTGGGAATCAACGGGTTAATAAAATCGATATTTTTAGCGTTTTCGACCTACTTGTAATTCATCTGGACGAGTCACATGCCTTATAGGTTGACATACGTAACTGTAACGTAACCTGGTGGATGCTACAAACAACTGCAAATGATTTATGCAATGATTAATATATTGATTGATGAACGAAGTATAATGTATCCAAATAAGTTACCTGAATCGCTATGTACGCATTGAGAAGAGCCATCGCAAGGTTATATGGTACAAGTGCCCATGTAAGCTTGAAGGCTTTTCGATTTCTCATAACTTTTGGCCCAGCCCATACAATAAGTAAATACAACATCGTGTATATCAATGTAGGTTTTGGTGAATCGACCAAGAGCCATCCTCTCGTTCTTTCATCTAGGATTATATTGAGCAATGAAGGAGGTAAAAATGAAAAAAAATTGTAACTTAGCTCTAGAATAATAACTCGAAGTCGCCAAGTCACTCATATTAACATTTAAATTCGTATTAAATTGTAAAATATGTTTACGTATTTATAAAAGATCTTGTGTAATTTGGTTGACTTCAGATATTACTGTTCTAGGGTTGCAAAATGTAGTATCTTACCAGCAAGAGATAGCGTCCAGAGGTAGTAATCGTAAACGTCATTTATTAGAGTTGCTGTGGAATTAATTATGCCCGCCATTGCCTGCAACAAAGCCGAAATAAGAATTATTACTTTTGGAATCAAGACTTCTTCACGCTAGCGAGCAGGAAATTCATAATACATTCTTGATGTATACCACCTGTGGAATATTTTCAACAGAAGAAATTGGAAACGGTCTAAAATGTATTCCATGATAGTAGACACCAGGGACACTCGTGAGTCTTATCTTTTACCGTAAACAATTATGCATTTCATCGTTAAGAACATGCAACTTTCTGCATATACTATATAGGCATACATATTTTCTACGTCCACGAAAATTATTTTTATTTGTACGAGAAAGAATATTATAATCTTTCTAGTATCGTTCATAATTGAGACGTCGAAATTTTTGTAAAATCTCGTACTTCAAATTTACGATTTCATTTTGAAAATTCATTATTTAAGTCTTTCTTGTGCAGATCACATTTCGTTTTTTCCATAGGTTTCCATATTTAAGATTTTTCTGTACATGAAACTCATTTGGTGACTTAGGAGAGACTCCTAAATGACTTTAGAAATCTCTATGGTCATTTCAAATGTTCATAAAAAAAAAAAATAAATCTGTAATTTGAATACATATGGTATACAAATAATATGGAAAGTGTACATTGGATTAAATTACTGTTAAATCAAATAAAAGCATCGGGTGCAAGTGCGTGATCCTACTATCATTATACTGCGGTAAACGACTAATACCACGCACTAATGTTATCCGGTCGTTCACTCAAAGATGGAAACGTTATATGTAACTTTCACGTTACCGGATAAACGAAATGCTATCTCCCTCTGTTTGCGGGAAAACATGTTTCGTAGGATCTCTCGAATAGGTTGATTTAGACCGGTTCGATGGTTCGATTGCATGGCTGGAATGTCTACTTTCATTTGCGGTTTAACTTCACCGTGAACTTGTTGCAAGTGCAAGTGTTCTAAGATACATTCTCTTAATTTTCATGCTTCGTTTTGGTTTAACTCTCATATGGGCATTCATTACCATATTTATATTCATCACTATCTGATTTCTGTATTTTCACTTTTTAATAATATTGTTACATGTAGAATTTTTATATTACTGTAAAGATATTCTTTTTTTGGAGATTTGTAATTTTCAAAGTGGAAATGTATGTAAAAAGTATGAAGTATTAAAACTTCAGTAGGAACTGCTGTCTATGCAAGGGTTAATCAAGACCAGAACGTGTAAAGATATCATTTAAAAAATGAAGATTAGATATTTTAGTACAACTGTAGAATAAGTTATATTTTATGAAGAAAAGGAACTTCAAAGGAAAATGACACTTTTCACTCTCACTGATTGCACTTGGTAAACGTGTAGCAATTAAGTATAGACGGAAATTGCTGTCAATTTATAAAATTGCTTTCGAACGTAAAACGTAACCGATGTACTTTTTCAAAATTTCACACTTTTAAGTAAAGTACATAAAAAATAAAATGAACAAAATTGCTAACTGTAAATAAACTTAATGGCACAATATAATTTGAAAAATATTAGCTTGATACATGTCTTTAATAATTGAATATTTTCAGCAAAGTTAGAACAAAAAATTTCATAAAACGAAAAAAATCAAATTAGTTCACTGTTAGAAAATCTTGAAGTTGTGGCGCGATTACGATTTTCAAACAGCTGTTCGACACGTAAATTGATCTCTTGAGAGAAAGTTCGATAAATCAAGTCATAATGTTTAGACGTTGAGTGAAATCACCTACGGACGAGTTTTCTTTCTTATCCCGTGGAATATAAAATTAATAATTTCATACTTTTTTGCACCTACGAACCTCTTAATTCTACGTTTCACGCAAAACTGTGAAGACGGATGATTCTGAAAGGGAAATACGGAAATGGAATTAAATATTCATTAGGGCATTGTTTGCAACTCACACTTCAAAACAAAGAAAAAATTTGTAATTATTCAATTAAAACAAAGTACTCACTGATTTATACATTGAACCGAGTATAATTTGACAAATATTGTTGAACTTTTTGGAGCATATTAATATTAATATCTGTTAACTCTTGATCTTACGGAATAATACGGTGGTTTTTGTCGTACATTAAAATAATGATTTATGAACAAGGAATCACAGACTTAGAATCGCGCTTTCTATCCCTATTTGAACTGTTTATAAATTATGAATTAAGAGCAATATTCAAACTTTTAGTTATCAAACTTATAAAATTACTTTCGTCTTTGATTTCAGTGGGTCCATCGAATGTGTTGAAGAGAAATTGCAGAACGATGTTCATTATAACACTAAGACCGTAAACGAAGACAACCATAAAGTAAAATTTTTAAAGTTACAAAAAAACACGCTAGAACTGCCTTTTCACGATAATCTTTTCATCATCTTCGTGGGACATTAGAACCGGTAGATTTATTGCTTCGACTATTCTAATACATCCGCACACCTGTCGAAGTCGATCTACTTCAACTTCAAATATAAATAAAAGTACTAAAAAATTGTAGACTTCAAAACTTTCTCCTTATAAATATGTAGAGCACTTGAGTTGTTTAATTAAGGTACTCAAATCACTCCAAGTACTTAGATATACAAATATAAAGATACGACTATCTGAAGATGTTCAATACTCTTTTATTTGAAACGATTTGAAACTTTCTACAGGTGAACATATGGAAAGGCTATTTCGAATTATAAATTTATAAAGATTCTCGAGATTCTTTGAGGTACAGTAAATCGTGATTCGCAACTCTCTTGAAAGTACGGAATAGTTGGATGAACGGTTTACCGACTCGAAGCTCCATCCCTAGTTCATTCACAACTCAAAGCCCATTTGTAGCCTACCTTCGCGTTCCATATGTTCGTGTGGAGAAAGTTCTGAAATTCTTTCGAATCTTGAACGTCTTGAAAAATCTAATATTTATATTCGAAGTGGACTCATTCAAATCCATTAATGGTTCCATTGTAGCCCATCTAAGTGTTCCATATGTTTGTAAGAGAAAGTTTTTATCTTTGAATTTTATTTGAGTGCAATCAGTCTTGAAAGGTATGATGCATTTATATATTCAACTTGCAACATGATCTTTGTATATTTAAGCAAATTAAGAATCACTTGGAACTTTCTTCGAGCTCCAGGGACTATAAGGTCGTGATACATTATCGTTTTTATATTTTGAACAATTAGAGTCTCAACAAGATTGTGAGTCTATATTTGTTATGTTAGAAAAGAATATTAATTTGAATGTTACTCAGGTTCTAACAATTTTGAAACTTTTTATAAGTTTGTATTTATATTCGAAGTTCTTTACAATTGATCTAGAGTGTCTCCCTGTCTCATTGAAGTACTATATATATTTATACAAAGAAAGTTCTAAATCAGCCCCAAGTTCAGAACCCTAAGACTCTGAGACGTCTTTCTATCGAAACCTACCCCTTTGTAATCGCGGAATCATCGCACACTGCGCGTACTGCATCGAGAAAAGATCTCTTACCTTGAATGACCAGATCGACAGGAACTTAAGAGGCGGAACACTTACGACCCTTCTCGCCCGCTCAACTTCCTCAAGGTCCTCGTGCGACACCAATACAGGCAACTACTATTATTCGAGCAACTACAAAGAGTATTTCTTCACTGTCCCTGTAAGTCTACTTTGGCTACGTATTATCAACGAAACGATAAAGGAACGCGACCCGTAGTGTGTCGTGACAGGTGACACCAGCGGAGGTGCCGCCAGAAAAAAAGGTCGTCGATTCGTTCGCGAGAGGAGGAGGATCGTGACACGACGAGGTCGATCAGCAAAGTGGCAGCGCCTTGTACCAGCTTCACCGGTGTGCTTTATAACTTTGGTCCTGCTTTGGTGTCGTTACAACGATATTTCCCCGGTGGTGTTCCCGGAGGTGGTACGATTTCCAAGACGTAAACGTGCAAAGGAGGCCAAAATCGTATGGTGGGGTCGATCGTGGGGATAGATCGTTCGGAATCGGTGAAGACAAGAACGATCCTCTTCGAGGCTGCGCATCCCACCCTGTCTTCTCTTCTACCTCTCCGACTCGAGTCGTCCAACGAATCCCACCTATGGATATCCCTCGACGTTTGTCCACCTCCACCGACTTGCCGCAATGAAAACGACTGTACGGTTTGTATAACACCGGCTACACGACGTCTTCGATGTGTCCTCGATTCCGAGGCGAGAGCACCGGCATGGCACAGACATTTTCGGTACTCGCGGCTCTCCGGAACGTTTGAGACTTTCGGGAATCCCTCTGACCACGGGAGAACGGTATCGAACGAGATACAAGGTCGAGATGAGTAGAAATTTTTCTTTGAACTCGGTAGTGGATGCTCGAGGGAAACGATCAGCCGGAAGAGCCGTTGGGAGTCGCGGTAGTGATAACATTGATTAATGAGTATCACCGTGAATTATCGATTTTTAATCGCATAGAAATTATCGGGAAATGTTGAGTAATTATTTTGTTATTCTAATACATATATTCCGAGGTTCGACTGTAAAAGACAGATATGCAAGATGCGAAACCATTTATCACGAAATGAAGGAAAAACTATGCAAATTGTGCAATGTGCGAAAACATAATAATAGTCTAAAATATTTCTAAAAAGTAGAAAATTACTTGATTGCAGGATTACGTAGTCTATTTAATTGTAGAATAGGTACTCATGTAACGACTGTTTTTTATCGTACTGTTAATGGTTTGAAGAAGCATCGTACATTTAGTTAAACAGTTTTAATGTATGCAAAGTAATGGCCGTTCTGTTATCAGAAATCGGTATTGTCCTCATAATTTTTTATACCGAATATTTTAAAGAATAAGTATTGCATTAAGAAGCAAGAGACAAAGAGATACTTTAAGAAATTTATTCGAAATCGATTGGTAATATCGTTCATTATTTCCTGCTGGAAATTTGCAAAACAAAGGAGGATACAATGACTTACGAAAAACTACCTCATCAGCTGTTATTCTTCTGTAACGATTAAAACTTAGATTACGTGAGTCGTAAAGTCCCATAGGATCCTAAACCTATTTTACGGCGGTTTTAAGAGAGACCTCGGGTGCGGATGTAAATATGGATCCAAGAGAAAGCGATGCAAAGCGTAAAAACCGTCTTCGGAGAGACAGATTAAAACGGGTCAGTGGTCCTTTAACTGTGAAACACGTTTCCAAATATTTTAATGCGTCGGTCCATGAACCACTAACGTGTTAAGGCCTTTCACCTTACTATTTCTCCGTAATTGAGTAGCTCGATTAAAACAGCGCCTAACAAAGTGGAATTGCCATTTTTCATTTTAAACTATTAACGACAATTTTCAACTCTCGAATAATTAACACATTAGCAGTTTTTGACATGTGTTTTTATAGCCGATTACAATTGTAGATTTTGAAGCTGTTTATGTTTCATATGAATTAGTTACAATACTTGTCAGAGCAACTTTCATTAACAACGATCTTTTTTCGATTCGATTTCGGAGTAAATTGGGGAGAAAGCGAAATGAAAGGTGTAATCTTAATCGCATTACTCCTGCAACTCGATAGCAGTTTGTTTATCTCGTTAAATACTAAGTAAATCTTTTAAATCAAATATTCTGTACTATCGAATAATTTTTTTCTATTTAAATCATTTTCGATTGTGGGTGAATTCGAATACCATTTCGAAGCAATTTTAATTAAAAATTGGTTGTCAATTTATTTGTTTAGCTAGTTGGTAAAACTGGATGAAATGTAGTTCAGAAAGTGGGTTATAAATAGATATTCGAAAAGAAAATTGCAGAAATGTTCGATTCATAGGTTTCGAGATCTGCCTACGCATTCGGGGAGCGAGTGCCATTTCTTCATTTGCATAAGAGTCATCAATCTGTTGTGAAACCTACTTCCTATGTATGCAAACAGTTTGTGTATGCACATACATGTATGCGTCAAACTTACATTTTTATCGAATTGATTGAGACCTCTTTCTGTATTTCGATTCTCTTCAGACGGAAGTAAGGGAAAACCTGTTTCGATTCATCTGGTTATTTAGTGGGCCGACTGGTTGGAACTTTTCTTTCAACGGTTGTATCTGTTCGGTCGCATTGTTTTAATAGGTGACCTGATATACAATATTAATCTAGTCAAGGAAGAAAAATTAGTGTCACGTAATTTCATAGTTCATCTAGCAAATATCGCTAAAAATCACCGAAGTCACAGATATTACCTTTTCTGTGGAAGTTTAACACTTTTTAAACGTTCAAAAAAATATACACATTTTTCTGTCGTATTTGACAATTTGTCTTCTTTTTTATCAATGTACATATTTTCACTGACAATGAGATCCTAAATAAACTTTTACGAATTGATTTTACGCGGAACTTTTACACGGTTCTAAGTCCAGCTGACGTACATGTTAATACTAATATTAGAGATTGGATTTTTACCTTCACAACTCCATCAATGTAACGAGCTGTACCACTAATTACACTGCATTAAGTAAAAGTTACTGATATTTCATTATAAACAATGTACCATTGTTGCAAGAAGCACCTTGAAACGAAAGTCAAAGGTCAAATGCAATAAAAGAGAACGCGGTGAGTTCCAACAGTCAAGAGAGCAACTTTCATACGACTCGTATCCGAAAAAGTTAACAAACACACTATAGGTGGGTGTAAATGTCCACGGTATAGTATGTGACGTTGATCCACCCTTTTTATCGTCTTTCAACAAAAGTCGGAGGCGGGAAAAAACGAGAGAAGGAATCTGGCTGCAGAAGGAGAAAGCGAGCCTGGGGGTTACCTGTACACACACTTGTTAGACCACTGTGCTCTTTTTCTTTTTTCTTTCTTTCGGTTACGATTTTATTTTCTTTTCGTTTGATCTGCTTGGATCGAGGTCAAGGAAAGAGTTAACGGAAGTTCCGTTGCTAATTTGTCTTAGGACTTCGTGTGTTTTAGGCGATAAGGAAGACTCGTTTTAATTTGATTCTCTGATATTTTTCGGTTAAATTAATTAACACCGGTTATTTAAATTGAAGACTTTGAATTCTATTCAAAGTTTTAAGAATCAGGTTCTAAGAATTCGTGGACTTCTACTTTCCTGGATTCCTAGATTCTTGGATCTTGAGATTACCACATTAGATTCAAATATTTTACGTCTTATGTCCGCAGCTCTATTTAGACTTAAAAATATGGACACATAAAATGGCTGTAACTAGATACAGATTATTGTACAGAGTACCGTTAGATATTTTAGTACTTCTAATACCCACAATCGGACGATTGTTTAACCCCCAATTTGGTGTTCAAGTCCAATTGTAATTTGCACAGTCAACGATTCAATAATAATATATTAACATAACATTTCAAGTTTTTTCGTCTGTTTTAATATTGTAGCTATAATTAGTCAATTCTGTCTGACTAAATGCATAAGTGGGGTCCCTAGTGGATTAAAATGTACTTAATTGAAAAAATAGAGGAATCTCAGGATCTTTATTCTAGAAGTAAAAACAAGTATTTCAATACAAAGATATCATCGGAAAGTCATAACAGAAAACAAAACCTTTCGCTTAGACCTCATGCAGTCTACCCCTATCATAAATCGTTCAAAGGTAAAATAGCACAGGCTAATTGCCCCCGACGACCCTTCAAAATACGTTGACGATAACATATGTGTACAATGAGATACTAAATATTAACTTCAAAGTGCTAACTTTGATTACAGCAACAATTTATATCTGTAAACACATTAAAATTAACATAAATATAGACAGAAACAAATACCTGAAGTTTCAGTGCACAAATGCCGCGGCTAAAAAAGTTAACGCAAAACATGCAACACTGGGACCCCACTCATGCATTTAAGGGTTAAATTACACCATCGTTAATTAGCCAAGTCATTGAATCGTCGCCGGAAGGAATTCCAAAAAATGTTCACACGAATAAAAGGAGATCAATAGAACCCAGATTCGCCTGGGGCAAACTTTCATCCGGATTTACCTCTTTTCCCCGTCTAGAGGTCATCCACAATACAGTGGAACAGGTGTCGTTTGTAATAATTATCAGTGTTCCTCTTAAGCGATTATCAACCGGGCACCATCAGGAAATCCATTAGGTTCAGCTCGTAATTGCTTTAGCGTCTAACGATCCTAACCTCGTATGCATTCATTTTTTGGACTAATTGTAACCTTGACATAATGGTTCCCGATCCTAGCTTGTTGTTAGCTCAACGAGATAAAATCAATCGTTTACAAATTAATTTCTAATTTCGTAGAGTAACAAAAAATTAAGTATCGATCATTTAGCTCGAAAATCTGTTATTAAATATTATTATATGTGTCGAAGACTTGCAGCAAAACGTATGAAACACATTTGCAAAGCTTCGAAGTTTCTCTTCCTTAAAACGGTGAAAATACAGGTTTACACACCTAACAAATAAAGCTTATCATTATTACTACTACATTTCCACCGCGCGCGTTTGCATCTGTTTAATCCCGTTCAAAAACCGTGGTCCTCTAAGATGTCTTATTATAAAACGAGTAATACTCAAAAAAGTATATATCTGAAAGTTGTTCCAGGATCACGTGCTGGTTTTGAAGCATGCGTTCCAAGGATCGATCCTTATCGTTGATACATGATTATAAGGTTTCTCGTCTTGATATGACACTTGCTGGCACACTTTAAACGAGCCATCAGGTAACACGGAAACGAATGTTACGGAATGTTGGCCAATGGAATCTATGAAATAATATTTGACGTGGTTGTCAAATATTTGCAGAGTCACGGACATTCCGAGAATCGATCATTGCATGTTCAACGTAAATACTATATTGTTTGAACGATTCTCATCCTCATTAGTTATCAGAATCGTGTGTTACAATCTATCAATGAACGACACCTACAGCTGTTCGTGATCGTGACCTAACACTGGCAAACAGACGTTTAACTCGGTAGCGTTTATTTTGACGCGTTAAAATTTGATATTGATTGTTTTCGATTTCTTTTGTAGAAAGATAGATCTTTTAATAAACTTAATTACTTTGTTAGGTTAGGTTGGGTGATGTATTATAGGGTAGGTATATGTTAGATTAGGTATTATTACTAATTGCTATCATTCATTGTGTGGTTGTGTATTTTCACACGCTTCATATTTATTTATTGCATCTTGTATTCACTACGAGTGCCTCATTTTCCATCCAGTTCTGAATTAATTTATAGGCTACCTATACGTCACATATGTCGTATATCTTTAACAACTACTTAATAGCATGCAAATCATTATAATTCATATTAAAATATTCCTTACATCGAATAAAATTTAAAAAGTAATGATAAGATACACTGCATGGAAATTTATTATTTTATTTTTTTTCTGAACCGTTAATTTCTGAAGCATCTGAAACATTTATTTGATGGCATTTACAAACATTCACATAAAAGTACCATTACTTTTGGAATGATATAAATTTCTTATAGCATCGGTATTCTTTCAATTTCACTAGCGTTAGAACACTGTATTCGAAGTGTTCTTTCAAAGTGAATAATTAGTTTTTTGTTAGACTTTCTATCAGCTGGCCCAATCGATAAAGTGCGAGTCATTTCAACGATGATTTTTTAAGTAAATTCAGGTATCTTAATCGCGAGTTTTATTGGTTTAAATCTGAAACCCAATCTGATATAAACTACCAAGTGAAACCACTTTCCAGAGCAGTGCTCTTAGCACGATAGCCGATACCTGGCGATGACTCGCCTGAAACGAAGGGAAAAGTTGTTAGATAGAGAGTGGATGCATTTCCTTTCTCTCGAATCAACAAGTTTATCTCGTATCTGGCTCGATCATCTTACTTGCTGACTCGTTAGTCACAAATTGTCAAACGTTATTATGATCATTAATTTTAATAACAATCTATTACAATATTCTTCCTGACTGGTCTTTAAATCTTGTTCTAAAAAATATCTACTAATATCAGATATTATAATATAATACCTTCTAAATATTAGTATTTCAGAATTATAGTTCATTTACTAATAAAATAAATAACGTTATCTCAGATCAGTCTTTTAGAAAGGCAATTCTTTTAAGCGAATTCCTCGATTCGTTATCTATTAAATCGACATTCTTATCGTCGAACAGATATCGAAATAAAAAATGTAGATCGATAAGTTTTATACGTGACGCTGATAAAAAGAGAAGCCACGTTACGCTATCTGAACGAACAAAATACGTTTCTAGCAATGTCAATGTCAACGTATGTGTCAATGCAGTAATTTACTCGGTGTTTTTCTTCAATTAAACTCACGACTGATCGGATGCTGGCTGGCACTTTCTTCTCTGTATGCATGGTTCACCTCCATCACCTCACTTTCGAGGTCAATGTCTAGGCTCCGGGAGATCAGATATGGTATTCTGACATTTTGCATCAACACTTTCTTTAATCGCTTATACTTGTTTCATTGTATTTGACATCTTAATAATTTTATATTTATTTTAATAATAAGACAGTTGGATCTATTGCTCTTGTAGGACTTTTCAAAAAAATAACAATGCAAAGCACTGTTATATAGTTCTTAATCTTTGTCCACGGCAATATAACGAGAGTTCAAAATGAACTTGTTACTACTTCACTTAAATTCATACTTTCGATCAATAAATCAGTAGAAACTGATTATCATATTTTTCAAAACGAGTCTCAAATCTTTTATTCATGCATCTATATTTTTTTACAAATGACTCTTCTGAGAGGAATAAATGAATTTATATTGACGTTGAACGATATTCTCATGTTATGTTGTATATCAGAACTGTTTTTATTGCAACAAGTTTATAAAATTGATTTATTGCAACAAGTACAAAAAGAAAGACAGCTTTCTAATTACGACTTTCTTGTTTTGTAATCAGAATTCACAGCTTCTGAGTATTTAGTAATCAATCTTGTAACCGAACAATTGTTATGCTTTTACGGTTTCTTTCGTACAGTCTTGATATTCTTTTCCCTGCGCGATTTCTCTGCATCCCGGTGTAACAGGCGATCGAAGAAGCAGCGAAAGTGAAATCTTAAATGCAAGTATACCATGCAGAGCACGTGCATCTGGATCGTAATCCCACTTTGTTTACAATATTCTACAAATATCGTTTAAAGGTAATTGAAGGGTGAGAAAAAATAACTTTCATATAGCGAAGAAAATTGTACATGACATATTAGACTGCTGACGATAAAATGGCTGAATTATTCAGCAAACTTTCGACTGCAACTTTCCTGAAAATATTCACCGATCAAATCGGCGTTACAGCTGTGAATTGTTTCAAATTGAGGAAGAGTATAATTTTTATAAAAATTAATTACGGTAGTATATTTTGTGCGAAGTTAAAAAAGAGGAGAAACGTTTGTATAATAATTTAATTCGAAGTTTATAAGTGAGAATTTGATGAAGATACATGTTCGATAAATTTGAAAGTTGAAAGACACAGATAGTGTATCTCGGTACAAGCGAAATAACTAATGGCCTAATACAATCGATTAGCAGCGATTGGAAACAATAACGGTATTACATCGATTCACGAATTGTACCGTATCGATCATGTGCGCCGAATAAGGCCGGAGAAAGTTTAAGCATGTTTCTATATAAACGCAATCGTGAAACGTTTAAATCGTCTTAGTAACGTTAATTAAAAAGAAATTCTTGTGAAATTTCAAACTTGATTTTCGCTTTCACGGCGGTCATTGTCAAGGATGTATCAAAATGTGAAGAGCGAAAAAGGTAAAAAGAATATAATTGTGTCTCATTACCGTACGTATTCTGTCTACACATTTCACTCTTGGAATCTTTAAAATAAGGATTTTTGAAATCCCGTAGATTTTAAAGTAAAGAAAGCAGTCGGTAATAATTTAAACCTCTAGTATCCTTGTCTCGCACAGCCACAAAGGTTAATGCTCTTTCGTTCGATACCCACCCTAACACCCACACTTGAGCTCTAATTTCATCGTTTTGTTCTCCTTCTGCGATTACAACTTAACCTTACAAGAAAATATAAGGTGTATTCGAAGGATACGAAGAATGTATAAGATCGAGTGAACGTACGAAGACTAGCAGAAGATAAAATAACTCACCGTCAGCTTTAAAATGTCTCGCAACTCATCTCAGGAACATTGACACTGCCCGATCACGTCAAGGACCTCTCTGGAACCACGAGATCTCACATCGTTCGAGCAAGATTTCACCGAAACTCTCGACTAATCGTCCCGAATCGGTTCGCGTAACGTTTATCACGTGCACGGTTAATTAGTTTTCACCTGGACCTCGTCACACTACCAGGTTCATCGCTATATTTCGTGGAAAACACGGCAGAGCGATGCTGTTTCAGCTTCCTCGAACTCGGAGGGTGCAGGCGCCGGCCGGCCGCCATCATAGAAATCAATACAACCCTTAAGGGGAGCTTATGTCGCGTGAGATTTGATCAAACGCGCACGATTTAGGTTCATCGTCATTTTTACTTTGACCTTCGACGGATTAATTTTTAATTCCACTAATTCTGTCTTTGAAATCAGATTAATTCCATATATTATCATTCAGGTATGGTTATACAAAAACTTTTCGAACAGTATTATTTGAAGAAATAATTATTCAGTTTCTATGTCACAGTTTTTATAAAATCCAAAGCGTAGATAAGTGAGTGTAGTATTAATTAACAAAGAGGAAACTGTGGCAGTTTATTGCGAACAAACACGAAACTACACGCCATTATTTTCGAATATATTGCAACATAAAGTCGATGAACAATAAATATGTTAATACATGTCCTATTTCAGCGAACCGTTTGAAACACTTTGTAGAACAAATAATTCAAGAGTTATTTCGAACTGTCACGTTCAGACTCACCCTGCATAGCAGAACGAAGTTGAAGACGACTTTGATTTATGTGAAATTTCTTGGATACTCTTTGCTACCGGCTACTTCCTATTTATGGTCATCCTCTCCATTCGGATCCCTAGCACTATTCGGTTCTCGTTTATGTTTCGAACACGACACGATTTCTACGATAATTAGTCCTCTCGAGAATGTTAAAGTTTTTGTTACGCGTGAAACTGGCCGGCAAGAAGTTCGTACAAAAATCAGGAAGCAACGCGTTGAAATTATAGCGCAATCAGGAAGAGGAGAATTTGTTTTCTAATTCGAAATTACGGAACTGCTTTTCTTTTTGAAGATTGGGAATTAGTTCCTTAAAGTTTAATGAAGTCTTTTATAATTAACAGTGAATGACAAATATTGTGTTTTCTTCTGTGTATATAAATTAAGTAATAAATTAAATAATAGTAGAAATGTATGGATTTAGAGAGATATTGAAATGCAGGCAGTTAGAAGATGTTAAAATCTACGATTACTTCTAGCAATATTTTAATCTGAATGTATTTGAGTCTAAATATGTGAAAACAGATCTAAAGATATATTTGATACAAATTAATACACCTGCACACCGAACAAATTAAAGGAAGCTACTTACAAAGTATAATCATTAGCACAAGCCGCATATATGCATGAAGTATTAATTTCTAATTAGCTTCTTCTAAAGACTTTATCGCACTATCTATCTAGGACATCGAGAATCGTTCAACCAGAAAAGTGGAGTGACTTCAGTAACCTTTACAAAGGCCTTCAATGAAAATAAAATTGTATGGGAGTTTTTGTATTCGAAGTTTCACTGATCCTTCCGACTACGTTTCTTATTAAGAAGTTTGCTATTATTCGTAAACTACTAACTGTATCTGGCGCACGCGTAAGAAGAGCATAAATCGTGTTGTTCTAAAAACCACGGTAGATGAACAGCTTGTAACAGTAATTTATTTTTAAACGTCACATGGTAAAAAATATACAAAGCATGCTGGATTTTCTTGACAGTTTGTATGCTGTTATCAATTTTTTCTTGATGACCTTTGATGCGGGAGAAAGTGAACGCTCTGTATAGGGTGTTCCAATTTTCAATTCACTTAAAGTAATTATAAAACGTGGTGATAAAACAAGGTAGCATAAATTATACATAGTTCTATAATTGTGTACAAAGAGCAACGAATAAGATCAAATGAAATTTAATTATATCGAGGAAAATTTTAATCAAGTGCTAATATCGCAAAAACAAATTGATTTTCCAACATCAAACAGTCTAAGCCTGTTTGTACGTTCCTACTTTCTCTGATATACAACGCGTTCATTGCACCCACCAAAAAAGACTAAATTAACAAATAGATTCAGCAATGCCTCATTTATTCACGGCCACGGAAACAGTTGATATACGATATTACAAGGAAAGTTTTCTTGATATCGTTGCACTTTTCCCGTCGTTCGTTAGGGAATCTTACGCTCCGTTAAAACACTTTTCCTTATTAGAGAATCGGTATCCGGTTGTTGGTAACACTAGAAAACTACATCCGTGCAACGGTAAAAACCTCACGCAATTAGTGACAATAGATGTGGAGAGGTTTGTCGTAAAATCATTCTTCAGAGCTATTAGGTTTTCGTGGACGTTATTTGAATAAGAAATATTTAAAATATACATGTGAAACATTCTTAGATTGGTGACTTATTCCGTTACTCCTACGTTCTGATGTCTTCACGTTTTGCTAATCCTACGTTCAGATCTCTTTACGTCACATCTGATATTCCTATGTCTGATATCTCTACACGAGGGTATTCCTACGTTTACATGTGTTATGTACAGATATCTCTAGGTTTTGATACTCCTATGCTTCGATCTTTACGTCACATCTGATATTTCTATCTCTACGTGAGGATATTCCTACGTTTCCATATGTGTATGTGCAGGTATCTCTACGTCCTGGTATCCCACGTTTTGATACTATATTTCGACCTCTCTACGTCACATATGCTACGTCATATACATATATTTACGCCCCGATATTTCTACTTTTGGATATACGTATGTACTAATATCCTTACGTTTTAGTAAGGATTGTAATATGTAACTACTAAACGTAAGACATGTATCTACGTTGCAATATGCTACATCCCGATATCCTTGCGTTCTAATAGTGCTTTATCCCGATATCCATACGTCTCAATATACCTACGTCCTAATAGTGCTATATGTCGGTATCCCTACGTCCCAGTGTCCCTACGTTTTAATAGTGCTATATGTCGATATCTCTACGTCCCGATATCCCTTCGTCCCGATATCTTTATGTTCCGATATTCATATATCTCAATATCCATACGTCCCGATATCTCTACGTCCCGATATCCATGCGTCCGAATATCCCTACGTCCTGATATCCATGCGTTCGAATATCCATGCGTCCGAATATCCCTACGTCCCAATATCTCTTCGTCCCGATATCCCTACGTCCCGATATCTCCATGTCCCGATATCTCCACGTCCCCATATCTCTTCGTCCCCATATTCCTACGTCCCCATATCCCTCTGTCCCAATATTCCTCCGATATCCCCACATTCCAATATCTTCTTAATATCGACATATCGACATTCTTAGACCCCAAGGCCCCTAAACCCCAATATTTCTAGATCCCCATATGGAAAGTCGCAGAAGCAGTAATATTAACCTGCGGCGTTATATTCGCTGTAGAAAAAAATGCACATTAAGCACGCAACTTTTACGTTTACCGTGAGAGAAGCTTAAATGGGACAGACTGTGGAAGCCTGTACAAGATGACTTTCTATCTACTAGCTTTTTTGCCAACCACTGACAGTTTGTTCTTACGCCTACGCAATCATAGAACGTAATGCCTCCTTACAGTGTCTTGTAAGGTAATTTTATTGGCCTTTTTCAAACATGAACGTTGCTGAAGATTTTCTATTTTTTTGTTAACCATAGAACTTGCCAAACTTCAGTAAACAGTTTTTAATCACTGAACTTTCATGCTTGAGATGTAAATTTTTAATCGAGCCATTGACACGAGTAAAAAACAATTATTTCAGGAGAACTCGTTTATTTCTGATTAAAAAATACAGTAAACTCGTAAACCTACAGGTCAATTTTTACAGCTTTAGAAGTCGTATCACAAAGATCTTAATTAAGCAACTATCTGAAGCGTGAAGACTCGTAAATTATATCTAATGTTTCCATCACACCTGTTAGAACCACGTTAGCTAAAATAAATCATTCTCTTTGTTCTTCACGAATTTTAAATCGAACCTCAATAAATACCGACGCCTCGTAATTTACTGTCATCAAGATCCGCCATAAAACTTTTATTACTTTATTTCGACAAATTCTTCAAAACTGTTTATTCTTTTAATGAGCAGACATTGAGGTAAAAACTGGTGAAACCTCTAATTTTGGGGTCTTAATTGATTTTATTACTGCTTCTGCAAATATTCTAGTCACTGCTTTCTTCGTATAGCCGGCAGCTAGGAAGCAAGACGTGAATGATTAACTGTTTTATAAAATTATTTTATCATGCATTGTCATGCTTTAAATTCTCTTATTCTGTTTTCTTCAGGTACTGTGTTTGGCATGCGTGCTATGACCACGTGTTCAAGACCATGTATGATCACGTATCACCCCGTTTATGTCTCAGCAACGAGATCATTTCCCAAATACAGTACTTCCTGAAATTACGAGATGAAGAGTGACGAGGGGAAATAGTAAATCGAGGGAAAAGTGTGGAAGTACTCATCGAGGTCGTCGATCGAGGTCGAGTTCTAGACTAGTGACGTCTAATCCTGGTGCATGTGGATGATGCTGGTACCGTTGTCCACTCATAAAGGTCAAATCCTGGAGAGGGGATCAAAGGATGAAAAAGAAGAGTCTGTACACGAGATCGGAATCTCGGTCTCTGTCCAGTCTGATGGTGTTTAGAGACGCCTCTTTCAAACCTCACTCTCTCTGGTCTCTTTCTTCCTCCTTTCGATATTCGGTTACTGTTATACGGGGTAGAGGCGTCTCTCTCCGTAATAAACGGTTATCGTGTAAAACCTTCCTCTCTGAGTCTTCTACGAATTGTAATAGCATTCTTGCATTCCTTATCGGAAGTCTTGAAATATCGAGTGGAAAACTTTCCAATTGGTATTTGTTTTGTAGGAACGTTTATGTCGCTGTAAAGTCTAAGTAATTGAAAGAGCAAAGATCAAAGTATTCCAATTAGTATAGTACAAAAGACACTCTATGTTACTTTTTATCAAATGTAACATATCACATATTCTTGGTGAAAATATAAGAGAAACGGATCAGAAATAGGTGATGAATGGGTCACGAATGGATTATGAATGAGTCGATCAATGGATCGTGAATGCGTTGTAAGATTGTAAATGGAAACCAATTGCAAAAGAATTAGAAGTGTTTCGAGCTGTGAAAGTCGGCTACCTCTACCCCTTGGCGATCGAAAATTTTTATATCTCGTTGTATACCTACATTTGGATGACAATTGACCCGGCTGTGGCAATCGATATTCCGATAAAATTCTAAAATACAGAAATAAATATAACAGAAACCAAGAATTCCTCTGAGATAAAATTTTGTTCACCGAATTTTCTATCAAACCATGCTCAAAGAGTAATTAATGAGTCCAGCGTTTTAATCAAGATATTTATGTTTTTATTTGACGAAAACAATGAAATCTGATCGTTGCATAAACTTTAAGTTTATCGTTTCAAAACTCGAATTACATGTTGATTAGCGTTCGATAAAGCAAGATACAGGAGAGGATACCTCGTTTGTACAACTTCATCCGACCGCAGAAAACGTTGCGCAACTCTAGAAAAGTAATAACAACCGGGCCCGAGGTATTCGACGATATTTGCAATTGAAGTAGATTGCGTGTAACTGCTATGTAATAGATTAATTGGTACGGATAGTTCGTTGCCGATCGGTAGGTTGGTCAAAACGCATCGGCAGTTGTCTAAATCTTAGGATGAAGAACGCGGTTCTGACAATTCTCTTTTACTCGTGCCTCAAGTTTTTCACGGAAGTGCGTTCCACTGCGAGGTAACTCTGAATTAACAACAAACTTATTTCAAATTTTTTACTGATCCGCTGATAATTAAGATACGATCGTTTCTTCCAGCTCTTCTTTGGCGGACATGAAAAACTCCAGTCTGAAGTCGAGAATAGTGCTACCACAGCATTATGTAAAAGGTTTGTTACTTCTCAAACTATTAAAGCTGTTTTACTTTCCTTGTAAACATTAATTAATACTCGAGAGTAAATTTGGTATTCCTTGAACGGAAATACTTCGTTGAGTATTTAATATCAGCTAATGAATCGCTGCTTTGAATTATGATCGCGCGAATCATGAATCAGCAAATGTTAATCGCGATATGTAATTAACATGTAATTAAACGTGTACATGCAGAGATCAGGCCCCCATCGAGACAAGGTATGCCAGTGATAGTGGACTTCAATATATTCGTAGCTGATATCAACTCGATAAACGTAGAGGATATGGACTTTCGGTGAGAAACAAGAGTATCCTACAGAGCCACCATATTAAAGTAATTAAATTCTATTTAACACATAAGTAACAAAATTCCTTGTTAACTAGAGTGGATATGTTCGTTCGTCAGAGTTGGACAGAGACTCGACTTGACATGCCAGAGGATATCTTCGAAGAGGGCGACGATTACGTGACTCTACCTCCTGAGTTCTTCGACAACCTCTGGCAGCCAGATCCTTATTTCCTGAATGCAAAAGTTTCCGGTTAGTCTTATAATCTTTCATTCTAATTGATAATCAATTGAAAATGTCATCTACTTTCAGAAATTGCCGCTCTGAATCACAAGTTCTCTTCGGTTACATTATACAGAAACAAGACGGTGAAGTACTCGGCTCGAATGCACGCCATCATCGCTTGCCAAATGGAATTTCAGCTCTACCCAATGGACATTCAAACGTGTCCTATCTACATAGAAAGTTGTAAGTGTAAGTTAGAAGACAAAGCAACGTTCGCTTAAAACTCACCATACAATAGTTCAGTGTTTCCTAATTTTGCTCTTCCTAGTCGAGAACACAAAGAATATTGTAGGGTAATGAAAGATTGAACACAGGAACAATGAACTGGAACATCTAATACGATAGATTTCCTAAAAAAGAAAGACCCTTTTTAACAACTGCACTCTCATCAACATTCATCCATAGTTCTATCCAATAAATCTGATTCAATAGAACCTCTAGATTAACTTGGAAAACTGCGTTACTCGTGACAGTTTCCTATCACAAACAGAAGCTACGCTTGAGATGGGGAGTAGGTGGTGTCACGGTGAATCCGGAAATGAAGCTATTGCAGTACGATATTGGGAAGCCTATTATTGCCGAAGAAACCACTGACTACATGGTCGAGAAAAACGGTATTAGTCTTCGTCTGCTTCAAACCACGATGGAATATACATGTTAAACAATTCCACAGGAAACTTTTCTCGACTGGTAGTTTACTTTCGTTTCGAGAGGCAAATTGGTCATCACTTGATACAGACATTCGCTCCATCAACTCTGGTGGTAATGTTGTCTTGGTTCAGCTTCTGGTTGGGCCTGGATGCAATTCCTGGACGAGTAGCTCTACTGGTGACCAGCATGCTCACTCTAGTCACTATGTTTACTGGTCTCAAAAGTGACATTCCTCCAGTTGCTTATGTAAAGGTATATTTTTAAAACGCTTAACATAATTATTACCAACTACAGATGTATTATAATAAAATTTCTTCTCATACAGGCATTGGATGTTTGGATGGCAGGTTGTATGATGTTCGTATTTGCTGCACTTGGTGAATTTGTGGTGGTCAAGGTGCTTGATTTGCGAAACCAATTGGAATATGATCTTCAAACGTCAATATTGTCTCGGCATTATTCAACAGTTTGTATAACAATTGTTCCACTATCTTTACTGAAATTTGAAATTTACAATATTACTTTACTAAGGATTGAATTTTTAGCGAATAATTGCCATGGAAAAAGGCCAAAGCATCTGGGACTATGATGCGTCGTATATGCCAAATACAAGAAATAAAAGCGCAGGTAGTAAACATCTTTTACAAAATGCGTGGCTAGATCATGAATACCCGATAATACGTATGTACAAAACGCGATCACAAAAGATTGACACTTATAGTAGAATAGGTTTCCCTATATTATTTATGCTATTCATCGTTTTATATTGGCCAATACTATTGCTTAAGAAAGCAGCGTAAGTCTTCTGATGTATAATAAAAATGTATAAATTATTAGCAAAGTTCACCGATCGAATTATTGTATTTCACTGCACTGAAATACGTTATAGCATGTTTTAAGAACGTTTCATGAAACATAGTACAATGTATAGAAGTGTCGCTTGCTTGATTGAAGTGATTAATAAAAAATTATTTAATTACAAGTGAAGCGAAATATATAAAATATTGTATGCATTTTTTTAAATGTATGTATTTTGATAATTTGTGACCTAAGAAAACCACCAAAGAAAGAATTAAATGAAACAAATATTCATAAAAAATAATTTACAAATTTATTAAAAGTTAAGTTATTATACACAAGCGTGAAATATTTATGTACATACACACATTTACATTTGTGAAATATTCTCTACTTTATCCTTTTTCAGTCGATATCCATTTCTTCGATCGAAGATATGACAGATTCCGCATCAGCGTTTGTCACGGCATTGATAGATTTCTTAGCTTTAAACTCTCCAAGCTTTTTTAGATAACTCATTGTATACTGATTAAAATCACATCTGTAAACAGGAAAATGTTAATTAGCGTTGATTATGCTATCGACACTTGAGGTCATTTGTAAAAGTGAAACAAACATTTTGCTTATATCGTCATATTTCTTTTGCATATTTTTTTGAAGCATCAATAATATTGGCATCTGAAGCGATGAATTAATTTTTGACCCATGTTTAGTTAATATTGTTTCTATCCAAAGAAGATAAAAGTGTATGTGCCTAGATGACTCTAATTCTGATGCTATAAATTTCAATATTTTGTCAACATAGATATCAGGTAAACTTGCTGTAGTTAATTCAACTAAAACAAAACGTAGTAAGTTTTCGTAAAGTAAATAATTCGATAATATATTAATAAATTTACTTACTATCAGTCAATGGAATACTTTCTATAGCACGTTGTATCAACAGTTTTTCATTTAATCTTAAAGACATCATTAATGCTAAAAATATTTATTATAAGTATATACTGTTTTATTCTGAATGGAAAGAAAAATTATATTTCAAACCTTTTGCATATTCTTTTGCGTTTAAAGCTATTTTCACTGTATCTGGTGTTATGCCCAATTCCAATTGAAAAGGATCAAATACTAGACCAACGTCTAGCGAGTATATAAGTAAACCTTCTGTTGTAGCAGCCGCCCAAGCTTGTCCTGATGATGTAAAAGATGATTTAAAAATAAATATAATTTCACGTAATATTGCTGTTCGATTATCTCAATATAATTTATAACATTGATTTTACCTGTTGGCGAAAATTGTAAACTAAATACTCTAATTTCCGGTTTTATATTTCTGCTTGCCATATCTCCACTTCTAACACCCGGTAACCTTAGCGCCACATCTCCTCCTTCATTTTCCTCACGTTTTTCAATTAATGCCCTATTTCCAAATTCTGTTAAATTTCGCTTATTTATATAATCCTACACAAAATAAGATGTATACAAGATGACGCAATTCTTAAATAAGAGGTAATAAACTTAACAATATGAAAGTAACTTACACTAACACCATCTAACGATCTATTTTGTGTTACAACAAACTTTTTTACCAGCATACATTCTTGTACATTATAAATACATATATTCTTTGATTGTCCTCCGGCTAATATACACGTGCCATCGGCTGAATAACATAAGGAGGTGAACGCTCTGAATGTAAGATTAAATTAATAAATAAAATTTGTCTAGTTACAATAAGGTGTTACTTCATACTCATGAATATACTTACTTTCCTTGTAAACTTTTCTTTGCTGTAATCATATCGGTCATGGACCTTCCGCTACCTAAATCATTTCTTCCTTCAATACTACCAGTTTGTGTCGCAGTTTTACAATTAAAAAATGAAATGTGTCCGTCCAAAGTAGCAACTGCTACTTCTTCACCATTGGGTTTATAAGTAACAAATAGACCATCTGAAGTTAATTGTATTGTTTCATGCGCTGAACCACTTTCAATTGCGTTCCATATTTTCAAAGTTTTGTCCCAGGAAACAGATGCTAATTCTGTACTTGTGATACTTGGATTAAATGCTAAACTGACAACCGGGCCTTCGTGTCCGCTTAATATCTAACAAACAAATTTATATTTAAATAATAACACACGGAACACTTATACCTTTAAATACGGATATACTTAAACATATACCTCTAAAAGAGTTCCCAGTTTAAGACTCCATAAGTAAATTTCAAAGATATCTTGACCTCCCGCGGCAACAAATTCGTCACTTGAATCCAATGCGACGCAAGAAAATTGTACTGGACGTGGTGAAGTAAGAGTCTTAAAATTTCTGTACCTTGCTAAATCATATGCTCTAACAGTTCCATCAAGTGACGCAGAAACAATAAATTTTCTGTTATGACTAAATAATACGCTTGTTACTGTTGATGCATGTTCATGGAATGTGATAGAGCAAAACCCACTCATGGTATTCCACAATTTTACTTTCCCATCATCACCTCCAGTAACAATATATTGACCATCTGGACTATATGCTATACAATTCATATTATTACTATGTCCTTGCTGTTTCATTGCATAAGTTTCACTTTGCCATTCCCATACTAATAATTGTCCAGCAGTAGAACATCCTAAAGCTATCCAATCACCAGTTGAATTCACAGAAATTGATGAAATATATTGCTGTGATATACTGAAAAAGATAATAAAAGTATACGTTGTTAAAGTATATACTCATGTAGTAAAAAAAGTCAACACTAATGTATATAAAAATACCTAAGAGAATGTATCATGTTTACTTCAGGCATTTCGTACAAATAGAATGAACCATTACTAAAGCCTACTATTAGAATAGAAGTTTCTTTGTGGTATGCAGCAGCAGTAAGTCGTACTATCTCCTTCGGGTCCTTTTGAACTATATCGGTCAAATAATGACGAGATAATCTTTTGTAACGTAATCTTTTAACATCTGTATCATTGTCAGTATTATTATCCTGATCTGCTTCAACTGAATTTTCTGAAACATAAACCGTATTATATGTTTTACAATTTCTGTTCATATAATATTGTTATTGGTAAAAATATACTGTGACAAAAAAATTACGTGATTGTTCTAAATTGCGTTCATGAGATTTGATTTGTTTATCTGTTTTCTCAATGGCTTTTTCAACATCAACATCATCTTCTGCATCGCTATCATATTTTTTATCTCTTTTAGCACGTGGTTCCCATTGTACTAAATCATCTGGATCAATTGTACACTCCCAAACAGAAAGTCGTCCATTGCTTTACAAAAAATGTGTAATTATATTCTAATAAAGTAATTTTATACTGATTGAATTTAAAATACTTACCTACTAATTGTAGACAGATCATAACTTTTCTTCTCAAAGAAACATGCTACTATCACATCAGAGTGGCCACCAAGACTAAGAGATCTAAAGTTCTCAAACTTTTCTATTCCATATACTTGTATAGACATATCTTTGGAACCAACAGCTATGAGTTTTGAATCATAAGACCAGTCAATACAAGTTGTATCGTCTACAGCTTTACCAAATACATGTTCCATGATGAATGGATTATATTCGCATGAATATAAGTTGGGTGCATTGAAAATAAATACTGAAACCATTATTAACATCATTAATATTGCTGTATGTACATGAGTTGTGCTAAAAATGTACCTTTATGTCCTTTGCATACTGCAAAATGTTTACCATCTGGAGAAAACTTTACACATCTTGCACGTTGTTTAAAATGATACCTATGTATTATCCTCTTACTCAACATACTAATTATATATGCTTGACCCACTGAAAAAAAATTTAAAAATAAATAAATTAAACACTATTCGCAGACACAGAACTGTTGACTTATTTTAGTGTATCAAATCATACCTGCATTAGCTGCAATTAGTAAAGTACCATTTGGAGACAAATCCATACATGTATAATCATGACTACTCTCTATAGGTAATGTATTTGACTTATTACTGGAAAGATTAGTTAAAAAATTATTTCATTTAAAGTTAGTAGTGTTATAATTATTATATTTAAATATCAAAACAAATCTCTTTGCGATATTATATTTAATAGGCTTACTTTTTAAGATCATATACTGTTATCCGATTCCCGACAGGGCTAATAACTGTTGATCCATCTGGAGAAAATACTAAATTTCCTTTGCGATAAACTGCTCCAAGCAGATTACTAAACTATAAGAAACAGTTAATACACATTTTACACTAATACTCTAATATTAGTTTAATTGTTAAACTTAATAATTACATATAATATATAATTATTGAGTTAATTCAAGACTATAAAACTGTGTGGTATATATCAAAATTTCAATAGATTCATAATTTAATAAATATAATATATATTGAAAGAAGAAATGCTCTACTGAAATAGGTTAGAAACATTATACAAATAATGTTGACAATATTTATACGTTTTCCAACCATTTATTTAAAAAATTCCTTGTTTACAATATTTTTTTACCTTATATGCAAATTTCATGATTTCTTAGTGTATACTCATATGATAATTGTTATTAAAATCTGTCAATTTCATTGAGCACGTTTATTATGGTGTTTGAATCAAGTATGTTAAGACCGCTGAACGTTACTTCCGGTCAGGAAGTTCGAGCACGTGTTTAAAATTAAAGTGTTGACTCAAAACACGTATCAAAAAATTTAAAACGAATATAATAATAGAAAATTAACAAACTTGTTATGTATTTCATAAGTTTATTATAAACATTGTTGTAAAATTGCGATACAATTTATATAAGACAATAATATATTTACAATTTTTTATTTATACATTAAAAACTTAAACGTTTACAGTTTATTTATTTAATAGAAATTATACTATAAAATAGTAACATTAACTAAAACACTAATTTTTATGACTGAACATAAAAGTCATTTTAAGGAGTTCAGGTGCTACATCAATAAAAGCGTCAAAAAAGTATTTAAATTTCATAATATAAGTAATCTTTAAATCGTCATAGTAATTACTAGTTTTTAAATTGAAAATACAGTGGTTCGGCAACATTTGAATTCAGTCACGTGTTCCTGAGAATTTAAACAAATAACCTCAAATCATTATGCGACTTCGATACAATGCTTTTACGTAATATATATTATATCTAAAGAAATATTTAATGTATTTTTATAGATGTTAATGTCATAAAAATTTCAATAAACCGTGAAGAAGTATAGAAAACGCCCGTCACGCGCTCAGGAAAGCAAAAGCTTGCGCAATAACGCTGCGCAGTGCTCAAGTGGAGAACCAATAAGAGAGCTTGACGTCACATACGAAAGATGAAAGACGCTTCGTAATTGGCTGACAACCATAGGCTACAGCTTCGCCAGCCAATAACGAGCGAACGGACATTCTCGATTTTCGGCAGCTTCTTCTTCTTCTCTCGGCCGTCACTCGTCACATGACCCGCACTCCTGTACGGTAGGCCATAGTTGACAGTGGCACTAGTTTAGCGAAGTGAGTGCGTGAAGATCGTTCTTGATTCGACGTTCGCGTTTCGACAACCTGTAAATACTCGTGATCGAATTGACCTACGAGTCTTAAAACACATCACAATGGGCGATTCAGGAAATCCTCTTTACGGGCCCTTCTTTGGAGTGATGGGCGCCGCCTCAGCCATTATATTTTCTGGTGAGTTTCGATTGTTTGTAATTGGCCTGGACATTTGGTGAGAGAGAGTACGAGTGCTGTTATCAATAACTCGTATGGCAAAAAGTCTAACGTGGTGTAGAGAAAATACGGTTTTTAAAATGCACCTAACCTTGGTTAACTCGACTGTACGCACGCCATTTTCTCTGCTACGAATCGACATAAAATATAGAAAACAGAATAAATGTAGAGGATAAACTAATTTCGTTTGTACAATGGTATATTGTAACATCCGTCTTGATTTGCTTATTACGCGATATGACTCATAAATTCTTCGGCAATCAATCATGAACAACGTAAAACTATCAGTACAGATAAACGCGCACCGAATTTTCATAATTCTATAAAATGGTTTGCGATACCTTTTGTCATTGTCAAGTCTATTACCTTGTGATGTATGTGTAGCGATACAGGTGTGTTCTAATCCGAAGTGCCGAACATGTCAAGGATACAGATTCAATTTTGAAACGCTAGTTTTTTAGACATGTACATCGAGAATTTCTTAATGTTCAGTAGACGCTACGCAATCCAACGAACTTAATTTTACATTACGAGAGAATCGTATCGTACTACCTCTTTAACGGTCGCGGTTTCTGTCTCGTTAATCGTCCCAATCATTATCCCTACTACTTTCTGAAATTGTATGGCCGCAGCTTCTGTCTTAGGCACGATCAACGATCAATATACCAATTAATTATCGAAACAAATATAATTTCATTAGATTTTATTACCAACGAGCTTAGCCGTATAGGCTGTACCGGTACCCGAAGTAAAGTCAATATTGGGCACGATTCGTCTAAAGATGGGGGGGTGATTGTGTGTTTTTGGCACAAGATACTAATAAATGAAAATAATTTTAAAGGGCCAATAAATAAACAAAGATGGATGGGATGACTTTTAAATGTCGCTCTTTCAGGAAGAATGAATTAAAGAAATGAAACAATTAACTTTCATTGTTCCTTATTTTCATACACATTATATTTAGATAACTGGTCTGGAACAGGTGCCTCCCTCGATAATCGTCGCGGGTTCCGGTTCGATTTATCGAAGTATGTTCACGACATTCGAGGCTGGGTACGGTTATTTCGTAATGCTGACCTCGTTGAGTACTTGTTAGTAAAAGTCTGGTATTGGCTGACGGGTAGAGAAAATGTAGGATTTACAAATCAACGGAAGATTCCACTTGATTTTTGAGATAATCGATATTATCTATCGATCTCTGTTTAAATGATTCTTGAGTGTAACAGACAAACAGTATTTGAGACGCGAAAACTTAAACTTTGAAGCGTCAGTCCCTATCAAGGAAATCAATACGAATCCCTTTTCCCGTGTGCGCCAGTCTTGAATGGACGGTGACACACGAGGAAGGCTTGACTTACGAAGCAAAAGCATGAGAAGTTTTGAATGCATGTAAAATCTTCATTTCAGTCTCGAACAAATCCTATTCCTCCAAAAATCTAACGTTTCTATGTTTTCGCGCGCCTTTTATCAGACGTAACCAGCGTTCTTTTGTCCTGTTTGATTTAAATGCACTAACTTTTCTGTAACAATCGAATAAAAGTCGAATTTTAAGCGAAAAGAAAATATGATTGTCCGTTTGTGCCACGCCCCCTACTCACGGGATGGGACTTACATGATAATCATGTGACTGCCAACGTGAAAATCATGTGACTACGATTTCCAGTCTCGGCAGAATAATTCCTCGTAACATGACTGGAAAATTGTTCTCTTTCCAAGTTTATTTTGAAATTCGAAATATGTCAATGAAAACAGCCATAAAATTGAATAATTCTGTTGAAATCGGGTCCGTGACCTCGTCATCAAGATCAATATTAAACGAGATCGATAGTCCCCCAATGTTCGGGAGTAATATTTCTAATGAACTACAGGAATCTATTAAATTTTTTATTACATAAAAAGATTTAAAATAGAGTTGAGTATTATTCAAATAACTTTTAAAAATAAATTTTGAATGAGCAGTTGTTCAAGAATAATGAATAATTGTTTGTTCAATGATTTTTTAATAATAAATAACGTATAATCAAAGTAAAATCATATTTAAATTAAAAATTATTCAAATTGAAGATTATTCTAATTCAACAAATTATGTTAATTTTGAATAAGTAAAATTTAGTAACATACTGGTAATAATTTGTCACATTAAATCCAATGAAGTATTCATGAATACACATGAAGTTGTTATAAAACATTCAGAATGATTCAAGATTATAATTTCTGAGAAATATATGAGATACTATAAGTTATAGGCAATATACTTTATATTATGATATGGCTCTTAATACTACCCCTTTAATTTCTTATCGATAGATATTTATGAACAAAATAAATACAATGTCATACTTGTTTTACTTACAGCTCTAGGAGCAGCGTATGGCACAGCAAAGTCAGGTACAGGAATTGCAGCAATGTCTGTCATGAGGCCAGAACTTATCATGAAATCTATCATTCCTGTTGTTATGGCTGGTATCATTGCCATTTATGGTCTCGTAGTAGCTGTTCTTATTTCTGGTGAATTGAAACCAGCAGGCGAATACCCTCTTTTCAGGTATGTTATAATTTTCTTAATTTTCAAATTTATATTAAAAGTAGCTAAAGGTGGTGATAGTACAATAATTTTATGCAATACAAAAAAATTTAGAGTTTTTTCTTTTCATATTCATATTGTTATTTATAAGATATTGTTACATGAGTATTACTTATAGCCACTGAAAAGTATAAATTGATTTTTAAAGAACATAATGTATATTGCTTATCTAGCATATGCTGAAAAATATTGAAGTCAAATATTGTATGCTATAATATTTACAATTGATTGCTATTAAAAAGTTAATAATGCTTATCTATATATATTCTGCTTAACATGTTGACTGCCATGCTGAATCTACTAAAACTTGCATTGGGTAGTACTTCTACTGTTAACAAGTCTTATCTATCAATTTCACGATATTTTATTGCACCTATTATCCGTAACTAAAAGTACTTACTATAAAACTATGCTATAAAAGCAACATGTGTGTGTGTGCCTGTATTTGTTACATAGAGATCTATGTTTCTACATTTTTAGATCTTCTATATTCACATATTCTCGAGTTCGTATATCTCCAGATTTCTATGTCACAGAATTATTACATCAGAGGTTTATGCAATTAAGAAACTGTAAGAGTTCTTAACAATATGGGTGACATGTAGCAGTCAATGTGTTAATCAATTTGGGACTTCACTGATTTTAATTCTTCCGCTTTACTTAACATTAGTATGTTTCTATGTAATCGACTGTTACTATATTTTCTTATAGCTAACAAGCATATTTTTTCTTTTTTTACCAGGGGTTTTATTCATCTCGGTGCTGGCTTAGCCGTAGGTTTTTCTGGGCTGGCTGCCGGATTTGCCATTGGTATTGTTGGTGATGCGGGTGTAAGAGGTACCGCTCAACAACCTCGCCTGTTTGTCGGTATGATCTTGATTCTAATCTTCGCAGAAGTATTGGGTCTCTACGGTCTCATCGTTGCCATCTACTTGTACACCAAGTAAAAATATTTTAGTGGCAGGAATGCAAGACTCGTCGCCTGCAATCAACAGCGCTCCCCGACTATTATATTGCGACTTGTTTCGACATTTTACTTAAACACATTTTTTCCATGCATACTCACGTCGACTCATCTAAGCATCCTTCTGTAATACTGTATTCAAGTTGATATATTAGAAGTCCAAGCATTTAATAAGTAAACATATTCATTACATTAAAAGAACGACACAATTGTTAAAAATACTGCAAGCAAGTAACAAGAGTGCCGAAATCTGTTAATTGATTAAATGTTCGAATCAAGAAATATATATATATATAATAATTCAGTCTTGCAGGAAGAGGATGTATGTACAGAAGATACGAAAAAGCAACGGGCAACAGGGAGTTACACTGAGAAAAAAAGACCCCCGATATCCCATGCCGAACATTTCTCTTTCACTGTATAGTAATCATTTGTAGTGTAATTTGACATTGAATTATCATCAACTAAGATAATCGGCTCTACTGAGTGTATAAAGAAAAAAAATGTTATTGATAAAAGAATATTTAGCACAATTATATATTAATTGCGATTGAAGTGGCAGTATATACAGATTGCAGCTGGGAACGTCTTAACGACAAGTCTTAAGCAAAATGAAATTATAATATCTGAATGAGAAAGAGCGAAGAACATGCAATTTTGTGCGTGGAAAACAGTATATGGCGGTTCGATGTGTGCGTGGTTATTGGTTGAAGAAGTGTTTTGTGAGAGGGAGAGAGAAGAGAAAGGGGAAACGATAAAAAATAATGGATCGTCAACTTCATGCGTTTAATTATTCTTATCGCTAATACTATAGTATGTATACAGCTAGGTAAATTTTCGATGATAAAGTGGGTACTGATACTGTTTTTGTCCAAATTAAATTTTTATTAACCCTTTTATTGTGTTCATGAAGAAACGCACGTTAATTGTGTTCGGGTCAGATACGCCCAGAGACGAGAAACAAAACATACACGTATACATACGTGTTTCCGAAAATAAAGTTACAGCATAATAATTTTAAATGTGTACTGTGTAAAAAACAAACGTGTAATTAAATTAAACGAATATGTTATGAAATAAGAATTTGATTGAAAGGTTACAAAAATGAACAGAAATACAGACAAAAGTTTATGAAACAAAAAGTATTTTATATGTTAATTTTTTTCAATTCATACAATTATAATATGTGTGTTTTTTACGAGTATGTTTATTACGTTTCAAACGTACTATTATTGTGTTTTATTGCGATTAGACAAAGGACAGAATTCGCATTTTGTTCTTTTCGTCAATTGTTGAAAAATGAACAAGTTTTCGTTTATCACTGTTGTTATTGTTGTTCTGCCGTGGATGAAATTCCAATAGACGAACGCCTTTTGTATATATTTCCTTTCTTTCCAAATTAAATTTCAAAGTCGTGTATACCGATTATATTATATGTAACCGTAAGCTAGATCAAGTACAATTTAATTCAAAATATCCACGATAGTCTTTAGTTTTGTACAATTTTTGTGTATTTCGTGTAAAATATTCGAGTCATACAATGTGTTGTACGCGTCGGTAAGACTCGTGGTAGAGATGTGTGGATAATGAAACTTGTCGGGTGGGATTTAAAAATGTCGGATAAGCTCGAACGAGGATCCAATACACATGGGTGCAACCTGGATACATGCAGTAGGAGTAGATTACATATCGTTATTTAAATCTTTATTTTGTTACCGTGCGATTCATTCAAGCCTGTTTGATCTTCTCGGACCTGGCAATAATCAGGCTATGTCAAAACCTTCCCGACTCGAAACCGAAATGTCGTATATCCGCACATCCTTAGTGATATTTCTTTTAGAAGATTAGGTCAAATAGCATAATACAAAGAGAGTATTAATAAGATCATTTAAAACGCAAAAACCTTGATTTTTTCCAGGTGTTCTGGTAATTTCCTTATATATACTTGAATATTATGTATGTACTATTAGATAATCGCATAATGTCTACGTTTTTATTTGGCTGGTTTACTTGGAATCCATTGCTGAAACGGACATTGACCTTCAGAACGTTATTAATTGCTCGCCAACGTTAACGTTGCTGTTAGGATTCAATAATTTGGGTAAGATATGATCAACCCATACGTCCCATTATTCAACTGGTACCGATTTATCCGTTTACCATATTTCAGATCCTATCATCGAATCTGGTTAGTCGGGAAATTTGATGAAAACCCTCGAAGAGATAGCATTGCTCTATGTCCATTCTTAGTCTATAAATCTTCTGTTCTCTATGGGATCTCTATACACCAGCCAAGATAAGTAAACCTAAACATGCTTTGCAACTGACAGTATTAAATACTTTATAAATTTAAATTCTCGTCATTCGTTGAAATGAAAATTAGGTGATACGTTGAAAATATGGATTTTATGTTTGTTATTTTCAAGGGAACGATTCTTCGATAGTTAGAACATTTTGTAAAAAAAAGGAGTTATCAGTGACGTTTGATAAACTATCTAACTACTAAATTATATCACTGTTCGAAAAATATGCAGTGTTTGCTTTCCTCGTAACTGAGGAGTGGTTGAATCTTTTTTGTATGACTGAATTCTTATAGACAGTATAGTTTCGCTATATGGCCGTTGGAGTAAATTTATAAGTTGAACATTTTTGATGGTAACATTGCTTTAGAGCTATACTGTAGACATCTGTTAGTCTATTCTGCAATTTTATTTCCATTCAAGGTTATACAACGAAACTCCACTGTACATGGAAAAATAGATTATCAACGGAATTATTCTGTCAGTCACCGATAAATACTTGTACTACGACTTTGATACTTCACCGATAGCGACTTTAATCGGTGACATAAAGTTTTCAGTCACATTTATTCAAATATTATGACTAAAGCGTTTACGCTAACAAGTTGGCAAATAAGTCCTTAACAGAGTTATCACAAGGATCAGAATCGGGTCGTAGAGACCCAAACACAATAGAAGGGTTGAACACGAATTATTTTGTAATACAATTGTTGATCAGTATCACTTTTTTACGCTTAACGATAACTCGGTAAGAATGGAAGATAGTATATCTCACAGTATTTTATTTGACTTCCTTTTAATATTTCCTTTCTTCACTCGTGCATTTTTTTCTTTTTTTGTAGCTCGTATATATACACACATACTCGTATACCTTTTGTACATTGATTACTTTCTCTTAGCTACACAAGGTTTGCGGTATACGTAATAATATCTAACCTACTTTAGCCTAAAATTTGAATTGTACAGTGTAAAGCATGGCGGGTGATATATACATTACACGCGCACAATTTATGATTAGATAGCAGGTGTTTAATTATCATTATTAAAGATAGGTAACACATTTAGATAGATAAGATGACGATGGTGGGAGTAGGAGGAGAAAGGGAAGGGGAAAATGAACTTGCATCTTCTTCGATGTAAGCGTTAGAGTGACAATTTCTCACTCTTTCTTTCTCACATTGCAGGATACCAATTACCACCTATACTCCCTGGCTCGCTTTTGCTTCTTGCTTGTGAAGCTGTGTCTACGCTATAAAACATATCACGTTATATAGCAAGGTTATGAAATTTAATAGAAGATAATGTTACATAACATTATGATAACCTGACAGTGCACAAATGAACTTCTCCAATATACAGGGATCAAAAAAGTTTTGATATTAGCTTCTTTAGCGTAGCTTTATTTTAAACTGTATATTTATTAAATCCTTAAATTTGTTACAGTTTAAATAGACTTATTTTATTCACTGTAAATAGGTTACTCATAGTCCTGTAAAGAGTAATATTTTATAAATGTTTGTTAACGTTCTTTACAATTTATAAAATTATCAGATTAATATATTTAAGAGAACCGAACGTTAAAATTCATTGAAAATGATTTTGTAATGAGTTATAGAAATATATTGTACAACAGAATTATATAATAATTTGTTTTATATCGCTGTCTTGTTATGTAGTGTAGACGCAGCTCGAATAGTACCTAAAACGTTTCCAAAGTTCATTTCTCTTCCATTTTCGTTTAATTTATTATCTACGGGTGAACTTCGTTTCATCGATAGATAAATCTTGCGCAATTAACCAGATTGGGAAAATTTCTTGTCCTCGATCGTGACAGTATTACTGGAAGGAAATATGGTGGCCGATTGAGAGGGCTGTACACACACGTGCAAAGAGCTTACTGTCAGCTCCCATGACAATAAACCCTTAAACAACTTTACTCGCACTTTTTAACTACCCTGTAACATGTCACTTGCAATAGAAATCCTTCCTAACCCGTACTAACTATTAAAATATCAATTTACCTTGTTTATCTGCATCCTAGTTTCCATGCAACTTCCTGCAACATTTAAAATGTCATTTGCTTTGCATAATTATTGGTTATGCATCAAGCGAGATAAGTGGAAAGAATCTTTGCCGGTTCTTTGAGTCATCTACTATATTTACCATAAGTACAAAACTGGAGGCTTTGAATTCGTTTTTCTTTCATAAACCTCGTCTGTAGATTCGTGACTCGCGGATTGTGCAATGTTTATATAATGCTCGAGTTGCATTATGTTCAGAATAGAATTACCAGGAAATTATAAGTCGTAAACTGCGACAGAGATACAAAATGGTTTTGACCGATGTCCAGGCGTAATTAGTGTGGTCTAAAATATTCACTAAAGGATGTTCGAGATCCTAGTTACGCCAATGTCATTTTGATACTTTACTTTTTGTACTACTTGAAAATTGAAAATACGATAATCTATTGGCAAATATAAGAAGTATAAAATTGCAGCAGTGTAAACGACAGACTTAGCAGTCCCCTAGTAAAACGGTCTTCCATTCCTTCCATCGTTCTTCTCCTCTCCATCACTCTTATACGTGTCCTCCCACCAGTAAAATACACGCACACGTTGAACCGCCATAGTACATAAGTCAATCTTTAATCCGTCAGATGTTTTAGCTTAATTTATTATGGAGATGTCCGAGGGAACCTCTGGGATTCCCCTACTTTATCTTCCTTCCTTCTGGATAGATTATGGCAGACGTAGATTTTAGCATGTCATGTGCAATTTAGACCTTTTTAATTAAGTGAAAGTAAAAGAGTGGGGCATTAATTTTATTCGTGGAATAGATGGTACAAGGTTCCAAACCAAAGCTCTTTTTCAAGGTTTTTCGAAGGATCTAAAGTTCCAAGATTTTCCGTAGGATGTTCTTAGAACGTTGTTTCTAAGATCTAAGATTATACCCAAGACCTCTTAAGTCCTCTTAATTAAGAGAAGCCTACGTTGCACCTGACCGTACCACATCTGCCAGTCTGAAGGGAAAGAACATAGAGCAGAAACTTCCTCAAAATCGAAACTCATGAATTTGAAACTTTGTAGATTTATTGAGATTGCAATGACAAGAACGAGATACCCGGTTCGGGGTGTGAAACATTCTGCAATAACTCCTAAAGTACAAAAGCTATGGAAAAGTAGAGTTATAAAGTGAGGGTGTTCGTTCAATTTTCGCACTCTAGCGAACTCGGCATATCGTTGTCACAGATAATTCCAGTAAATTTGCAAAGTTTACTACAAGTTTGTGAATTACAATGATCTACAACGACGAAACGAATGCGTTTCATTTTTTTTTGTCGATGCAATCTCGACATACTTGTTCCTCGCTTGTGAATGTGCGATCGTTGTTTACGTAACGTGTTCGGCAAACGTTGATAATTGAATTAACATTGAAGAAAAATTGCTGTTAAAACAGCGTACACAAAAGGGAATGCATACTTGTTACGTAACCAAACTCTGGCTACAGATAGGCGAGTCTTATCTGTGCGTCGTCGCATATATACACACACACACACACTCACACACACCTGTATAGATAGGCACGAGCGTGGTCGCGCGTGCACACACACGTACACGTAACATATACACATACACGGTGCATAGCCGGGGTAAATTCAGGTCATTCTTGGAAATTACACGCGCATCTTATACGTATATGTTGCTTCGAAAAGGTTACATTAACCTACAAAAAAAGGAAAAAATATAAAAAAAAAAGATACGGGCAAGTTTCGATCGAGAGATCGTTTTAGCGGCGTGTGTGTATCGAGTAATTAGCAAATATTGTTTTTAATTATCATCAATCTTGCGGACACTCTGTAAATACCTTGAAAAAGAAATATCGAGACACGGTTGTCTGTGATTAGTTTATTTTGTATTATATTTGTATTCCAGCGATAATCGTTCAGTTTATATATCGCAAGGTTGGATTATCGGAAATTAGTTTTTAAATATTCGCGCTTTTACTGCTGGTCAGCTTTTTTATAGGTATTTCATTACGAAACGAAAATTATGAGACGCTCGTAATTAATCGTGTTGTTCATGTATAGTAAAAATATAATATATATAAACAGTGTTTTCCAAACTATTAGTCATAGATTAACAGGAAACATAGCTTGGTCACCCGTTGGATTACATGTAGGGGCGTACCTAAGTTTTGCTCAGTGGGGGTACAATCATTTATCTACATATTGATATATTTCTTTAACCTTCTTACAACAGTATTATACATTTTAATAATTTTTTTCACGTCATATAAATTTTGTTTCTATTTTATTTATTAATGAACTTATTTTATTAAAAGTATATGTATATATTTAATATTGACAGAAAAAAAATTAAAATGTCCGCCACTGACCACTCTATGGCGTCGCCCTTGTTTAGACAAAAATTTGACGCGACGCAATCGGATACGCGTGGTTTGGAAAACGCTGCAGTAAATTAGATCCTATATACATGCATAGTTTCGCTGTGTACGTTTAGCGACATGTTATTCTTTTTACGTTTAATTGGATTATCACGTGTCCTCGACACGGATAAGCAGGATTCGCATTAAGAAATAAAAGAAGAAAGAGAAAAAATATATAACTTTTAAGTCATGCTCGAAATAACCGTTTGTGTGTTTGTCATTTTCGTGGTGAAAGTCTGTTGTTAAGGGATCAGTAGAGACAAATGTCGTAAAAAGGTAAGATTATAAAATAATGTTCCAACGTATCCGAAGTAACTTTTTACGATGTGAAAATAAAAAGCAGTATTGTTTCGTTTATATATGTATATATATATGTGTGTGCGTGTATATATATAAACGAAAAAAAAAACAAATATAAATATACATATATACATATATAATAACATTAATGGTAGTTGGTAATGTATTACGTGTATTTAATGTAAATGTATAGGAAAATAGGAAGAAACAGAAAAAGACGCTCGTAGAGAAAAAACAAGAAAACCACTGAAATACATACATCGCGTATTTAGAATTAATAGTTAACTATAATTTGTTCATATGTACGCAGTTGTGTTTTTAAAAAAGGCTCTACACGTATACCAAATAAACATTGTTTATTGGAGCCCAAACACGTCTAATATATCGCATGCAGTTACACGTCGAACACATTGTAGTCTTTGTAAATTTTTTTCTTAATATAATTATTCGCGGACGAAGATTTTATTGGGTCCTACAACTCTCGGAAGTTGCATATCAATTATATAAATATATTGTATGATGTTCGTATAAAGTGTAAATTTTAAATAATTTCAGCAAGGTATCATCGATTAATATTTTATATAATTCACAGTATTTATTACTTGCTAAGAAGGTAAGTGGCAGTAATGAAAGCTATAAAATACATCATTCTTGAATTATGTTAAACGATTTATTACTGATGAATGTATTTGCATGAAATTTGCATTAAGTCACGTCTTCGGTAGCTGCATTTTTTCTGCTTTGATATCGTTTCGTGTTTGCAAAAAGTTGAATGAGTGAAATTTTACCATGCAAATCTATTACATTTTAAGCTTAATTTTACTTGATCAAATCTAGCTTAATTCTAAGCTTAATGCAACAACTTATAACTTACAACTATAACCTACTCTAAAATTTAGTCCTAACCTGCTATTTTTGCATTTTATCGCATTTATTTCTGTTTGAACCCATTTCGATTTTAAACAATAATATTTCCTTTAATTTCGGTCATATTTAAAAATACCGCATATCGATATTTTTTGATAACAGCAACCTTCTGCATAAATTTGATCGAATTACGTTTATTCAGTCGTAAAGTGACAGCGTCGTGTTATATGGAGTGGAGGAAATTGCCTGTAAAAGGAACACGAGCTGAACACACTACTACAATGTTATTCTATAGAAAGCAAAGTGACGATTGGTCATATTACTATTTTTACGTAGGCTAATAACGATAGTGTATGTAAGGTAGAGGGGTTCTTTAAGTCTTTCAGGGTCGCAGCACTTGTTTCTTCTTTCGGTGATCGTAACAGATCATATCGTGTGAGTACGTAAGTGTCCGTTTCGTCAAAGTTTCGTATATAGAGGCTCTTATAACCAGTAGTAGTCAACGTCTGATTCAAAGCGATGTACGTATCGTACACTCGAGTGCAATAGGCTTCCTCTCGATATAGACAAGTTGCAAGGATTACCACACCTTCTAAAAGATCAAATGTATAAACTTGGCAGTTTTCAAATCCCCAAATCGCCCAACTTCCAGATTTCTAAAATAACTACATCGGTAAATACCTCGTCCAGTTTCTGGTTAAGTTCATTCGCAAAATCGAATTATATCGACTTTAGTAACACGATCCCGGGACGCGAATGTTAAATCTGGAGTTTACGAGCAATAAAATCAGCAGTCATCCTCGGAAGTGTACGTTAACTACCTCGAGAAACCATCAGGTTTATAGAAGCGGGATTTATTATTTCGCCGCATTTATCACGTATAAAAATATACAAAAGGTACGCGCTGTTTAATAACGAAGTAACCTAAAATATTCAGAGATAACAACCTCTGGCGCGAAAAATAACAGTGAATATGTATATCAATATTCGTAATATAATTATCAGGATAAAAATTCTTTAAGATTTAAAACAATTGGTTTCATTTCGAAAAACGAAGTCGTGTTGCGGAATATTTTTGAAGGTCGTTGAGGTCATGTGATTGAGACACGTTCCCCGAAACTTTGTTCACAAATAAAATCTACAATTTCTATTAATTTTATTCTATAGGGAAAGATTTCTAAATTTTTAAATTTGGAAATGTAGTTAACTATTTGATCTCTAAAAATTGAGCACTTTTGACAAGTGAGACACTTCTATACATTTGTATTGAGATCTTACCTGACCTCTTTCGATCTCGCTTTGAAGTTTGCTGTCAGTCCCGAAATTTAAATTCTTGAAAGTTAAAATTCGCGCCTTTAGGTAACCACAAAAAATTATCCCGTACATCCCACGTATTTATTAAAATGTAACAATGTTATTAAAAAAAAAAAAGAAATAAAATTTGAAACAATACGGTGTTGTATTAATTTCCTCGAGGAAGATGGGAAAGTTTAAAAACATGGTGACACGGTAACATTATGTGATGATCTATGTATTAGATGAATATATTCAAAGAATAATCAATATAATTATTTATTTGTCATTCTACGAAAATGAACGGTGAGTGTCAGAGAATGACAGACATAATTGTATCGATGATAATCCTAGGAACAAAATGTTATTGATAAAGATAAAAGAGACTTTCCTTTTCATCGATTTAATGTCTATGATCAATTAAAAACGATTATAATAATGTAGTTCGTTACGTGAGAAATAATACTGACGATATTATACATGATTCGTACGTTTTTCTATTTTTTTTTTCTTCCTTTGTTCTCGGCTGAATTTTTTTATATTTAACACGTGGGAAAATAAATTAATCAAGTTGAAGTACAATATCGCACATGAAATTGCGGATGAAAATTGGGATATGCTGATCGATGCGTTCGTTTACTAATATCGTGATTAAATTATTAGTTATACGTTATGTTATTCAGTTTTTTTTTGTGTTCGTTTATAATAAAAAGGCAACAAGCAAAATACGTAAATATTTACCACAAATACCCATTAAATATTACACTAATGTCACTATATAATGTGTTTCACGTACAAAGAATATTATATTCAAATTAATATTTCATTGTTCGCAATGATGCAATGAATCAAATCATCCTTCGATAAAATAAAAACAAACGAATACACATTTCAACGCGTACAATTCCATTACTGAATTAATCAGAAATACAACATAATTTTTAAATGACAAATATAATTTAACATCTTTCTATTATTTAAATTTCAACGACACTGCATCAAATGTGTATTCGGAAAAGATAGAAATAAGACTAACAATGATTATTCGACGTAAATGTTTGGACTGACGACGCTCTGATTGCAAACCACCTATTAAATGAAAAATGCAGTCTAATTATAACACTTCAGTCCGGCAACAAAGCTAGAAAGTGACATGACAATAGTAATAATAATAGTAGTAGTTGGGCCGGCGCGAATATTTGCGAGGCCCGGTTCCAAAATTGTCGAGACCAAAAGAAATATATTTATATGAAGCTCGGAACGTTTCGAGCTCGCAACGTCTTAAACATAGAACGTTTCGAGCTCAGAACGCTTCAAATTCAAAATGCTTAAAGATGGCTTCAAGCTTGGAACGCTTCAATCTCGAAATGCCTCAAATTCGGAATGTTTCAAACTCGAAACGCTTCGGATAGAAAATGCATCAAACTTGAAACTCGTCAAACTAGAAACATTAGAGATTCGAAATGGTTCGAGATGCTTCAAGTTTCAAATGTTTCAAACTCGGAATCCGGTTCGAAGCGATTGAAATTCGAAACGCTTATAAATTTGATAAATAACCATATGCATACGATACTATGAATATAGTTGTACAAAGTTTACGATGAACATATAACGGACCGCTAGGCCTTTTGAAACGCTGGGTCAACATTTTGGGGAACTGTAGCCACCTCGCACCGGCCCTGGTAATAGTAATTAATAGTAATAATAATAATAATAATGATAATAATAATTATAATTATAATAATAATATGTACAACATTCTGAAAGATTATCCACAAATAATGAAAAAATGTATCCAAATTCTTATATGTTAATATTCAGTGTATATCGATACATACAAGCTTAACAAGTTACAAATTGAAAGCTATGGAAGTGACGAAAATATACACGAAAAATCGATGATTAATCTCTAAATGAATGTCTGCTTCTTTCTTCTCCACCGATCACGAGAGCTGCGATATTGCACTAACTTTTGCTTAGGCGAACGTACGGCATCGTGTCGGTCTGAAGGTTACGCATTTCAATTAGATCACGTTGTCAATGCGTAATAAATTTATAAGGAGACTATAGGCAGGAAAATCAAGGTAAGGTGGTTCTCATCGACAGAACAACCAGGGGGCCATCTGTAATAAATTACACCAGGCACGACCAAGTGATCTCTCGCTGACAGCTGAACACTTCTTGCTACCAACTGATCTGTCCCCCCACGTTCAGTCTAGCCGTACCCCTTCCGATAAACTAAATTGCAATTTACTAATTCATTCGTATCTTATGCGTGTAATTAAAGCTTGGGTACGGTAGACCTTCGTTACATTGCCAGCCAATACCATCTTTTAGCAAAATTTATAGAATAAAAATATTTACTTTTGATACTTTGGAAATTTAGAAACTTGATTGGGGGAATTTTGAAATTGGCAAAAATTGAGAATTTAAAGATGATAACATCTTATGACTTAGTGAAGTAAAGTAGGGATGGTAGCCGACTGTGGTTCGCGAGCAACCACTTGGTCATGCCTGAATTACAGTAAGTTATGTTTATTTTAAATACGATTTTAGTCGTATCGCTAATCTTTTTTCCGTTATGTTATGTTAAGTGAATCGTGACGTCGGCTGCTGGTTGTCATTTGATAATTAGTACTTAATACAATTAATGGAGCAGCAAATAGGTACATGGGCAAAGTGGTTGTTTGGTTGATTGGTGTATAAGTTTGACTCAGCGATTCGCTTCGAGAGAAGCTACAAATTCATTTTAACTTTAAAGAGAATTATTAATCACTTTTTTATATTGTTGTTCACACTGTATACTAACTACTGAGTCAGTCCAGTTTCTGATCAATTTTTTGTTCAGTTTCTTTAGGAAAGTAGATGTATTTCGACTGTTGTGATCAATCATATAATAGTAATAATAATAATAATAGTTAATAATAATAGATAATAATTCCTCATAATAAATGTAAAAGCTGGTACACAGAGATAACAAGCGACTCACTGGTGCCGCGGACAAAAAGACTTATAAAACGTGACACATGCACAATACTAGACAAAAACTTTGACAACACAAATCACCAGACTAATTTTTATCTTTTCTGTTTTCTTTCTGCACCGATGTTCATACAGCGGCGAATTGTTGATATATCTGCTGGCCCAAATATGATTATTAAATCATATCAATCAATATATTCAATTATCTAAAACATTCTAAAACTTCTTGCTTATAAAGTCTGATTGCAAACCACTCAAGGGGCCTGCAAAAACTATCCATTCTTTTTTGGACAATATGATTGTAAAGTCCTCTTCTTCGATGCGAGGACTTGACAGACTAACAAGACGTTTGTGGCAATGGATGGAGATAACTCAATTAGTAAACTGAAACCACCTGGTTCAGTGATATAGATAGTAAAATCCTATTCCAAATTATAGGTTATCCTGTTGAACGTTATCCTTCTCACAGTTTCTGCATTCGGTAGTTTTTGTTGCTGTCGTCGTCGTCGTTATGATCATCACTTTCCTCTTCCGTTGATGCGTTATCCAACCATGTTAACCAACTGTTGACCTGTATCGTTCAATAGTTTATTTATTAATAATCCTTTTATATAAATTGTTAAGTTCACCTGGATACAACGTAGGTTTCCTTTATCTTTAATGAAGAGACTCTTAGGTAAAGGAAACCTACGCTGTACGTGTATTTACAACACTGTTATGGTTATTAATATTAATTTTCAAATGTTTGCACATTTTTATATACATAAATATTTATATTATTAAGTGATTTTATTTACCTCAAATAACGCTTTGCCTTTGCCAGGATAAGCGTCAGTAACACGCTCCTTCCATTTGAAATAAGCTTCTTCTTCGATTACTTCTAATCGATAAAGTCCATCAAACCATCGCAGTAACATCCCTTTTGGAAAATTGTGCGAGAACCAAAATGCTTGAAGCGCATGTAGAGCTGTTACTTGAGACTCTATATCGACGAAGAGTAAACGCATCAAACGCGAATATTTTTCCAGTAATGCCTTTTCTTTATCTATTACTGATTTGGCTACATTAGATGGATCAACTCCGGGTGCCAGTATTGTTTCCTGTGAATATAAAAATGCAAATGAGAAATTAGTCATTTCAGAGCTACAGATTTCGCTGTTCTGTCGTTATGTAAGTGTTTATACTAACTTGAGTAATATATTTCAGAAGAACATTCATCAAAGCATTAATAAACTCTGAATTAGAATGATGTGAAGGTTCTAACTTTTCTTTGATCCATTTGAACAGAGTATGAGGATTGGGGTCATATTCTAATTGACGCCATATGTCTCCTTGGATCTTAAGAAGCGGATAGAGGAAGGTCAGTTCTCTGTCCTCTAAAATTTCCGCTAATCTTTCTTTCGTCTTGTCTGCCTCAGGAAGTTGGCTGATAAGATTCACTTTGCTCTCGTTGAAGATCTGTGTGAGCGTTGCTTTGCCTTGACTTTTATGCAATTGCTGAAGTGTAAGTAAAAACAATGGATGATGTTGGCCGTTTTCTGTCACAGCAACAAGATCGGTTAATTGAATTAAATTATCCACAATGGCCTTAGCTGTTAAGAAGGCAACGTGAGAAGCTACACAAGGCACAGTACTCTCCTTTTCTGATATATTGGATACTAGTTCTTTCCATCCTTCGTGTACTTGCTGTACAGTAATCACGTCTGCTTTCACCAATTCAACTATGAGCTTGGCTGCGAGTTCGCGCTCAGAGTCTCCACGATCCAATGTATTAGAATATAATGTATAAACTGCATGACGTAAAAATCGTTCAGGTATCTTAAGATCTTGAAAAGCTGTTATTGCATCCTGTATATTTGTATGTGAAACGAGATCGTCCATTAATGCGTTCACCTTCTTCAATATTTCTTCTCTAGAAGTTCCTTTATCTTTTCTGTCTCTAGCTTTTTCCCTCTTATCTACAGGACCTTGTTTTATTACAATTGCTGGTGGCAATTCCTTGTGCAATAATGGCGAGCTGGGTTTCAATGTGCTAGTACGCAGAAGAGGCAATTCTGATGCTCTTCCTGGGAACAGATCTATCATTTCATTTAATTAGAAAATATTCCTGTGGTATTCTTTTGGTAGTACTTGATTGAGACTAAATCTAAATATCTACATTATTAAGGTTTGGTTGAACCAATTATTTAATTATTATCAATCAAACCATATCTACAATATTTTATACTACAAATAGTAGTTTAAATGGTCATATTCGATAAATAATATTGTGTCAAGTACTTACCACTGTTTAGAGGTAGGTTGGGATTGATGTTGGTCTGCTTAAACATCATAGAATTAGCTGATGGTCTTAATGAGACTTCTTCTGGATGTCCAATCAACATCTTATTCTTATTGAAACGTAATTGCTCTTTACTACTATCTACAAATAGTAAAGACATATTTATTAGTAGAAATGTTCATTTATATTTCACATTCAGAATTTTTTAATTTACGACATTACGAAACTTACTGTTATTGAAGTTTTGCGGTGAATTATGTTGCTGTTGATTATGTTTCCCTTGATAGTTATTTTGATGACGATTCTGGTTTTGGTAGTAACCCGGCTGGTTACGTTGATTGTGGCGTCCATAACCAACCCCGGAAGTTCCTGAGAATCCATTTGGGCTGAATGGAGATGACATGCCAAACGAAGGGGAAGTCAATGGAATACTTCCCATCATGTCCATGTCTAATCCGCCACGTCCCATTTTCCTTAGAAATTCAGCTCCGAGGCGATCCTCTCGTCTATGGAAGCCATTTCCCCTCGAAGACTCTTCGTTATCATTGCGGATTTGATTGATTGGCATTGGACCTTCGGTGCTAGTAGCCTTGCGTGGTACCCAGCCATCACGGCGTAGCTCAATGACATCACGCAGCATGAACTTGATACGTAAAGGAAGATCGCTGCTCTCTGCCAAAGAGTTCATACGTCGAAAATATTGATCCATGAGTCCGCGGCCTTTATCCGAGTCAAGGATGCGACCGCAGGTACGCATGATTTGACAGAGGCATTCGATATCCTCGGCAGTGTCCCCCCTGGATCTCCCTCGCCTTTTCTTCTCCAACAATTGCTGGATGCAGCGATGTAAAATCGGTTCTGATACGATTCCCAACTTCCCCAGTTCTCCGATGAATTTGATGTTGCCAAGCATCTTGCGCTTAGCCACCTGTCGACGTTCCTCTTCCTCTGGACCGAGTTCATCTTGATTTTCAAATGCCTCACTTGCCTTTGACCGATTTTCAAATTCGTCTTTGCACTTGTTAAGAAGAAGAAGTGTGAATGTGCTTTGGCCTTTTTGATTATCAATAAGAGTTTTTCGTGGTTCAAAATTTGCAGCTTCGTCAGACAGCCGTTTGCACAGCTGTGCGTACATAGAACTGTACTTGGGTTCATCAAGGGCTTTTTCAAAGATCTAGAAAAATAACAGTGCCATCAAAATCTGTCCACACACAAATCTGAATCAATGACTGTAATGTTGTTCATCAACTTACCAAGAAAATGACACCTTTAAGAATCACATGAGAATTAAGCTCAACGTTGAGCAGGTCGGTGCTCAGCTTTGCGAACTTTTCCGGCGTAAGCTTATTAAGAATACCCCGCACCTTTCGAAAGATGAGATCATTTCTGCTTTCTGGGGTGAGTGCATCGCGTCTAACAGTTGAAGGAGGGATCCAGCGTTGCTCAGTGGATAGGGAGCGAATATCGTCCCTGGAAGGCATCGAATTTTTTTAATTTCAGTGTTACCAGTAATACAATGCAACACAGAGGATTCTTTGGATGTAAGAAAAGAAGCAGCTCGTGTATGATTTTATACAGCCAAGGTAACTTTGTAGACCCTGACCTTCCTCCCGAGACACGAGAAGCACCCCCCGGTCCTGTGGGGTTGTCCGTTGTTGCGCGTGTTTCGGCCCCCTGAGTGATAAATCACAGCACACAGATCTTCCTTTAGGAAGCTGAAACAAAGGAAACATTACAATAAAAATACTAGTCATTTTGTCAATGATTAATTGCTTACACGCATGCTACTCCTTCCATGTTTGATTATTAATATGCAGCCTTTGTACCTAATGATGCAAAAATATGATATATTAAGAAACATGCAGTTAAAATGCTTATAGAAATACAGGTAATTATGCATTTTCTACCAAACATTACTGTTTTACCTTACTATATCAATTTCCCCTTTCATTTATGATAGATCAACATTGCAATATTTTTTCTTAAAAGTATACTGACTTTTTGTGAATAGTGCGATGTACATATTACATGTTGAATGTTTTCTACCTTAACGAGTACATAGCATGTAACATGTACATTAAGATAAATTCACAAAGCCAGTGTATTTTTATGACTACTACAATATTGTTTTCCCTTAAATTTATGATTCACCCAAATCTACTGAATGGTTATTACAGCAATATCATTAAACTGGTTTTGATAATTCATGCATTGATTATTTATTTCTACAAGTTATAGTGCATCATAAAGTAAGAAGTATTCAAGATTTTTAATGCTTTTATAAGTTATTTTAAGTAGTAAATATTCTACTATAATTTAGTAATAAATCTGCATTAAATATATAAAATATTCATGCAAATTATAAGTACAAATTTATACATAAAAATAGATGAAGTTCTTAAATGCATACGTCTTATCTTACATAGATGAAAAACATAAGTTCTTTCGATTACATGTTAGCATGATAGTAATTAACTTTCCCTTAACAGTCATCTTTCAAATAGGCTCATGCATAACTAATACGTGGCATTCATTCTTATGATCAATAAATAACCATAAGCACAGAAATTATAAGCTCATTCTGCTCCTTATTGAATATTGCTTTCCCTGATTTGAATTATAAGTATACTCTCGACTGCAAAAAGAGTTTTGCAACACTCAGATATATTTTGTACACAACACACAATTAAATTCCTTTTTTCCTTCCTACATATGTTTGGAAATTGGTGATGATCAACTGTTCCAAATTTGTTTCAATATAACACTTTCCCTTCGACTAATACAAGAGAAGTTTAACTCTTGCCTTAAATGCTTAAATTATGTACTTTTCACAATGGACAGAACATTATTACATTATTAAATTATTAATAATGCAACTGCTATAACCAACATTTCCTTATGTTTATAAGCATTGAAATTATAAATCTCTGTAGCATACAACTAAGCATCCCGTCTCAAAACTGCCAGCTGCAAATGTGTTAAAATATATTTTCCTTCATTCCAGTATTTTCTGCAAGAAGGACTTAAGGAGGTTATAATTAGAATTAAATATAATATTGTCAATAAATCTGTTTTCTTTTCATATTTCGTGTAAGAGTTAAGATCAGATGCTTTTGAATCTTATAACAATTGGAATTTGAATGCCAGAAGGCAGAGAGTAACGTGTGCGGCCTTATCGCGCTCACAAGTGAAGGTCTTCAATGGGCAGAACGGGGACCTTCTCCAGGGAAACGGCTTTGATCTTGAGGTATAGGTTACGAATAAAACAACCAAAAGCCGTGGACGATGAACGTGGAGAGGATCGTATGTGGGGCGCGGCTCATGGTCAGACGGTCAATGAACTTTTCGTCGTCTCACCTCGACCGATGTCGGCTTCTATCGTCATGCTGATCGGGCGAGGTCGGACAACTTCGTCCTCAGTTCGACTAAGGTCGTCTTTGACCGCCTCTACCGAGCGTTTCATATATTTAGGGTGCGCACTAGGTAAACTTCTCTGTGTTCCCTTTACTACAGGGTAAAAGACTGAGGAAGATAGCTTTATCTTGCGAATGAGACAATTCCTGATACTCAATTCTGTGAAATGCGGAATTATGGTCATTTCTTAATGCAAAACTCTTGATTACCACATTCAAGTACTAATACAAGATTCTTAATATGACTGTAGCAGAAGTTAAATACAGCTAAGTAACTATAACAATGCAACTTAGCGGTTGTAGGATTATACATACAATAAAAATCGTTGCTGCTCCATACTTTGGCATTAAAAAATTTCTTTAATACATCAAACCGGTACTCGATCTCGTTTCCTTTTAAATTTGTATTACCTTCGTGCTCGACAAACAAACGAAGGTTTCGTGAAGGTTAGTACTCAATTAGGTAATTACCGAAATAACGATCGAAATTTCTTTGTAATTCTAAATTTATCTACCCTTCTTTAAATTTAACCGTATACATTTAAATATTTATCGGAAACGAGTAAAGTATTTATGAGTATACATTTTTGGAATGACCTTTACACCTAACAATATGCATTTATTGTCAACATAAGAAAAAATACACTATTAATGGCTTTACTTTTTAATTTTTAATGATTAGTAAATAAATTGTTTATTTGAATAATATATTACCTTATTTGTCTAGAGGAAAAGTAATATTCAATTTCGATTCAAAATTAATGTAAACACAATCGGTACATTCGCAATGATTGTGTATCTCTAATTAAATTAGCGGAAATCATTCTTGAGCGATTCGAAGAAAAGAAACAAAATTGTTGTTTTATCTTTTGTATTGAGCAATGTAGTATCAATTGGATCCACAAAAGTGTTGGTATATAAAATGGAAACGTGTGTCATTAATAAACAAAGAGATAGCAATGACGTAAAGGGAACAATATCGCTATCTTTCTCTGAATAATTTCGATCACTCCATTACTTGGTTTCCTCGTGACACGTCACTGATGCGCTGTGACGGTTGCTCTCTACGAGTTAGAACAAGGCTGCCAACTTTTGAAGGCCGACTCTGTATAAGATCAGCAGGGAAAAAAGAGAGCGAGATACCTTTGCCTTTCATTGCACAGTTAAACGTTAATATTTGCGCGATATCTTTTATCCGAATCGAACGCGAAAAACAAGAAATAATTCAATCGTAACTAACAATACTGACAACTGGCAACTGCACGGTCGAAAACGAACAAGTAACACACTGTTACACAAAGGAAAATGAACTCTTTGTTTCCAAAAATTCCATCACACGATTCTCTCGATATACATCTCACTTGTATTCAATATTTCTTGATGTTTGCACTTAATACAACGTAATTTGTATCTTGTATCGCACTGCATATTTTTATTCAAACAACATGCACTCATGCAATCAAAATGCACATGCATTAACATAAAATTTTAGAATTCCAATCTGCGATTAGTGAGGATTTATCAATCTCTAGAAACTTCTCTCTTAAATGTAAGGTTATAAATTTTTTAATAAAGCATTAAGTTTAACATTCCTTCGAATTAACAATTTTCTACGTGACAAAATGATCACTGCATTAATTATGGGTTAACAAATGATCGTTTTAATGTGTCAGTTATAAGCGGTAAGGTGTAAATTAGCTGTACAAAGTGGACAGCTGAAAACAAATCAGTACGTCTATTCATAGTCCGATAAGCATTTAAGTTTGCTGTAACAAAGAGGCATAAGGCCGTCCACGTTCGACGTCGGAGCCAGTCATATGGGCGAGCATTTAAAGGCGCACAGTAAATGTTCTTATATGTATATCACGGGTGAGCGTGTAACATAGTACCGAAGTATTAAACGTTTCGAGGTTGTAATCATTAAAACTCATAATTGTTACAACTTTCATAATAAGAACTATTCGCAACGCTTTTTTATTGAAATTGACACAACGCTCGTTTTCAATTTGACAACACTTTCACTCAAGAGTTAGTTTCAAGTCGAAATACAGTGCAGTCTTGTTATATAGCCTTGGACGAGGCTATGGGAGAGGGAGAAACTGTGGAAAAGAAACACGGGCAAAACTATTAGATTCTTAAAGTTTCGTCGGCAAAGATGTAACGTGCAAATTCTAATTTTTGTATTTATCGATCGCAAACAAAATGATATTAATTTTTGAAATTACAGTGATCTCCATGAATCTCTATGCTCTACGATAATTGGGAAGGTGGGGGGCACTAGTGAGGACGAAGGGGAACTCTTGCAACAAACCATATAAATGGAAGCCATATAGCAGGACTTGCACTTTATATTTCTAATTTTAATATAACGGAAACAAGAGTTGAGATGATTGCCAAAGAACTTTGAACCTATTTTAAATAAATCTAAAATTAATCTATATCAATTATTACGGTATTATTCAAATATTGCAAATAATGTAAAACGAAACATAAAATGTGATAAAAAAATGAATCTAAAATTGCAAAATGGGAAAGACGCTCGAGACTTGTCGTTTTATACCATAATATATTTTGTAAATTGACTATGCAAGTAAGAAAATTTCATCTAAACGTCGTCAGGAACATGACAGTACACGCCTGTTTGGTTTCATGCACGCCAATGCGTGTAAGTACGTGCACACTAATCGATGAATACGTACGTGTGCTTTGTGCATACGTATGTTTACAAAAGAGTCTGCACAGTATCCGACTCTAAATAAATATTTCAGAATTTTCGAAAACTGACCAACTCGAGAAAAGTACTACTTTCAGTGTACTAACAGACAACGGAAGAAACGAAAGAATATCTTGAACTTTAAAATTTATATAAAAGGCATAAAAAATGGTTAAGAAATATTAGACGTAAGCAATGCGTCTAGCAACGCCTTGAGTAAATTAATGACTCTGATTTCTATTCAATAGCGAAATGATAAAAAATTTAATTTAGAATTTTTCAAAAGAGAAACTTAACAAAGCGACACACGCGTTACGATGAACGTCGAAAATATTCTGTATATAAAGACAAAAGAAAAGTAGTTTGAATAAAAGTATGAAACGTCTGATGCATAAAACAAGCGTGCAAGAAGCCATACGATCAACCTACTTCAAAAGTCACACCGATTAAAATGTCAAAAGTAGGGTGTTGCGTAGTGTCCGCGAAACAACACTCGATTACCACTCGCGCATTGCTCTTTTTTTTTACTATCGAGACAAGAATAATTCGATAACGCGAAAAGATTGCGGTTATATTCAAGAGAAACTTGAAACGTGATAGGAACCCGACAAACGGAAGATGCGTTCAGAGCCGACATGACGCACGACCTATGTACGTACTGCATTAACTCTCAAAGCAACCCTCGAGAAAATTCTATCGAATTTCAGGATTTTCAGAGAGATTTTTTATCAGAAAACATACGCATCGAGGTAATCTAGTGTCAAATTTTCTATTACGACATTTACACAACAAAAAGCGTACTATTTAAGCGATTAAAATGATGAGAAATCACAATAGCGTTTACTTACGGCCGACGGTTGTTGTTTCTGAAGGCTTTCGCAATCTGTCGGTCGTACTCGGGAACTTCCGTACCTTACGTCTTGTCAAGCCAGTGTCCGCCATGCGACTAACCTCTGGTTACAGAGGAAGGTAGCTCATTAATGATTTCAACTGTTCAATAAAAAAATATATTACTATTTTTCCTCACTTTTATCATTGCAAATATAACAAATAATATTGAAATTAATTTATTATCAGTTTTATTTTTGATCCTAGCGGTAATAATATATACGGCGGTATTCCAGACACATTTTTATGAGTTAGCAGAAAATAATTTTACATTATTATTCGTTCTTCTGAACAGCTTCCACGAATGATATATTTGACACGTACATTATTAAATTCAATTTAAAGACTATACTTTAACAATTTATGTTGCAATATCGCGCAACAATATTTATTAATATTATTTTGAATCTAGTAGTATTGACGGTGTTATAGACACACTAAATTGTTCATATATTTTAATTTAGATTACAATCTGTGAAATATATATTATATAGTTATAAATGTATTATTTAAGAGTACATCAATGCTTGTAGTATATTAATTAATATTTATATTTAATAATGACTAATTGAAATTTTTAAAGCTTGGTCATCGGTAATGTAGGTTTCTGTTAAACATACGTTCAGGAGTATAAAAGGACTACCGTCACGTGGACGGTGGATTAGATCGTTTAGGCAACTGTCAGTTTCTAAGATTCGATACATAAAAATAGTTCTCTTGATTTTTAAATGTGAATTAATGAAACAATTTATATTTAGATATTAAGAACACTTGTGATAAAACAGTTCAGGTTTGTTATAAGATCGACGATGTTTGTATACAATTATATATATTTTCATGTTCATTATCGCAACTCTTTGTACATGATTCATCGTACACCATTGAATCTGAACATTGTTCTGGAACATATAATCGCGTAAAATAATTTTAATGCATTAAAGAAATTGTAATTCACAATATTATCTATGTAATATATCATAATATCTTTCATATTGCAAATGTAATTTTTACAACAAGTTCGAGGGATATATTTGCATTTTGTTAAGTTCTCATGTTAATAAAAGTATTTTTTAGTAATTTTGTTAATATTATAAAGTATAAAACCATGCAAATATTTATTGTACATAACTGCGTTAAGATATAATTAGTTGTCATAGCTGATTATACAAATTATACATACTTTAATTGTTTTTAATTTTATATTAGGTTGGTGTATATCAAATGTTGTTTTTTTGAACTTTAAGTTTTGTGAAATAGTTTCAGGTAATTAACTTTATTTGATAATTAATTATTACAGAACATAGTAAGAAATGAGTTTATGGTAATACATTGGCTCCCAATAATATTTGTCATTAATCATCTGAAAATGATTTCTTGAAATTATGAATAATTTAGCCTTTGAAATTATCCTTGTTAGTGTAAATGTTTCTTTAATGCAAATATAAAAACTATTCAGTAATAATTTGTGAAATTTAGTGAATCATCACTCATTATAAACCATACCAAGAGTTTAATGACAATGTAATAATGAAAACAACATTTCATATGCATGAACTCAACATCTATACATAAATGTTAATCAGAGTTATATATTTGTAAATAAAAAGGTAATGAAGTAGGATTATAAATGTGCTTTTAAATAATTCATATACATTTTTGTAAAATACAAAAATTTTCGAGAATGTTTTTATGTATTTTTTAGAATGGCTCATAGTTCTCAAACTTATGGATCCACGGATCAACGGTCAGATGTACCTGATGTGGGATTTAGTCCTACTGAACTTTATAGTCTCAGTGAAAATATTACTGCTAACATATATAAAATCAACACAACATGGAAGACACTTGAACGTTCATATAAAAATATTGGAACCAATAGAGATAATCAAGAACTGAGAGATAAGGTGTAAGTAGCTAAAACAATGGATTATAACAAATTATGTGATTATGTTTCATTAATTTGTTCAAGTATATGTAAATTTATTTTGTATTAGGCATGAAACACAGTTAAGCACAAATCAAGTAGTAAATCAAACAAGTAAAGATATTGCAAGACTGACAGTACTAATGAGGAGAGGAGATAAACAACAAAAATTACAAATAGAAAAGCTTGCCACTGATTTTAAAGATGCCATGCTGAGATATTCAGACATGCAGAAGGTAAAAGATATAATGGAGCTTGCATAAGTGTATGATATGTCTTTATATTATCATATAATAAATTTTTCAGTCAGTAGCAGCAAAAATGAAGAGATATATTTTACCTACAACTAGTATAGAGAATCATATGGATCCAGAAGAGGAGGAACAACAACGTCTACTCCAAGTAGAAGAGGATGAACACCAAGAGAAACAAAGGTTTGAAAATAAATTTTATATTAATCTTTATAAATATGTAAGTGTATTTGCACATACAAGTAGTGAAAAAAGCTCGACTATTCCTCACAGTCTGCACACAAGCAATGGGTTCAGGGATGGCTAACATTATGTAACTTGTTAACAAATCAAAATTCAATAGGCTTTTCTCATGATTTTTATAAGATAAAATATTTGTGGATTTTATAGCATGAATATCAAGATAGCTTGATTTAAAATTCTCAGTGAAAAAGATTATTAAATAATTACAACATGTATTATTAATATAGAGAAGCTATAAAATGCACTTGAATGTATGGTAAGTCTGTTTCAATGCATATTAATACAAGCACTGAAATGACGATATTGATTACATGGAAATTAGTCTGCAAACAATTATTCTGTTTTATGAAATACCTAGGGATCTTGAATTCCAACAAGGATTGCTAATTGAGAGAGAAGATAGAGTAAAACGGATCGAGGGCGATATTTTAGATGTAAATCAAATAATGCGCCAGCTTATGGCACTGGTATATCAGCAAGGTGACACAGTCAGTAAGTAATCACGTCTGTAACATTCTCATAAAAATGTTTATACATAAATATTTATGAATCTTTTCTGTCACAGACACGATAGATAATGCTGTAGAAAATATACATGGAAATGTGGAGCTTGGAACACAAGAATTAATTAAGGGAAGTAATTACCAAAGTAAATACCGGCGAAAGGTTTATGTACTGTTGTTACTCGCGATTATAGTCGTTGTTATATTAATTATTATTCTAGTCACTAAATTAAGTTAGCGCTCCTAACCATCATAGATATGAGTAAGTGAAAAGGGCTGTCTCAATCTGTCTTATATTGATTGTAGAATGAATATCAAGGAAAATATGAATTGCCAGTTTGTATATTGGTCAATGCAATATGGGGAGAGGATAGACTTATTTTATATTCATCTTGTAAATTGATTAACATGTAATTTGAATGTATTATTTTTTATTATTTTCAAATGTTCAAAACGTTTTATATTATTCTTAATGTATCTCTGCTTTTTACCTTTACTTTCTGAATTATTTTAGATTAAAACATAACAAAGGTATATCGAATACCTGCACTATCCTTTATAATAGATTTATCATAGTGGCAAAAATAAATTTGTACTGTTGTCCCACGAAACGATTAACTAATTCGGAATAATATAAAGTAACTATTGTCACTTCTGTTATATCAAATTATAATCTTAAACAAAATTTGATGAACCATTTTAACTGCTTTATATATTACTTACTAGTAAACTGTATAGCATTGTAAATGCGACAAGCGTTTGAAATAATGTTAATGTTATAGTTTCAAATTTTATGGTAACATATATTGTTTGTTGAGAATACATATTAAAATTGTCTACTCTATTGTTCAACTATTCTATAATCTATAATACTTTTAATATTTATTACTATAAAACAATAATTTACAATTATTTATAAATAGCACAGTTATTAAAAAAGTATGCAAAATAATTTTCACGAAGATTAGTTTCTCTACATAACAACTATACAGCATAAATGTGGCACTAAATTAATTGGTGTTAAATAATTGGTAACGAACAATCTAAATAAGGTATATCGAATAAATAGCATTTCGATCATTTTTTTTATAATTCTATATAAAAATATGTGCTGGTACATTTCAACTTGCAATTTTCTTGAACAAATACAATATTTTTATTACACCCGAATGTTACCCATAGGCATTGCTCAATTTTTTTATTAATCAAACGAATGTGATGAAAAGTGATAATTAAATGTTACGGTACGTGTTTGGTTTCAGTAAGTGCTTCTTTCGCTAATTTGTTTGCTATAAAATAAGAAATTTTCTATCATTAAGTAACTGAACATGGTTTGTGTATGCCAACTATATTATAGTGCTATATAGAATATTTTTATATTTCAGTTTGCGTATAAATTTCTACATGCTGTAAACAAGGTACACAAATATTATAATCATGCTTTATCACTTATTTGCATATATTTCAATTTTGTTATAAACTTACATAGTTTTTTACATAAATGTTAATCATTTAAAATGTTCCATTTTAAATGTTTTACTATGTAAATAAATTATGTATTTCGTGTGCTTAAATCTTGATATCTTTTGTTTTTATAAAAACACAGGTACTAAAAAATTTGTAATAATATGTGCACAATTGTATGTACATGTTACAGAGGATGCATATAATAACATATTTGAAAATCATTTTTAAGTTGACGTTTTTTGTAACAAATTATATCATTGAAATTCTTATTAGGCATAATAATGTATTAAAATGGAAGTTTGTATGAACATACACGAAGTGACAAAATTTTCTAATCTTAATCTACGAAACGTAATAGAAATGTACAAAACTGTGAATATAATTTTTATAATCAGTCTTCATTAGAATTTTATCGTTTATTATAGATCGCTTGTACATCTGCTAAAGCTTACAAGGTTAACAATGAGAAATATATTACATATAATTGTAAGATTGAGACAGCCATTTTTTGAAGATCGATTTGATTCATATGATTATTAGGCATTCCAAAATCTAAAAATCCAGTGATTACAGTATCATTAAGATTATAACTTAAATATTGTATATACAACTAACCATTGACATTCAAAATAAATCACATTATATATATAAATGCTAACATTGTTACATCGTTAACATACGCAGATCTATCGATGATAACAATTTTGTTAAAGTGATAATGAACTGTGTGTTACAAAGTAGTATTAAGTATTGAATTCAGTTTCGTCCTTTCTTTTTCTCTTCTGAATGCGCCGCGTTGTTTGTAACATTTTATTATGAAGTAAGGATTTTATTTATTCAAATTCAAACAGAATACAAAAAAGAGCAATATATTGTATAAGGATTTTGCGAGCATTGAATAGCATATATTAGCGTAATATTTTACTTTGCATGGATTTTTCTCTTTATATTTTTAGTTTTTAATAAATTCCTGTATTGTGATAAATACTATAAAATCTAATAATTATGTGTAAACAAAAGCCTAATAAAAAGTATAAACAATTTTATTAAGTATTGAGAAATGGAACAATGATTATTTAGTTACAATAGAGTCTCGATATATGGCCTAGATGATATTGTAGAGCAGAAATATTATCGTAAAAATTTTGATGGTCCGAATAACGGCAATATAGCGAGACCGCACCGTATCACAATATTTATAATTTGTTGCAATCGCGACGAATAAATTATGTTTAAAAGGAGAATTATATTCTGTTGTAATATCTTTTTTGCATTGTGTATAAAATGTTTAATCCGTTTTATTTACAAGATATATATTTACCTGTTGTATATATTAATAGTTTAACAATGATAGATAATTAATTTATAGTGTATATTATACTGCATATTTTATGATAATTAATTTTATTATTTACACTATTACTTAAAGCCGAGTTGGACATTTATTTTTGAAAATTAAACTGCTTAATTATTATACATGCATAAAATTCATTTATAATGAAGTGTGTCATTTTGATAGTGCAAACAATATATAATATACATTAATATTTTATACTTTGTAGTTTACAAAAAGTAGTTAAAGAAGTATTATACAACAAGAATAAAATATGTAGGCGTATAATTTGCATCACATGTATCATTCTTAAATTCTACTAATACCTTGAAAAAAAGAATAGTTGCATGGAAATTATAATCTCTGATATAAATTACTGGAGATTTATATTTAAATACCTGATTATGAATTAAAGATAAGTCATGAAACATTCAGTCTTAATTAATGTACATATCTTACTTTTTAATAAACGGCGTCACCTAAATATGTTGATAATTATACTCGACAAAAGCGGAAACGAAATGATAATGATGATACCACTATACTGGTGTACGATACATTATATCTCTAAGCTTTTATTTTATTTTGTTGCTGAGATCGTCTAGTTTTTATTCTTGCTTGTAAAGTAAGAAGAAGGCCCGCGAGGACATCGTGATTTGGCAGTTTTTTAGCAAACAATAGGCGCTTAACCGAGTCATCGTATGTCAATAAAGCGACCATATTTTGTAACAAAAATCCTTGACAGTATTCTAACAGTTGAGTCGCATTATAAACCTAAAAAGTTTTTACATAATGTTAAAATCCATAAGACAAAATACTTTTTGTGTGCCATTTCTAAAAATGTGCAGGATGTTTCAAAGTTACAGTTACAGTAATGTCTAAATTATATAATATACCTTTGCATGAATGTACATAGAAACGATGTTATCAAGATCAACCATTGACGAGCACTGTGCTTCGCAGTACCTAAGCAAACCGTCTAACTGGAAAAAGTTTGCAGCAGCCATTAGCTCCAAGACATCACTTTGATTAACTTCTAACGTGGCACATCCACCGTGATATAAGAATTCCATAACCATCTGAAAAAGTTTTATTTATGGGATGTTTTTATAAAACAAGGTGTGTTCAATATCTATTGAGATAAGCATACCTGGAAAATATGGTACCGTATATCATTGATTTGTACAATAGGAGGATTCCCCTCACACAACTTGGAACTCAACATGTTTCTAAACCTTGGAGACGATGTTACTAGAACAATTTTATGGCCATAGAAAACTCTACCCTCCACTCTGAACTGTACATCGCTTAACTCTGGATTATTTACAAATTTGGGATCTATTCTGGATCCACTTGAAAGTGTAGTGTCTCGAATAGGTTTTATCGGTTCCCATCCAAAACATGTACAGAAAATATCAGCAAGAAGCAGCGTCGTACCTTCTTTCTGTACTCAAAATGTAAATAGTAGATCACAAAATTGTTATTTGAATTTTATTTATATTGTTATTGATACTTGCCTTACTGTACCTAAAAATGTTAAATAACAAAGGAAGACATTCCTGTACAAACTGTGTCGAATAATCATCTGGACACACTTGAAGGAAATCTTGAAGCAATTGATCTATCACTGAATCTAGTCTCATTTCATGAGCCGTTGCAAGACTATGCATCCAGCAATGTAATGTCCAGCCTACTTTTAATCCGCGGAGTTCCATTGTTATATCTATAAGATACATTGTATCTAAATAAAACTTGTTTTGTTTAAATATTTTATGTTATCACGTCACTCATACAAAGATTTATTTTACCTAAATGATTACTTTCAGCGCTGTGATACATTGCTTCTTGCAAAGCTTTTGTTTGAACCTTATTAAAAACTGGCTCCTTCCCTTCCCTTCGATTTCCTCTCCCATCTACGGTTTGCTGTTGTGGACTAGTGGCTGCGCTACCTTCTGCAAGAATCTCTTCCAAAGACAATACTTCTTTTTCCCCCCTCTTGGCAGAAAAGTTTAGTGGATGAGACAACAACTGATGAAGACAGCTCCTTTGTCCATGAGCTGTCGCTACCGATATTGCGCTGTACAAGTTGACAAAAGAAGATTAAAACAAGGGCTTTTTCCTTCAAACGTATGAGATGAACATTTCACTTGCCTGTAACAACCACGTTGGGCAGAACCAGAGTAAGAGAAAGAGTCTTTGATCAAAGTCGACAAGAATGGTTGAGCACCGTGCGCTAGTAACAATGCCACCATTTCGTTGTTACCAGTGGCTGTAGCAGCTTGCAGAGGAGTAACTGTACATTTATCTTCACTGGGTTTAGCACCACCTTCAACCGCAGCACCTCTTTCTAACAATATTCTGGCGATATTACAATGTCCCATTAAAGCAGTATAAGTTAAAGCGGTCCAGTGTTGAGTTTCAGCATTGAATCCAGTTTGATTGCAGCATACGTTGCTTGAAATGTTGCTGGATGCACTTGGCAAACTAGAAGCTGAACCCGAAGATTGCATACTTTTTCCAGAGGACACTATCGAAGATGGCGTAACCGGACTCCTAGTATTCGATACACCTGGTGTTACTGGAACCTTGGAAGGTGTGTTCGCCAATTGACCAGTCGGCGGTGGTGGACTTTCGATGTTCAAATCCGCTCCAGCATCCAACAAAGCCAATATAGCTGTCTCATCACCGTTGATGCAGGCTATCATCAATGCGGTGAAGCCATTGTCGTTCACCGTATTGATCTTCGTTGATGGCAAAAGAGGCATGGCTTGTGCGATCAGATCCGCACGACCGCTGGTTAACATTTTAAAGGCCATATCCATCGTGAGAAGACGTACGTATTCGGTGTCATCGATGCGTTTCGAGCAGACTGCTACTTCCTCGAAGCTGTTGAGAAAATGCAATGTTTGTACAGAAGTTACTCGAAAGAATTTAACAGATGTATATCTAATCTTAAGTTATAACTAGGAGATAAAATACATTTGAAAATTGACTACATATATGGAACGCAAAAGTATTCCGAATAATATAAATATGATATCAATGTTCTCTACCATATAGGTCTAACTGGGCAGTCTACTCCAGGCAATAGCAGTCTAGCAGCTTGATTAATATCGTCTTGATCTACAACGAGACCGTGTCTATGTTCTGCATGAGCAGTTGCAACACGTAGCCACTCGACCAACGGCGGAAGGACAACGTACGCTCGTTCATAAGCGAGCTCTTGTATCCCGGAACCTCGTTCGCCGTGTTCCAACTACATAAATAATATTTCGTTATATTGTAAACGTATATCAACGCGTTAGGTAGAAACATAAAGGTTAAACGAGCAAACCTGCGAACACCTCATGTAATAGAACAAAGCGTTCAGCGCCTTGGTTGTTAATGGTATAGGTGAACGTCCGGCTTGTGCCACTTTAGAGATTAAATCTATCAGCTCTGACATCGACCCGACACAGGTGGTTAACAGAGACGGTTCCAGCGCCGAATTCGCTGCATCCCTTCCACTGCGAGATGACGAAGAGGAATTTAAAGAACTTACGCTTGCCCAACGCGGCATTGCAAGAGCACCTGCAAATAGAACATTCTCGTTTTTCTCCAGCAAACGATAAACAAATTTCATAATTCAAACTACTGTGTCTGTACCTGATGCTGTTCGACCAGCGTTCAAGTGCGCGTACGGTTGCAGAAGACCCCATAAATCTCCGCTGTTCGCTATAGCGTGCTCCAACATCGTCGCGGTTAACGTTGTGTGCGGATCGGTCGGAATGCATTGTAACAATATTTCTTCCAGCAGATTTTCAATACCCGCAGTCAAATATATCGCCGCGTATTCATGTATCATTCTTCCAAGTCGTACGTCTGACATCCAACGAAGAAATCGTCCTACGGGTAGCTGCAATCCGGACCTAGAAGCCTTCGACTGCTTCAGTTGATCACCAGATACTGCGAACATGGCTGCAGCTCTTAAGCATGCCTGCAAGAAGGAATATTTTTAACAAATGTTTGCTGAGGTATAAAACAATTCATAACGGGAACATGATATAAAACCCCAGAAAATAATATTGTGTAGGATTACCTTTCCAATAAATTCCACTAAGAGACATGCACAGTTCATAAACACATTAATAAATGTTTCCTTTATATCACGGTTGTGTTTCTTACCTTGGTGCAAGAATCAGCCAACGCCGGACAAAGTACAATCTTGAACGCGCTATACACCTCGTGTTTGCTACAAAGACCAACAGGTTTGGCCAATCTCTGCGTTTCTCGTCCGACTCTGACCAGAGCACGTTGCAACAAGTAAGAGAGCCGCGGTATCGTCTCCATAGATACTTGCTCCATGTGTTCCCTGGTCCGACCATTTTGCAAAACACGTAGCACGTCGTGATGAGTCCAGGGTAACTGTTGTAGTTCCACCAGCCTGTTGTGCGAGTCTACCCAGACGAACTCGTCAGCGCTGGTCACGTTGGTGTTGATAGTCTCCAGGCTGGAATGTCTCATCAGCCTCCTTACAGCTGGTTCTGAACTCTCGGAGCCGCTTAAGGAGGAGTACGTCGAAGATGATTTGTGAGAACGCATGGTGAGCTGCTGGATGGCTAGTTTGATGTCTTCTAAACCGGAACCGGACCAGGGTACCTGTAACTGCAGTGATATTGTTGTATGCTGATTAAACAGTTTTAAGGGACTTGACTACGTTTCTAAAATTCCTAGATTCTAAGATTCACATGGTTTTGTAAGAGAACTTTGCAACTACTACTAAACTTTGCAACTAAGTTTTTATGTAAACAAAATGGTGGTAAACATAAGTAGAAAGCAATCGATTATGGATGCTATGTAGCACTATTTTATCTACCTTGGAGAATATATTGTCTTTAAAATAAGTGTCATCAATATCTTAACACGAGATGACACCCTACACCAATGCGAAGTATTAAGAAATTGCGAGGTTTCCGCAATCAATAACGAGTCGTAAGGTTTCTACTTATAAATTATAAGGTAAAGATCATTCTAAGAAGGACACCTTGGCAGGTGTAGCTCTATGTCTGTTGCGATTCTGGCCGGACCTACTCCTGCCATTTCTCTGCGTAACCGAGGCCGACAAACGATCGTCTTCGGGTACGGAGTTCAACTGCTGAGGACTGTGTGCCCTGTGGTGACGGTGCGGTGGTGAACTGCTGCTAGTGTGGCCACCCGTGTCCGACATGCTTGCATGTCCCGACGATCGATTCTCATCTGAAGAGCTATTACCGGTACATTCTGGCCGCCTCTGAAACGAAAAATGTCGATGCTTTATGACACTGCGTTGCGAACATTGTAGATGTCTATGAATAATAAAAAACGGTTCTATCTATTAGATGCCATAAATAGATGTTGCATATCAAAGTTCTTTCGAAGTATACCGAGCACGTTTCCGAATCCGTTATTTGATATTCAACAATCTGATACTTGATGAATGAAGATCAGGCGAAATACATTAACTAGGAATTTATTAGCATATCTTCTTTCGTGGTTAATGCGACCGTGAAATGGAATACAATCATCAGATACCTGAAGCGCACGAATTTCGTGTAAACTGAGATGGTGGTGTTGAGAATGATGAGGGTGCTGAGGCGTTGGCGTTGGTGCCACGCTATCCGTGTCCCTTTCCGCTACCATGTGAACCATATTGTGGACACCGTTTTTCGGTGAACTTTCCGTGAAGTCCTTCGTATATGGAGGGCAGTACAATTCTCGTCCACTGCCGCCGCTGGGCCTACAAACGTAAAAACAAATTTAATACAAATTTAAGGGCAGGATTCCGCAGTAATGTGCTTGTATACTAATACACAGCGGCGCATGCACGTATAGGCGATGAGAGGTCCGATTTCGTACTTTCGATCTTACGCCCCAAAAATTGCATAAATTCATTCTCTGAGGATAGCTTTAGCATTGTTAGCTATCCACAATATCGGGCTGCTATCGATTTAACATCACATTTCTAATAAAACGAAAAATTCTTCGGACGTACACTTGAGACATAGATTTTGACAGTCAAGATCTCCTAGACACCGTATTTTCGTTTTTACGCAAAATTTAGAGATTTACTCATCGAAAACGATAGCAGCATTACTGTAATGGTACGATGTCGGGTTGGTCCATTTTTTGTCAATTTATCACTTTTAAAAGATGTAAGGTGAGGATGCAATGTATGATGCGATAGAACATGTGAAGTATCGTTAACTTATTTTGTACATAAAACATACATTTTCCATTCTTTCTAATCTTTCAATGAAATTTCATAGAGCTGCGAATTTTATAAGTAATAATTTTGGAAGTAGCATGGAATATCGAGAGAGAATACACAAGTTTGGTCGGCGAAAATGTTGAATAAACCTGATATCCTGTTAGGTAAGTTTCTCGTTAATTGCCTACCAAATAATTCCAGCGAGTCGCTTTCGATTCTTCTTTTTGACCGTGTCTCGAGAAAGCGAGCACATAATAAGGAATCTGTTCCCAAGGCTTATATTCCGTTAGAACGATGTTTCGAGAAAAGTTACGTTCACGAATTGAACCGAACCGACTTGGAGCAATAAAAAGAAGCATGTAATTCCTTCGGGGAAAATATGGGAGATAAATACAGGATAAGGGACAATTTGTACGATAAAATATAATAATTCGATAAATTTCTTTCTCGTGACGAAATTTGCGAACATTAATCGTAGCCTTTTGAAAGCAGATATGTTCTGGGTCTGAATTCAGTTTCTCATTTGCCGAAAGTATTCGAAACACGAGGACGAATAATCAGTGAGAACAAAGGCTGATCGAAATCGACGAAACACACGTGGATCACGATCACACTCCTCGAAAGTTATCGATCACGTGAATCTTTCGTTACTTTCGTCCACCTACGTTAATTTGCACGTTGGGACTCGCGTGTGATCTTTAAGCGTTATGCAACTTGGGGAATGCCAGTTTGGAAAAATTAGAAATTTTTATTTGATCTAGGAAATGGTTGTGTAAGGGTTGCGAAATGATTGATAAGATTTGGATCAGAGCAGAATAGAAGCTTGATATAGTTTTCAAAGGGGTATACAAACCTCCTAGTTATTTTTTTGTTAAATAGGATTCCACGCATTTTAACGTAATTTGATGCAATTCGGTAACAAATGTGAGCCTATCATTTTCCTCCCTTACCCTACGTCCTTTTGTTACGACACAACTCGCCGCACTTCCCGCATCCCACGCGAGTTTTCTCAAAAACCGTTAAGGATCTCGCGGTCAAAGGGACCCTGAACAATCCACGGTCCCCGTAACGCTCGTTACTCATCGTCACAAGGAACAAACACAAGCATGATTTACCCCCTCAGGCGCCATTGCTGAACGAAGCTCCAGTCAGCCTTGAACCCGCTGTTGTCCCCGGGCAAGGACCAATAATCCTCGACCTGGCTCTCGTCCTCTTCGATCTTCAACACGTCCTCTCTGCTCGGAGTAACGTTCACCACGATTTCGTGAGTGACCTTGGCGTCCTCGTTTTCCAGATTCATCGAACGTCTCTTGCACATCGCATCTTCCGCGCCATCCGCCTCGGTTTTCTCCATCTCCTCCTTCGAGCAAGAGTCTCTCAGCCTGTTCTCCTTCTGTCTCTGATTCGAGTCACCGAAGTAGATGACAGTTTTATGAGCCACGTCTTTGTCGGTTCTTCTGACGTTGCCGACTGGCGTCATCGCCCTGTCCACTTCCGGTGGGTGACTCTTCTCCTCCAACGTGATATCCTCCCGCTCGTCGCGCTTCAGATCGGTTTCTAGCCATTCCTTCGACGGCGATCTGTTCACGAAGGGCAAACCGCGACGGAGGATGAAGTTGATGCCCTCGCGACGAACCTGAGGGCTCTCCGCGCTTCCGGCCATCTTGTAGTCCTTCAGCTCGCGACAGATCACGCAGTAACAGTCGTTACTGCATGATTCGCCTCGCGTCGATGGCATGTCACGCGTTAATAGACATTTTCGAGGAAACTAATTGACGCAGACCGGAAGCGATACGAATTCTCGTTAGTCCGTCTAGCAGAGGATGTGGCCGCCTTTTTTCGTGGTCATTCGAAGAAAACCGATGAATCTGCAGACGCTTCCGGCGACGAACAGCGTTGCTTTTGATCGAGGTTCAACAGGAAACGTGCCTCTCTGAATGTGCACAAGATCTCTGACTAATTTCTCAGAGACCTGAACTAGAAAATGAGTATGCAGATATACGGTTTCGTTCACTTATGCCTGGGCATTTTATATCTCCTCTGAGGCGAAGTAGGAAAATTATTTTGGGATGTGATTTCGTAGTAGAGATTCATTTTAATTAGCTGAGATTAGTTTGGAGATATATTTCTGCTTGTACTCTTCAGTGATCCACTTTGATAACTTGGTCATTATTTTTAATTACGAGTGATCGAGTTATCTACCGATTTTTGGTTGCAAGTGAAAGTCTTGTTCTACGTACAAAGCTTTCTAAGATTGTCTGTACTTTGATATCAAGTTGAAGATACATGTACGTAGAGATACATCTTACATTTGCATTCCAAACTTTTTATCAATACAGTAGTTTTTTATTTTCAGTTGTTTGCAGTTCTTGTTCTCGTTTCTGCGTAACATTTAAAGAATTCCCGACAACATAAAAGAGTTGCCGGTAGATCCAGCGGTGTGGAATACTCGGCTGCGTTTTTGATCAGAAATAAACTTTTCCGTTAGACGCACAGTAACAAAACCGTACCGCGTCCGAAGTGATTGGAAAGCACGTTTCTAACGAGCGGCAGAAACTATTTGTACAGAAACGAATCGTACAGAGCAACGTACACGATGATTACCTACGGTTCGTGATCGTTTACGGTTTCTCACCGTTATAGTCCGACACGTTTCGCCTCGATAGCGACAAATTGCACTCGAAGAAGCGTAAATTACCGCGAACGATCGTCGTTGATACGCGTTTTTGTTCTGTTCACGAGCCGGCACGCGACTGAAACGACGTGCCTATGGTTCACACTGGATATCAACAGGTGAAACGCGTGCACTTCCTTCGTAGACCGCAATGTCGGCGAATAGAAGACGGCTCCGTATCACTTTCCATTCGTAGCTTCTTTTTTCTATCCAGAGAGCACTGGCCACGTAACAGTATCACGAAAGCGGGAGCTTATCACGCGAACATTTTACTTTTTCCTTTCTATTTTCCCTCGGGATAAGTCACCGTTCTAGGTGAATGTCAATCTTGCTCACTCTGAATGACACCTGGCTTAGGAACAAATAAAGTGTAACCGAGAATTCTTTATCTATTTGCTACTCGATTCTCGGCTTATGGAGCAGAGAGCTCTATGTGGACTCATAGCGGATTTAACATTATTCTGTTTCTGTACCTCAGAAATATTTGAAGTGTATGAAAAATATTTTTAGAAGCTTATTTTAGAATAAGATATTTCTTTTTTTAATTCGAATATTGTGAGACAGTGTCGATTATTTAGGATTCACTGTTTAAATTTTGTGATTGAATGGATAAGTTTCTGTATCTCAGAAATATTTCAAGTGTACGGAAAATATTTTTAGAAGCTCATTTTAGAATAAGATATTTTTATTTTTAATTCGAGTATTGTCAGTCAGTGTCAATTATCTAGAATTCACTGTTTAAATTCAAGTACTTAAATTTTGTGATTGAATGGATAAGTTTGTGTTTGAAGTTGCAGTTTGAAGATTAATTTGAGCAGAACGGTGGTTAAATTATATAGGATTTGATACTTGTCATGACCCATAGAAGTTGGTCCATTGAGAAATCCATAAAATATTCGCGCGTTTACAAGCTGCGTGCACCAAACATAGAACACAAGGGAGACCAATTACGCGTATTGCGGACGCGAGTTTGCACGACTTTCACCGTTCTCTGCTCCATGCTTGAATCAATTCCGAAAGAAATACCTCCGATTCTCTATCCATTAACACGCTGAATGTACTGTCTGTACGAACTTATTTTAGATGAGAAATAAAAGACTGATTCGAAGATGAACAGATGAAGATACAGCAAATCACAGGAATAAAGACACACCCATAACTGTATCAAGACATAAACATGTCTGTAATATTTTAACGAAAATTGTAACATTCTTTTAAATGAATTATAAGAAACTAAAATATGTTACTAGATGTTATCGACTGACAAAAGTGAATTACAATTACTCTTCTATTGAGGCTCTTCGATAAGAATGTGCAAATTACACGATGTTCTGATAGAAGATGATAAATTATACCACGTCAAGAGTGTTTGCAAGACAGAAAGTTAAATAGAGAAATAAAATAATAATCATAAATCTACAGGGACATTCAACGTGTTAACGTACCAAATTTCATCCAGAGCGTAGATAAAATAAAAGGATGAATGTTTAATAATTTATTTGTCACATCACTCGCGTGTTTCAGAGCACAACGACGATAACAGGAAGAAAAAGAAGGATGATCAATAACAGAAATTAGAAGTAACGAGCGAAGAGGGAAGCGAACTCGCTCCAGTTTAATCCGCGAGCGGGTATCACGCGCGTAGCTAGTTTCTTGTCCCTCATCGCGTGGTTAAGTGCTGGCTGCCACTTGTAAACTGTTATGCTCTTTTCACTGGACAAGCCAAGAGGAAACGGGAGAGTGCAAACGAACGTGTCTTTAGAAACCCCACCATAGTATGTAGTAGAGTAGAGTAGTTTCGGGGGAGAGACTTCCGGCGACCATCCTACTTCCTATGACCGTGCGTATACTCGAATTGTCCTGAACTCGTGCCCCGTGACGATTCTCGGACGTCGTCGCTTTTATCCTTTACGAATATTTCCTTTCCATTTCTTTTTACTACACTTTCAAATTTTTTAGTCTTCTTACAAATCTTTGGTCTTTCAAGTTTCGTGCTCTTGGATTTTCTACTTTCAAATTTTTTAATTCTTCTTCCAAATTTTTACTCTTTCAAGTTTCGAGTCCTTGGATTTTCTACTTTCAAATTTTTTATTCTTCTTCCAAATTATTACTCTTTCAAGTTTCGAGCTCTTGGATTTTCTACTTTCAAGTTTTTTACTCTTTTTCCATATTTTTACTCTTTCAAGTTTTGAGCTCTTGGATTTTCTACTTGCAAATTTTTACCTCTTCTTCCAAATCTTTGCTCTTCCAAGTTTCAAGCTCTCGGATTTTCTAGTTCCAAATTTTCACTCTTTCAAGTTTCGAGCTCTCGGATTTTCTACTTCCAAATTTTCACTCTTTCAAGTTTCGAGCTCTCGGATTTTCTAGTTCCAAATTTTCACTCTTTTAAGTTTCAAGCTCTTGGATTTTCTACTTCCAAATTTTCACACTTTCAAGGTTCGAGCTCTCGGATTTTCTACTTTCAAATTTTCACTCTTTCAAGTTTCGAGCTCTTGGATTTTCTAGTTCCAAATTTTCACTCTTTCAAGTTTCGAGCTCTTGGATTTTTTACTTGCATACTTTTACCTCTTCTTCTAAATCTTAACTCTTTCAAGTTTCGAGCTCTTTGATTTTCTACTTCCAAATTTTTAAATTCGATAATTCACACATGTTCTTGCTAATTCGCACATTTTCAGGTTCGCAAATTCGCAACTTTTGTATTCATGAAGTTTTTACACTGCTACATCGCAAATTACTTAATGTTCAAATTTGTACCTTTGTGGATTTCCAAATTTGTTAAGACATTAAACTACCTAGTCGTAGACGCTCGATTTTTTTATATACAGTAGCGATTGTACTTTATGTAAAGAGTACAGAATATTAGTTTTTGTATAAATCAATACTGTTATAGTAAATAATACAACATTTTGTGCCAGCAAATATTGTTATAGTAAATAGTACAACATTTTGTACAAGTCAATGTTATTATAGTAAATACTACAACTTTTTGTACAAGTCAATACTATTATAGTAAATACTACAACTTTTTGTACAAGTCAATGTTATTATAGTAAATACTACAACTTTTTGTACAAGTCAATGTTATTATAGTAAATACTACAACTTTTTGTACAAGTGAATGTTATTATAGCAAATAATACAACATTTTATGCAAGTCAATATTATTATAGTAAATACTACAACTCTTTGTACAAGTCAATGTTATTATAGCAAATAATACAACATTTTATACAAGTCAATACTATTATAGCAAATAATACAACATTTTATACACGTCAATATTTTTATTGTAAATAATACAACATTTTTTACAAGTCAATACTGTTACAGTGAATAATACATTTTGTACAAGTCAATATTGTTATAATAAATACTACAACATTTTCTAAAAAGGATTTTCGTAACTATAATTAATAAAGCTCCAACAAATTGTCAATTTAAGACAGATAAAAAAATGTGAGATTTCAAAGACACAGTTATATTCGTGTTATGAAGTCATTCACAATGACTTGGATACAAGTTAATTGAAACACATTGGGTCAGAAACTTTGGCTTAATGAAGCAGCTGCTCCAATTAGGAAAGTTTTTATAGAAAGGCTTAAATGAATGGAGACAAGTATTGTACAACGGAAATGCAAGAATGAATTTGAAACTTCAACAAATTAACCAACGTTTTTACCTTCTTAAATGTTAATTAACTATAACGTGCAGAATTATCCTTCCATGCATGGTATCGTTACGTAAGCATGATGCAATCCGGTTTACGTTTCAATTACAATGCGTTATCGAGATAGTAAGAGAGGATACGGTTCGGTAATTAATTTAATATCCTTTGGTTTAAAGCACTGTCGCCCTTGACACCGGAGTTTCGCCAGATGAACACGGACAATGCGCGCCTTGAACTCCTCCTCGCGAAACCTTTCTTTCTGGCAGGGACGCGTTATGTTATAGATTAAAGACTTCCGTCGACTTTACTTTTTATTCTCGGTACATAAACTCCGACCGAGTGGACAATCGTTCGTTTGTGAACGCTCGTTAACGGATTCGGGAAAATTTAATTCGTATTTAATTGCCGGCTTCTGCGAAACGATGATAAATTGTTCCACGTGGAATTTGGATTATGCAACTTACTGGAGCAGCAGAGTTCAAAGTTTTAAGAAACCTCTAACTCTCAAAGTAAATAATTTTCGTAATATCTCTGCGATTTCAAGATATCAGCTATATTTCAAGCTATATTTATATAAATAATTTCTTATATTAGACGATAATTACATTAATATTTAATAATATAGAGCGTATCGCTGCTATAAAGCGATGAGATTACGTTAACAAGTTTTAAATCAAACGTGAAGACCGCGCGCCGCCATTTTGTTAATTCATCATTATGAAGAGGAAATGTCTTCGCTGAAAACTGATAAAGTATCAAGCAAACAGTAATAAAGATGGTTACTATCGCAGATATCCTTGAAATTCGATAATACGAATCTTATCGACAAAATAGCCTACGGAAATATAATAAAAACAAAATGACCTATAAAAGCGTAACAAGTTAATAAAAATGATCGTTCAAGTTTATGCACCGCTAATTGATAGGCTATGTAATATCGCAAGCATAAAGTTAACAGTAACAGAGTTTAATAATAATGTTTGCACTCGGTCGAACGTAGAATGCAGTTCGTAAACGGAAGAATAAAGAAAAATTACAGGGACCGGTTTGTCTAGGAAGTAAAATTATCTTATGACTTTCACGGGGAATTTACCAACGATGGATTTCAATGAGAACCAATGTTCGTGATCAATTAGCACGTTTTACGTATCACCGGCGTTGTTCAATGGGGTTTATTGTACGTTTTACGGTAGAATAGTCGTTTTTAATGGTACCTTCCGAAGGATCCTGGCCTAGTTAATTGTCTACCTTCCGCATTGTACACCCTGCACGACGTTAATTACACGAAGAAAACTCTCCTGAGAATCTGCCTCGCCATTGTAACGGGTTACTAGAAAATGGTGACCGACTACTTTCGTTCTGTCTTATTTTCCTCTATGAACTTTATATTGAAACTTTGAACGAGACTTTTGAAGGTGGAAGACTTTATACGGTGTTATTTTTATTTATACGGTGTTATTTTTCTTTATGGATGCAAGTTAAATAACTTTATATTGAAACTTTGGAAGGAGGGACTTTTGAAGGTGGAAGACTTTATTTCTACGATGTTATTTTCCTCTGTGAACGCAAGTTAAATAACTGTATTTGCAAAACTGTAGAATGAAAGACTTTTGGAGGTGCAAGACTTTATTTCTACGGTGTTATTTTTTTCTGTGAATGCAAGTTAAATAACTTTATATTGAAACTTTGCAATGAGGAACGTTTGAAGGTGGAAGAACACTTTATTCTTACGATGTTATTTTCCTCTATGAACGCAAATTAAATAACTTTATATTGAAACTTTGGAATGAGGGACGTTTGAAGGTGGAAGAACACTTTATTCCTACGATGTTATTTTCCTCTATGAACGCAAATTAAATAACTTTATATTGAAGCTTTGGAACGAGGGACGTTTGAAGGTGGAAGAACACTTTATTCTTGCGATGTTATTTTCCTCTATGAACGCAAATTAAATAACTTTATATTGAAACTTTGAACAGAAGACTTTGAAAGGTAGAAGAAGACTTTAGACAATGTCACGTGGTTATAGTAACGTGGCTATAAACTATTGAAACGTGGTAGTAATCTAAGAAGAAGTTCGCCAATTTGTATCGAAAAGTAAGCCGATAATGGTGATTGTATTTCGCAAGTTTTTGACGTCGACAAGAAGCGTAAAAATCTATCGAGACGTTGCTTTCATTAACCGTAGAATTTCGATTACAAGGTTTAACACTCGTGTAAGAATGATTAGTCATCCAGTAATTAAGGAGTGAGTCATTCATTCAATAACAGAGGGCTGAGGAGCGATCCCTCATTCGAGTGGAGATTATAGTACACAGGATACAATTTGCGAGAAAATTATTATCGATGTTTGAAACGTATCGATGTTATAATTAATAGGTAGTTCTTTAGATACAAGTGACGATGAGGGTAAGATTCGACGCGATCAATCTGCTATCGGTATTACATATTAAAATGCTTGGGTAGTCGTTTTACATAATCAACTGGTGCAGTTAACTTGCGAAACTAGTTATTTAATACGATAGATTGACAGGTGTAATCTATCATGACGTTTCAGGTAATAATCTACCGCTGATGTCGGGAAATTTGTCTCTTTGTTAATCAGCTAGATTTCTCTGCATTATGCACGTGTTGCAAATGGTTTTTAAGGTTAGACGACTCAATAAGACTATTTGCGATTTCAGTAAACCTTTCGATGAGAATACTTTATCCAAAGTACTTGAGTATCTGAGAATTCTTGCTAATTTTTAATCAAATATTGGAGTAAACTCAACCTGGATTGCAGGTACGCCATTGTGATTTGAAGTTTTACAGCGATCGAGATAAGGGTTATCAGTGAAATTGAAGAAAGTGAAATCAAACAGGAAGAACGAGGTAGATATACCTGACCTACCGAACTGAGAAGTAACCAAGATGTTATCGGTCACGAAAGAAAGGAAAAACGTTGAGAAGAAAGGAGATAATCTGCACCGTATGCTTTGTTATTTCCATTACTTATTTTTCATGCCATCTCGGAATCGTTTTACTTTAGCATTCATAAAATAATGCAGAACAATGCACAGTTTAAACTCCTTTCTTTTTTAAATCTTTGAACGATCTTCACTTGTCTGCACTAAATGTCTACTCAAAAATAATTCTCTTTCAAACTAATCCTCAAATTACCTCAACCTCAAATTGCCTGAACCTTAACCCCCTGTACTATGACTTATTTATCAGGTGCGTCAGTAAAAACTGCCCAATTAAGCTATAATATTAAAATAGACAAAAAAATTGACATGTTGTTTCAACATGTTATTATTCAATCGTTGACTATATAAATTATAATCGGACTTGAACTCCAAATTGAAGCGTATTCAAAATTTGAGTAAAATTGATCACGGCCGAGGTACGAGTGCGTCACGAGTCAGACTCGTCGAAATAGTGCAAGGGGTTAAAATTGCTTGTATGCATAAATATTGAACCAAGCACAAATTGCAGAAGTTTCAATGAAGTATGAATGAGATAATTTTAAAATTCGAAATGTTCAGAGTTTCACACAACGTCCCTGACCTAGCAATGGCAGCAGTGAATCGGCAAAAGATAGGAGATAGTAGATCACGAATCCGAATGAAAAGAGGAAAGAAGGAAAGGAGAAGAAAGGCCGTTAACCCAAATATCTCGGTCAGATCTGCTTAAGCATGAAAACGTGGATCCTCTCACGCACACTTTATTATCACGATCACCCCGTTCCCAGTTAACGTTGCCGCGACTTTCAAACGACTAATTAAACGAGGCTCTCCTTTTCGCACGATCGCGTGAAATTCGTCGCGATTAATACAATTTCTATTTCATCCGAATCCAGCGACGGAAGAAGAGCTTGTTCGTGCAAGGGAAAAGCGATTCCGGCTGATTAGTCGATGAATGAAAGGAAATTCGAAGGGGAAGATTATGAAAAGTGAGAGTCCGAGCTGCTCGCCTGATGAATCGAATTAATGTGGAAAGTGTAATGTGTGAGAGTTATTTTAATTGCATATTCTACTGTGCAAATGATGTACAGCTCTGGTCGATGCAGGGAAATTGGTTGAGGAATGTGGAAGGAATGTTTAGGTTTGACTTTCCCTCTGGTTAATACATTTCTGATAACTACTGTTTTAAAGAGCATCCAAATCTTGAAATTTATAATATATTTCCTTTGGAAGATTCTAATTCTAACATTTCCATTTTTTATCTATAAACTTGTGTCTAAACTTGTGTCTAAACATGTGTCTAAACTTGAATTTAAACTTGTAACTAAACTTCTTCATCCTCAAACTTCCAGAAGTTGAAATTCTTAAATCGTCACATTCTGACATTTCTGCATCACCAAATTCTTAAACCTCTAAATTCATGAGATTATACTCTAAGTCTGTAAATAAATAAATCTCTAAATTGCTAAACCCTCGAATAATCAGCTTTCTGTTTCCCAAATTACACAATGAGGACTACGTGCATGATTAAAGGAAAATGTCGCCACAACGTTCACTGACAAGCTATCCAAGCAAAAAGAAAAAAAAGAGACGCAAGAAATAGACAATAGCGTAACAAATAAAAATGCGCTTGTATCAAACAATCCCTCTATTGTAATCATTCTTAACGGGTCGTTGAGAACTTTATAGCGTGTCAGCTCGTCATGGAAAACGTTCGACGTGTAATATCATGGTCTAGGTACGATTTAACGCTAGCCTGAATGTAATTGTTTTACGTAATACGACATAACCGCAACGTCTACATGTTGCTTCAAAAGCGTTGCACTCTGCAAATTCTTCGCATTAAAATAAATCGAAAAGTCCTTTAAAATTTAATACATTATTTTATAATATAAAGATCGTTGCAGTCTTCTGCAGCTTTTAGAAGTCGACTGGGCTACTCTGTTTAAATTAGTCGCCAGAAATATCAGATGACGCTGCAAGGGTTGAACATCCACTTCCAAATTGTTAATATTTAGATAGTATAATTATATAATAATTTTATTATAAAATATAGCGGTGAAGTGCAACTAAATTTTCAATTTTCAAGGTGTTCTACTAAGACCACGAATCAGAGAATATTTTATAATTTTGTTATGAAATATAGCAGTGAGGTGCAAATAAATTTTCAATTTCCAATGTGTTCTACTAAGACCACGAATCAGAGAATATTTTATAATTTTATTGTAAAATATAGCAGTGAAGTGCAGCTAAATTTTCAATTTCCAAGGTGTTCTACTAAGACCACGAATCAGAGAACAGCTGATCAAACCGAAAGTCGGCCATCAGCATCTCCGAAGTCGATCATTCAATCTTTGATTGCATCCATCAGCAAAACGAAGAGTTAGATCGAAAGGATGAAGGACTTTTGGGTCCACTCTGGAGGGAGGAATCAGTACAGTTTTTGAGAGAGCATGTATACGGGCGAGTACTGTTGGTGCACTTGAGTGGAACGGGACCCGTGGAAGAACGTCACCGTAAATCGGTTAGCCAACGAGTTACACGGACAGGCTTTCTCTTCGATAACCCTCGATAACCCGTGAACGATACGCGGAATATTTTACGCTCGCCCATCCTCGTCGTCTTCTCGCGTTTCGTAATTCATTGATACCTTCGCTCGATTTGTCCATGCTTGTTTTACGGGACGATTCCTGATCGACGCGAACCGCGAATTTCTGTGGGACTCTTTGTTTATATGCGTGAAAATTTGATGTTCGATAACATAAGATAGATAAAGGCATTCGAAAATTGCCTATGGATCACATATAGATTGATTCATAAATTTTATAGATATAAACATTTGGAATTTGATAATTTTGTTAAGAGTCTCTACGAAGACATAGATATTTCAGCTCCATGGTGGATGTAGAAAAATGGAAATTTATACTTAACACTAAAACTACCAAATCTCCACAGGTTTCTTATTATAAAGTACACATTTTGTTAAAATACATTCCTTGAAGTCAGCATTGATTTTCATCAAGATAAAACATAAGTATGTGTGCCAATTAATGTTTCATTGTTTGCATATTTATTCTTTAACTTCATTTTTAATTTCAAAGTAAATGTACATTATATGTCGGTAGGTTTAGTGTTAAAATTGTTAATGCAAGTTGTAGCAATTGTTGACACAAGAGAAGTATATGTCACAATAATTGGTAGGTTCAATAATTTAATAAAAATTGAAAGTAGAAGTATAGAATGTTTTATTGTAAGACTATGACATTTGGGATTTGATAATTTTGTTAAGAGTCTCTTTGGGGACATACTTCAGATCCTTGATAAATGTGGAAGAATGAGAATTTGCACCTAAAATTGTTAATGTAAGTTGTAGCAATTGTTGACACAAGAGAAGAAGTATATATCACAATAATTGGTAGGTTCAATAATTTAATAAAAATTGAAAGTAGAAGTATAGAATGTTTTATTATAAGACTATGACATTGTTACGGGACAAAGTGACCCCTACCTGCATCTCGAAGGTAATTCTAATGGTATGTAATGCCACGAAGCATAGTTCATTTCCTTAGATCTATCCACAATACAAACGGCATAGGTTCGGGCAATCGATCAATCGCTGTAGAAATAAATCGTGATTTTTTGAACAGGCTTACTCGTTTGCCGGTCGTTTTACGGTGCTTCCCGTTGATTTCATAAATAATTCCCCATGCTTTTGAAGTAGCAGCTTAGGGAAGCATCGCATCCCACGTCACTCCTTCTTCTTCTTCTTCTTCTTATTTCTTGTGATTATCATTCTCGTGCACACGGATTATATTCGCGCATTCCACGATGCAGACATGCACGATTACAGCGAAAAAGATGACTGGCATATTTTTTCTGGTCACTGACTCGTTCAAAATACAACCCATCGTTTAAGCTTCCTTTAAACTGCTACTTCTTTTATTCCCTTTTGTACCCTATCTTTCTTATTTCCTCGTGTGCACCACCTGGTACTGATGATACACAGTTTCTTCGAGGCGCGATGCGACTCCTCAAATTACGAGTAAAAGTACTTTCTTCGTTCTTTATTTTTAACTAGGTAGAGGACGCGGATCGAGAGCATGGATTTAGGGATATAGGTATTTAGGGAGACCTTAGAGGCTAGATAATTAGAAAGGACAGGTTTGATCATAATATTCATATTAAGAAAGGTGTACTATTATACGAAGTTAACTTAAGTGATAGTGTCGACAAACGTTATTACTTATATTTTTTTATTCAATTGATATTACAGGAAATACCCGTAAACTTTATACAGGATGCTAATACCATATTATTGTAATTATTTTGAACTTATGGTAAGCTCTCACGGAAAAGCTATTATAGGATAATCATGGCTTACGCGAACGAAATAAATCGAAAACATTAGGATAATTTTTAATAATGGGTCTTTATTATTAAAAAGTTATTTTCTGTCGATTTATAAAATGTGAAATATTTAGCAGTTAAATTTTGTAAAGGGATCTTGAGCAAAATATGTGTTGCTCTTCCGCGTGACAGGAGTTATTTTTAACAGATATCGGGGAAAAACCGAGAGGAATACGATACGCAATCAATAATTTTTATGTTACGCATCGATGGACAATTATTATCGATTATAATTTGCTGTCATAAATATTGATAAGACTGCGATGGGGCCACGTTTTACATACGAATCACCGAGTGTGCACACGACACGATCGCTCGACGGAATACCAATGAACCAAAAATCTATACAGAACCTGGAAGAATTCCCGACCTAGAAATTTTCGCCACTGTATCACCAAATAATGCAGCCGTCTAAAAACTGAATTAATCTTTTAATTACTAGTCTATCATTGACAGTTCTCGTTTGTCACAATACAGATCCTCGCTAAATTTTGTTGTGCTTACAACAAAATAGTAAAATAACAAAGTTGCAAACAACAAAGTATAATGTAAATATGAGAAGTCAAACTGTTATAAAAATTCCGATTGCATTTAATAAAATGACTATAATTTTTCCCATTAAAATCGACTGAAAAATCGTTGAAATAACCGAGTATTTTGGGTTTATTGAAACTGGTCTTTGGTCCTCTGGTAGCCCTTGAAGAAAAAGCCCGTGTATGCCAGTACATTTATTTACACGTTATATTAGTTCGCGTTCCGAACCCGTTACGTGTACACTGTATGTACACACACGCACACACATATGCACACTTACGCACACGCACACAGGGTGAACGAACTTCCGAAATTTGTGGACCTATTACGTGAACCCTTAAATTTCAATACCTATTTGTATGCCGAACAGATTTTTCAGTGGCTGGCCAACAGGAACACAAGTGGTGTCGATGGAACTAAATGATGGGGAAAGGGGAGGTGTGTCTTACGCATATATGCTCGTTCGACATCGTTAATCGAATCGGTCGTAATTACGTACATCGTAAATTTTAATGATCCTTAATCGGATCGGTCAGTGTACTGGCTGATATTTTAACGGGCAATGTTTTGAGATCCCGCTAAACATTCGACCAAAAAGAAATCAGAAACATTTCGCAGCTATATCAATAAAATCTTTATGCCGGCTATTTAACTTTGAGCTTCGATTTGATACAGTCTTACAATTTTTCGACGTTATTGCACGCTTTATGTGTTTCATAAAAATAACGAAACTTTCAGAAAGGAATTTTGGGATATTTAATATGTTTTTATAGCATAAAGACTTCCGTATAGACTGTATCCTTTGAATTATCCTTTCGCGTGCATTATTGGCTACACGCCTTCAAGGATCCGATGACGCACCGATACCAGCCTTACTATCGTCTATTTAAGGAACCCATGCTCACGTTACAGACCACTGCTCGCTAACCGCAGCTTTTTAATTAAAAAATAGGGGAGGGGTGATCTAAATAACTCGAGTCTCGAACAAGTCAAGTGTCCATTGAAGCCCTCATGGCATCGTTTAATACCGATACCATCAATCGCTTCATACGTGGAAGCAACGGTGTTCGATTCGTATTAACTGCCTCTAAATGAATAATGTAAAGATTCCGGACTATGTAACACGTCACTCAATAAGTCCCCGGTCTGATACATATATAGCAACACTAGTGACAGACCCACATTATTTTTCGATAAAACTAACCTTCAGACACTACGTGTCAAAATTTCATGGTATTCTGACAGTTAGTTTAGAAGTTACAGTCATTTTAGTGCTGGTTTCGTAATTTTGAAGATGGATAAAAAGGAATTTCGTGTGTCGATTAAACACTGTTTTTTGATCGGGAAAAATAATGTTGAAGCCAAGAAGTGACTTGATAAGCATTTTGGGTACTCTGCACCAGGGAAATCAACTATCATTGACTGGTATGCTGAATTTAAACGTGGTCATACGAACACCGATGATGCTGAACGCTCTGGTTGCCCAAAATCAGCGTTGTTCCGGAAAACGTGAAAAATACCCACAAAATAGTTTTAAAAGACCGTAATATGAAATTGCGTGAGATAGCTGATGTCTTGAAGATATCAGAAAGTAGTGACTTCAGAAATTTGCATAATAATTTGGGCATGTTAAAATTGCTTTCAAAGTGGGTGCCGCGTTTGCTGTTTCGCCAAGGCAATGCGCCGCGTTACAAGTCGATGAACACAATGGTTAAATTGAATGAATTTCGTTTTGAATTGCTTCCTCACCCACTGTATTCCCCAGATTTGACCCCCAGCGACTACTGGCTCTTTGCAGATATGAAAAAGATGCTCCAGGGAAAGAAATTTGCCTCAAATAAAGAAATGATTGCGGAAACTAAGGCTTATTTTGAGAGCAAAAATAAATCGTTTTATATAAAGGGAATTGAAAAGTTAGTGGAGGGTTTGAATCAATGTATAATACTGAAAGATGTGTATATTGATGAATAAAGTGAAATTTCTAAAAAAAAATTTGTTTTTCGTAGTTAGACCGGAGACTTATTCAGTGACCTGTTACTACGCAATCGTTTATATAAACTTGGTGCAAAATTGAATTTGTTATATTGCATTAGAAGTAGAGCGAAACCAGAACTAATGGCGGTGCAGCAAGGATGATCGAGATAAAATTTCTCATCGATATCAAATGCAAAAGAATGATATTTCAAAGGCTTTGAAAGATTTTAATCTATTCTTATCGTAACTAACGGATCACTGGGACCGTAGATCATTAATCGGATCTTCGTTAAGATGAATATCGGTTGCGCGATAGTGGATCAGCGACACGGGGAAAAATAAAAGTACTCACCGGCGTGGCTTGGGTCGCAGTATCTCGTGGCCGGAATCGGATATGCAGATACTCAGACTCAATGGTCCCCCATAATGTTCGGGAGGCGCACCGGTTTGGACAGTTTGCTGCTGGGGACTGGATATACCGCCAGAACCGGAAGTCCCGGTCAAAAACAACGGCTGCTGACCGCAACCGTCCATCGTGGCTCGTTCGACGTTCATTGCGTCTCCCGTTGCGGATTACGCTGGAAGACCTGCAAATTCCATCACATTTCTTTCATCTTTTACTCTATTCTATATCCATATTTTAATCAAACATTCTATTGCATTAATATTAAGGTATTTAACCCCTTCCTGTACTCTGACGAGTGACGCACATACAGCTCAAATGTGACAAACCATACTCTTTGAGCATTCTTCAACTTGAAATTTAGGTCCAACCATAAGTTGCATTATCAAGGATTCTTTCATCTTTTACTCTATTCTATATCGATATTTTAATCAAACACTCCATTGCATTAATATTAAGGTATTTAACCCCTTACTGTACTCTGACGAGTGACGCACATACAGCTCAAATGTGACAAACCATACTCTTTGAGCATTCTTCAACTTGAAATTTAGGTCCAACTATAAGTTGCATTATCAAGGATTCCTGAATATAAAATACTCACATTTTAATTTTCTTTGTTCGTTTCTATGGCCTTTATAATTAATCTTGACTGACGCATCTGTTAAATAAATGGTACGGGAAGGGCGGATATTTATATCAGCCATTTCTGCCATTTCAGTTTTGTTGACTGGAGTTTTGTCACGTGCAACGAGTGCAAATCCGTGTGGCGATATAAAGAAATGATTTATTTACATTTGCAGATACTGCAGTTTTATAAAGAAGTCTTTCGCAAGGCAAGTCACTATTACCCACGATAATCATCGATCACGGAACTTTGAAATGTTTTGAACACCCTATCAATTTTCCTTAACAAAGTGGAGGTATGCGTGATACGGAATACGCTGGTAATTATCACGGATAGTACGTCTAAGTGATCAAGGTGTCCGAGTTTACGAGCGGCTGATTGAAAACCAGTTATCAGGTAGAATCGCCTGATGGAGCAACGGTGTTAATAGAGGACAGAACGACTTGGCTACGAAATAGGAAAATTAAAATTAAAGGTGAACGTGTTGCTGGGGATTTTTTCGTGATCGTTCACTCGTGACCGTCTGCATCGACCTGCACACGAGAATGTTGGCTCCTTCTCTCTGAAACTTGGCCATTTTCTACAGTGCGTTGTAACATTGTTAGCAACTTCGCTGATAATTCGATCTTCTGAAGTTTTAACTCGAAGTAAAATTGCGAAAAGTTGAAACAATATAAATGTGGGTAATTGACAATACTTGAAGCAACCGTTACTCGAATAAATCGTTGTGTAGCAATAAAGACTCGAATGGGTGTAAACAGAGATCGCATTGACCCGTAAAAGGAGTCGATTATTTCATACGTGTATTTTTTTCCATTAATGGGTTGCGTAATGAACGGGTATCGAACATACCTGTAATTGACCCCGAATGGAGTTCATAGAACGTTTATTAAAAGTCCATATACAGTCCGCGGGTTTTGCAACGACATTCCATCAGGGAATAGAAGTTTTAACATCGAAATGGAAAGCGTGTAAAATCGACCGAGTCGTTTACTACGTGATACCTTGATGGTGATTTTATATTTCGTTATATAAATTTATTTCTCCGATAAATTTTGTTGCAAAGACACAATAATGTTCCAAGGAGAAAGTTCGAGTTTTTCACGAACTATATCGGAATTCAGACTGGTGATATTTTCAATTAACAGATTCGCCGAGTTTCCAACGATAATTAGCGCTATCCGTGGTGTGACAAACACGACGCATAAACAGCGGAGTAATTATTTCCTCTCATCTCGCGATAACATCGTGCGAGTAATTATCCAGCGGTTCGTTAATGACCTTCGAGATTGAGAAGAAAGTTTCGCATAATTACTTTCCTCCAAAGATTTTCCCAATCAACCGGGTTTCTCACGAAATTTCTAAGCGCGCATTAACTCTGCCTTTCGTTCTCGGCGTCGGCACAATATCGTCATTGTTCCTTAATTATTTCACACTTTTCCTCAGTAATAATTCGGACGATTGAAAAAGTAAATCTGTTCTTACAATAAACACTTTCTCTCTCTTCTCTTAATTGTTACTCCCTAACCTTATCAAAATCAAACTTATCCAATTTAATCCCGTTAAAATTTTTTAATTTCTGTGGGGTCTCATCAAGCTTCCCTCGTAAAATTTACCATAATTGTGTCCCGCATCCATATAAATAAATAATTAAAATGTAAGTCCTGGCCGTAAGAATCGACCCGTGGTAGGAATATTGACGCAGGTGGGTTCGATTTTTTTGGAAGTGTCTACAGACGGGAGAACCTGACCAGTCGCTTGTGTTGGTCGTTTTGATGGGACCCCATGTATGCAATTACTCTGGCTGGCTCCCAAAGTGCTTCCTTAAACGTGCATATCGGGAACACCGTCTGGTCTCCTCCTTCTCATCCCCGTGTTTCTTCACAAAGTGAAAGCACGCGCACAATGTTCGCTGCCCTTTCGTAGAATTTTCATCCACGCGATATTCGCGGAATGTCGACGTTCTTCAGGATACTTCCACTGTGTTTTTATTCATTCTTCTTTTTTTGGTTCATTCGAAGTAAAAACCTCCCTTCACCATCGAATAATAGGGAACTGTTGAAACGTTGCGAGAAAGAAATTGGACCGAACTTTATAACATGCTCCAAACTTGTCTCATGATGATCCTGTTAGCAGAATATGTAAGTGGGTCAACTGGACAAATTGCTCTGAGCCTTAACGGACAAACTTTAAGGACACAAAAAAGGAAGTAATGGACGCACTTTCTATCTCTTAAATAACCTATTTCAGTGAGTGCAAATATCCTTTTTATTTTTATGCGTTTCTGTGCAAGATAGATCGCATTAGTTCTCCATGGCCTAGTTCGTTCATGAAACTCAGTTTTATGTAATAGCTTATAACCCTCTTATAAAATAAGCGGTGCTTCGATTTTTTGTTAGTACAGCTCTTATGACTCGTTTTCTTCTCTTACTACCCGCTCTACTTCCACCTATTTCTTATCAGTTTCCAGCCTTTCATTGCGTGCTTTACGTTTAAACTCTTTGTAAATTACTACTTCCAGTTTTAATCGGCTATTCGTTAAAATTAAATAATTTTAATATTCATAAGTGTCTTTCTACAAGACTAAGTTTGAACATTTGAAAGTCTGTAATTTAACTTTGACTAGAAGAGTTTCTCTCGCGTTTTGAATAATGGTGAATCAGTGTCACATTACGACTCGATTAATAACAAAAAGTGCGGACAAGTTCTATAATCGACTAAGTGAATTTCACGCGGTTGATAATGAATGTTCGATATGCCATTACTAGAAAATAACGGTGTACAACATTCTTCTTGTCCCGTAAGGAAAAATACAATTTGTCAACGTTAACAGATTCCTTTAATTTCCATAACTGTCAAGCAGCCCCGCAGATACCAATCAGGGATCAACCTCAAAGGAACTAAAGGTTGCCGACGAGATTCTCGTTGGGTGACATGGGCTCGCTCTAACTCAAAAATCACGTTTAACCTTATCTTAATCTAGACCCGTAACATACACGCATCTTCAAAAACCACCAAACACATCTTCCAGGCACGTAAGAATTCCCTCTTTATACAAAATTTACAAGCTACCGCCATTGGTTGAGCTGCAGTTTGGGAATTTCTAACGGAGATCTTTCAAACTGTAAGATACTACTGACATCCGATCATAAATGTGTATATTTCACTGTTTATGCACTTGTATACTAGTTTGATGAGCTTTGTTCTCGAGAAATAGTGTATACGTGCATTAGTACTTTTAATAACAATTATCAGAAATATTTATATTTTGTATACCTGTTTGAATAATTGATCAAGTCATTTAAATTAATACTTGCACCTTCAAATTTATATTTGCAAAAATTGTTTCAAACTATAAGATACTACTGACATCCGAACATAAATGTGTATATTTCACTGTTTATACACTTGTATTCTAGTTTGATGAGTTTTGTTCTCAGGAAATAGTGTATACGTGCATTAGTACTTTTAATAACAATTATCAGAAATATTTATATTTTGTATACCTGTTTGAATAATTGGTCAAGTCATTTAAATTAATACTTGCACCTTCAAATTTATATTTGCAAAAATTGTTTAAATTATTTAAAAATAAAATTATACTTATACTAAAATTATTTAAAATAATTGTACTTTGACCATTTATTGTACACGTGCATACTTCTTACGAAAGAACGTAGAACGCTTCTGATTTAAAAGCACCCTAATGTCAGTCCCCTCATTGAGTTCTAGAGGCACCGAAACTAGCCGAGCCCGATAAAAAAAATTATTTTACAGTCTACAAATATGTTCATATACACATCAACATTTACTACAGTTTAGTTTAAGTAAAGAAATTTTTGGCAGTGTAATTTGCTATAGTTGAAGGCAGTGCTCCAGTTAGGATAGAATCGTTCACGTAATTCACACGGATCAAGAGAAAATTCGTGTTCCAGGAAGGCGCACGTGGGCGTAAACAAAAGTACGATCCTGCCTGGGGCACGGAATGTGCTGGACGCGGTGCTGGATCCTGTACACTGGCCAGGTCGTACAGCATTGAGTGTACGTACATACGGCGTGGCATGGCGTACGGTCGTCCACAGTTCGCCCCGCAGCCGCCGCATTCCAACGGCTGCCCAAACCAAAACCTATATCGCGTATACTCATCTCACTCGTCCTTCCTTCTTTCTCCCTCGTCCTCACTCTTTTTCCCTGCTATCCTACTCTTTACCCTCTCCTCCATCTTTCCACCCCCACCACCGAGCCTTTTATTCGAACCCTTGCCGCGATCAGGGTAGCCACCTTATCGCAATATAAAACCCGAAGCATCGTACATTCCAACCCGGAGATTTGAATTCAAATCCGCAGATGAGATAACATGTAACAAAGACACGTTTATTCTACAGACAGAATCGTTTGCAAAGGACGAAAACATTACAAATATTAATCATTTATTTCGTATATAAAAAAGAACAGTATTTATACAGTGTCCTCTAAAAAATAAAATCCACTGTTAAAAAAGTACCGATAATCATTTTCTCATTTTTCTCTGTGAATCCCGATATTTATCTGGTAACTAGAGGATGTGTATTTGAAAATCCAGACCAGGCAAAAATCGGAGAGGTGGCAACCCTGGCCGCAATCCTCTTCGCAGGAGAAACGCGGCTTTACATTGTGTCCCCCACCCCTTCCTCCTCTCTCTCTCGCGGTGGTATCACAACGACACATGCCATGATCTTACAGCAAATTTTTCGATCGCTCGATTTCGTTGTTCGACCGTGGTTTTAGTAATCCTATAAAACGCGAACCGCGTCCCCGGCAGGATATCCCCGATGATGTTTCTCAGAAGCTAGCTCTACACGCTCGTGTCCCCATTTGTCATTATTGTTTTATCCGTTTTCCACTCTGTCCAATCGATCCAACGACACGGTCCATCGGATGCATTCCATCCACACGTATCACTCCGTACATTACCGATCGTTCTTTTTCATCGTTTCGCCTCGATGTTAATAGAATGCACGTAAACGCTTCTCGAAGGACCATAGATCAATATGATTTATGAGATCGTTACGAACCAGTGATCCATCGATGCGCTCCGTACGGGTAAACGAGCGCTGGATTTAATAAGTTGTACTCGAGACATTTGTACGATGCCGCTCAAACTTCGTGGCACTAAGTACCAAATTTATGGTCACTGAACAAATACGCGTGATTCGACGCTACACGTGATAGACATAATTCTACACGCGAGGCATGTTTACTGGAAGTAAATCCGACTTCCTCTGGGAAGAAATACGTTCAGTCCGTGAACATATTACGAACAAAATAAACGTTCATATTTGATAAAGAAATTTGGATTTGGAAAGGGAATTTTGGAAAATACAGAAATCGTCAGCCGAAATCGCAAGCGAGTAGTAGTTTGCTCTGCCTTCTACCCATAGTTCCCCTTGCGCAAAGGAAACCTACGTAGCCAAGTGTGTGCGTAAGCTGGTAACGCGGATCATTCCGTGTAACATGATCTGTCGTAAATAAAGGTGTTTGTCATTTATACCATTCTTTATCTCAGTTTTAACAGTATAAACAATCCATGGGATTCGTGTTGACCGGTAGATAGCAACGTTTGATACGGACTCTGTATCAATGTCTCCGTATACGTCACTGAACCGGGCGAAAGTCGGAGAAGGAGGATCACGATCTATCAGACAAGAGTTCTCGCGAGTGTGCAATCTACACGGGTAACCGGTTAGCTGTAAATGCTTCCAGAGTCCCAAATTGTTCCTCTTCAAGGAACTACGCGATACCTCACGATTTTCGATCGAATTAGAAACGTTACTTATACTTGGAAATAAAAACAATCGAATGCCAGAAACATTCGGTGTCTCCGTTACAGGGGAACTTCGTGTGCGGTCGAGAAAAATTTAATTTTCGGGAAAACCGGTTTCCACGGTTATTAGTACAGTTGAAATATACCAAGTTTGTAAACTGAACAATTTTCTTCAAATAATACAAATATAAACACTGTCATACGCTATTGACTTCGATTATTTTTTAACTTACTGCACACATTTTTGTATAAATAACAAAACGATTTTGTCGATCACGATCTTATAATAATATTTTTACTATAGATACAATAATACAGAATCGATCAATCGATCGAATAACTTACCAAAGTATTTTCAACGTGTTCGTAAAGATAAACATATGTACATGGTCAGCACACTCGGTGAACAATTGAAAAAAAAGATTTAACATAAACTTCACTTTGGTGGTTCAATGTTCACGTTACAGTAGCATTTTTTACTTCCATTATTTTTCAAAACGATAAACAAGTACGGAATACGTCACGAACATATACATGACTGCTACAAAATGTGCACCACGATGTTCCGTGAAACTGTAAACACATACGAACTTTTTAAACTGGACCACGCAGCAACGATGTTGGAGTAAATATATGTTATGTGAAAATCAACGATATGTTACAGTGGCGGGTACAAAGAGCAATTCACCTTGTTTCGTTTTAAATCTTCGAGAATAATATTTTTGATCTCATTATAAGACACGAAATATAATCTTATACACGCGTCGGACTGAATCGCCGCTTTTCGGCAGCTGTCAATTACTAGCAACACAGGCGCCGCGTTTGTGCAGCATCCCAGCAGAACCACTTTCGGTCCAGCCTACAAAAAACACATCTCTTGTACGAGGAATGAACGTGGAAGACGGTGTTGATGCCATCTTGTAGCATCTCAACGAACCCTTACCGATGATATATCAATAGAGTTTATCATTGACGTATGCACATTATCATCAGCACCGACAAGTGGTTATATTGCAGGGCTAACTTTCAAATTTAGAACTTGAAAAGTTTCAAAATTCAAAAATTTGATATTTTAAAATTTAGGATTTTAAGAATTTAACAGTTGGAAAATTAACAATTCGGAAGTTAAAAAATTTTGCAATGCTGAACTTTAGAAATTTAAAAATTTGGGAATCACAATTTTAAATAGTGTATCTTATCAGTTCATCCAATCCGATATGTAAGTGTATAAAAAACAATTTATAGGATCTAATTTGGTAAAGATAAAAATGTGTACATTACAAATACTGATAACCATACATTTGTTTAAATATTTGATAAATGTTTTAAATCTTTCGCGCAACAAATGAATCGTGATGTGATAAAAATCGAGTGTTGTACAACTCGTTTTTGAATAGAAATATATGTGGTTACATATTCGTATCGAATTTTCATTTGAAACTAACAGTAAAGTATACAGATATGTAACGAATGGAGCAATATAAACGAAATATAGAAACGTAAAGCAAAAGTAGATTGCATGAGAAAATGTCTTCCTGAATATAGTAATTTGTGCACTAGTTAGTATATCGAAGGCGCAAGGAAACGGAACGAACTTCACGTAAGTTCGAATGACGATACAAGTCAGCAAGTGATCTGAAGCGGATTGTATCGGTGAACAGGGGTGTGCGCCCCGGTTACTTGGATACAAGTGTGGTTATCATATTTGACAATAAACCTTAATTCATACTATATGAATTGGATATAATACGTTATCAGTATGGGTGAGTTGTGTGATAATTTTATAACGTACACGTTTCCGAAATCATTGAATCTATCGTGTGAATATAAATACTGACCAAGTCGATAGACAACTCGTTGCATTTTCTACTATTTCTCCATAATTCTGAAAGTTTCGTCTTTCCAGGAGGATTATTAAGTTATTTTCGAAATCTGCTTGGCAGTCGGGAAATGCGAATTTTAATTCTGGGCTTGGATGGTGCCGGAAAGACTACGATTTTGTACAGGTTGGCTGCACAATGACAATTTCGCCGTTTCACTTGACAGTTTATGTTTTGACATCTGTATACAGTGGCGAGCATATAAATAGGAACAAGTACTTTTGATGATTTGATTGGAATTAACTTCTGTTTGTAAATTACAGACATACTTTTATGTAATACGATGAATTGAACACCATACATTTTTTGAATATTCACTAGAATTTGAAGAATATTTTGTACTATAATATAATAATAAATTTAGATATGCGTAGTACATATTTCATGGAAGTAGATGAATAGGAGCATCGCATAATATAAAATGTTATTTCATGCGTGATAGAGAATATAGCATAAATTGGCTTTTGAACCAAAAATATCTTATGTTCATTGTTATAACAGCATTGCATCATTTCTGTTATGAAGACAAAATGTTCACATTTATGTGCTTCCTACTGTATATAAATATATACATTTAACATTGCATCATAATTATTTTTTTATTTATGTTGGTTTAAATAATATATTTTATGTTTAAGTATTATCATTTTCATGTAGCGTTTATAACTAGACACAGTGATACTCTGCAAAAAAAAGAACATGTTATATCAGGATATACAAAATCTCCAGTCTATTTATAGCCAAAAATTAAATCTTACACAATAGCAATCTTAGATATTATATTCATTAGGTTGCAGGTGGGTGAGGTGGTTACAACAATACCTACAATAGGATTTAATGTAGAACAGGTTACATATAAAAATTTAAAATTTCAAGTATGGGATCTTGGAGGTCAAACTAGTATACGGTATGTTGTATGTTCTAAATACAAATATATGTAACCCTCTATAACTCAAATACATTTACCAATTATTGCTGTGCTCTAAATTTATAGACCATATTGGAGGTGTTATTATTCAAACACAGATGCAATAATTTATGTTGTTGATTCAGCAGACAAGGATAGGATAGGCATATCAAAAGATGAATTAATTTATATGCTAAGAGTGAGTACTTCGTATTATTAATATAAAATAAAAAATTATGTAATTTTAAAGTTAAACAATTATTAACATCACAGCTTACCATATTTTTAAAATACATAGCATATTTCACATGATTTCATAAATTTGAAAGTAATACTCATCGAAGTTATTGACATCATGTACATGAAAATATAATATGTTCTTAGGAAGAAGAATTACAAGGTGCCATTTTAGTAGTTTTGGCGAATAAACAAGATATGGCCGGGTGTTTAAGTGTCGCAGAGGTACATCAGGCACTTGGGTTAGATGCTCTTAAAAACAGGACGTTCCAAATTTTCAAAACATCTGCAACAAAAGGTGAAGGACTTGATCAAGCAATGGACTGGTTGTCAAATGCATTGCAAAGTAGAAAATGATTAACATTATTGAAAAACTTTTTTTACCTAAGCCTTACTAAGAAGACTAGTCACATGACTGTCACTTTGAATGACCCACAAAAAGTTGGGCACAACATTCTGTTTATTTATTATAATTATATTTTAAATACCATTATGAATTCCATAAGAAATCTATACTATAATTTATCATACTTTACATAATGTGAAGCAAGAAATAAAATTAAATTAAAAATTTTATCTTTTTACGAACTTCAAATAAAATGAATATAGATAATCGTTTCACTAAAAATTTTTTTATTGAACGTTTTAATATCACTGTAATGTAGTTTTTTTTTATTATTTGACTACATAATTTCGAATTTTCTGACAAGCGAATTTTATTTGTGCGCAAAGCAATTCATATTCCATCGATTTTCGATCAATTTTATATTAAACTACAAATTACAAATTCATCATTATAATTATAATTAGGAATGAAAAGAATACTGTACATTATAAAAAAATATATTACTTTTATTACACCATTAGACAGGGCAATCATTCATAGACATTACAATAAAATTGAAAATCATTTAAGATGTCAATAGTTTGGCATACTATGTGAATAATTATGTAAATATGTGTAACTGATTTAGTTTCATTCATATAATGTAAGACACTTATATATAAAATGTTCTTTTTTATATATATATAAAAAATAATATAAAATGAAAGAAAATCTGACTTATAATTACAGCACAATAACTTGAATAGTGTTTATAAATTTGTTATAAAAAATTGGAAAAATTTCTACTGCCTTACAGGAATGAAATTAATATTTTAAATAGTATTCATTTAAAATCAATATAAAAAATGAAAAAGAAATATACACGTTGTTAGCTCTTATTTATTAGAAAATTAGTTAATTTTAATACCAAATAATATTGAATAATATTTAAATAGATTGTTCAAATACATTTTTTAGTAGTGTATTGAAATTTGATAATTAATTTATGTATTTAAAATTGGTATAAATACTATTTCATAATAAATATTCCACAAATATTCATTGCATTTTAATGAATTATATTAATTTGTTCAAGTGGTGGTTTATATTAATTATAAACATAATTGTACCTGCATATTTTCCCGTAGTCACTTTACCACTGTGGAATTCCAAATCTCTCAATTCGCTTCACTTGGGTATCTAATTCCATCTGAACCTTTTTTCTCATATAAAATATTGGACAATCTCGACTGAAAAAAGAAACAAAAGGAATAAATTAAAAATTATTCCCGCTTCATATATTTTCACAGAAACATACCTTGTACATATTACTTCTTGATGAAGACTTCCTTGGCATCTCTGACACTCTGTCCATAATCTACAAAATTTTTCCTCCAATTTTCTTCCAAGATATAATTCAGTCTGAAAAAATTCTGCCTCTTTCGCTTCACAGTAAGCACATAAAGCCATTTTTTCTCTTTCTGGGACTAACACAGCTTTACAACCTAAGCACACTTCTTTTTTACGCGTGAAAGCGGAAAGAGCGCCAACTCTTGATGTAGCAACGGATTTTGTACGAGTGTGATCTCCTTTCAAAAGAAGCGATTCAGCTTTTTCACCAAGAATTGGTTCAAAAATACGCACCAGAGGTTTAGATAATTGATTCTCTAAATAATAATTGGTATCTATAGGAACATTATTCTCTAATACATAAATTGGGTCTTCCGCTTTCTGATAAGCTGGCGTTCCTTTGGCTGCTTTTATAAAAACATATGGAACTCGATCTCCTAATTTCGGTGCTGTTCCTGCATCTCGTTTTTTCATTTTTGCTGCTAATTCTACGTGTGCTTGTTTAGCCGTGTAGTCTGTTTTAGTTAACTCTTTTGTAACTACTAACTGTGATATGTCGATACGATTACAGAGCAAATCACTTATAATTTGTTTTGCGTAATTTAAAGCATCATTAGGATTTCTGTTGAAAAATAAATAATTTTGTTTGGTTGAAGTAAATAGTATTAGACATACGATAATTAATTACCTGTCGATAAGTAATTTCTGTAAACAAGTGTTCATCATGTTTGCTACTAATGGGCAATTATCTCTTCGGACAGTTTCAAGACCTTTGCAATCCATCTTATCGTATTTGTCCGGACGGGTAAAATAGAGACCAGCATATCGCTTTTTGTTAATTAATAAATATGGAAAGTATACCTTTTCAAATTCTAATTTTATCGGCTTAAGGAATTTTGCGGTCACGTACTCTGCTGCCTCTTTACCAAGTTCCATAGCTTCTTCTATTGTCTTCACACCAAATTTAACCATGACAGAATCAGTATCACCATATATAACTACAGCATCATTTTTGTACCCTTTCAGAACACAAAACTGATCTTCTACTTCCTGTTTTGTTCGTTCTATCATAGTCCGTCCATACGCGGTAACGCTCTGAAAATGTTATTATAAGCAAAAATACTAATACTATAGAAATTAATATTAAAATCTTACAGCAGATATCTCTAAGCACGGTAATTTTCCCACTTGTGCGCCAGTAAAACCATACACAGAATTAGCTGATACTTTCAGAGCATACTGTCTACCGTCTAAAACCTTCTGTTTTAATGGATCAGTCTCTTTTTTCAATTCAGCTTTTGCCGCTTTTCTAGCCGACAAAAGATTTTCCAAAATCTCTGGAAGAATTCCTTTTCTAACATTAGCTTTGATAAACATTGAGTTACTTGGAGTTCTAGTTACATCGTCAGGGTCGATTTTATATTTATGCTGTGATTCGTTATTTAACAACGTTGTATAGCATAAATTGTGTGCCATAATAATACTGGGATACAGGGAACTAAAATCCAAAGTTGCGATAGGGTCATTATAATATCCCCGTTTTGGTTCTATGACTGTTGCACCTTCGAATTGCTCATCACCGCCTTGGCCTTGATGACCTGGCATCAGATAGTCTTTATCTCGAATCTAAAATTGTGTATTTATCATCATCTTTGCAAGTATTACATTTTTTACTAGTATATACCTTTCTTAATAATTGCGACACAACTTTTATTTGTTGTCCTCGCGTTAATAAGCTGGCTATGGACACACCAGTGACTCTTGCCATTTCCATGTAAATGAAAATGCACATTAATTTGTCCAGTAACCTGAGTGGTAAATACGCATCCTTTAAGCAATAAACAGCAAGCCTCCGACGTGTTTGCGGATTACCGTTTTGCAATTCCGTGATAATACTGTGGTGCACATCCTCCTTTTGCTCTTGTAAAAAATGATATGAAACTGCGTTCAAAGTATAAGATCTTAATTTGTAATCTCTAACTAGCACCTAATAGAAAAATGTAATCATAATTTGCTATCATATGCATATGTTTGTAGAAGATCCTAACATTATTTTTACCAAATATAAATCGAATGGAACTCTTCCTTCGAAGTTGACGGATTTATTCTCACGTCGACCCATCTGTTTACTTTGAATTACTTTTGTTTTAATTACAGATTTGATGTTTTTTATTCGTCCAAGAAAATTAAAATCTTTCACATTGAGGTGCTGCGCTCGATTAATTAGATATGGAAAATCAAAATTGTTTATGTTGTATCCTGTAAAAATATCAGGGTCTAACTGTCTCACGAAGTCAGCCCATTTCTAAGGAAAATAAAATATAATTTATAGTTATTAAATTGTTTGTTATGATCTATAAACTCTTGAAGTCATACCTCTAGCAACATCTGTTCTTTATCAAAGCTCAGAACCTGACAACCAACAATTGGTGCACATGTATTAAGAGTAAAAATATTTCTTAAAAATGGTTCAGGGTCTCCTTGTTTTATTACCATGTTGGCAATTTGTATAACAGGGTCATGATTCGGTTCAGGAAAAATACCTACATTTAGAAAAGCCTTATTGAAAGTTTATGAAATTTTTTATACTATTGGGAACAAATAATTTCACCTTTTCTTCCAGCACATTCAATATCAAAACTGAGTATCCTAAATGGTGCTATCTTTGACCATTCTCCTTCTGGTGAATGAGCAATAAAAGCATCCCATGCAACATCTGCTTCTATTTGACACCTTGTAATCATGGGTAAATTATGCCCATGATGGTTACGCAATTTCCAGCTTTTTGGCGGTAATTCGATCCACGAACATCCAACAACTGAAGTGTCAACCATAAATCTGAAACAAGCATGACCATGTATTAAAAGGATTTAATTGCAGAGACTAATGATAAAATTTTGTTAAAATTTGTTAGGAATACCTTATATCAAAATCAATATTGCTCTCAAAAGTACGGTAGTTATGATCAAAGTCTGGCAAAATAGTTTCTTTTTCAAGTAATCTTTTGCAAGGTGCTATTAACCTTGGTAGTGCCACTGTAATTTTTAAAAACAATGATTTTTCATTTCCTGTATAACCATACATGTTTTGTTTGTATACTCTTTCAACAGCTAAAACAGCTATTTGAACTTTCTCTGGATTTGATCTCATATCTTTTAATACAGCTTTATCTAAAGCATCCTAAAAGGTATATTAAAAGAGATTAGTTAGACAATGTTTATTCAAATTGTATTAGTATTTTCCAGGTTCATGTACCTTGAACCGGCTACAATGAGCATCATTAAAATTATGTGGTGCTGTAGTATAAAAATAGGGACAAAATCCATGAACATGACAACAAACAGAATTTCCTTGTTCTGTAATCCCATACATTCTCATTATTGGAACAGGTGCTAGTTTACTGCCTGGCATTCCAGGTAATGGGGCACCTAAATAAATACAAAACAATAAATAAATTTCTCTTCCCTATACTCTTCACTGTGATAATATTTACCATTATAATGATCAATTTCTATTTGTTGGAAAATCAAAGCCTCTTTCTGTGGATTTAAATCTGGAGGAGGAGGTCTACTCCACCGTGAAGATGTGTTTTCCTGTTCTGGTCCCTAAAGAAAATAATTTAATTTATAATGAGGAGCTGAGAGATTTGTTACTGCTATACTGCTATACAACATATTGAGTAACATTTAAAACCAATAGGGCAATGCTAATTCAAGCTATGATTACAGTACAATAAATGAAATGATACAAAAGCATTGAACAACTTATTTAAAAAACCATAAAATAAATCAATGATTATTTAATGAACTGCAAATGAAATTATTTTCATTTATACGTTGCATAGAATAAAATAAATTTCAGCAAATGTACACTGAGATGAATACACTTCTGCTATGAGCTTTAACTCACTTTTTTGGGCATATCATTTAATTGTGGTACAGCTGGCTAAAATAATGAAATACTGATCAATAATATATTATTTATTATTTCATGGAAAGCATTTCGTATTTTTTCTTTAATACATTTAACTGTATCTTAATGAGTTTCATTTTTTAAACCAATAATCATTGTATGTTAGAATTTTAATAAATTCAAATGTCAATTGTAAATTGTTTGATAGCAATTATATTGAAGTATACCTCTTCAACAAATTGAGACATATCACCAAAATCATCTTCCATTTCATCCATAGTAGCCAATTCGGCTTCAAACGTACCAGGCAAATCATCATCGTCCTCATCCTTGCTAATTAATGAAATATAACAAGAAATTAACTAATATTAAAAAAGGAAATACATACGAGGAAATAAGGTTAAAATTAATTTACTGCCTATATTTACCTATACTTGGTCTTTTTTGCAGCGGAAGGTGCTGAAAACTTTTTCCTATTCATTTTGTTTTATTCTGTTTGAATGATATAAACATTAAATATGAATAATAGTTCAAATACTAAATAACACTCATACAATTGATTACGCGCACTAAACGCGCGAAAATGTTTCAATATCTAGTTACTTATATTCTAAAAATACTAGGTAATCAGGTTGCGTAACTTTATGAGATGTAAAGATCCAGAAATGTAGGAATAGAGATTTTGGGTTCTGAGATATGGGGATTTGCCGCCTGGGAACCAGCATGTCCATAAAACACATTTTCCCGCGTTACACTGTACTGTGAATTATTTAAAAAAATTTTGTTATGTTTTACAATTGATAACAATCTTCATCTAGTCCAATTTGATAGCAGTAATCAGATAAAAGTATTCCTTAATAAAAAATGTGTGTTATATTATAATACATTTATTGTTTAGTACAGTGTTAATTTAGTGCAATTTTACATAACTTTGATATTCATAAAATTTATACGTGTTTTGTAAATAAAAATAGTATTATTTAAAAAATGGCACAAAATGAAGCTTCTACAGAGATAACACAAAATTCTACTGCTACAGAAGTGACACAATATGATTCTATTGTACAAACTAATTCTGAACGGTATGTATAATATTATAAGAGATTTCTGTAATAATAATTACTGGCTAATGTAAGTAATGTATTATTTTTATTCCTATAATAATATTAGGCATAAAAACAAAAGGTATTTAGACTGGGATGAATATTTTATGGCAATTGCCTTTTTGGCTGCAAAACGAAGTAAAGATCCAAGGACTCAAGTTGGGGCTTGTATTGTAAATAGTGAAAAAAGAATTTTAGGTGTTGGATATAATGGAATGCCTACTGGCTGTAGCGATGATGAATTTCCTTGGGGAAAAGATTATGATGATGAATTAGAAGATAAATCTTATTATGGTAAGAATATGTACTGAATTATAAAAATTTAATTTGTAAAAAGAAATATAAAATGTTCATATTTGAATGATATAATTTAATTTAACATTATAATATTATAATAATATTGTAAACTTACAGTATGTCATGCAGAAGTTAATGCTATTTTAAATAAGAACTGTAGTGATGTTCGAAATTGTACCATATATGTTGCTCTTTTCCCGTGCAATGAATGTGCTAAAGTAATAATACAATCTGGAATAAAATTAGTTATATATATGTCTGATAAACAAGCTCATAAAAAGAAAACCATAGCTGCAAAACGAATGTTTCAGGCAGCAGGTGTTGAATACAGGTATGTTAATTGTTTTAGTTACTTATACTTAATTTTATTAAAGTTTTGTAACTTTTGATATTCATACTTCTCAAGTAATTTAAATTAAAAAATTTTTTTATTAGACAATATATTCCAAGGAATCAAAAAATTGTAATTGATTTTTCTGAGATAAAAGGTACAAGTGACAAAGTTCAAGACCTTTCTAATTCAAAACCAGTAGATAATATATCTGAAAATTTTGAGAAGATAATTTTATGACAAGAATAATGTAACAATAATAATGGTAATGTTTATAGTAAAAAATGTCTTTATGTATGTATTCATGATTTATTTAATTTTCTTTGTGACATTTTGTAAAGTCAGATTGTAACTAATATTAATTGTTTGGTAACGCATGAAAATATGGCTCATGGTATTATTGAGTATGTAGTATAACATTTTCACGTTGACTTATTTAGTCAAAAGAATAATTACTATTATTTACATATAAAATTGTATTAGAATTAGGTACAGATGGAAATGAAGAATACTTCCTTTTTAGTTGAAATTTTACATATTTCCTTATTTTCATGTTTAATATTAACCACGTATGCTTATGGAAAATAAATAAAATAATGTACAGAAAGCGAAAGAATTTAGCAATAATACAAAGACATTATCAAGTATTAAGGTAATATTGTTCGCAATGATATTGTGAACTATTTACTGTACAATACGATGAAGTATGGTATGATAGAAATATGTAACAATATTTACCGCTTTTTCAAAACGACCGAAGGAAGGGCGATTGTGGATACGCGATATCATTTTTTTTATGTTGATTCGTTATTAATATAACAACAAAGATGAATTGGACATAGAGTTTTATATATATATACATATAGATATACACATATACTACATATATATGTATATATATAGATATATATGGTGATGATGTTAATACGTTCATGTACATACTATACATATTTCGCTTAAAATATTTTATTACGTTTGTAGCGGCAACTACAATAGAGCAAAGTTACAAATAGAAACTAATTGTATATAGTGATTGAATTCATCATATAGAATAGTACTTGATGTTACTAACTATGAATAACTAATGTTATTGATCTTATATGAATACTTATAGATAATATTTTTATGTTAATACGCGAGTTTGTTCAAAAATTTGTATATTGTTAAACGAATCATTGTGAACATCTTTTTTATAATAAAAAAGAACTGTAAAGGGTATTCTAATAATTTCTTGTAAATGATGGTAACATTTACAAATATAATCTTGAAATAAAAAATAACAATTTATATTTAACGAACAATAATTTGTTTATTTTTCAACTTTTTTTTAATGTCATAAACCTCCTTAACACATTGATTGCCACGCTAAAACTATCAAAGATCTTCATTAAGTAGTATTTTTATTTTTAATAAATCTTACCTATTATTTTCATAATATTTTATTATTCCTATTACTCATAATTTCAAGTACCTAACATGGGTGTTTCTAATTAGGCAAGTGAAAGAATTTCTAATAATATTAATGATTGACGTGGCAGTCAACGCGTTAAAACGACGATCATATATTATAAACCTATATGATGAATTCCTTTGCACGGAGGAGATGGGAAAGGATAGAAGTTCAGATACCCATGCTTACTATTTATTTGTAAGATTAAATAAAGGACCAAAAGACAAGTTTGAACTGAATCTTCTAGAAATAGAAACATTATCCTTACTCAGCATTATTTATTCGTTTTTTAAGTTTTGATACTTATGAGAGAAATAGAAATTTGTATACTTAGGTAACAACCTTCGATAAAGATTGGAGCATCCAATATGCGTATCTTTTGAAAGATAAAGTAGCCTGCAGAAATAGCTGAATAAAATAATAACATTTTATTCTTGTTATTAACAGCACACTTCGGTAGATGCATGGTCGGAAACTTGGTACAACGTGAATAATGTACGTTAAATATGCATTAGGAATGAATGCTATTTGCACGAGAAAGTGTGTATATCGATAAATAGGTATGATGATAACATTTCTTTTTCTTGCGCTGTATAATGGTCAAATGGCTAATATTACAGTGAATGAGCAGAACATTTACGTTTCCGCTTACGTTACGATATTATTTGCATAGCCCTGAGAAACATTCCATGCATATACAGAAGGTATTTATTGAAACAATAACTGTATTTGTTATAATCTGATAGATTATTCCATCGATTGACTTTTAAATACATAGTAAATTTGTATCTGGTGTACTAATTTGCGAGTGAATGGAAACTTTAAATATTACATAGCCATTACTAATGCAAAAATCTTATTTTTAAGATTACAAATTAAGTGGCCTTCCAATGAATTTTATTCAACGATGTCATCAATTGTAAATTATATTCTATTGACTTAAATAAGATACGAAATATGTGTACATACATGTATTGTTTAAAGTAATAGTTGAAATATATACAAACATTATCACTAATTTGTAGTATCTGTATGATAATGTATTCTTTTACGGTTTCAAAAAAGTTTACAACTTCTATCATTATTCCCGAAAAATAAACGAGGTAAGCATATAACACGGTTCAAGTTTTACCGGTAAATTGTAACGATACTTTTTATTAAAATTTTTCTGATCCGTTCACATACAGATGTATGATATTTGTTCTTTTCTATCGACACTCATTGTTTTCAATTTATCATATACTTTGGTAATTTGCGTATACAATACGCACTTTATTGTTCTTATCAGTAACTTTCACAAGGACTTTCGCAAATGGACACTACTTCGTTATTGACTATTCTCGATGGAATTATCAGGGCTCCAATCCAAACGCAGATCATTACCCTGGATTCGAACGCGGAAATAAAATTAGTGTTTCTAGAAGGAAAAATGTTATGATCGTATGTTCACTTCGTGTAAACGGTAGAGGTGTGCAGGATCCCGTGTTTTCAACACCGGGACGGGAGGGAAAACTTCGAGCGAATTTCAAGCATTTGTCGATCCTTGTTTAGAGGAGTGATGGGTAGATATCTAAGTACCATTCTAACCATGTTATCATGAATTTGTATTCTGTATATCAATGAGACACATACAATTGGTTAATTATATATTTCTTAAAAACGGAGTTAGAATAGTTAAGAACTAGAATTTCCTTACATGGACTTGACGCCAAGAAAATTTCAAATTTACAAATATAGAAATTTGCTAAGTTAGGAACATAGAAACAAGAAATGTTGGAATTTAGAAATGAAGCAGAGTGTATTGAAGAGTAGAACATTAGGGTTTTAATCGAATCTCACTGTAAGTTTTCTATCCAGTCCCGAAGATCGGTTTTTCGGGACTCGGGACGATCTACACACCCCTAATAAACGGTTCGCGAATGGAGTGAACTAGAAGAGATAGTACATGACTCGGAACAAAGTCTATTCGAATGTAGCGACGAACATGCGCGGTACAATTATATATCGGTTGCTCGATGATCGTCTTAGTTTTCCAAACTCTACACAGTAGAGTGTTTAATGCGGACATCGCTGAAAATAGTACACTTTAACATCAAGTAGAAATATCCATAGAGCGCGCATATGAATGTATACAAGTCTTGTATTTTGTACCAATGTGTTAGTTTCGCACGTCATATATAATTTACACACTGTACTTTCCCCGTCCCGCTCCTCTCAACCGCCCTCCCTTGAACCTTGTAGCACTAAAAACATTTCACACTTCGTCGTTGATCATTCCGTTTCAGCGTTGTCGCTCCGCGGCCAGCAGAGTTAATTCTATCGGTTCCAATTGTTAATTAATATTAGCTAAGCCATTCTTTTCTTCGTTCACCTAAAATTCGGGACCATGTTAATCGGAGGCACTGTTCCCGCGCCCCTTCGTATGTATAATTTATTAAAGATTGTTTATCCAGCACTGTTCCAGCACTGTGTTTCCCTCTCGCACTACGTGAAACCTTCCAGGAACGGTTCGTGTACATATATAATACATGTGTGATAATCGTTAATTAAATCCGCCAATTTCGCTTTCCTTCACTCGTGTCTCCCCCGTGTGTGTTACATCGTACGTTTCCATTCGACGAATTTCAACGTGGATCCCCGTTAAATGCTCCACGCCCCTCCACGCCATTACCTCGTCTAACTACGTAGCAGTTCAGTGACGCTGGACAGCGCGTGCCTGGATCAGTTTTTGATGGAATTCTCTGTCTCCTGGTGATTGGTTGTCGGCTTCGTTTCCGGGGGTCGAAAGGCCGTCGCGTACGGGAAACGTTTATGGCATTTCGCCATGAAATCGGCTATCGCCGTGTCGCAATCGCCGAAGTCACCGTTGCGCATCGATTCCAGCACCTTTGTACAATTCTCTAGCGTAACTCCTTCAAGGTTATCGATGTTCGTCACCAGAGAGAGGGCTGTCTCCTCGTGGACAGACGGCAAGTCCAGGAAATCAATGACCTTTGCAGCTTGCAGCAGATGGGGTAGCGAGTTTCGATTCCTCTTCAAAAATTCCGCGTTGAACTGCACGAGCGTCGAGACCATCGTGTTCGAAGTTGAGTAGATACCAGCCGTTTGCCGTTTCACCACCTCGTACACTACCTTCTCCAACCCTAAGTGGCTAATGTATAATATAAAATTTACTATACACGTGTGAAGATCAGGATGGTTTGGGTCTAGCTTGTGGGCACGTTTGATCGACCTGAGCATCAGCAACGCTTTACCTGCAACAAACGGTTTCTCGTTAAACAGGAAACGAACGAGTTTCAACATTTCCAGTTACACAAATTTTTGAAATATATATGTAATATTGCCACTTTGATGTTCTTTCGTGAAGACAAAATGTGAAGCAATTCCTACGCACATTTACGATGATAAATTTCAAACGCCATAAGATGCGTCTCTATTCTGTCCGATGCCAGTTCTTGCAGAGGTTTTAAGAATTTGATTGCCTGCTCCAGTGGATTCTCGACCTGGAAACGAATAATCGATTTGAAAGAATGGTAGACTATTCAAAAAAGGAGAGAATGAAATTTAACACAGAGAGAAGTTTTAATACCCTTTCCAGTTTCTCCGCTATAAGTTCATCTAATGTGGGTTGCTCTAAATCAGGATCAGTTTGTTGTCGAGACTTATTGTGCTGTTCCCTTTTCTCTTGTGCTTGAGCAGCCTGTTGTCGTTTCAGTTCAGCCTTTCTACGCTGCTTTCTCTGCTTATTTCTTAATTTCTTCAACTCCGACGGCGCCAGGTTCTCTGTGAAAGAAAATGAAATCTCGTTAATATAGATACAGATATTTTCTTTAAAAATGATAATTTCTTGTGACACTCGTTTGCGATACATTTTTCCAAATTTCTGAATGAGGAATATCGGAAGAAAAAAAGAAATCGTGCAAATAAATTCTCCGCGATAATTTCGACGCTATTCACGGATTTACGAAGCATGGAACCAGTCTCTACCGCGTTCTAATAACGCATCGACTATTTCTTACATAATTGGAAAGCGCTCGTGATTTTAGCGTTATAAAACTGAATTAATAGAACGCTAATTAAAACGTTGATGCTCACTGAACAAGTTAAGTACCAGCAGAATTAACGCAATAAGCTGCTAACTTCTTCATCCTCTTCGAAAAGCATTTCATGATTACGCTTCTAAATCATCCTGATCTACAAACTGTTATCTAATAAAAAATAACAACGCTTCCTCGAAACTATGTCGTCATAAACCGACAATTGCTTCGAAATCAAATCTGTGTTTTTAAAATAATATACAAGTGAGGTATCAGTTTCGGTATTTCAGAAAATGTGGAGATAATTAAAAGTAAATTAAAGAAGAATTTCTAGAATTTTACATTTGTGTTTCCCTCTTCCGTTAGCCAAGATTGATCAATTCGATTAGGCTCGAATGTGATCGAGATACAATCAGGTTACAGTTTTTCCTTAGCTGTCTCACGATAAAGTCGTGGCTGCACGTGACTAAGGTGCACGCGTGACACGTGCACGCATGCCAGACCTACTAACTGCTCAGTAGGCCTAACCACCAGCGGATAGGCGGGGAAACGTTAGAAAAGGTTTTGCGAAACCGGCGGAATTGCTTCTATCGTTGGTCTTGGTACACCGTTTGACCTTGCTCGACACACTGCATGCCGGTAAAAGTGCTCTGTGACGAAACGACATAGGACACTTTTAACGTTCCCGCATTTACTGCAATTACAATGTTACCGTTAAGTTCTACCACCAACAATTTGCACTATTATACTCTTTTCAATTAAGTTGTACTTTGAAGCGGAGGTAATCTCTGCATCGCCATTTTCCTACACTTGTCAGGAGTTTTATTATAAGAAAAATGGAGGAAGATTAATTTCTAATTCTTTTTAAAACTCTTCTAGGACTCTAAGTCTTTTCTAGATTTACTATTAGATTCACTAAATTAATTTATGAAGTTCTTTAGAGTCAACAGCCCTTCCCTAGATTCTTTTCGAATTTTACAATGTTACTGTGCTTAAGTTCTACAACCAACAATTTGCACTATTATACTCTTTTTCATTTATGAAGTTTGAGGTGGAAGTAAGTAGAAATCTGATGGTTCTCTGCATCGCCATTTTCCTAGACTTGTCAGTAGTTTTATTATAAGAAAAATGGAGGAAGATTAATTTTTAATTTCTTTTAAGACTCTCCTAGGACCCTCTTCTCTAGATCTACTATTAGATTCACTAAATCAATTTATGAGGTTCTGTAGGTTCATCAGCCCTTACATTCTTTTCAAATTTTTTCCCAGACATCTTTGGATTTCGCAAGAGCCAATGAGTGGAATATGTTTCGAAAATTGCCAAAAATAGAGAGGACCAGTTTTTGCAGCAAAGTCTCTTTTCGAATCAAAGAGATATCCGTTGTCGAACGGTGGATTAGCATCGGAATGCAAGAGGTTGAAGTCTCGTTTCGTCGGGGGGTTCAGCTTTCGCAAGGAGACGGTCGATACGATCGAATTTTCGAGGCGTTGCCCCGTTACGAGGAAACAGAATCGATTTTCACCGCGAATCAACGCGGGTCAATGCGTATAATGACGCGTGCTCGCGTACGCGTTCACCTATTCGAGGGATGCAATTTGCATAAATGTTGCGTGCCGGTGCCGCCTGTTGCTCCACATTCCCGAGTGCGCTCGTAATACTCGCAAGGTCCCCCTTTGTCAAGGATGAAAAATTCCTCGATAGTCGCATTCCGAACCCTAATTGGATTTATTATTTTAATACCATTACACTTCATCTTCCAAATATTACGTTCTTGGATAAGCAATCTTACGTTTTTGGATACTTCATCTTCCAAATATTACGTTCTTGGATAAGCAATCTTACGTTTTTGGATACTTCATCTTCCAAATATTACGTTCTTGGATAAGCAATATTACGTTCTTGAATAAGCAATCTTACGTTCTTAGATACTTCATCTTCCAAATATTACTCTTCTTGGATAACCACTTTCATGTGCTTTGTATTATGTGTCTTGTTTGAGTTAATTCGACTGATCAGTTTGTTAAAATTGAAGTTGCTATATTAAAAATAAATTGTGGAAAGTTCATGTGGACTTCAAAGAATGAATTGGTATGTTGTAAGTAACATTTTGAGGTACTTTTAGGTTATCAATTAATGTTTCCTAGTCTAATTAGTTTTTTATAATCAACATAGATGGAGGCATAGATGGAGAGTTGATCATTGCTGTAGCTTGTGATCATTTAACTTGCAGGTTGATACATTACAAGTAGCATTCTGTGGTACTTTTAGGTCATCAGACAGTGTTTTATAGTCTAAGGCAACATGTATGGAGTTTTAAATGGAGAGTTGTTCATTGTTGTGGCTTGTGATCATTTAACTTGCAGGTTGATACATTACAAGTAGCATTCTGTGGTACTTTTAGGTCATCAGTTAGTGTTTTATAGTCTAAGACAACATGTATGGAGTTTTAAATGGAGAGTTGTTCATTGTTGTGGCTTGTGATCATTTAACTTTCAGGTTCATAACCTACAAGTACCATTTTGTTGCATCTTTAGGTCATCAATTATTAATGTTTCATAGTCTAATACAACATATATGGAGGCATAAATGGAGAGTTGATCATTGCTGTAGTTTGTGATCATTTAACTTGCAGGTTGATAAACTACAAGTACCATTTTGTTGCACTTTTATGTCATCAATTAAAGTTCCATAGTCTAAATCAATATAGACAGCATAAATAAAGAGTTGTTCACTGTTGTGGCTTGTAATCATTTAATTTTTAAATTGATACACTGCAAGTACAATTTTGTGGCACTTTTATGTCATCAACTAATGTTTCATAGTCAAAAGCAATATAGACAGCATAAATAAAGAGTTGTTCATTGTTGTGACTTGTGATTATTTAATTTTAAGATTGATACACTGTAAGTACCATTTTGTTGCATCTTTAGGTCATCAATTAATGTTTCATAGTCTAAAGCAATATAGACAGCATAAATAAAGAGTTGTTTATTGTTGTGGCTTGTAATCATTTAATTTTTAAATTGATACACTGTAAGTACCATTTTGTTGCACCTTTATGTCATCAATTAAAGTTCCATAGTCTAAACCAATATAGACAGCATAGATAAAGAGTTGCTTATTATTATGGTTAGTGATCATTTAACTTTGATGTTGATACACTACAAGTACCATTAGAAGTGTTCTTAACATGACTCATAACATGATATGTATGATATATTATGAACATATACGAACAATTTAATATAACATAGAAAGGAAAGGTTCATCAGCACCAATTTGAAGAATGTTTTCTACAGTCTGTTATAACAAGATAGAAGAAATCCAGATTTCCCAGGAGAGTTAGGTAAGAAGCTCCAACTGGTGCAAACGACGGGGGCGGCGAGGTCGCTGCATGAAAAAATGCAGTGTTGCTTACATCGCGATCATTAGATGAAGCAAAAAGAAAAACGAGTAAGCAATGACAGGCTTTTATCTTCGCAAGAGTACGCAGAAGAAACAGCCGTAATTTCGATTTAGCTAAGCACTCCGCCATAAACGCGCGCCCACGATCATCTTAAACGCGTTTCCTTTTCTTCTCCGCGAGTTTCCTAGCGCGAGAAAAAGAGTGAAGATTAATAATCATGGTTTTTCTAACGAAAAACGACGCCAGATAATAATTACGTACCTATTATTGAATCGATGGGTGACTGTACGCTTAGCAGTGAGAAATTTCTCGAATTGCACAATGTTTTAGAAAAAAACACACGTTCCCGCACACTTTCAACGATGATACTCGGAAACGCAATGACAACAGCACCGGAGACTTTAATGGATGATGCAGGAACTGTCGATTACACGAACGTCAACCGTGATTACGAGCATGTACCGATATACAATGTTCTAGCATCGAAATGACGGTAATCACGGGAGAAGGCTGCGTCGCCGTGATCGCTCTTGCAACGCCACTCGCCCACGGTGGTCTCTGTTCTATTTCCTAATCGCCGTTCTTTTTCTTTTTCAAATTTATTCGGTCACTAGCAGTCCCAATTCTATTAATAATTTCACTGTTTACAACTTAAAACTTGCTTAAAAAGTTAAATGAATTTTCTTGAGGTTATTTCTTTACTAATAATTTTCAATATGTTTATACATCACAGGTCATGTTAAAAAATGCTTGTTTAAAATTATTGTATTAAATAATGAGAGACGACGAGAGTCACCTCTCGAGCGCAAATTGATATTTATTTATTAACACTGAAACTACCAAACCGGTCAAATGACCGTTCTATAAGATTCTTATTATAATTGACACAATTTGTTGAATTGATCTGATATCTACGTTAATCATGAAGATGAAGAATTAATGTGTATACTAATTTATGTTTTGTCATTTGTTTATTTATTTCTTAACTTCATTTTTCATCTCAAGTTAGGTACACATACATCAGTAGGTTTAGTGTTAAACATTGTCTGATATTATTATTGATTTTAGGAGTTCTGGTTGTGAATGAAAATCAAGTACAGCTTGTTTTGTTACTGTCATGCTATAATAGATATAATAAGTCACACTATAATATTTATTTATTAAACATTGATATTATTACTGATTTTAGGAGTTCTGGTTGTGAGTGAAAATCAAGTACAGCTTGTTTTGTTACTATCATACTACAATAAATACAATAAGTCACATTACAATATTTATTACTAAAATAGTTATGCAAACAACCATGTAAGAAGTTGAGGTCACTCTTCAACTTTGCAGTGAAACCTAAATATTGTACAGATTACAGCAGCTGCAAAAATGCAATTGGATAAGGAAAAAGAAAACGTGTTAGTCCACGCTCTCTTAATCAAGGTACAAACACCTTGCCCGATTAGCAAAAACGTTTCAATTTTTATTCTCGACAAAAAGATAACCTTCCACCGATCGAGTCGACTTTACAGCAACGAGTACGGAAGAGACGAAAGGTTAAATACCGCGATACCCACGGTGTCCCACACGGTAATAAAAAAAGAGATACCAAACCCACCGATATGAAATATGGAAAAAGTCGATCGCGATGCACGCGCGGCGATAATAATTGTGACAACGTTAGTCGTATCACGGTAGGTCATTGTATGCAGATCGAAGAACACGAGCGGTATTCGCCGGTTGTAACTCATAAATTACATATTCGAAGAGTATCGTGACCGTAATGGCGTGTAGCGTACGGGAAGGCCGGCGCGCCGTTGACAAACGTTATTGTCAGAAGTGGACGACAACAATCGGACACGTCGAATCTCGAGTTATAATTCTATTCTTCGAGAAAGTTTCGATCGATTGTTCTTCGATGGGTGAAGAAAATCGTGATTCATCAATCGATTGGCAACACGACCGTTCGATTTCCTGCCTTTTTCTTCGCTCGGATCCGACACACTTCCAACCGTAATATCGCAGTGTAATCGCGTTAAATGATTTGTAACGCGAATTCATCACTGAGAGAGGTTAGTCAAACTTTAGACTTCATTCAAATTTAGATATTTATTATAGGAAACGTACTACGCATTATACACTGTATTATATATCGTATTGTACACTTTCGTTATATTGTTAATGAATACACGGAGGTTTAGAAGTAGATCGGTATTCAATAACACCTTCGAGGCGATAGACGAACTCTCCGATTCATAGCCTCTCCCTTTTCGGTCTATGACGCAAATCGAGGTTCACTTGAATTCGCTCGCCTTTTCTTCATCGATTCTCACTGATTCAAGCTCCTTCGTTTCATAACACGTAGCTGCGGTGGAAAATAGATTTCATGCGAAGTATGAATCCAACGTTCCATTCTTGATCGTTCGTTGCATCAGATTTTGCAAATACAGTAGACTTTCGTTATATTGCCGAACATTTTTGCGACTGTCGATTTGGTCAATTGTCTCTATTATAATAGTGGTGGTCTTTGAAAAAAATTATGCAGAAGAAGAAGAAGGAGAAGAAGTTATGAAGTTACAATGATGATATATGTATGGTCATATTGATAATGTATGATGAAGATATAATACACAGTGAAGATACATATTCGTGGTGGTCTTTGAAAAAAAATTATAAAGAAGAAGAAGAAGAAGTTATGGAGTTACAACGACGATAAATGTATAGTAATATTGACAACACATAATGAAGATATAATACATAGTGAAGATACGTATTCGTGATGGTTTTTGAAAAAAATATTATGAAGAAGAAGAAGAAGAAGAAGAAGTTATGAAGTTACAACGACGATGAATGTATAGTAATATTAACAACACATGATGAAGACATAACATACAGTGAAGATACATATTCGTAGTGGTCTTTGAAAAAAAATTATGAAAAAGAAGAAGAAGTTATGAATTTACAACGACGATAAATATATAGTAATATCGAAAACACATAATGAAGACATAACACATAGTGAAGATACATATTCATGATGGTCTTTGAACAAAAATACGAAAAAGAAGAAGTTATAAAGTTACACCGAAGATGAATGTACAGTAATATCGACAACACCTGAAGAAGATATAACACACAGTGAAGATACATGTTCGTTCACAATTAATCAAAGGCCACCACTGTGTCCACAAGGGGTAATATACCGAGACTCAACTATAAAATCCAAGCAACAAGTCCGACTGCACCCCAGTTCTTTAAACTGTACCTGAAGATTAAGATAATCCGGAAAACAAAGGATTCTAAGATCGTAACTCGATATATGGTCATCCACAGTAACCCCATGTAAAGCATCGTATCGATGTTCTCTCAAGATCGATTCAACCATTGTTCGATTACGTTAAAAGATTATCGAAGAGAATTTACACAACAGCCTAATATATCGCGGAGTTCGCCCACGATCCGAGTGTCGTGTACGGTGAAGGGTGTGTAAAATGGTACCACGGGGCAAGTGCTAGGCGTGGCTCATAGGAGAAATAAGAAAGGGACCGTTGGTTGTATCGAGTGGAAAGGCTTTACATTAACGGAGTCGAATCGCGGGCGACGCCACCGGAATGTTAACTTCCCATGGCGGTTTCGTGATCGACGCACCGAAAGAAAAGGCGAGTTTCGGGCAAGGCGAACGTGATCGAATCCCGGATTCGCTGCAAGGTCGTGATCCCTGGGCGGATGAGTGCATCGACAGATCCCAAAATCCGATGCATCCTTTCTCTGCGCCGGAAAAATTCGCGGAATTATTTTTACTGCCTCTAAGAGGATTAACTGTTTTGTACAGATATATAAAGGAACGAAGGAATGCACTGGGATTTGTATACTGAGGTCCTATTCTATATCTTCACAAAGGAGGTTTTACATCTTCGAGTGACAAACCAAATAAACTAAAGAATACAATGATAAATCATAAAGGTTGAATTCATCCTTAAAGGACCTGTTTCCAGGCCACAACAGAGGCAATTATTTTTACATCTTCACTTGACAAATCTCAGTAAAATTAAAAAGTGATATTTTCTTTAAAAAATTCGGAGGCTATTTGTACATGTTTCCAGTCCACAATAGCAACCATTTTTACACCTTCACTTGCCAAATTTCACTAAAATTAAAAAATGATATCTTCTTAAAAAAATTCGAAGACTTGTAGATGTATCTAATCATCTTGGTTTGTTAACAAGGTCGATAAATAATTTGCAACATGTTTTCACGCGTTGGGTAAACTTGAGTTTCTATCGAAGGCTTAACGAAAACCTGGCAGTTTTTGCGGCACGAGCGACTCGTAATGTAATCACTGTATTCATGGCTCGGGTCATGAATTACCCCGCCACGTAACAGTTCCCTAGGTATTTTCGCTACGAAGAACGCGAATACGAGAAATTGAATGACGAAACAGCAGCTGAATATTAATGTTCATTGCCCGTGGCTTAATGTACATTGTAATCGGGGCTGCGAATGCAAATCACACTTTTATTCGAATCGTTTTCGACTGCTCGAAAAATCACGCACGATCTATACTCATTTTGCGTAATGGATATGCACGAAAAGATTCTCCTTTCTCGTCCGAAAGACGCGGAAATAATTTCGACTCGACGAATATTTAAATTTACAAATTCGGAAAGTGGTAGATTTAGAACTCAACTTTCTGACAAAATTTTGACAACTTTGTAAAAAATTTGAGGATCCAAAAAAATTTTATTGGGAAGTTTGAAAGCTGCAATATGTAAAATACAATTTGTGGCAACGTTGTAAAAAATTTGACAACCCAAAAACATTTCATAAAAAAGTTTGAAAGCTTCAATGTATAAAATATAATTTGTGGCAACGTTGTAAAAAATTTGACAACCCAAAAACATTTCATAAAAAAGTTTGAAAGCTTCAATGTATAAAATATAATTTGTGGCAACGTTGTAAAAAATTTGACAACCCAAAAAAATTTCATAAGAAAGTTTGAGAGCTTCAATGTATAAAATATAATTTGTGGCAACGTTGTAAAAAATTTGACAACCCAAAAACATTTCATAAAAAAGTTTGAAAGCTTTAATGTATAAAATATAATTTGTGGCAACGTTGTAAAAAATTTGACAACTCAAAAACATTTCATAAGAAAGTTTGAGAGCTTCAATATGTAAAATATAATTTGACAACTTTGAAAAAAATTGACAACCAAAAAACATTTCATAAGAAAGTTTGAAAGCTTCAATGTATAAAATATAATTTGTGGCAACGTTGTAAAAAATTTGACAACCCAAAAACATTTCATAAGAAAGTTTGAGAGCTTCAATATGTAAAATATAATTTGACAACTTTGTAAAAAATTTGACAACCCAAAAAATTGGAAAGTTTGAAAGCTTAAATATGTAAAATATAATTTTGTCGAAGTTTTACAAAATTGTATGAATGTATTGTAGTTGGACCACGGTATTTCCGAAGATAGGTGTCTATTAGCCGGTGTGTCATAAGTACTCGTGCAAGTTCTGAAAACAGGGGGATTGACGTTTCCCCGATTCTTGACTCAATAATTAGGACTTAGTCGTTGAGTCAGCGATTCGGGACAGAGAAGTTATGAGAACAGTGCAAAACCAGCTTATTTGCGAGGGACTTACGTACCGTGAAAGCGTTACAAATACGGAAAGAAATGAGCCGATACAAGCGGAGGTTACGTGCTATCCCATTTTTCAAAGCGTCAAAATATTTCCTATTACAGGTTTTCACTCGCATGCAAAATGCCATTGAAGAAGAATTTTATTTCTTGGAAGATTAACTCTTTCCGGGTAAAAGAGTCTACGGAAGCTTTTCTTTGCACAATTTATGGCGGTAATTAAATTTAGACTTCCATTTGTAATATTTTACTTTTTTGTACGTTGTTCTTTTCCCACAGATGTCTGAGCATGAGTAGACAGATTCCGCGAACGGAGATTTTACAATTAAGGAGACGTTCAGTAATCGTGGTTGAAGAATTCTTTCATTTAGTACCGCTTCGGACTATGACGTAGCCGGAACGTGTCTTCCACGTGCAGAAGAATTCGCAGTATAGATTCAGTATTTTATCGTGGAGGCATGCTCTATGAGAAGTTCATTAAAATTTCAAGTATAATTTTATTGAAGTTTACTGAGAAAAATATTCGAGATATTTTAACGATTTAATTGTAGTAAATGTCTGATGTGTTGGAGGATTGATATATAAAATGGCGGATATCGACACGTGCGGAGTATAAAATAAATTGATGACATAAAAGTATCGCAAACTTGCACTTATGTTATATCAATATGAACGTTAAAGCTTCCTCTAAAAGTCTACTGCATCGTTTTATCAAATATTTTTAATATAAAGTGAATTCTTCGTTGAAACAAAATAAATACATCTTCAGAGAAAGGAAAAGAGTAGGTGATCAATTAATCATTTAATTTTTAAATTTGTATTAAAAATAGGTACGAAATATTTATATCGTCGTTTTAGTGAAGCTTTAAGGTTTAAATTGATATGCCACACGTGTTACTTAATAATACTTTTATGTCATAAAATCTTATTAGACCGTGCGCATTCTAAAACCCTTCATTCGATATGCAACAATGTTTCCAAGAACGTGGATTCTCTTCTCCATTCTTTTAAAGATGACAAGTCTCTGCTCATGTCAAACAATAGGACAGTTCAAGCGTAGACATCAACGACCGAAGACAATCACAGAATACACCGAAAAAGAAAGAGACACTCGGCGAATCTCAAGTAAATCACGGCGAAAGTGACGCTGGGTATAGTTGCGGCTCACAGGTATAGCGTCGTCGTAAAACATTTTAGGTTTTTATAGGTTCAAAGCTCTGTAAGTTTGGAAGCTTACAAATTGTGGAGCGAAGGTTCTTAAATTCTTTGATGGTGGTTCTCAAGTTTTTACGTTTTCGATTTTTTAAATTTTTGAATTTTCAAGCTTTTGAATTCCCAAGCTCCCAAGTTTTCAAGCTTCCAAATTTTCAAGCTACCAAATTCCCAAGCTTCCAAATTTCCAAGCTCCCAAAGTCTCAAGCTTCCAAATTCCTACATCTTTAAATTTCCAAGCTTCCAAATTCCCAAGCTCCCAAATTTCCACATCTTTAAATTCCCAAGCTTCCAAATTCTCAAGCTTCCAAATTCCCAAGCTCCCAAATTTTCACATCTTTAAATTCCCAAGCTTCCAAATTCCCAAACCCCCAAATTCCCACATCTTTAAATTCCCAAGCTTCCAAATTCTCAAGTTTCCAAATTCCCAAGCTCCCCAATTTTCACATCTTTAAATTCCCAAGCTTCCAAATTCCCAAACTCCCAAATTCCCACATCTCCAAATTTCCAAGCTTCCAAATTCTCAAGCTTCCAAATTCCCAAGCTCCCAAATTCCCACATCTTTAAATTCTCAAGCTTCCAAATTCTCATATCCCCAAATTCCCATGTTCTCAAATTCCCAAATCCCCAAATTCTTCAACATCCACCACTGCAAATCCCCAAATTCTCAAATTTTCAGTACTCTAAATCCCCAAATTCTTCAACATCCACCACTGCAAATCCCCAAATTCTCAAATATCCACTACTCCAAATCCCTAAATTCCCACATCCCCAAATTCCCAAGTTGTCAAATTCCCAAATCCCCAAATTCTTCGACATCCACCACTGCAAATCTCCAAATTCTCAAATATCCATTACTCTAAATCCCCAAATTCTTCAACGTCCACCACTGCAAATCCCCAAATTCTTCGACATCCACCACTGCAAATCTCCAAATTCTCAAATATCCATTACTCCAAATCCCCAAATTCTTCAACATCCACCACTGCAAATCCCCAAATTCTTCAACATCCACCACTGCAAATCCCCAAACGGTGAAACAGTGAGGACCCCGCTATACCGGTGAGCCGAAGTGTCCCACTAATATGCAACGACGAGCAATGACACTTTCGCCGTAAACGTTTGTTCTCCCTACAGAAGGTCATTGTACGTGTAAAAATACACGCAAGACACGGGGGGAATTCGTAATGAAGTCTGGAACAAGAGCGGCCGTGTTCAAGCCGAATTTCTAATTCTACGAGCGAAAGGGAAAATCGGTCGTAGGAAAGTTGTGCGAAAGACGCCGATGAATCGCAAGCAGCCCGACGACAATCGGCGTCTTTTCGACGCAAATTAACATTACAATATAACAGATTTCTATAGAAGTCGAAGATCGAAGTTCAACGATCAATCGAACCATTCATAAGATGTTGATGAAACAGTGACCCATTTGAAATTATGAGATCATTTAATATCGTTTTATTTGTGTCAAGTGATTGTAAATATCTTCTCTGGTAGCATAATTATTTCCTGAAACCCGAAATGTGTCAACATAATTTTGATCGTTGCTTCACTCGTAAAAAATTCGCATTAATCTTTGACGAATATCGTAAAATTGTTTTCATCGATCCTTGTTTACGTGACCACTCACTTTTTTTATCGCATTTTTACATACAGGATATTTTTTTCTGAATAGTCGACGCGTTCGTTGAAAAAAAGGCTATCAAAGTTCGTATGCTGTCTAAATTGTATTTACGACACGGCATTTGCTGCACCCATTGTCGTTGACCAATTACGACAAAGTTAAATAGATTGCTTCTAATTACAGCCTAACGAACCATCAATTTTGCATCATTCAGCAGCCGATAGTCATCTCGACCTATATTTATGCGGCCACTAAAAGGTAACGTTAAACGACTTTTACCTTTTACAACTCGTATTATTATTGACAGTAATTGACTTCCTCCATATACGTAAATAACAAATAAAATACGATATTGTAATTTGGCTCTCGACTATTTTTATTCTGTTCAATTTACTGGAATTTGCAGAAGAGGTGTTAATATGCAATATAGATGCAGTATTATATCTTACGGACTGCAAGCAAATTTCTCGGAGCATTTCCTGTCCCGGCGTTAAAGTCACTGAAACGGGCAGCGAATACCAAGAATCAGCTCGCAGAGAATCTTCATTCCGGTCAGATTCGCGTTCAACGATACTGACAATGTTTCAGAAAACGAATGACGAGACTTTTTCGAATTTTTGCATTCCATAATAGCGAACACGGAAATGTTTCTTTTGAACAATCGTCCTCCTTTTTGTAATATTGTACCATCTTTTATTTGCCATAAATAGTATAAAAATATACAATTCTACGGTCGTTAAGATTGGTATCAATGTTATAATTACACTTAATCAGTCTTTTGATACATCTCTTAGAACAGGAAACTAATCTTGCACGCGAATAATTCGTCGCTTCCTGATTTTCTTCGTGCATCGGAATAATAGCGAGGGGAAACTCGAGAAATTTTCCTCGCTATAATTCCATGAGAAAAGAACCGTTCGCCTCGAGCGTCGCAGAGAGATAATTCTCTCATTAACACGCCCTCGTGCAGCGTTCAATTTAACGATAATAAACGTCAGACAACGCGTGGCTGACAACGCGGTGATTTAAACACCGAGTTCCAACAAAGAGACGCAATAAATTTTCGATCCTTGTCGTACAAGGTCTTAATTGAACTTGTCCAAACCTCTTTTTCATATTTCTTTTTTCCCCACGATCATTGTCGTCGGGTACACGTATTTTCCCGCAATTTTGTACGAAAGCGAGAATGCAGTTTCTCACAGACCTTATCGTCCTATCTTGAGAACCGGGTCGGATTAGTTTCAAGATCATGGCGAAAAGGTTGTTCTTTATACCAGATGTCATGGACGTCTACTAATATTTTTATTTCTTTCTTCCAAAGTAAACTCTTTAAGAAGCTGTAAAGTTAGGGCTGCCTTTGCTTTTTTTGATTCTGTATAATATTCTGTGTTATGTTAAACCTATCCGCATTTAATGTATACTTAATTTGAAATTAAAAATGAAGTTACAAAATATATAAACAAACGAAACATAAATTAGAAAATATATTTATCCTTCATGTTGATGAACATGATTTCTGATTCTGTATATTTTGTATAACATTTTGTATATTATTAAACCTATCGGCATTTAATGTGTACTTAATTTGAAATTAAAAATGAAGTTAAAAAATACATAAACAAACAACAGAACATAAATTAGAATATATATTTATTCTTCATCTCGATGAACATCTGATTCTGCATATTTGTATAACATTCTGTATATTTGTATATTTTGTATAACATTCTGTATATTATTAAACCTATCAGCATTTAATGTGTACTTAATTTGAAATTAAAAATGAAGTTAAAAAATGAATAAACAAACATCAAAACATGAATTAGAATATTTATTCTTCATCTCGATGAACATCAATGCTGATTTCAAGATATGTACTTTAACACTAAAACTACTAAGCCGGTCAAATGACCGCACCACAAGCTTCTTATTATAACAAACACATTTTGTTAAAATAAATCACCTAAAATCAGAATTGATTTTCATCAAATAAAGCACAAATGCGTATACTAATTTATGTTTCGTTTGTTTATTTATTTTGTAACTTCATTTTTAATTCCAAGTAAATTACACATATGCTGATAGTTTTACTGTTAGCAAAATGTATACTTTATAATCAGACACTTATGGAGCGGTCATTTACGAAGACCCTCCAGTACAAATCTTTCAAAGTCTCAAGCTAAAAAGATGAAGACAATCAGACACTAAAATTCCAAAGTCCTCAAAGTCTCCAGATCACCAAATTGATTTCGAAATATGAACAGTAAAACATCCAGCATTCCAGGAGTCTCAAAAACTGACCTCGTCGCAAAAATATGTCCAGCAATATCGTATGGCGCCTAAGAATCGATAAGAGGAAGGTCGTTTTCGTCGACCTTGATGGGAATCTCTTTCGATGAGTCAGCTAGACAGTTGGAAATAAACACGCCAGGCATCCGTGGACGATTTTCGCGGGGCTAGCTCGACGGCTTCTGGGGACGTCCTTAGAGCAACCGTGACTCAGGACGTTCCTGGGAAAAACGTGAATGAACGATCAAGCCTTAAAAATACCGACTGATCGTTGCAACCCGTTTGCTGCCACCATGACGGTTCAGGACGTGCGTCACACGTGGCATCCGTCACTCGTAGCTCGACGGTGTCGTCAGAGACCGAGAATACTGTGTCGTCAACGATATATGGGATGCGACGGAAAGAATAACTGACAGCTGCTTCGAGAGGTCATCGGTAACTTATGGATCCATATTTGGACCGATGAGGCCCGGAGGTTGTTAATAATGCAACGAGATCCGCGAATAGAGACGACGATTTCGGGAACCCACGCTGGATCGATGGCGGATTTCGGCTTCACATTTGGACGCATCGAACCTGGCGTGTGGAATCTTGGGGGCGAGGAAGACTTCTGTGATTGATTTGCTTTGATTCTTTTGAAGATATAGTAGTTCATACGTGTTTTAAATATGGGCTGGTGTGAATGTTAAGGAGCTTCACTCTTTTGGTACAAATTTCCAAACTCTCAAAATTCCAAATTCCCAAATTTCAAAATTCTCAGATTTCCAAATTTGAAAAAACTCCAAACTCTTACAATTCCAAATTCTCAAATTTCCAAACTCTCAAAATTCAAAATTCTCAAATTTCCAATTTCTCAAATTCCCAAATTCTCAAATTTCCAAACTCTCAAAATTCCAAATTCCCAAATTTCCAAATTCTCAAATTTCCAAATTCTCAAATTTCCAAATTCCCAAATTCCCAAATTTTCAGATTTCCAAATTTGAAAAAACTCCAAACTCCTAAAATTACAAATTCTCAAATTTCCAATTTCTCAAATTTCCAAACTCTCAAAATTCCAAATTCCCAAAATTCAAAATTCCCAAATTTCCAAATTTGAAAAAACTCCAAACTCTTAAAATTCCAAATTCTCAAATTTCCAAACTCTCAAATTTCCAAACTCTCAAAATTCCAAATTCCCAAAATTCCAAATTCCCAAATTTCCAAATTCTCAAATTTCCAAATTTGAAAAAACTCCAAACTCTTAAAATTCCAAATTCTCAAATTTCCAAACTCTCAAATTTCCAAACTCTCAAAATTCCAAATTCCCAAAATTCCAAATTCCCAAATTTCCAAATTCTCAAATTTCCAAACTTGAAAAAACCCCAAACTCTTAAAATTCCAAATTCTCAAATTTCCAAACTCTCAAATTTCCAAACTCTCAAAATTCCAAATTCCCAAATTCCCAAATTTGAAAAAACTCCAAACTCTTAAAATTCCAAATTCTCGGATGGCGGATTTCAATGCTTCGCATTTGGACGCATCGAAACCTGTCGTGTGGAATCTTGGGGGCGAAAAAGACTTCTTTGATTGATTTGCTTTGATACTTTTACGGATGTTGCGGTTTCATACGTGTTTTAAATATAGGCTGGTAAGGACGTTATGGAGCTTCACACCCTTTATACAAAGTTGACAATGCTAATGAGCTTTTAGGTAAAATTACAACGTAGGTTTGGAGAAAATTTAAATCGATCAAAATAGGTTTCTATTCCAGGTTTCATGTTTGATATTACAAAATTATATTGACGTCTGCTTCTGTCGAGAAGTTTCTCACATTTTACTGAGATAAGAAACAGTTTACGATATTTGATGTTTCAGTTCAGTTAATTACAGAAAGAGAAACCTATGCACTCATAACTTCTACATTATCTACAATAATTATCCGGTACCACGTACTAAATCTAACTTCGCTTAATTTAAATTTATACTCTTGTACGCCTAAACTTTCACATACAATAAAAGAATGCGTCCGTTTTATTAAAAGCAAGATGAAAATTGCGGCTCAAAAATCGTGACAGAATTTCTTGAAATTGATTAAACTTTCTCCTCTTTCTCCTGCAGCAGGATGCACGGAATATTAAAAACGTCGAAAACTGGAATTCGAGAAGGGCAAATTACGTCGGTGTTTGTTGGAGTTTAGCACGATCGTTACGATGGTTATCAAATTTTTTGAGCGCAGTTTCGACAAGTGGGCCGAACTTCCGCGCACGTTCGTGTCGCTGCACGTGAGCAGCATCGCTAAACAAATTTCTGTGTTCGGTTAGTTGGTCCGTTTTGGAAATGCAGCGCAATGTTTGACGATTAGTATTGTCGGAGTTCAGGATGTTTATCGAAACTCTGACAATAGGGTATTGATGGAGTATTGACACAGTATTGATCAAGTATTGGCATGAAGTGTTGGTCAAATTGTATTTTGAAGTGTTGGTAGTTGTATTTTGTATCTTTCAACTAGTTGTACACCAAAGTTACTCAATATATTACTCCACAAAAATGGAGGTTGTAAGATAAATGTTTTTCGGTAATAAATTAAAAAAATTACAGTGTACGGGAAGAAATGCGACAATTAAGGGAGATTAGCGGTCACGTCAATTAACATGCGCCTCGTGATCATGCAAGGTGATTCTTGAGTGACGCGATTATTCATGGGTCCGACGTTTCAGTTTCCGTGCTCATTACTACGTTTCAGCGGGCACACGTTGACACGATCGCTTGTCATGCAACTAATAAACCTACGTGCGAGGTGTCCAACGATTTCATGCTCCTCGATCTCTTTGTGAGATCAAATGACACGTTAATTCCTTTCGCTGTAACGTCCATTGTGTAACGACGGAGTTAAAAACTGAAACTGGATAAATAATATATTTATCATTTCAGTAAACTCCGAGCAAAACCTGGAATATTTCGAATCTTTCATAATTAATTACAGAAAGAATGAGAAAAACGTATCGAGTCCATCAGCCGGAGAATGTCGAAGAGGTTTTATCTAGGAAACATCCAAGGATCCGCCTTTGTAGGATTAATAAACCGAAAGAAGTTTTTGCGGTGAACAGAGGGTTATTGCAACTGAATGGAATAAAAATCCGTGGAGATGCAACTATCGAGACCTGTTGCGAATATCTTTTTATATAGTCACCGTTGCTTAGTAAAAAGCAGGTTTTTCCACGTCCATTTCCGTCTACAACCAACGCGATTATCTTATTATTACATCATATACGTTTTTGATCGGATAACTGCATGTGTGCTATCTGTGTAATTGTATAGAATTGTTTCGATGTAAACATCGACCAGTAAGAAACGAGACTCGGAGTGATTTAATAAAGTTATACAGATTAACGTGGTGCAAGCTAAGCAATAAATTTTAAACATTTCCTTTCGTTTAAAGGAAATGATTTTGTTAGATTATTAATAGATCGCGGATGTTTATTAATGATAAATCGATGTGTACAGAATCAGCATAAATCATGGACTTTATAAACTGTTGATCTTATGTGTGGTTTATTTATACGCTTCGATATCCGCAATCTATTTTTGGACTTTTTGGAATTAGACTGAATTTATTAGGGTTATGTTACAAGATAAATTATCAGAAGCGGTACTCAGAAGTGTAACATGTAATTATAGTATTAAGTGTTATGAGTGTTAAGTGTTAAGTATAATAGTATCGTTGTGAGTTGTATTAAGTATTGAGTTGTAACCATGCCGGTATTTGTACTATGACAATATCATGTAAGAAGTCGTATGTTGTAATATTATGCGTTGTATCACTAAACGATAGATTACCACGAATTAAACGTTTGGACGTTATGTCACGTTGTATTGCCACGCGTTGTTACATCACGTATCGCTATGCGTTTTATCACGGATATATTTTTCGCGAGTTATATGGCCATGCGTTGTATCACATATAACAGGTCACTCAATAAGTCTCCGGTCTAACTACGAAAAACAAATTTTTTTTTAGAAATTTCACTTTATCAATATACACACCTTCCAGTATGATACATTGATTCAAACCCTCCACTAACTTTTCAATTCCCTTTATATAAAACGATTTATGTTTGCTCTCAAAATAAGCCTTAGTTTCCGCAATCACTTCTTTATTTGAGGCAAATTTCTTTCCCTGAGCATCTTTTTCATATCTGCAAAGAGCCAGTAGCTGGGGGTCAAATCTGGGGAATACGGTGGGTGGAGAAGCAATTCAAAACGATTTCTTTCAATTTAACCGTTGTGTTCATCGACTTGTAACGCGGCGCATTGCCTTGGCGAAACAGCAAACGCGGCACCCACTTTGAAAGCAATTTTAACATGCCCAAATTATTATGCAAATTTCTGAAGTCACTACTTTCTGATATCTTCAAGACATCAGCTATCTCACGCAATTTCATGTTACGGTCTTTTAAAACTATTTTGTGGGTATTTTTCACGTTTTCCGGAACAACACCGATTTTGGGCAACCAGAGCGTTCAGCATCATCGGTGCTCATATGACCACGTTTAAATTCAGCATACCAGTCAATGATAGTTGATTTCCCTGGTGCAGAGTACCCAGAATGCTTATCAAGTAACTTTTTGGCTTCAACATTATTTTTCCCGATCAAAAAACAGTGTTTAATCGACACACGAAATTCCTTTCTATCCATCTTCAAAATTACGAAACCAGCACTAAAATGACTGTAACTTCTAAACTAACTGTCAGAATACCATTAAATTTTGACACGTAGCGTCTGAAGGTTAGTTTTATCGGAAAATAATGTGGGTCCGTCACTAGTGTTGCTATATATATGTCAGACCGGGGACTTATTGAGTGACGTGTTATATTGTTCACGAGTTATATCGACTTGCTTTGTATCATACGTTTTATCATACGTCTAGTAAAGCTGGTTCATCAGCGTTAGTCATATCGCCGCAGGTTGCTCTAAGCATCGAATTACTACGTATCTGCAAAACCAGCTGCGTGAAATTTATAATTAAACGGCGGAACAGCGAACGTGTCAATGCACGGAAGCATTAAAGGGTTAAGAACCGTGCTGGGTTTTCGAGTAAAGACTCGAGCGTATAGAAAGAGGTCTTTGGAGTAGGTGTAGAGGTAGAAATCGCAAGCGATCGGAAAGCGATTCTAGGTGGAAGAAGGGAGGGCGCAAAAAGGGAGGGTGAAAGAGTCGTGCAAGCGGAACAACGCGATCATTTGGCACGGCAGTCGTAAGTGAACCCTCGCGACACACGCGCGACCGGTATCTTTCGGCTTTCGTTTTTTCGGCGCGAGAAACCGCGCGACTGGAGGCTGCTTTTACGCTCGAGCGTTCCTCGCGTCCATCCTCCAGATCGTGTCGTTGTGTGTGGCGTGCGTATGTGTCGGAGAGTGGGACACTGGCGCAGGGCCAGTAGGATCCACCGATATAAAAGATCTGCGGTCACGCGGACCGCGAGGCTACTCGTTTGTTCATCGTCGTCCAAGTGCAGTGAGTGGATAGCGACCCGCGCGGGCCGGTTTCGCGTGTTGTGAACTTGTCTCGGTGAAACGATTCGTCGCGCGAACACGCCGGAAAAAACTCTACCGGAACGACGACGCGAATCGCGTAGGTGCCGAGTTACGCGCGTGATTACGCCGGACATACTGCAAGAGTGGACGCTCAAGATACATTGTGAGTTCCATTTTTTCATTTCCATTCACTTGGTGCGAAACATTTCGGTGTTGGATCGAAATGTAACGTCAATGAGTTTGGGAACAAAGAATTTGCAGTTTCAGGTTTTTCATTCGTGTGTCGTTTAATTCTGCTGGGAGGTGTTTAATGAAAGATCAAATGATAAGAGAAAGATGAATGAGAGTTTTAGAAAATGCTACTGCAATATGTTTGAGGTTTTTCAATCTATCTATTAGTGTATCGTTCAGTTTCCACTGAAGTGTTTAATGAAAGATCAAATGATAACAGAAAGAAGAATGAGAATTTTAGAAAAATGCTACTGCAATATGTTTGAGGTTTTTCCATCTATCTATTAGTGTATCGTTCAGTTTCCACTGAAGTGTTTAATGAAAGATCAAATGATAACAGAAAGAAGAATGAGAATTTTAGAAAAATGCTACTGTAATATGTTTGAGGTTTTTCAATCTATCTATCAGTATATTGTTCAATTCTACTCGGAGATGTTTAATGAAAGATCAAATGATGAAAGAAAGAAGAATGAGAATTTTAGAAAAATGCTACTGCAATATGTTTGAGGTTTTTCAATCTATCTATTAGTGTATTGTTCAATTCTACTAGGAGATGTTTAATGAAAGATCAAATGATGAAAGAAAGATGAATGAGACTTTTAGAAAAATGCTACTGCAATATGTTTGAGGTTTTTCAATCTATCTATGAGTGTATCGTTCAGTTTCCACTGAAGGTGTTTAATGTAAGATCAAATGATAAGAGAAAAATGAATGAAAATTTTAGAAAAATACTACTTAGTGTATTGGTTAAATTCTGCTAGAAGATGTCCAATGAAAGATGAATGAAAACTAAGGAAAAATGTAACGAAAAAGTTTGAGATCCTCTTTCGATTCTATGTTCGATGTGATGCCTCGAGTATTGAAGAGGAATGTGGATCACGTCTGCAGTAGGTCTAGGTTTTTTCTCTGAATTCCACACGGAACCATGTGTAATCTTGATTGAGTATTCATGAAGTTCCATCAGAAGTGTTTGGAAAAATGTAACTAATTCAGCGTTCTTCTATACCTTCTGCTAAATTCGAATTATTGAGGAAAGTAGTCTAAATTACATTTGCGATAAACTATCAATAAAGCAAACTAAGGGATATCAAACGATAAACACTTTGAAACGATGTGTTAAGTATTTGCTGAATGATCAATTTAGAATACTTTGCACAACGTAAAGAGAATACGCAGTCATCTTCTTTGAATTCCGCATTCAATGTACCATGAGGAATGAAATTATCAAAGAATAGACTCTTCTTACGTCTGGATCGTTTCTTTGAATTCTTGCTGAACTATTCGTGTATCGAAAGAAAGGAATTTTTTTATCGTTGACGTAAACTTGTTTTATGATCCAATAGTAGTGTTTACGTTTGCGATATCTACTGAAAGAATTCAACGTGGACGCACATGGATCTGAAGTATAATTCCATTTAACTTAAGTGTACACTGCTTTAACATAATACAATTTCATTTGTTTTACATAACATTGTCTTTTAGGTAATTATCTTCTAAAAACGTGGGAAAGTATATAAACTTGTACATCCGTAAATCCTCCATCCCTACATTCTAAGTTCATCCTTAAATCCAGATCTAATTAAGTTCAGTAAAAATGTATAAAGTCTTGAAAGTAGCTTTTAATTACGTAGGCAATTAAATTTCGATTTGAAGCGTTGATGATCGCGATTATTTAAAAGAGACCGTAAAAAGGTAACGGAGAAACATTGACGTGCATCCGTTTCCTGGTATTCGAATCGTTTTCGATTCACGCTTTTCATGGCTTGTCAGGAAATTTATGTAACGGATACCGGTATCGGCATAGCTTCTCGTGAATCATCGTCGTATAGCGGTTCACGTGTCACGAACAATTATCGAGGGAAGGTAAAGGATCGAGTCCTTGCGTTTTCCGGCATGAATATTTATCGGATCAAATTTTTTCTCCGTTGATCGCGCAACAAGTATTTTCCGAAAGAGGGGATACTAAATCGAAGTCACTCGATCATTTATTAAATCGTGTAATCACAGATGAAAACTCGAAGACTCGAATAATAATCGATTATAGTATCATCAATTTTATTGTAATTGGTCAAGATGCTTTTACAAATTGACGCTGATGTTGTTTGCAAACTTTGTAATTTATAATGCAATGATATCTTGTATCTTTACATAGATTTAAAAATTACAAAATTCTAAATATATAAATATATAAACTTTCAAGTTTGGTACCATTTATGGACATAAAGAAAATTTTTAACAGCCTGACTAAAGAATAACATGACCAAAGAATTAAAAAAATTAATGAATTCATAAATTTAGAAATAAATAATTCTGTAAACTGATCACAACGTGAAGGAAGATTAATGGCAATTAGAAATTTGCGAGGTTAACTCGTTTTCCATGAAAGCGTTCTAAAAATTGAAGCGCACTTCCGAGAAACGTTTGAAACTGGCACAGACGGGATGTAGATTATTATTGTACGATGAAAGAGGGCAGACTAGGAGGGGAAACATTTCCCTGAACCCTGCACGGAAAAAGGACTTGAACTCGTTCATCATGAAAATCTATGCTCGATGGAAATAAAAACAAGTCATTCTACTGCCAATGATCGTCTCGTTCTCACGCGTTTAACAGTATCCGGTCAATTCCACGTTTTGCGAAAGTTTAGATTTCCGGCAGATCGATGCGTGTACTCGAGCGAGGACCATTCACGTTGTCGCCTTAATTATCCTTGGATTTGTCATTAACGTGGCAAAGATCGGTGCTTTCTATTCGCCACTTTCACTCTGATAGAGCGCAATTAATGAAAAACGACATGGAAAACGTGTGACTCGTTTTTTTCACGCGTGTCGCCGATGGGAATGTTGGGATTTTCTGACATTTCGAGATCGAATTCCTGAGTGTTCGGCATAAATCTTGAGATTTATACTGCGATACGTTATTTATAGAGACGTTCTATTTTCTGGAGTAATCGTGATTAACTTTGATAAACATTCCAATCAGATTTTATGCAACTGGTATACTTTTACGATGATAGTTTATGCAAATAGACGGATATGTTCTCATCGTGATTCGAAGTATATACGCGTTCACATTTTTTATACGATTATAAATCTGCTTTATTAGAAGTGCATAAACATCCGGAGGCTGCTAACGATCTATTAACGATCCATGAATTCCCAGCGGAATCACAATAAATTATTAGCGCATTAAATGTCAGAGAATGCACTGTCCCAAATAAAAATATCATACAAAATATCGACGCATTTTTTACGACGTTTCATTTTCGATAAACTGCTGATTTGTAATTTAATAAAGCACCTTGAAGTATGCACAAGTATAATAAAGAAGATAATCTCCCATCAGCGATATTGGACCTTAAACCGCATCAGGGTGCAAAGTATGGATGCAAATGAAGGTTCGAATTAAGCGTGTCAGATGTCGATCGTCGAGCAATTAAATAGAATTGTGACAAACGATCGTGCCCGTTTCGTGATTATTGCATTGAGTGCTCCGACAATCAATTGAGCAATGTGTCCTTGATTCCAAGATCGCAAAGATACGAGGTAAATTATGATCTAGAAATCCAATTTTCTTACTCAAAATTCCAATCACTCAAATTTCCAATTTCTCGAATTTCCAAACTCTCACAATTCCAAATTCTCAGATTTCCAAATTTGAAAAAACTCTAAACTCTTAAAATTCCAAATTCTCAAATTTCCAAACTCTCAAAATTCCAAATTCTCAGATTTCCAAATTTGAAAAAACTCCAAACTCTTAAAATTCCAAATTCTCAAATTTCCAACTTCTCAAATTTCCAATTTCTCAAATTTCCAAATTTCCAAATTTCCAAATTCTCAGATTTCCAAATTTGAAAAAACTCCAAACTCTTAAAATTCCAAATTCTCAAATTTCCAAATTCTCAAATTTCCAACTTCTCAAATTTCCAATTTCTCAAATTTCCAAATTTCCAAATTTTCAAATTCTCAGATTTCCAAATTTGAAAAAACTCCAAACTCTTAAAATTCCAAATTCTCAGATTTCCAAATTTGAAAAAACTCCAAACTCTTAAAATTCCAAATTCTCAAATTTCCAAATTCTCAAATTTCCAACTTCTCAAATTTCCAATTTCTCAAATTTCCAAATTCCCAAATTTCCAAATTCTCAGATTTCCAAATTTGAAAAAACTCCAAACTCTTAAAATTCCAAATTTTCAAATTTCCAAATTCTCAAATTTCCAAACTCTCAAAATTTCAATTTCTCGAATTTCCAAATTTTAATTTTCTTACACCTTCAGTACTGTATACACGTGTTACCTTAACGATATTCAGACCCTGATTCCCGTAAAAAAATAGAAACCGTCAGCACCTTTTTCGGACAGATTAGGACCGGAACCGCAACTACTTATCAACTTACGCAATGTTGCTCTTTCCGTTGACAGACGAAAAAGTCATAACCGAGCAGAGAAAGTGGCCTACGGTGGACCGTGTCTGTCTCGTGGTTTAAATGGTTTATCACGGAGAACAGGGTCGAACTTGTTTCTCAACTGGGTAGAATTCGAAGCTAGATACCTTTGGAATACTTGGAAACTACTCACATTTTTATTGTTACAAGTTGACACGGTGTACAACTTGTTTGAGCAAGATTTCTAAGTTTGATCTTAATACGGTAGCTCCTATGTGCATTTATAAAGAAATTCTGGTCATAATAAAATAAAATTCATTACAATTTTATGAGAAGAAATGTTTAGACACATCAATGATACAATTGTAGGTACAAAATATAATTTTCTCTGATATTTTTAAAATTCATTTATCACAATATCTCTATTACCATTTAACATTATTGAAGTCATATGCTGTTTTATAATTCTTGACTGTATTGATCATCATTACTTTGCTATTTTGTAGCAAAGTAAATTTTTTACACACGGTAGTTAATGTATTAACACTACCACACCAGTTAAATAACCGCTCCATAAGTTTCTTATTATGAGACACACATTTCGTTAAACATTTCTTAAAATCAGTATTAATTTTCATGAAGATAGATAATAGATGTGTGTACTAATTTGTTTCGTCGTTTGCTTATTTATTTTTCAACCTCATTTTTAATTTCAACTTCATTTTCATTTTTAACCGACTTCGAAAAAGGAGGAGGTTACTCAATTCGATCAGTATATTTTTTTTTAAGTATATATTCTATGTTGACAGGTTTAGTGTTAATCTTCCTGTGTTACTGATATTAACTGTGATAACTTTCCTCTTGTAAAGAAAACCGTAACGATTTTGTTATATATTTCCTCCATCATCTCCATTAAATTACAGTTATCTACAAACTTCAGCAAAGGAGTTCCAAAACAAAATCGCCCGAAATAAAAGTTGGTCCGTTAATAAATAACGAGTTAACGAGCGCGGTGTTGATAAATTCTTATTGCGATTCGGGATAACAGGAAAGAGGAAAGAGAAGAGAGAAGAGTAAAAATACGAAGCATAGACCTTGGCACAACCTTCGTCGTATTCAGCTTTCCCTCTCATCCAGCCACACGGTCCTTAATTGCGTCTATCAAAACTGCGAGCAGCGATATGCAACAATCTCGACAGGGTCGCACCGTGGGAATGTGCGCGCACATTAAACGCGACGAAAAAGAATGTTCGGAATCATTGTCAGCTGACTGTGACTCACTGGTTTCGATCTCATCAACACGAGCAAATCTTTTTGGAATTTAGATTGTATGTGCTGGATGGAATTTGAAAGACCGTGAAGAGAATCGCGTTCCTGAATAAGTCGAGATCGAGAAATGTTGGTAATGGGATTGGAAGTAATGGGTACTCTAATTGAAGGTAATAGAGATATTGTTTGTGATGGAGGAATTTTAAAATATCAGAGAAAATTGTGTTTTGTAGTTGTAGTCAAATGATCAGTATAGACATGATTGAACTATGAAACAGTGCATGACTTCAAACATGTTAAATTGTAATAGAGATATTGTGATAAATGATTTTAAAAATATCAGAGAAAATTATGTTTTGTAGACATAGTCGAATGATCAATATAGACATGATTGAATTATGAAACAGCATATGACTTCAATAATGTTAAATGCTAATAGAGATATTGTGATGAATGAATTTTAACAATATCAGAGAAAATTATATTTTGTAGACATAGTCAAATGATCAGTATAGACATGATTGAATTATGAAGCAGTATATGACTCCAATAATGTTAAATGGTAATAGAGACCTTATTTGTGAGAATGAATTTTAAAAATATCAAAGAAAATTATATTTTGCTGTCATAGTCAAATGATCAATACAGTCAAGATTGAATTATGAAACAGTACATGACTTCAAAAATGTTAAATTGTAATAGAGACATCATTTATGATGAATGAGGAATTTTAAAAATATCACAAAGAATTATATTTTGGAGTCAAAGTCAAATAATCTACATAGTCATGATTGAATATCGAATTATGAAACACTACAGTACTTCAAAAATGTTAAATGATAACAGTGATATTGTGATGAATGAAAAAATTTAAAAATATGAGAGAAAAGTATAAAATTGCTGTCATAGTCAAGTGATCAATACAGTCATGTTTCGAGAACAAATTACGAAACAGTACAGTACTTAAAAAATGTTAAACTCCTTACACTACAAAAGACCTAATAAAAAATTGCAGACTCTGAATTAGAATCTTCAAGTTTGCAGTGTTTTCAGAAAATAATGAGAAAACAGTTAATCGGAAACCGCCAACGCGAGTTCCACATTCAATAACGAATCAACTTTTCATCGCAGTCATCGCAGAAAAAGAGACCTTGATCGAATCGAGGTTTATTAAACGTTTGAAAATCAGTGAACACGAGGCTAATCGCTGACTAATTGGAAGGCGATGGATAATTGAAGGCCTCGGTATCGATTATTGCCTAAAACGGAGATCTCCGCAGCGGATATCCAGTGTGGATGTTGACGAACAGCGAAAAGTCATGATTTTTTTTAAAAATACATCGTATTTACCACGAAGGAGAACGAACGAGCAAACAGGTACAAAATAATCGTTGGAGCAGGCTGATGAAATTAGCGAGGATGTATTTATTGTGCTAATTATTATGCTGGACATTGTGAGTATACAGTGGTTCAATGTCTAAGAGGCGTAACGTGTGATTAACGCTGGCAAAATTTCAAGTATACTAGGGTGAATGGTGTGAACAGAAGATTGCTGTGTTCTGAGCATAATTGAAATTAAAATTTTTATTATATGTTTGTGACTGTTATGGTTTGCTAATGTAAATATTGAGGAAATTTAGAAATTGGGTAATTAGGTAATTTGGTAATTTGGGATTTGATACTTGGGATTTGAGGAACATTGGAATTTTATTCTACAATTCTCAACTTTTATAATTTGCAAATGTAGACCATGAGAAAATTTAGAAATTTATCAAATTAGAAATTTATCAACTTTGGATTTGAGGAACACTATAATTTTCCGACACTGACATTTCAGAATTAAAAAAAAAAATAAGACAAAGAATTCTGCAAATTAACAACAATAAAAATTCCATAACTTGGGATTTCCCAAAACTGTAAAAAAGATTTACAGATCCAAGCTTTCGGGACAACGGGACTTTTGAACCTCGCTAATTGGGGAATGTCAAAAATTTATACAAAAATATTCAAGGTACCAAAGATCACCATATCCTTGCGTCAAAAGATCGTCATTTGATTGCAACAATAAATTCGAGGAAAGAAAAGGAAAGACCAGTGATGTTCGTGCAATAAAGAAAAATAAAAATTGGGCCGTTAACCTTGTCTGACCAGTACCGCTTTTAGAGTCGCGACAAAAACGTAAACCGGTATTCGATCGAGTGTACACTTACTTACACTTGCCGTATGGATTTTGAGGCTTCTGCATAATGCAAGATAAAATGTTTAATAACAGAATAACATTGTCATTCAATACGCTACTGTCCAAATTTATGTGCGTGGATTCCGTTCGAGGAGTTATTTTTCCATAATGAGATGTGCAATATGCAAAGTCGTTTCGGGGGACTGGATACGTGTAAATAACATTAAAGATTTCGACATATTGTTGTTTGAGATGTTGGCAAAAATTGTGAGTGAAAATTTGGTGGAGGGTTTAAGCTTGAGGAGGTGGAGCTTTGGATGTGAGCGAGGGGAATTTTGGAAAGTGGATTTGGGGTGAAGGTATTGGGGGAAGTAGGGACTTGGGGATGATGGAATTTAGAGGATGTAAGAATTTGGGGATGAAGGAATTTCGGGATGCAAGGTATTTGGAGGGGTACGAATTTGGGGACGTAGGAAATTGGGGGGCTTGGGAATTTGGGGGCTTGGAAATTTGGGCGCTTGAGAATTTGGACGCTTGGGAATTTGGACGCTTGGGAGTTTGGGCGCTTGGAAATTTGGGCGCTTGGGAATTTGGACGCTTGGAAATTTGGGCGCTTGGGAATTTGGACGCTTGAAAATTGGGGCGCTTGGGAATTTGGGCGCTTGGAAATTTGGGCGCTTGGAAGTTTAGACGCTTGGGAGTTTGGGCGCTTGGGAATTTGGGCGCTTGAGAATTTGGGCGCTTGGGAATTAGGGCGCTTGAAAATTTGGACGCTTGGGAATTTGGACGCTTGGGAGTTTGGGCGCTTGGAAATTTGGGCGCTTGGGAATTTGGACGCTTGGAAATTTGGGCGCTTGGGAATTTGGACGCTTGAAAATTGGGGCGCTTGGGAATTTGGGCGCTTGGAAATTTGGGCGCTTGGAAGTTTAGACGCTTGGGAGTTTGGGCGCTTGGGAATTTGGGCGCTTGAGAATTTAAGCGCTTGAGAATTTGGGCGCTTGGGAATTTGAACGCTTGGTAATTTGGGCGCTTGGTAATTTGAACGCTTGGTAATTTGAACGCTTGGTAATTTAAATGCTTGGTAATTTGGGCGCTTGGAAATTTGGGGACGTAGAAGTCTGCGGAGGTCGGAAATAAAATGTGAAAACTCAAAAAGTACAAATGTAAATATAAAACGTAAAAATGTAAAAATTCAAAAACATAGAAATCTATTAATATAAGTTTGGAACATCTAAACTTTCCGTCTTGTAACTGCATTTTACTGTTAGCTACAGACCAACGTTAAAGATTAACGTGTCAAGGTGTATAATATTTTTGCGGACCACTTTGATCATCATCAAAACAATTACTGATTCGAGCAAAGAGCATCGATGATCATCGATGAGGTTGGCTGTCGGAGAGGAGTAGCAGCGAGTATAGTGGAACACCTTGGCATTGACCGGCTTGCTCTGCAAGGTAACTCGCTTGCATAATATGCTCGTCTCGTTCATCCCGACACTCTGCTGGATTATTTCTCCTCTTCTCGACAGCCATGGCTCCTTTAACGGTAGTACAACGGGAGAACGCGACGTGTTTCATCTTTGTGTCGATAGACGAGGGTGACTCATTGATGTGTTCGATTCTTTATTACGACTTTGTGGAAACAAAGTCTAAGGAATAATTGGTACGATAATTTAGAGTTAGATCTGTTTTGCTATTTTCACTATATGTCGTTATGTTATACGACCCACATTTGTTTCATTGAGATGTTTATTATAAGAAAATTTGAGGCAATTTATATTCATGTTAAGTTTATTAAATTGTACGTATATTGTGTTATGTATAATGAAATGGAATTACTGGAATTTATGATAATGTTCACTGCAGAAATTGCACTTAATTCGTTTAATGTTTAATAAAGAATTTTAGTACAGATATTTTATGGCTAAACGTTCGAAAGTAAATGGAATATAGAATTATTAATTATCAATTCGAGAGTAACGGGTTAATTAGGAAACTGGATTCGAATCCGAGTTTTTATTTTAGAAAGTCGAGCAGTTTTGCTTGAAGTTTTCGACTTGGGAAAGTGCAATGGCATATCGACTCTTTAACCGCAACTGTATGTAATTGAATACTGTCTTCAGTAATTGTCACGATATGCACTTTCTTGATAACGAAGACACCAAAATTATACGTGTGTAATTACACAACTGCATCAATTTTTCAAATATTCATAAATCGAACAGCACATAATATGTTACAGAAACTGTTGCTATGCACTTCATAAACCTAATAGGCAATCACTGCAATAAAACCAAAGCCTCTAAATTAGAATAAAACTAACAAGATGCAAGATATATACAGTTACTCAAACCTTACGTCAATCATTATATAAAATTGTATAATAACTCCAGTAAAATAGAAGAGTAAAAATGAAGCAGTGTAAACTGCCTATATCAACTATATTCTGAATGAAGTAACAAACAAAAATCCAAGAGCTAAGATAAAGAATCAGGAGACCAGATTAGAAAAGTCAAAGAAAGATCGCAAACGTGACACTTTCCTTATGTAGAACGTTCAAACGGACTTCTCTAGGGAAACAGATAATCTGGAGTGTACTTTTGAACGGGGCGACAAAGATAAGCAGAACGCCGCGCTGGTTTCAGCTTTCACCGACTCGTTACGTAAACGCGAGGTTGTAAATTACGCGCCACATTGAAAATTTGAGAATACTCCAAATTTCTGGACACCATGATATGATTTTGACGTATGTGGTCTTACAGAGGTTTTGAGCAAAGAATATGGGGATTTAGGGAAATAGGAATTTGGGGGCGTAGGAATTTCGAGGCGTAGGAATTTGAGGGCATAAGAATTTGGGGAGACAAGGATTTGGAGGCTTAGAGATTCGGGGACGTAGAAATTTGGGGGCTTGGGAATTTGGGCGCTTGGGAATTTGGACGCTTAGGAATTTGGGCGCTTGGGAGTTTGGGCGCTTGGAAATTTGGGCGCTTGGGAATTTGGGCGCTTGGGAATTTGGGCGCTTAGAAATTTGGGGGCTTAGGAATTTGGGCGCTTGAGAATTTGGGCGCTTGGGAATTTGGGCGCTTGGGAGTTTGGGCGCTTGGGAATTTGGACGCTTGGAAATTTGGACGCTTGAGAATTTGGGCGCTTGGGAATTTGGGCGCCTAGAAATTTGGGCGCTTGGAAATTTGGGCGCTTGGAAGTTTGGGCGCTTGGAAATTTGGACGCTTGGAAATTTGGGCGCTTGGGAATTTGGACGCTTGGAAATTTGGGCGCTTGGAAATTTGGACGCTTAGGAATTTGGGCGCTTGGAAATTTGGACGCTTGGAAATTTGGGCGCTTGGGAATTTGGACGCTTGGAAATTTGGGCGCTTGGAAATTTGGACGCTTAGGAATTTGGGCGCTTGGGAATTTGGACGCTTGGAAATTTGGGCGCTTGGAAATTTGGGGGTTTGGGAATTTGGACGCTTGGAAATTTAGGCGCTTGGAAATTTGGGGGTTTGGGAATTTGGGCGCTTGGAAGTTTGGACGCTTGGGAGTTTGGGCGCTTAGAAATTTGGGGGCTTGGGAATTTGGGCGCTTGGAAACTTGGTCGCTTGGGAATTAGGGCGCTTGGAAATTTGGACGCTTGGGAATTTGGGGATGTAGAAATTTAGGGGCTTGGGAATTTGAACGCTTGGAAATTTGGGCGCTTGAGAATTTGGAGACCCAGGTTTTCCACGACATGGAAACATGAAGACATAAATATTTGAGGACACATCAATTTTTGGAGGCATAGAAATTCAGAATTGCAAGTATTCAATAACATAGGAAGTTGGATATACAATAATTTGGCAGTATAAATACTCAACTACACCTGCCGACACATGAAATTACAGAATAGTAATATAAAAGTCCAGATATTCTTGCACACAGTACTTCTACACAACTTCTCAACATAAAAACTCAAAGAATACATTAATTCAGAAATATATACATATATGAACATAGAATACAAGTCCCAATTCAAACATCATACTCATATTATCACAAATAACCAATTAAGCAAGTTCCTCTTTCCTATTTCCACAAATTTTCACGATCTCATGAAAACTCATCGATCAGCCCGCTAAATTAGATAACCTTTACCGGTACAGCCCCGTTCGTGGAAATGCAACAAAGATCCATTGTATACGTTATTAATGAATAACTGAGCAAAGTCAGAATGAAGAACGAACTCGCTGTCATAACACAGGAAGCATAGGCAAAGGAATGACGCACCGAAAGTTAGCTCGAAGGGATTAGCACGGCGTTAAGGAATTAATGCTGTTCAGCGAGCACAACGCGAAACAAAAAGGAAAGTAGCTGAAAGCGTAAACTCAATTGGATAACGGGCTGGGTCTTACGTGAAACGCGTTCTATATTACCCGAAACCTAATTCGATCGAGTCAGTGAAACGATATTCGGTCAATAAATCAACTACTTTCTTTTTAACAACGTTCAAAGTGTTCCAACAGCCTTTTATGACCATTAAAAAGGTCCCGTACAGTTCAATGCCATTTTGTTGCAGTCGCAAATGTTTACGATGTCCTGCATTCAAGGCCACGCTACGTAGCAATTCTAGGGAAAAACTGATTGATCGCACTAATGTTTAGTGTCTTTGATTAATTCGCGGTTCTTAACGCGTTCTTAATGGCACTATGATGACCGATTTGAGAAGCTAAGAGCGTGGCGAATCTTGGTATCGGTAAATGGAAGTAGTTTACGGTTTCAGGTTCAAATGGGAAATATTTTATGATACTATGTTGTCGTTTAGTTATTTTAGATTACTATGGGTGGAATTATTGGGTGATGAGGTATTGAGTTAGGTGTTATTACGCGTGGAGTCACCACGCGTTGGACTGCTATGCGTTCAGTTATCGAGCGTGGAGATACTACGCGTTCAGTTATGAAGCGTGGAGATGCTACGCGTTCAATTATGGAGAGCGTGGAGATGCTATGCGTTCAGTTATGGAAAGCGTGGAGATGCTACGCGTTCAATTATGGAGAGCTTGGAGATGCTATGCGTTCAGTTATCGAGCGTGAAAATGCTACGCGTTCAGTTATCAAGCGTGGAGATGCTACGCGTTCAGTTATGGAGAGCGTGGAGATGCTATGCGTTCACTTATCAAACGTGGAGTTATCTCGAAGAGCGTGGAGATGCTATGCGTTCACTTATCAAACGTGGAGTTATCTCGAAGAGCGTGGAGATGCTATGCGTTCAGTTATCAAGCATGAAATTCAATTATCCACCGAATTACTATGCGTTGAATCAACCACGTTCTATCGACACGCATTGAGTTATCATTTTAAAATTCTATGCGTTAAATTATTACGTGTCGTATGCATCATATCACATGTATTACAACACATTAAATGTGTCCGTACCATGTCTCTAATTTGATTGTTTAAGTTACTATGCATCATATCTCCACGTGTTGAATTGTGAAGATTTATCATATGAACTTCTGCACGAATTATCTCGAACAAAGTTCCCCACGTTGAATTATCACACGTTATATCGCCACGTGCAAAATTACGTGCTGTATTACCACGCGTCGAGAGCAGAGGCTGCCCTTCGCAAGCGCAAAAATAGAACGAAGGATGTTTAATCCTTGACTACAGCGAGATGGAAATAAACCAGATCATTCTTTCAACACGCTTTATCTGGGTGGTCAATCGTATTCTTTCGACATTCTGCTGTTTCGTGTTCTGTTTTTAGACCGTTGCTAAATTCGAAACGAACATATATTCACAAGAAAAAACTGGTTAGATACTTCATGAAAAATTGAGACAAATTTTCCTTTAGGCTTCGATGACCTACATTGCGCGAGGTGTATTCCGCTTAAAAAAGAATCGTAATCTTTGAAATGTATGAAAGAAAAGAATATTAGGAGGAAAGAAAGTTCGACTCTTTGTTATTCAAATCCCTAATCGAGTAAAAAGCACGGGGGACAATGCGCACGAAAGTGAAAGCCTAAGTGTCGAAACCTTTTTTCGTTCGACAAAGACGACCAGGTTACGAGAGATAGTAATCGCGCGTGGCGAGTAATCGACAAACATGGATGTGAACAATCACTGGTACAATGGGCGTGTTTTGTGAACCAAATGTGCGAATAATTTCGGTTTCCGACTTGATGAATAATGAAGATGCAGAATACAAATGTTCTAGCACCTTACACGTCCAAATTCATATTCCTCGTTGATCAAATATTCGATTTTATGTGAAACTTTGATATGATCGCATACTTGTGTGTTAACTCATATGAACATTGAAGTAATACAACTTGAAATGCAAACTCGAGGAATATTCGAAATATCTGAGTACCGAAATTTGCACAATAGCCAGCTGCATTCGAGAAAAGTAATACAACTTGAAATGCAAACTGGAGAAATATTCGAAATATCTGAGTACCGAAATTTGCACAACAGCCAGCTGTATTCGAGAAAAGTAATACAACTTGAAATGCAAACTCGAGGAATATTCGAAATATCTGAGTACCGAAATTTGCACAACAGCCAGCTGAGTTCGAAAAAAGTAATACAACTTGAAATGCAAACTGGAGGAATATTCGAAATATCCGAGTACCGAAATTTGCACAACTGCACCTATGTTTTGAGTAAAGAATAAAATAGTCTGGCGCTCGTTAATGCAACGAACGTTAGTCAGCAGCCACTTCCTCCTTTCTCACCTGGACATTGCCGCTTAGGAAATGGCTCCACCTTTCCGAACGAACGTCCTTGAAGGAGCTGGTGCACCTAGAAAGGTGATGAAAACCGGCCAGTCACGTGTACCGTGCCGGCAGGAACGGCTCGCCATTTTAGCTCGCGATCTACCGGTTTTCTAATGAATATCTGCAAGTGTCCGTCGAATTAGGACAACCGTTCGAAGCGAGAGAAAAAAGGTGCAATCGTGCCTCGAGAGTGAAACGTGCCGCGAGACTTAACCGGAAATGAGTTTCACGGAAGATTCAACAGCTGACGCTCGAAGGATGAACAGCTGATGCGTTTTAAATCGATTCAGCTTGTAACGCGCTTGATGGACACGTTCAAAGTCATCTCTTCCGACGTGGAGAAAGCAACGCACGTGGAGACTTCCTCGATAATAAGGAATTCGAAACTTGGACTCCGTCGAACGATCCTTGGAACTCCGACTCGATTATACTTATCGGCATTGTTATTGACGCTCGCCGATTAAACGATGCAGCATGCGACGGAATTCTCTTATTCTCCCGCGGGCTTTTCGGAGATTAAAAAGCGACTCGCGCAAGGAGATCTCTCGTACTCCAGCTAAAACGCTTTTACAGTGTACTCGCGGAAGCTCGTTATTGCCGTTCAATTATAGCAATTGAATGATCATCAAGGATAACGACCTGGTGAACGATTACCATTTAGTACCGTAACCATCGCGGAAACTGCGAAGAAAGGTACTTTCCATGGACTTATTGTTAGTGAGTGATTAATGTGTCTTGTAATTAACGCTTTGATAACCGCGCTTGTTAGAACCTGGATCATCAAGGTTCTAAAGATATCTGAGGATATTAATAATAAGAGATATAGAAATATTCAGATTCAGGGATAGGTTAAAAGCGTGTTCATTGGTGAAACATTGGTGTCCACATATTGTATTTAACCCTTTGCACTATTTTGACGAGTCTGACGCACTACTTCGTCTGTGATTAGTTTTACTGACATTTTTAATACACTTCAATTTAGAGTACAAGTCCAATTATAATTTGTATAATCAACGACTGCATTATAACATTTCGAATTTTTTTGTCTGTTGTAACATTGTAGCTGTAATTAGTCATTTCTAACTGATTAGACATGTCTAACAAATACGTTATAGTGCAAGGGGTTAAGAATCCAGTTAAAAGATCTCTCTCAAATCGTTAGCTTCGATTTACCTTCCGAATGCATACCGATAGTCTATCAAACCCAAAACAAGTTGTTATTGGAAGTTCTGCGAGATGGATGCAGTGGGAGAATGCAGAAACGTGAGTCTAGATTTGTAACTCGGTTACGAGTGATTACGAGCTATGGTACTCCAGTGACCCGTGAACGTTTGTCGACCGTTCACCGTCTGTTCACGAGGGAAAGGCGTGGCCCCCATCGGGTCCTGCATTCCCGCATTATTGCGATTCGCGTCAATGAAACCGACGGATTCCTGAAATTCGTCCGCATACGAAAACCTTGAAACTATTCCGTTAATTTCGTTCGTCGTTTAAATTAAAACGGACAGGCTCGTGATTAGCATTTGAAATGGAGAGACTCGACACGGGTCTATTTATAACAAGAATTACTATTTCCATGTAATAGTTGAGAAAATGTTGCTGTTTCAATGGGGAAAGCAAAGTTACTCCCGTGGAACGGAAACACCTCCGCGGAGTACAAATAAACTTATACTTTCCTTGCGGACTCGACACGAGCTCTAGATATAGGCTTTGCTATGTGATATTATCCAAAATTACTGTAGTATTACTTTTATTATACCTTTGAATGATGGATTGCTAATTTAAAGCAGTTACCATTTTCACTTTTTAAAACCGTTTCTTCTAAATGCTATTCATGTATTCGATATGTCAAGGGCGTGGCGATGTGACAATACGTGTCTTAACATGTGGTAATGCGTAGTACTATGCATAACAAAAGAAATTCAATGAGCTAAGTCTTATCTGTGCCTCCTATTAAATCAAACAATTCGCTTTCTGTTACAGATGATGCAGAAAAGAATTCAGCTCCTGCTAACCTTAGCAGTGTTAGCGACGTGTTTATCGATCGTGACACCATCTTCATCGAGCAGAGAAAGGAGGCACGTCGGTGTCGAGGAATCTAGTCATCGTCCAGACAAAACGCAGCAGACGCTGGCGAGTCGAACCTTGAAGTCATCAACCAGCAGGTACAACGAGATAACCACAGAACCCGGAAGGAAAGTGACGCACAGGTTGATCGGAGGACACCTGAGAGGGGACGCAAAAAGCGATGAAACCTTGTGGGACGACGGGATCCTTCTGTCGTCTGCCGGAAGCGGCAAAGAAGGAAAGCCTAATCGAAAGGACGAAGACGACGAGAAGAAAACGTTGTCGCAGCAGGTGAAGGAAGGAAAGTACGGTTTGATCCAGGACGAGATTTACGCGAAGCCGCCGAAGCGACCCGGTATCATCAGTTATCTGGGTAACCCAGAGGTGCCAAAGGACACGATCAACACTTTGGGTGGATTAGACGAAGACGACATCTGGTTGGCGGAGAACCACGTGCTCGTGTTGAGAGGAGGGAAATTTCCTGGCCATGAAAGCACGCAAAAAGATAGTCGAACCTGGCCACCGATCGACAACTACAAGGCACCCAGAAGACAAGTCAAGATACCAGCCAAGCCAAAGGTACCGCCGCCCTTTCCGGTACAACTCACGGAGGGTGGTCCCATACAGATTATCGGGCCGAACGGCACCCAGGACATCGGCAACGGGACCGACTACAAAAAGGACCCGTTGTTCACGAAAGGATTGCTCGAGGAAGATGGTCCCCTCTTCGCCGTTATATCCAACGGAACGATCCTGATGTCCAACCAGAAGAACGCCTCCGAAGAAAATCCCGAATCGCTGCCGCCAGGCAATTTCCCGTCGTTTTATCACGCGATACCGCCCGGTGCCGTGTTCGTGCCGCCGCCCGTTAACCAATCGGACTACGACGAAGAGGATCAGTCCATTTACTATCCGCCGCCGTACAGCTTCCAGTATCAACAGGACAACACCACGGCCGTGCCACCGGGTCCTCTGGTGCCGGGAATCATCCTGCCACCCCCGCCCGACTTCTTCTCGCCTCTCGAGGACAAGAAACCCACCACGAAGAAGTATCCAAAGCGCCCAACTACCACTCCTTCCCCGAGACCGAGACCTACGTATCTGCCACCCAGGAAACTCACGACTAAGCAGTTCAAGACCACCACTTCGGTGCCAATTACCAAATCGAGGATATCGATCAATTCACCGACTAAGATGTACGGTAGAACGTCCTATAGGAATTTGACTAATACAGTGAGAACGGTACCGTACGTGGAAGTGACAACACCTACGCCGGATAAACCGACGACTCTGGACAATCCCGAGTTTTATAGCGTCAGTCCTTTGACGGAGAACCAGGTGACCAACCAGGAGAACGTTCAAGAAAAGAAGGAAGCCTGGTCGGGTAAAACGATTCCTATAGTGGCCTACTACGCGTCGACCACGCAATCCACCTTGGAGAGACCGGTGGAGGTTACACCAGCCTCGATAAAGAATATCGTTACCACCGACACTCCTGCAAGGTCTAACAGTCAGGCATCGTACTACTTCTACGAGGAGTCCAACGAAGATCCTGTCGGAACTACCGCCAATCCGCCGTCGTTTTATTATAAGACTACTACGGAGTCTCCGTTGTACGAGACGGTGACGAGAGCTCGCCCTGAAGAGCGGAGGAAACAGTACTACAGCGTGGAGACGTTTCCCTCGCAGGAAACCTCGAAGGACTACAATATCAAATTCCTCGGTTCGGTGGTGAAAAACTCTGGTCCTATTCGATACAGCGAGCCGAGCGGTTCAGGCAGATCTCAGGGTCAACGCATGTTACCTGATCCCGCGCCGCTTTACTATCAGGCGATATCTCGACCTGCACCGGTGCAACCTTATTACACCACTGCGAAGCCGCAGACCTACTACAGGCAAGAAGCGAAACCGAAACCGATCTACCAGTACAGCTTCGAAGCGGCGGACTACGCGAAGCGCGGTGATCAGAGGAGCAGGTACCAACAGCAGCGACAACAGACCAATGCCTACGAAGAGTATCCAAACGTTAAAGTGACGAAGATCGATTATAATGAATATCAACGCGACGAACCGGTGGTCCAAAAGCAGGTTAGACCGGAGAGGATCTACTCGTCGACGAGTCGCCCGGTGATCAGTACCACTCAGAATCCAAAACACGCTTATTATACACAACAGGACGACAGGCTGTTGGACGAAGTGACCAAGGAATACTTTACGATGTTCGGGAAGAAACTACCCCATAAGAATCTGCCTAGCACCACTCCCATTTACTCCAAGTCCAACGCAGTTACGGAACGACCAGACTATAACAGTTATGTGGACAACGATTACACTGTGGAGGCTCCTGTTTACAAGACACCTAACGTGAAGGTGCACTATGGGGACCAGTCTCAACGACCATATTCCCTCAAGGATGACATTCTGGTTAATTATAGGCAGCCTTTGCCTCCCATCGAACCGGACAGCGAGTTCATCACGGTGTTAGATCAACAGCCGCCGAACTACAGGCTCCCGAACAGGGAGAACCAACCTTTCGCTCCTATTCGTGCCTATCCTCAACCGTTGGTGAACTCCAGAAACGGTGCGTCCACGAACTACGTACCCATCGTGGAGTCTCCGGAGGAGCTCGACGAGTCTTATCCACAGCTACCGATTTCCCTGGAAGACGACATTAAGGTGAACTACCGAGATCCGAGGCCCACGATCAATCCCGACGCGGAATTCATAGACCCAGTGTCGACAAGGGAGAACCAAGAAAAGCAACCAAAGGCCTACTTCGCGTACAGACTGCCGGGCGATGGAGGCCACTTTTATTTCCTGACGCCCCAGGCGATCACGCAGAGGCCGGAACAAAACGCTGGTCACCTCTACGCGAAAACGAGGGGAACGAGATTGCTGAGACGTCGACGGTGGCCGGGCAAAGTCTGATATTCTTGCCTGAGTTAGGTGTGATGCCATAACAAATCATCGAGAAACGCACCATGGAGGCGCGAATAGAAACGCGAATCGACCTACCGTTTATACAATGTATTTATTATATGTGTAAATAATAATAACGACTAAGATGTAGACCAGTGATGGGCAACTACGTCCGCTAGAATAGTCTGTAGACGCTGTATTTAGGAATGGGAGGTATCTAGGCTTTCCTTATCCTCCTTTCTAAGCTCTCCCTTTTCCTTAAGCCAGGTATGACCAAGTACCCCAATCAGAAGGTCCAGTATAAATATAGGAACTTGAAGATGTTGATATTTGGAACTTGGTCATACCTTTCTTATAAACTCGTTATGAACTCCAGTGAGCGAGCTCTTTTGCGAACAATCGATCTGCCCATCACTGATGTAGACGTAGATGATTGTCGACGCCTTGTTCACTATCACTTGCTTAATTTATGCGACCTAACTCTGCCGCTTGTTTTAGATTGATACACATGCGGTACACGATGCTCGCGTGCGACCAAAGCGAGCGATCGTCGCGTACACGCGCGTTGTCTGTGATTAATGATCGAAGTAAACACGTACTGTGTATATAGTTACGATACGGTATTAAGAAATCTATCGTAGTGCGCAAAACACGTTTTCTTTCTTTCATAAAGCGTTAGCGAAGTATTTTATGTTTACTCTCGTATATTCGTTCAGATACTGTAAATATGTATGCGGTCAATTTTACATGTAACTCGACGGAACTGTAGCGTTTATTTAATTGATGGTATTATCGTAGGATTAAAATTAGAATGTAAAGGATAGACCTTTTAATATAGAACTGGCGATTATTTAAGTATGAAAATAAAGAAATATGGAAAAATGTATCCTATGTCTCTGATGAAACGACAGCCACTCAATAAGTTATCGACGTTGCTGATAAATAGTTGATGGAAGTAGTTTATAGTTGACTGTAGTTTGTATTTGAACTCTTTATAAAACTATTCTTCATTAAATGAAGACATAATAGAACATAATAAAAGACTGGGGCACAGGCTTTTGAACATCAGAATTATGTTAATTTTATGGAAAATTATGTTGAAAAATAAAGCTAATTTTAAATCAAAAATTCACCTTTCATTGTCAAGAACTTATTGAGCAGCCCTCGTATACAATTAAGTCACTTGGTAATAATAAAATTCAGACTCACCGGTGTCGATTTCCTGCGCTTGCGTTGGGTCGGGAAGAGGATCGTCGAACAGTCGTAAGTAAACTTCGATTGCACACTGCGCTGCTTTAAAGTAGAACGGATGAGATCGAAGCACATCTTCTAGCCTTAAAAGACCTACGTAAGATCGCAAGGTCATCTTTCTCATACAATAGGTATGAAAGTCAAACTGATCTTCTATGATTTCGGAAAAGTGCTGCAACCGATACAATGTGTTTGTCAGTGCATTGCGGTAATCCTTTATATACTGCAAACACAGAACGAAATGATGTGAACTTACCCTATCGACTTCGTAACATTTCTTCAGTGCTTCGCCATATTTTCCAAGACGTTTGTAAGCATTGGCTGCTTCTGTCTGGATCCACATACATTGCATCTCGTTCAGATTTTCCATGGCTAACACTCCTTCTCTGGTGAACTTTCCACATGTCTCTTCGGCTTCTTTAATTAGATTTGCACGCAACATGTACTTGGCACATTTGGAATTAATATATCGATCTGCAGTATCTAATCCTTGTGCTTCGTCCAACCATATATACGCTTCTTGAACATTACCAGCATGCTAATGACGATAAAATATTTTAGCGGTCTTGACCGGCACACAAAAAACGAATAAAATGTTTGCAAAAAAATTTAAATAGTACTAACCTTATAAATGCGACCTTTGGTAACAAAAAGTTCAATAAGCGTAGGAGTATGTTCTATGGCAGCATCAATTTCGTTTAGTGCTTTTTCCGTAAATCCGAGATGATCGTAATGTTGTGCTAAATAATAGTAAGTCCATAACAGTGCCGAAGCTGGCTCACGTGGATTATCCTTCTCTTGATCGGTAAAATGTCCGTGAGCCTTTAAAGCTTCTTTATATTCCAAAACTAAAGACTGTATAATATCAACTTTCTGTTGATCGCTATATAGGGAACGAAGATTTACAAACAAAGGTGGTACACCTTTATGAAGACCTGCGACGCAAGTAAAATTATTTATATTTTACTTCATCTGCTAAGATTCTGTATAAAAATGTATAGAATAATACAGCATAGTAAGAAAAAGGAAAATAGTAAAAATTCACGATGTAATCGTGAATCGTACCTCTTCGTAAGTACCGATCAACTAATGATTTAAATTCATCTCCTACAGCATAATTTAGTTGCAAGCGACGCGGCGCTAGCGCTCTAGGAAACAGTTCTTCGTATCTTTGGAGCATAGCTAATGTTTCTTCGGGATTAGCGTGTCTTTCAGCCTCTGCTAACCTAGCATAGTAAGTTGTGTTTTCTGGATTTATATTTAATAGCTCCTTATAAACTTGTGCTGCCGCTGCGTATTGTTTTAACTGTAATCTTAATTTACCTAACAGAACAAAGAAAATTTATAGTTAAATTTATATCACTGACACAACATTGCAAGTACTCAAAATTTTCAGCATACCATATGTTTCTTTTACAGTAACTTTATCACAAATTTGATCACTATATTTATCGAGATGTTTCAATGCTTGTTCGCATTCTCCTGATTCTTGAATAACCATGTTTTCATACAACAACAATTCACTGTGTTCATAATCATAACAGATCTGCATAACATTATTAACATAATAAATTTTATGACATATTATTGATATAAAGATACATAATTATCAATGAGATACATACCATTGGAGAATTCCTAAATGTATCTAAAATTTTAAGTGCCATTTCATAGTCCTTTAATAAATGATATGAGATAGCGAAACCGATCCATGAAGCACGCTGTGTAGGACGTAGCATAAACAATTGATATCTTGTGTCCTAAAAAAAATATTAATATTGTCAATAAAATAATATTTAATAGCCATACATGATACATAAACAGAAATATTAAATATATAAAATATGATATAAATTAACACATTGTTGTATTATATAACTTGGAATTATGAACTCATTATTTGTAATATTGTGCAATATTATTTATATACTTAGCATATAAATACACATACAGTAACGAATTACACAATTGGTATCTTATAGAAATGAGGTTAATGAGACAGATTTATTAGACATTAATGTAACATACAGAAACATAAATTATGCTGCATATACTAAACACATACCTTATAACCCTCTAGATCTCTCATTTGAATTTGAAGCAACGATAAATCCCTAAGAATTTGAATGTTATCCTTGTCCCACTTAAGCGCATTTCTATAACATTTGATAGCTTCATCATATTTCTTATCCGAGCGTTGCAGAAGTCCATAAACGTGCCAACAAACATGAGATTGCAAATCATTCCTGAGGCCCCTCCGTACATGATCATACGCTTCTTCTTTGCGACCCAAGCAATTCAGGGTGAGACCTTTCATCGCCAAGGTCTCCCCATGTTCGCTAAATTTAGGGTTCGACAAAATCTGCTTTGCAAACTTTATCCCATTTTTATATTGTTTGTGTTCGTAACACCTCTGCAAAATATATAAATACGTTTTATGGATGTTGAACAAGTTGGCATAATGGAGTACCAGAAAATATACGCAAAAAAGCGCGTTTTAGTCAATAACGTGCATAAAATTTGCATGATTTATGGTTGCCAGTGAATTTTTTGCAATTTTTCAAAGAATGCTCCATCATTACAGCATGATGAATACTCCTATTAGCCGGAGAGTGGGGTCCAAAACAGAGTATTTTGATTACGCGTTACTCACCAGAATTCGTTTAAACAAGGCATTTTCTTTGGGTGGCAAAGGATTGCTGGAGGGCATTTTTGTATAAATACAAAAATATACAGCCTTTTCCACCCAGTAAACTTAATTTTCACCACAAAACCTCGTGGCCACAAACGAAGAAGTCGATCTTCGATCACGTGATCATCTGCGACAATGTTGTTCCGCCGGAAGTTCTAAATCCACGGTGCTGTATATGTACTTCAATGTATCTCACGGCTTTTGCGAACAAGTTAGACACCAACGATGCGTTTCTCTTGCACGTCAACGTTTATATTGCGTTATTCTTTATACGTTCGATGATTTTACTTTTTCTGGAGTTACATAAAACACATATTTTCAAGTAGCGGGAGCGAACGATATTTAAGGATCATCTTCATGGGATCGTGAAGGTCTTATACAGAATATCATTATCGCACGGTACAATTTAAAAAAAAAGTATCAAGATCTATATGGGTAGAATTGCTTATTGGATATACGTTGTCTGAATTTGAGAAATAAATTTTGTTCGTTGCAATCAATGTCTAAATTGTTAATAATGTTACTTGTTATTTATAAATCGTTTATTATTCATTTAATCGAGAGATCGTACTCATCAGATGACGAGTTTTTGTTCATCCTGCACATGTTTGCTTTGATTGGCTTGAACATGTTTCGTAACCAAGAATAATGCGCATGCACATTTACGATCTTCGTGGTGCCTAGCGTGTGTACTTGGCGGACACAAAGTTCTATCAATTTTGTTACATGAAATTTGTATATTTCAGTCGTCCTGAATTTCGCAATTTAAAAGTTTGAGACATCTGGAACATTGCGGATATTTTGTGTCTCAAAGTAATCGTTTAGTCGGCAATATAACAAGAGTATGTGTTAGTACACGTAGTACCATATTTTTGTCCACCGTGTATATGTATATTAGACGCAGTGGAAAACGAGTGTAGTGGGGTTAGCTATATTATTGGTAGGAACTTATTGAAATTAGCTGCGTTGCGCAAATTGAATACGATCTCTCGTGGAACGAATGGTAAAATATGATTGGTCTGCTTCGAAAATCAAAATTGGTATATTTTATATAGTTACTTGGATGTACTTGATGGTCACATGGACATCCTCTTCATAAATTTGTATAAAAATGTTTGAAGTTAATTTATTACAGAAAACAATGAAATGTAAATCTATAAAAAAATAGCAATGTGTATTTTTTAATTGTAGTTTTAATATACAGATAGATATAACCTTTGTACAATATATCTAGGTATGATTTCAAATTTTTCATCACTGTACTCTTATAAATACTAATGATTCAATAAAGAATTTTATTTGTAAAATATGTTTCAGATCCGATAGTTTAATGAATGAAGTTATTTATGTGGAGCTGACTGTGTGCTTGTTGAATGTTTTCTGTAATAAATATCAACATGTCACTGATTTGCAGAAAATTGTGTTCCTCTATTTTGTATGAACATTTTGGGCAAATTGTTCAGAGTGTAGGTGAAGATTTATTGAAATATGGTACGAAACCATTGGGTTTAATCCGTTATACAACAAAGTTACCACTAACAAAGGTATGTCTTTTCATTTCTTTGAAAATGTTTTTAATTGAAAATACTTTTGTGCAATATTTTATGTATTTAATGTTCAGATAAAAGAAGCACTGTGTGTTTTAATAAAATATGGGATCGTCACACATCATCGAAATGAAAAAGGAGTGGAATATTCTTTAAATTATGAAAAAATCTTAATGATTCTTCGTTATCCAAGGTATTTATATCATAAGTGTATATTATTTATACAATATAATTCAACCTGCCATCCCTAAACATTTGGCATTTAAATTTCAATAGGTATATGTTCTTTGTAAAAACAGTTTGTGGAGATGAATCTGAAATGATGTTGGAAGAAGTTTTAAAATGTGGGTACATAACAGCTTCTGATCTTATAATAAAGACGTATAAAAAAATTGAACAATCACCATGTATGTGAATTTATATTTATAATTTGTTAATTAATATGGAGATTAAATGTTTGTTGTTCAGTAACTATAATTATAATTTTAGCCGAATTACAAGCCTCAGTACCTGTTTTAAAAGACAAATTTGACTTATTAGTAAAAGACCAGTTTTTGATACGTAGTTTATATTCAGAATCAATTGAAGAGGCAGCTCCTGTTAAACCAGATTTTATGATACCTGATTTAAATTTAACTGCAATTACTAAAAAGATAGGAGGTGCAAATGCAGATTGTGGGGATGATAAAATTTATTGGGAAGTTAATTTTGACAGGTTTACTCAAGATCTTAGGTAAGATTTATAAAAGGTATAATAAATGTAAGACATGTAAAAACAGTTTTAAATGTAATCTATAGGGATCAAATTATTGTATCAGCTATGCACAAAAGATTGGATGAAAATGCAGGTGAATTGATGAGACAGTTATTATTCCTCATGTACTTGAGAACAGCATCATGGGCGGCTACGTCGAATCCAATTCCTCTTACAGAGATAAAGGATGCTGTCAAAAAAATCAATTATCCTTCGCTTACACAGTATCTTGACCAATATTTACGTCTCATTGGTATGGATAATAGGTGTTTATAAAAGGTTTTGTAAAGTGTTCAAGTATAACAAACAATATTGCATGATATTTGACTAGTATACTATTTTAGAGGAGGATAGTAGTCAGTTTGTAAAACGAGTTGGGGACTCAGGAGGTGGACAGTATAGCATTAATATGAAAGAAGCTTTCAGTCAGCTAGCATGGACAACTTTAGAAAATATTGTGATGGAAAGATTTGGATCTAAAGCAGCAAGAATTTTCAGGTAAGTTACAAACATTTGATGATTAAGAAGCAAAAAGGTTTCAGCCGTAGATATTTGCAGTCACATTTCTCTTTACAGGTTAGTACGCGATAGGAAGTATATTGAACAAGAACGAATTCAACAATTAGCCATGATTCCAGCAAAAGAAGCTAAACACTTGACATACACTTTGCTGCAAGAGAATTATTTACAAATGCAAGAACTGAAGAAACCTGGAGTGTCGACTGCGCCGATAAAAACTTTTTTCTTGTTTCACATAGACTTGAATATGGTCGTTCGTATGGAAGTAGAACATTGCTATCATGCATTGTACAATACTATGCAAAGACGGGAATACGAAATAAGCAGCAATAAGCGAATGATCGATAAACAGTTACGAATGCAGACTCTTACGAGTAATTTGAAAGAACACGGTGCTACTGAGGAACAATTAGCCGAGGTGTGTATACTTATTATTATATTGTTTGCAAATGTACAATAAAATAATTACATCCAAATTGTATGCAGATTGCAGAGCTGATGACACCGTCAGAGAAACAACAATTAGAAAAAGTTCAAAATACAATTAAGAAATTAGGCATCATTGAATTGCAGATAGACGATACTCTATTTCTGTTAACAATGTATTTACGGTATCACAAATTAAACGCGCGCCCTAACGAAAAAACAAATACATAATGTTTCGTTCATTTATATAGTTATTTATTTATGTATAATAATGGTTACGCTTGTAAAATACAAACAACAAAGGATACCTAACTTTCAAATTATTGTAATAAATATAATTATATATCTATATTTATAATAGTGCTGTTCTCTATGTGATACAGTGCATTTGATGTCACTATCTATCAGGGAAAATGATCTTGGAGTACACACCTTTAAACGTTCCATCGTTTACAAACACTTTTCATATAATTATACCTTTTTGATCTATGCGATATGAATATGTGTGTACGTGTGTAGTTGACGCGCGCGCGCGCGAGCGCGTGTACGTGTTAGTTGATTAGAAACAAATTATTAAGAGTTATGAATCACAGCCAGCTCAAGGTGCCTTATGGATCAGTAAATAAGTCGAACGCTGCAAAATGCTATCGTATAATTAGCTAAAACGTAATTCAATTACGGTAGAGACCGGAGACCATCATTGTTTGGTGTGTCCCGCTACTATTAGCACGTTTTACATCCAAGTATGATTTTCCCCTGGTTTTCCTATTATGTATACTTGCCACGTTCATCTTAACACTACCACCAACGAAGCGGAATTTCTTCTCTCATAATACATACCGATCGTGGAAAGCGGATAACGATAACAGTGAAGATTCACCGATCTTAACGATAGTATACATTTTGATTGTACGCTATTGACACCAATTAATAGCCTGTACTACGATCTGTTTCGAGTAGTGATAAGATGATCGTGTGACCGCATTCAAACATGCATTTGACTGATTTTATACATACACACACGCACTCTCTTTTTCATTTACACGGTACTGCATAACTATGTACACTGTTCGTACGTACAAGTTTTGTCTAGAAATAACGTTGTGTATCTAAAACTAAGGTTGAATTTCGGTAAAGCGTTATTTTCATTATGTATATATATATATTTTTTTTATGTTCATACCATTAACAACAACGTACATGTAAATGAAGTGAATTTGTGGAATATTGAAATCGGATGTTAGTGTTCACTTAACTTTTTCTTTTTTTTCTGTTTCGTTACAGTTAGATACACTATAAGTATTAGTAATGTGTTCGTTTTACAATTTACTATTCTTACAGCTTCTTGCTTTCGCACTGGATGCATCTCCTTTCTTTTAAGGTTTGATTAATTTACAAGCGAGTGCGTCGAGATTATCGTGAAAATCTTCATTTCCGTACAAAAGAAAAAAGAACAAACGAAGAAGAAAAAGAAACTCAACCAACTTTTCACGGGAATTCGAACTTCTCTATCGATCACGATTCATGGAATGCAGAACTGAAATTATTCCTAAAGCGGGAAACCGGTGAAAATTGCACGAGAAAGACGCGGGATGCACTGGGGAAGAATAGAAAGGAAGTAATGAATGGGAGAGAAGCGAATTGTTCTGAGTGAATACAATATGGCACAATAGGAAACGATATACATTGCGTGTATTGATTTCTCGTTATTAATTTATTTACGCGGTGCACATTGGCGTAACTAGATTTTTTGTCTGTTGGAAATTTCGATATTTGAAAATTGGAGTGAGAACTCACCTAGTTGCGCCAACAGAGACAAATAAAATTGAGAAGGGAAGAGAAGCAGAAATCCAATAACTTTGAAGAGATAAAGGTAGACAATAACTTCGAAGTTGAACAAGGGGTGTTCGATTTTGTAAAAGGGTGAAGTATATTAAAACGAAGTAAAAAAGATTGAATTTTGTGCGACGTTGAAATTTGAGTATTGAGTGAGCTTTTCGTTCACTGGCGTTGTCATTTGAACTGGCACGTACCTCTACTGCTAAGCTTAATAAAGGTAATCGTTGAGAAGAGGAAGAAAAGAGAAAGAAATAATATAATATTAATAATAATCATAATAATGATGGTAAATAATAGTACTAAATAAAATCGATGACAATAATTATGAAGGATAATAATAATAGACGTAATAATGACCGTGAAAATAATAATATGCATCGCATTTTAACATCGTTAAATCTACGTGTTCTCGAGTAAATTACATATATAATATGTTGCGCTATGCAGATACATCACAATATAGTTACACTGTACATTTAATAGTATTGACACTTTAGCGTCGGCCACGATTATTTCACTTTTTATCCATTCGATCGATGTGAATACCGTCGACGCACTTGTACAAATCCGTGTATATACATAAAATAAATTATTATCAACATTAAGCTATCCTATCTGCCGCCGGCCGCGGTATCGATCACCCGATGAAACCCGGGCATAGATACATCCGAGGATACTGGCTCTCTTTATAAAATTATATTAGGTACCTTGTATAGAATTGCACTGATTATAAATACGGTGGACTCCCGTTATATCGCCGGCCGAATTCAGTGTACGTCGAGGAAGTTCCTTCGATATTTTAAATGTTAGACATGTTAAGCGTTAAATTGCCACGTGTTAGATCGCCATAGATAAGCGTTAGATTACCATGCGTTAGATTACAACTCTCATGCGTTGGATTACAATGCGTTGCATCGCCACGCGTTACTGAGCCTATCGCTGCAAGTTGCAGCATGTAAAATTATGTGAATTTTGGAAAAAAGTAGTTCTAATAATATTCGCATAAAATATGATTTTAAGTTTCGAATTTCAAGAATACTATTCGTGGCAATATAACGAGAGTCTACCATAACAAGAAGAAGAAGGAGAAGAAGAAAAGAAAAACAGTGAAAAAGTAGACGTAAAAATTACTATCGAGTTTCGTATCGAGCCAACACTGGCGACCCGGTACCGGAGGGAACGCGACCTCACTTCCGGCCCGCGAAAACGCTATTTGGCACATAAATATTATCACATCGAGCTCCCGATCTTTGTTGTCCGGTTCGATTCGTTTCACAAGCGTTAACGAGACTTTAAACGCCTAATTAATAAATTGTTAAACGGTTCTCCCCCTTTCGCTCAGTAATCGAGGATTAGGTTTGGACTTGATCGATCCCCATTTTTCCGCACAACTCGAAGAATAAACGTAACAGCTTAAGAACGTTGAAGAACAAAAAAAAATAACACAACGTCGTATTAAAATTTGATTATTCGTTCGTTACATCGTTTACAATAAATAACGGCTAATTCCCCTCCGCAATTTTATACAGAAGTAACATTGTACTAAAAATCGACGTCGCGCGTGCCTCTCGCTTTCTCTCTTCTTCCCACGTGTGTACGTACGTATCTCGATTGATTTTTCTCTTTAGATTCTCTTTAACAATTTCCTTTCGCTCTCTCTCTGCATACTTCCGCGAGTACATAGACAAACAATGACAGAAATATTTCTAACAAATGCTTTTTTAATTACTACAAACGTCGCGATGCCTCCATTTTTGCCTCTCAGCTAAATAATTTAAAGAAAGTTTAACAATATTTTCTTCGATCATCGTTTGCCAGTGTACACCAGCGAGTACGATAGACTTCCATAGGGAAAATGGTATTATAGAGAGAGGAGGATCCACTCGCTATAATACTCGAGTTACCACTCATTATATTTAACGAGACGTTTCATACCTTGTATGAGATATGTTCGTATTCGACAAGCAATACAATTTTGAACATTTAAAAATCTGGAAATTTCTGATACTAAAAATAAAATGATAAGAAAAGTGTCTGACAATTTTTCTAAGGAAACCCACAGTTTTCACCAATGTACACGCTCGTTCAATCCCGACTAATCGTCGTTAACGTCACGGTCCATAAATTAATGACGGCAAAAAAATACTATAAGTACTAAGTGTTCGAATGAAACGAAAAATGACCACCGTTGACGAGCTGGTGAATCGCGTGACATTCTCCCGCGTTTTTTTCTTTCTGCAAGCAACCTTTTAAACGCGCGCTTAGTGCACGTTAGGAACGCCTCCCGCGTATTATCCACACACGAATTACTCTGTCGAACAGCAAGGAACGAACAGAATACGTACATTAGTGAGCACAGTAGACTTCCCCAGAAAAAAAGGCGACGTAGAGAAAGAATCACTATCGGCTGTAATATTCGAGAGTTATAGAGATATTTTTTGAAGTAGCGATATAAATGGAGCGACCATTTAATTTACTTTAACGGAACGATATAGGAGTATAAGATGCACCTTTGAAAATGTACTGAAAGCAGTGATTTTTACTGCAAAATTTTATTTGAAGTAAATGCAAATTTTTTGTTTCATTTGAAATGTTAGTGAAATTGTTTGGTCTCCAGATATAACGCTAGGTGTAATACGGGGCGTAACAAGTCATGTAACACGTAATAATACGACGCGTGATACAACTCGCGAGAATGCAACGCGTGATGATACAACGCATAACAATACAATACAAAAAAGCACAGCGCACGGGCATACAACGTGGTAACATAATTTTTCAGGATAACTCTCGAATATTTCAGCGAATAATGGAACCTCTCTTACACCGTTTTTTCTCCAGAAAGCCGAAAATGCTTTCCGCTGTACAGCGACCGTTCGGTAAATGCACGTCTTCGAGAAAAAAAAAAACAGATCTAAAGCCCGAATCGCAGTGATTTAACGAACGGTAACCGTACAGAGCGATTGATTTCGATTGTATCGATACGCGCGAATATGTAAACGTGGAATATTAATACGACCTAATCGCGTGCTTTCCGTATACCTATCAGATGCGACACAAACGAACCACAGGTTTTTGCCCTCCCACTTCGTTTCATATAGAAGACACGGCCGACCGGAATGGCGTATCGCTAGACACACACACACACACTAGAAGGAATAGGAACAAGACTTTTTTGGCCGCTCAACGTACCTTCACGCACGCACGTATACGTGTCACGATCGTCTCACGGTGTTCGAAACGCGATAAATGAGTTCGATCGAGAGATTGCATCGGATCGATCCTTCTGGCTCACACACGTGACACATGGCAGTCTTACGAGAAATCAGGTATGTATATATATATAATGTGTATATATATATATTTTTAAATTTATTTATTTATTTATTTATAATTCTATATACGCATCTCGTCGTACGTTAAACAGGCGCGAGATGGTTGCACCAACGACGTTACAATCGACTTACTCGCGCGCATCTTGTTACCTAGAAACGTTAGCTAACGACGATCAGACGTTATCAGTTCGCAGTTTTGATTACACAGAACAGAATACACCTTGCCGCCGTCGCGTTTCGCTCGACGTATTGCTCCCCAGAGTGTCCGTTAGCTCAGCCTGACAGTAACGAGCGAAGAGGCGATCGGCGCGATGATTACCTCTCGTGTTCACCGGTGTCCCGTGAAACGTCCGTCGTTAACGGATAACCGGACGAACGCCTGTACCTCCTTCGCACTGTCCCAAAACCCGAGTAGGGCACGAGGATGCCATCGTCCACCAGTGGCAGACGCTTAAGCGACGCGACGGCGTCGTACGATGGCACAGAAATAAATCGTTATATCACAACCTCTCGAGCGAGGCTTCGGGACGCTTGGTCACTCGTCGAGAACGTTCTTCGTCGACGCCTGGCGCCGGTTCAGTCGACCACCAAGAGGACACCGGCGCCTTCAGTTACCAGAACGCAACCCCGTGGCGGTGTTTCAACTTTGTCACTACCGTTGACGATGAAGCTCCGGGCGGCCATGGAGGCTGACCCGGAGCCGCGGTTCAATCCTCGTCGTGGTGCCGCGGACTGGCGTCGTAGCCGCCGATGGACCCGGAATTGTCCGGCGAAAAGTCCATCATGTCCGACGGCGAGAGACTATCCTGCGGGTAGTAGAAGGACGGGTGGTCGGAACTGGGACCAGCCGCACCCCCGTTCAACATCGTGGCGGGTGGCGACACGGACGGCCTCGCCGAAGGACCCGCACCCGATCCCGGATGGTGTTGCGAGCTCAGATCCGAACCTACCGGCGACAGGAAACTCATCTCCTGGCCGCTGTCGCGACACCAGAGTTGCCTCATCTCCTGTCGTCGTTGCCGCATCAGCGACTTGTACTCGGAAATTCGCATCTTTTTGCCGTCCACGATGCAGGTCCGCTTCGGCCGCGGCCTATACCTGTAGTCCGGGTGCTTCTCCATGTGCAGCTTCGACAGTCGGGATTGTTCCTCGTAGTAGGGTTGCTTTTCCGAATTCGACATCGCTTTCCATCGGGCGCCTGCGAGCAACGACAATCGATACAGACCTCGCGGTTTAATTGCACGAAACACAATTCTTAAATTTATTATATTAATTCTTAAATGATTGATAGATCGTTAGATCATGGTAAATACGGTTTAATTGCAAGGAAGTTATCTTACCGAGTATTTTAGATATGTTCGAATTGTGCATGTCCGGGCAGGCTTTCAAAATTTTCCTACGCTCGTCTTTGGCCCACACCATGAACGCGTTCATAGGCCGTTTGATATGTGGCTTGTTCTCACCCTCCCTCTTCTGCTGTCTCACCATTTTAGCTGGACAGAGAGAAGACGTGTTAGATGTCAACCTGCTTCGTGAGAAGCGAATCTGATTTCGTGAGCATCACCTGCCGCTCTCGAAACAAAAGCGTAACGTCAGCCGCGGCTGGACGTCCGATGACTGCTTACCTTTTTCCGTTATGTCTTCCGGTACCTTGTAACCCGGCTCCCGCCACACTGTAATTTCAGAATACCATCGTTTCTTATAATGTCTACTTATTGCACCAAATAACTACTTTTGATAAATTCCAAGTCTTGGGAACTTAGGAATTTTCAAGTTTATAGATTTGGGAATTTAGGAATGCAAGAATTCGAGGTGTTTAGGAATTTGGAAATTTATGGATTCGAGAGTTTGGAAGTACAAGGATTTGGGGACTGAAAGATCAAAAAGTTGGGGAACTTCGAAAATTCGAAGGAGGAATTCGCTAATTAGTAGAATTCAAGAATGCAATAAAAGGTAAAGAAAAATATTTACTGTGAGATGTGGAGAGATAGTCTTGTTCCTCCTGCGCAGCCTCGTCTCGAGAACCAGAATGTTTCATCGGTCGTTGAGTTTGAGGCGAAGGAGGCATCGCACCTGCACTCGGTGGTATCGCGTAAATCCCGTGCATCGCGAAGTGTTTCTCCACGGCTGCTACAGCGGCGGCTGCCACCGCGCCTCCTGGTCCACCACCTTCTTCTTTTCCCATCACTTTGCCCACTGCAATTGTTCATCGTTTAATCTCTTCAACTTTAAAATAAGCTTCTAAAACTATGACACTATTCTTTCGCTCTTCTACAGCTTCTTACAGAACTGTACTCCAATTAGCAAGGTACGGAGAGTCATTGATTAAAAGTAAAGCTAAGCTACCTTAAACGATAGAAAGAACATTATTTAATCAAAGATCTAATTACAGGAGTAAACGCGAAGAGGACACGCATTGCAAAATTACATTGTAAGATCTCGGTATACTACTTTATCGAGCAAGAAAGTCACCGATAGATTCCGATGAAAGGGTTGACTTGCACCAATGGTTCTCTCATTCTTTGGACCATTTATAGCGATAAACAACGTCGAAAAAACGCTCGCTGGCGAACACGGGTCTCGCAAAACAAGGTCGGACGTTTTACGCCACTGTAAGAGCTAACAACGATGATCACCCGACCGCTTGTTCTGATATTACAATGACAGCTCGAGGAATCTGCGTGCTTGTTCCCTTTTTCGACGATGTTATCTTGGTATCGCGTTACGCGTCGTTGATTGTGCTTTAACCGAAAGCAAAAACCGGACGCGAAGGGGAACAGGTTTTCTTAACGAACCGAGGAAAAAGCCGATCCGAACACAATCGGTTAAACGATTGCGCGCATACCCGAACATAATTAACCGTACGTTTCAGATCCGGAGCCGCGTATTTCTATGGAGCATTGATCGGATTTTTTCGACGAGCCTCGGCCTTGCCTTTCCACCGAAAAAGGGTAGTCGATCGTTTCTTTTTTCGACTCGCGAAACGATTCGACACGGAATCGAACATCGATATTTTACTTTCGTTTCGATCGGAATTTCCAGCGGGTTCGCGTTTCAATCAAACCGATAGAAAAGCCTGGCTGTAACTAGATTTTACATAATACCTCTATCCTGCATTTTGTTGTTCCAGAGCCTTTAAATGTTGCTGTCACTCTCGTGACAGGTATCATTAGTATATCTTTGTTTTTGATAAATTATTGCTACGTCGGTTCCCTACTGCGGTTCGATTTAAATAGAAAATCAATTAACTTGGTCTATGAAATTTCGAAACATTACATACAGTGGGTCACAGCCAAAATCGTAGATTATATATACGAATACGTTTCTTCTCGTGAAAAAGTTCAGGTAAGGTATAGGGGAAAAAATATCACGAATCTATATTGTAAATGTATCTATATTTATTATGCAGTAGTGTTAAATGAAACAGAGTTGTCAAATCGTGTATTTGTAGAAAAGTAACCAACGATTTGTTTTAATTGAAAGTTAGTATTTGGATACGATTTGTTTTAATTGGTAATTGTACTTGCTTTGTACTTGCTTGCTAACTGTACTTGCTTTGCTGTAGTACTTGCTCGTTTGTAGAGATCGTTAATTTGGGATATTGTAATATTTAACTCGAAACTCGAGGGTTAGATTTATTGCTCGAGAGGGCAGAGAGGACCACTAGATGTCTCAGGGGACATGTTCTCGTTAGAAGAGGGCTAGTAGAGCTAAATATTCCTACAGCTATATACTGTGACTTATGTACTGTATTGCATATTATAGAGTACTTACTCGGAGAGGAAAGGGAGCTGAGGTGTGGCGGTAATCCCGCGTAAGGAGGAAGGCTGGGCAAATAATTCCGTGGCATCGGTAAACCCGGCTGAAAAAGTTTGGGCGCAGTCGCGGCCAAAGGCTGCTCCTGTTGACCACTGCTTCCGGCCCCGGTGGAGTGCGAATCGCTTCCGGGGGACGAAGAGGACGCCGTTGCACCCGAGGACGAGGATTTCGGTTTGGTGAGGTTCAATGGCGCGTCGAGGTCCTGAAGGGGAGGCGCCGTCGGTGCCACGGCGGATGAAATAGGCGTCGGTGATGCTTCTTTCTCCATTTGCGTGGTCATTTGCGCTAAATGCGCCGTTGCCCAGCTAGGACCCTCCCGGTGACTGCTGATCATCTGTAATTGTCATTTTTAACTAATAATTTATCTAATTGCGCGATAGATTACTAGCTGTAGTTAATTTATCATACCGGATCAATTTATAGATATGTTCTAACTATTTGTACAAAATTATAGAGGAAAATTTCATGACACTTCATTAAGATCTGTAATGAAACTGTTTTTGCAAGAGCAGTGTTTGTAAACTGCAATCGAACATTTTTTGATCTTTCAAGGCGTGAACAGAAATTCTGCTTCTGTTTAATAGTTATGCCTGAATTTTTCATAAGTAACGTTGCAAAATGTAAAATTGACTAGATTACGGTTAAGTTTACTCGCAAAAGTACGCATCTGATGAAACAGTCGCAATGGCGGTTTATTGCGGAACGATTTCGAGTCATAAAATATTTGTAATATCGCACCGGGATCCTTTTAACGATTTTTTCCCGAGGACAGCTATTTGGGATAAATTATATGGATCACTGTTTCGACGAGGACATCGCAAGAATTATTAACGACGGATTAATGGCACGAATGGATGCCTCGCTGAGGTATTCTCGATCTCAACAGTTGCTCTTTAATACGACAAATAATTCATGCCGGTGATGGCAGATCTAGAGTTGTTTTTATGCCAACGAATGTTCAAACGAAGTCTCCTGTCTGTCGTTCCATGCTTCCGCGAACCACGATTATGACTTCCGGTGTTTCGGTTGCAAACTCGCTGAATTCTCTCTTTTATATCCTCAAGAATTGTTTTGGGAGCCACGAGGCGAAAAAAGATGAAAGATTGTGCGATACGAGGAACTTTATTCAAATTTCATTTTGAGTCGCAGAAAAAATACCATTAAAACCATCGTTACATCATGCATTTCTTCATTATTTTGCTTCAATAATTCAGACAAAATCAAATTTACTTCAAAAATTATTTATGTTCAAATTTATTATTTTAGTTGAACTTATAATGACAGAAATTGCTTATAGCAAACTTTTACATTCTTAAATATTCAAATTCTTAATTTCAGATATGTGTTGACAGTATTTCTACATTCTTTTATTCCTACATGTTCTTACTTATATTGAAAGAAATTGGTTACAGCAAAATTTTATATTCTTAAATTCTTAAATACCCAAATTCTTGATTTCAGATGTGTCTTGATAGTATTTCTACATTCATCCCTACATGTCTCTACATATATTAAAAGAAATTGCTTACTGCAAATTTTGAAACTCTTAAATTCTTAAATACTCAAATTCTTGATTTCAGATATTTGTTGACAGTATTTCTACATTCTTCCATCACCTATAATATATTTTGATATTTCTCGACTAGTTAACACGCTGCGGTGGCACATATAAGAATTTACCAAATATCCAATGGACAAATTGTAAAGGAAAAAGAATTAATATTAAAAAAAAATGTCTCGACTAGTAATGAAAGTAAACTAGTCCGAACTTTGGGAACAAATCGTTGAAATAATTTGAAGTTCTTTCCGATGATCGTCGGTTCTATCAACGCTGTCTGCATTTTTAATTCGATCGAGAGCGTCCGCTTTAAAGTTTCACGGTCTGGTTAGTACATAGATACGCGAATCGGGCAAACGGTAATCAAAGTTGAACCTCGGGGACGGGCAAATTGCGTTGGGTTTACGTACGTTGGCGATCGAATTGATATGTTTGTTGGTGGTGGTCGTCGACGTGGCCGGCGGTGGTGGCATCGGCGATTGCACGGGTAACCCTCTGAGCTGTTCGAGAAACGGTAGGAACATCAAGGATTGCGGTCCCGACATGCTCAACTGGCTCTTTGTCATCTGAGCTTGTAGCTCCTGGATGTTGTGCTGCATGATGTGCTCTTGCTGCCGCTTCAAGTGTTCCGTTTGTAGCCGCTGTATCTCGATTTGCTTCTGCGAGTCGACGCTCATGTGCACAGGATACGACTGCAAAAGCCACGGGACGAGCAATTAGAGCAGGCTTATCCGAGAGATGCCCCGGAGATTCAGGGCGCCGCAATTTGCCGCGAGATAAGACTCGGGGCAACGATCACGAATTCTAATATACATTTTGGGAAGACGCACCAAAAACATTTCCGCTTCATTTACTTTTTAATCCAAAATTTCATAGAAGTTTTCAATTGTTCAATTAATGTTGAAACAATGTTTCAACGGTTACACACAAATGTTACGAGTTTAACACTAAAACTATCAAACCAGTCAAATGACTGCTTCACAAGTTTCTTATTATAAGGTAGACATTTTGTTAAAATACATTTCTTGAAATCAGAGTTGTTTTTCATCGAGATAAAGAATAAATGTGGGTACTAATTTATGTTTTGTCGTTTGTTTATTTATTTTTGAGCTTCATTTTTAATTTAAAATTAAATACATATTACTTACATGCTGTTAGTAGTGTTCTACAGATCAGTTTATTTTAAATGGTACATGCATTAAAAAAGTTTGAAACTTACAGCACCGGCAGCGAATATTAACAAGCATCTATGAATAATATTAACTTGTAAACTTTCGAGAAGAATACATAATTTCTTCTCCACGGAAGTTTCGTTTAATTAAAATATTAACTAGAGCAATCGTAAGCTATGGAAAGAAGGTGGCGAGCCTTTGAGCGCTTATAACGAATGAAATATAAAAAGCAGGAAAAATCGTTTTCCATCAGTTCGATTCTCGGAACTCGTTCGAGATCACAGTTTCCCAGAAAATGTAATAAAAGTTGAGCGAGTACCGATATTATTTTTAATTGCCGTTTATAGGCCGAGTGAAATAGAAGCGTAGAAAGTGAGATTCAAAAATGAACACCGACGATCGAGTGATAATACGAACAGGAAGGAATCTGTATTGCCTTTAACACGCGTGTCTAATCGTTCCAAAGACGTAATTATGGTACGCTCGCTGACAGTGTAGCATTCGCAGTTATTAAACGAGACGATAATTCAACATGCTATTTACTGAATATTTTAGAAATCGTTTTAAAATCCAGCTCGTTAGCATAATAAGAAAAATGACAGCTAGTTAGGAATTTCCTGGCAAATAATTCGCTGCGATCTGTAACTGAACTGTAAATTATGTCCGTTAAACGCTTTGCTTGTAGACGTATATCGTCGCAAATAAGCTGTTGATGTCGATTAGAAGTTGTGGTAAACCATATTGAAATTTTAGTTAACGACGTTGTTACCATGACAGCGTGATATATAGACTGTTTGTAGATTCATATATTTTTTCTAGCATTTGCTATACGCTGTCGCAATAATATGGTCACTCTTTATATTGCCATATCTGTACCTGCGTTGTGGTTGAGAGTCGATTTGTAATAAGGGAATAAGTAGTAATTCCACGCTTGGCAATTCCGCGCTTGGTAATTCCACGCTTAGTAATTCCACGCTTGGTATTTCAACGCGTAGTAATTCCATGCTTGGTAATTCCACGCTTGGTATTTCAATGCGTAGTAATTCCACGCGTGGTAATTCCACGCTTGGTAATTCCACGCTTGGTATTTCAACGAGTAGTAATTCCACGCGTGGTAATTTCACGCTTGGTATTTCAATGCGTAGTAATTCCACGCTTGGTATTTCAATGCGTAGTAATTCCACGCTTGGTAATTCCACGCTTGGTATTTCAACGCGTAGTAATTCCACGCGTGGTAATTCCACGCTTGGTAATTCCACGCTTGGTATTTCAATGCGTAGTAATTTCACGCGTGGTAATTCCACGCTTGGTAATTCCACGCTTGGTATTTCAACGCGTAGTAATTCCACGCGTGGTAATTCCACGCTTGGTAATTCCACGCTTGGTATTTCAATGCGTAGTAATTTCACGCGTGGTAATTCCACGCTTGGTATTTCAACGCGTAGTAATTCCACGCTTGGTAATTCCACGCTTGGTATTTCAACGCGTAGTAATTCCACGCGTGGTAATTCCACGCTTGGTAATTCCACGCTTGGCATTTCAACGCGTAGTAATTCCACGCGTGGTAATTCCACGCTTGGTAATTCAGTGCGTAGTAATTCTACGCGTGGTAATTCCACGCTTGGTAATTCAGTGCGTGGTAATTCCACGCTTGGTATTTCAATGCGTGGTAATTCAACGCTTGGTAATTCCGCGCTCGGTATTGGATCGCCTAGTAAACAGATAAAATTCCTAAACATAGAAATAGAGATTGTGTTTCTGAATGGAAGAACACGTTACACTGTCGGAGAATAGGAACGAGTTATTCGACGAAACCTCGTGTCCTGTGGCGATCGTAAATCACGAGCAGCGATCTTGCATCGAACGTCGAGGATTAATAATCGCGCGCAGAAAGGCAAGAGCAAGGGAAGAGGGACGCGAACGCGTCTAATATCGTGCATGTGTGACGTTTCAGCTGGTGCCCAGGCTGGATGAATAAACGTCTTCCTTATCGTCTAAAATAGACTTTAAACTTCAAGCATATCTGGAGCTCAGCCAGGTCGTAGGAAAATACAATGATATTAGGCCCGTTGAATTGTTACACCGCAGCCAGAGGTGTGCCGATAATCTATTCACAAGTAGCCAATAGTGGACCATGCTTGTACCCTATGAATACTAAACTAACCCTTAAAAGTTAAAAGTAGCTTGATCCTTTTGAAATTTTTTATTCTTCTTATGATCACTGTGACTGAGATTTTTTAACAAGATAGACTAACGGAGCCTAAATGAATGCAAAGGATAATCTTATTTTTTTCAATCTAATCGTAATTTAATGATCGAGTTCCTTCTACCACGTGTTCATATTATGCAACCTAGTAATTTGTACGGTAACGAAACAATAACGTCTTATGATTTTTTTTCACGCGCATTCAATGCAAATCGTACGAACAATGCGGCGAATCCACTACAAACCATTGTTACGGTAGCTAACGCAGTTATCAGGGACGCGAAAAAATATCGTGAGCATTGCCGATGCGATTACCACAAAGAATTTTCATAAATACAGAATTGAAACTAGTTCCGCAATATGTGCGTTGCATAAGGTAGGATCGGAAGTCTTGCTCGAATAAATTACGCTTTTAATTTCTTGTATGTCTTTATGAACTTATTATAAAATTCGGATTTTTAATATCACATTTTTAAAACAGGCGCCTCTGACAGTAAAACCTTAATTAGTAGTTAGTGCCACCTGTAAGCGTTAATTATCGATATGCACCTGATTAAATACTTTACTACAGCAGGAAAAGCCGTAAAGTCGCAACTGTCACCGGAACTTCTATTTCTAATTATAAGACCAACTGGTTATGTGAAAATTACACCTTTGCAATTTCATAAATTATTAATTTGTCACGCCATTTGATGCGGTCTTTAAACGGGTTTATAGTTAATACGTTAATTATTGGAGAGGCAGGGAGCAAAATATTGTATTGTGTGGCGATGTATTGTAGCTTAACAGTGGAAGGTACCATGCTTGGTAATTCCATGCTTGAGAGTTCAACGCGTGGTAATTCCACGCTTCAGAGTTCAACGCGTGGTAATTCCACGCTTGGTAATTCCACGCGTGCTAATTCCGTGTTTGGTAATTCCACGCTTGGTAATTCCACGCGTGGTAATTCCACGCTTGGTAATTCTACGCTTGGTAATTCCACGCTTGGTAATTCCACGCTTGGTAATTCGACGCTTGGTAATTCCACGCGTGGTAATTCCACGCTTGGTAATTCCACGCTTGGTAATTCCACGCTTGGTAATTCCACGCTTGATAATTCCACGCTTGGTAATTCCACGCTTGGTAATTCCACGCTTGATAATTCCACGCTTGGTAATTCCACGCTTGGTAATTCCACGCTTGGTAATTCAACGCGTGGTAATTCCACGCGTAGTAATTCCACGCTTGGTAATTCAGCGCGTGGTAAATCCACGCGTGGTAATTCAATGCGTAGTAATTCCACGCGTGGTATTTCAATGCGTGGTAAATCCACGCGTGGTACTTCAACGCGTAGTAATTCCGCGCTTGGTATTTCAACGCGTAGTAATTCCACGCGTGGTAATTCAACGCATGGTAATTCAACGCATGCTAGTACAACGCGTAAAAATGGATCACACCGTAATTCGACACATAGTAATTTAATGTGTGGTACCACGCATGGTCTACCTTAACTAAAGACGACAATATAACAAACATCTAACTAACATCCCCAGCCGATTAATTTCCTGTTAATTTAACCGATGCAATTTCAGTGTCACCAACTGCCAACGCCTTAATGGCAAGCATAAATCAGAAAGAGTAACCTATATTACCAAGGTCCTAATCGCTGCTTTTCGACCGAATCGGTAGACGAATCGTTAGCCATCAAAGGGTTACTAATTTGTTTTCAGTCAACATCGATTCGTATCAAGAAATCTATTAATAGGCTCTTGATCGATAAGCTGTTAACACTTGTCTGGTAATGGAAAGTAGCACAATGAACAATCAGATTGATTAATGAACCGATCGTATCCTTAATGATCCTTATTAAAGTGTGTCGTAGAGTCGTTTTCGCTGTACCAGTGAATATGCTAAACGAACACAGTCATAATATCGTACGGATTATCTTGCACATTTCTAACGGTATCCCGTAATCTACGATCAAATGTTCTTTATACATATTTTCTAACATATTCCTCTTTTATTATTATTATCGTTTCTCATGCATTATACAGGAACGTAATTTAATCAGCTTATAAAATATCAATGCAACGCGCATGGCTAAGAATAGATCCTCCGTAAGGAACAATAATACTGGAGGAAAATTTTGTTATAATAAACGTGTCGAATAAATTGGTATTCTTCGATATAGCCTTTATTGTAACCCGACATTATCTTCGCAGATTAAACAAGCTAAGCATTAATTCCTTATAAATACATCTATTAAAAATAGAATCTACCTATTATCATGTATTACTGTCTCATTTGAACCAATTTCCGTCATATAAATCGTCGCAAGTGCTCATGAATTCTAACGAAGAAAGAGGAAACTTTATAATTAAAGAGAGGAGAAAAACATCGCGTATAATTATTTTATTTACCATTCGCGACGAGTCGAGTGTCACGTTTCGATCTCGCTCGGATGAACGAGAGCGAGAGGTAGGAGGTTTTTCCGCTCGTTGGCCGGTGCTGCCGGCAAGAATGGCGGCCGTGCGTTCATTAACAGATTCGTCGTGATCGTGGTCGTGGTCGACGAGGAACGGCCACGCGAAAATCGCGAACAATGTCCGTCAGAGGACAATAAACGACCCGCAAGAATTTCGTTCGGGAGCCGCTCGTTTGGTATGTAGGATCAGGTACGACTCCACGGTGCACCGAATGGAACTTCATTATTCATTTGCAAAGTTCAGTTATGCCGATGATACGTATCCATGACAGCTATACCGCCCACAGTGGCTAAATATAAACAGGCGGGGTGCCAGCAAGTTCCATTCACATTCACATCCACACGGGACCAGGCGGTTTAGTAAGTGAGCATAAGAATATGAGGAGCCCCGTTCTGAATATGCATCCGCGCATTGACGCCAACTGCACCGCCTAAACTTAGCCACGCAATTACCGAAACATACCTACCCCCATAATCGTTCTTCTCCTCCCTGGTTATCTTACGATCTACCTTACACAAACCAATTATTCTTTCCATTCTACTCTGACATCTATTGTTATGGAGATTGTGCAAACTCTTTTTGTATACAATTCACTTAGGTCTAACTGTAGGATCGTTTTTTAGACTACAAGTTCTCTAAGTCTCACCTAAGATCATTTTCTAAAGTGCAAGTCCTCTAAGTTTCATCTAAGATCATTTTTTAAACTCCAAGTTCTGTAAGGTTCATCTAAGATCATTTTTTAAACTCCAAGTCCTCTAAGGTCCACCTAGAATCATTTTCTAAACTCCAAGTCCTCTAAGGTCCACCTAGAATCATTTTCTAAACTCCAAATCCTGTAAGGTCCACCTAGAATCATTTTCTGAACTTCAAGTTCTTTAAGTTTCACCTAAGATCATTTTTTAAACTCCAAGTCCTCTAAGGTCCACCTAGAATCATTTTATAGACTCCAAGTCCTATAAGGTCCACCTAGAATCATTTTCTAAACTTCAAGTCCTGTAAGGTCCACTTAGAATCATTTTATAGACTCCAAGTCCTATAAGGTCCACCTAGAATCATTTTCTAAACTTCAAGTCCTCTAAGGTTCACCTAGAATCATTTTCTGAACTTCAAGTTCTTTAAGTTTCACCTAAGATCATTTTTTAAACTCCAAGTCCTCTAAGGTCCACCTAGAATCATTTTATAGACTCCAAGTCCTATAAGGTCCACCTAGAATCATTTTCTAAACTTCAAGTCCTGTAAGGTCCACTTAGAATCATTTTATAGACTCCAAGTCCTATAAGGTCCACCTAGAATCATTTTCTAAACTTCAAGTCCTCTAAGGTTCACCTAGAATCAATTCCTAAACTTCAAGTCCTCTAAGGTCCACCTAGGATCATTTTCTAGACAGTAAACCTTATAAGTTCCATCTAGGTTCTCCTCAGAGTTCAAGTCCTACATTTTCCTTAACTCCACTGTCTGTATTCTTCATTCTTTCCAAACTTCAAATCTCACAAATGAACAACCTCAAACAAGGAATGGAAAAGCAATCACACTTTGTACATCACATATCTATCTACATCCTACATATCTACATATGTATCTACATCCTACATATCTACATATGTATCTACATATGCAGCTCTCACATATCTAAGTTCCACAATCTCCTTAAGATAATCCTTGAATCCCCGATTCCTAACCTCCTAATCCTCGCATCCTATCTACCTCCTCCCAAGGATCTCTATATTCCATATCCTTCTATAAAATAAACGTCGAGATTTTACCCAAAAGATACAGCACGCGAACGAACCCCGTGCACTTCATGAATTAGCACTACTTCTTCAGGCAGCAACGAAATTTGTATTGTTTCTGTAGAGTTAAATTGGCGAGGTCGTACACTTTATTAACGACACTCCATGTGTACGGCGTTCAGAACGATCAGAATAATTCAGCGAAGCGTGTACTCCGCTCTCGAGGCTCGGAGGAAAATCGAGACAGAGAGCATTAGCTCTTGATGGACCTTTTGTCGCGGGCGAGTAACTGGTAACGAAAGACGAAGGCTAAAGGCCACGAAATTTGAATCTAGATTTAGAATCGGAGCCACTGGAGTGCAAGGGGACATGCAGGGATGACGTAGATCCACCGGAAGTGGTTCATACTTCACGTGCGTTATAAAGACTGTCACTGTGGCACTGTCTAAAATTACGACGGGACCAGCCAACACAGTGACTTTAATACAAGCTCGGCGAAAGTTGGATCGAAAGTACAATGTTCTCGAAACCGTGCACAATATTTATCTACACATATTGCTTTTATCTTTACCATCATTATTATCAATTCTCATTATGATCAATTTAGTGCAAGAGCTTGTAAACACCTTATAGTAAAGTGTAATGTGTTTTACCCTGCAGCTGCTAGATTAATTCTTTAGAACGTTATGCACGTTGATGATTGTTACATTTTACAATCTTGTTAACATTGTTTCATTTTACTGAGGAGTTGAGTTTCGTATTAATAATGGAAATAGGGTACGTGAATTGCGAATAGGGTGATGATGATTTAGGTATAATAATTTATTTCTATTGCCCGAAGCACCGACCGAGTGTCTTACTGCACAGTCCTTTTCCACTGCAGCGAAACGTCAACTGCCACAGTGGAAATGACCGTATGTAGTCCGACAGTGCATCAATAATCAACCACACGATCCCATTTTTCAATTATACCCTCCCGTAATAAATATATAATCCTTAAACGAATTTAAAAAGAATGTGCTCGTGTTAGAAGAAAATGTCGCGTACATCTGGTCGAAATGGATCCATCCGCTATCACAATCGTCCAGCGATGACGCGAGATGGAAACGAAACAAAGTCGTCTTTGTTGATGGCACGTCCCTCAAAGTGATCGGTGTATACGTGCATGATCGGTGGATAGAGCTGATGGGTCGTTCAGTCGGATAATATTGTAGTCGGATACAGCGTGCGTGCAAAGGGAATTATTAATATTACCGCTTTCGAGAAACTGACCCGCAGAGGTTCTAGCACACCAGTGATCGTGCAATTTGTTTATCCGCCGATGGGGAATATCAAAAGGATTAGAGGCGGCGGAATAGATAATAAACATCGGCCAATAAAGTCGCCCGAAAATATCTTCGTTGCAACGTATACCTCGCATACGCGTTCCTACGCGTGCCTACGTTTTCTGTGATCTATGATTATGGATTCCACGATGTCGATACCAAACGTATAGCTTTTGACTCGTGCTTCGTAGCCTTTCTCGGAACGAGAATACCAAGGGAAAGCTGCACATGGTGTTTGTATTATGGAACACCGTTTCGCATCTGACTTCAACCGACTCTTTGTTTCTCATATTCGACATTCGACGTTCCTACTCGTTTTACGCCATCTTTATTCCATTCACTACGCAGAACAACATTTTTATAATTTCTTATTCTAACAAATAAAATTTGTAATCTTCGATATTTCTGTCATATTCGACTTTCGTCGTTCCTACTCGTTTTACGCCATCTTCCATTCACTACGCAGAACAAAATTTTTATAATTTCTTATTCTAACAAATAAAATTTGTAATCTTCGATATTTCTCTCATATTCGACTTTCGTCGATTCTACTCGTTTTACGCCATTTTCTCTTCCATTCACCACGCAGACAGAACAAAATTTATATAATTTCTTATTCTAACAAATAAAATTTGTAATCTTCGATATTTCTCCCATATTCGACTTTCGTTGTTCCTACTCGTTTTACGCCATCTTCCTTTCCATTCACCACGCAGACAGAACAAGATTTTTATAATTTTCTTATTCTAACAAATAAACTTTGTAATCTTCGTTTTTTTAAACTTTGTAATTTCTCTCATATTCGACTTTCGTCGTTCCCACTCGTTTTACGCCATCTTCCCTTCCACCGTGAACAACAAAATTTCTATAATTTTTTATTCTAACAAATCAAATTTGTAATCGATGTAGTGATGAATATAATAGAGTCTAAAGGACATAGAATATTTTTATATTGCACTAAAAGCCTAACAGGGTGAAATATAATCCAAGTATGAAGAAATACGGAGCATTAGCACGTTGGGATCATTTGAGAAAGGAAATTCGCTATGCATATTGTAAAGTGGATATTAATAACAGTAAGTTGACTTCAGCAGACACCCACAATGAACCTTTGTGTATAATAAGTCGATAGAAGTTGCTCGTTGCAGCGGAAGAGTGGAAGCGTCTTGAACTGGACGTATAATGATACACATTGTTGGCAATCGAGGGAAAAGGAACGAATGCTGTGTCAGATTATATAGCATGTTTCAATAATAGTCGCTGTTACTAAGAACAGACATTACAATGTTTGTCATAAATAATTTGGCAGTCAGCGTGATAATATTTTGACGGCAAGCCAATGTGTTAACATTTTGACGTACTCTTAGCATTGATATGCTACTTCTTTCGAAAAATCGGGACACTTTCACTGATGGAACTTTATTTTATTAATTCTGAATGTTCGGAGCAAATAAAATTAATTTTGAGCTCGTTTATATTTCAAACAGGTTGAGGTTCTGACAATAATTTATTGAGATTTGAACTAACTAGAAATAGCTATTAGATTGACACTTTATCGATTACGTTTGAGCTATTTTACACTGAATAATGAAAGATATCTTGTAATTCTATAACTTACTAAATCAGGGATCAAATTCTGTAATTAAGGTTCATAAAAGAATGAGGGTATTCTGATAACAGAATTTTGCAGACGTGAAAATGTAACGTTGTAACGAACGAAACAGAGAAATTTGCAATATTGTCGAGTGGATGGTTGAAAATCGATCGAACAGAACGGACACGTAGTCATAGACGGACGAAACGAATCCCTCGTGAAATATACAACGCGAAACAACGAGCCACAGAAACGCGACAAAGAGAGCGTTGGTTGGGCTGCAACTCTTAATGGAATTTTAAAAGAGTGAAGGCCGGAATTCGACGACACGCAGGGGTGGCCTGGGGATACATAAATTATGGAGCGCTTTGAACGAGATTCGCTCTCTGCCGCCGGCCGCTGCAATGAAACTTGTGAATGCGGAATCTAGGGCAACCGGAAGCGGTATTTTGGTGGCACGGCTTTTCCACGGGAAGAAGAGAGGTATCGTCGCGTTATTGCCAGGAAGATTCACTGGCCATCGAGAACGATGATATTCTTTTACGGCCGGTGAAAAAGACTGGCCTCTGCGACACGGTTCATTGATTCCCGCCGCTTCAAAGACACTTTCAGATTTTTCATTTGAAGTTTTACCTCCATTTTCACGATTTTTTTTAATTTTGTGTTATTGTTACAGGACTGTATTAAATTAAGAGATAGTCAGTGGATACTTTGACACTTCTTCGTTGCTTTTGATCGAAAGAAAGGCATAATTGCAAGGATAAGATCATTGGTGTTCTTAGGTCTACCGGAAAATTTTGTTTCATAATGTCACTGTTTTTTAGCGTTCAAAGATGAAACATTCTACTGAAATGGAATGAACAAATTGTCTGTAAAGAGGTCATCAGCAATGATTGAATTGTATTGTTCAAAAGTATGTTTCAATTTAAGAGCGTATAAATGGGTCAATTAAAAGGGTTAAAAATTTCGAGTCAATCGAAAAAGTAAATCTTTCTTTGAATTCTGGTTGATCTTCCAGCCGATGACGCCGCGGACTAAATGAGCCAGCCTAGCACGGAATAATATTTACACTGGCGGAAATGACCGCGTCTGTGTAGCTCGAATCCATAATTCATCGCGAAGGTATCAATGAAGCGTAGAATGTTCTTCGGGGCGTCGCAATTTAGTTTGGAGGATGTTTCGAGGTCCATGTAACGCTGAAGGACCGTGACGTGTTTACAGTTGTAACAGACCACACGGTGGGCAAACAGAGTTATCGTGTGTTCGACGCGCACGCCAAAACACCGAGGGTCGACGTTAACAGCGCCGAGGAAATAAGTACTTTATAAGCGAGCACGGTTTCATCGCCTTCGAACTGTTCGCCGTTTTATTCCTTGTTCCCTTATCTTTTACGATTCCTGTCCACGCGAGTCGACACGAATACCGAGACCGACAGCGAGCGTGTTCGCGCTCGAAATCGGTGCTGGGCACGAAACGTTTGTCAGCGAGTGTACTATCTATTAAACACTGCGACTATGTTGGTAATAAGCGCTTTTATGAACTTTTGGCGAAGATCGTAAAGAATATTAGCAGCTGTATGGTTATTTAGGTATAGAATTTATTAAGTGAGAATTACCAATGGAAGCAAACACTGTTTAACCCTTTCCCGTACTTTGACGAGTCTCACTCGTGACGCACTTATAGCTCAAACGCAGTTATAGCTTTATCACAGTATGGTGATAAACCATACTCAAACTTTGAACATTCTTCAACTTGGAATTTAGGTCCAACTATAAGTTGCATTATCAAGGATCCCTGAATATAAAATATTCACAACATTTTAATTTTCTTTGTTCGTTTTCGCATCTGTTAAATAAATGGCACGGGAAGGGGTTAAATAAATAGTCATTCATAATATTTGTGTGAATTCATCGACATAATTTGATTTAGAGTTAACATGTAGGAGAATATGTCAACTGATTATAATCAAATGTTGTGCATTAACAACAGCTGAAGAATCGGTAAAAGATAAGGAAAGTCGTGGTACTCGTGTATCCACAATAACGCGCTTTATGTATCCTCAAGATGTTCCGGGCGTTTTTCTCTTTTATTTCATTGAACGGTCGGTCTGAATCGAGCTGCCATTCGGACCGTAGCTCGGCATTAACAGCATTAAAACCGGCGCGATGGCACACGGTCGACAGCAGACATCGAGGAGCGTGTTCCTCTTAACGGCTCAAAGCTGCACGTCGCATCGCCGAAATAAGCCGCGACGATGAGCCGACTGTCAGTAGGATTATTGTCTTCGGCTTCTTATCTCCGGCAGGGAGTTCTTTCCGCGAGGATCGTACGTGAAACGACGGACGTGGCTCCCGAGGGACCGAGGGGACGTCGAGACGCGACTAAAGCAACCCCGTCACCTTCCGCCAACTGAGCAGTCCTAACTTCTTCTCTCGCGTCGCAGTTTTCTTTTCTCGTTTCCTTCTTTTTCCCTCGGCCACTCTCCTTTTCTTCTTAGACACCGATCCATCTCAGACTCTTTTCTGCGCTTGTCCCTTTTCAACGCTCCTGCTCTTTTTTCCCCATCGTCGCTGCTCCCGTCAACGCTTCGGATCCTCCGTCGACACGATTCTTTCCGCTCGTCTCCGTCATCGACGATACTGTCATCGTGGCGCTTCGACACCTCGATCGGTTCCTGCTTCCCTCGCGACCATTTTGTCGTCACCGTGTACGATTCACAAAATATTTACACGGAGGGAGTTTCGGTAAAAGGCGAAAGAGCTGTTGGATTCCAGGAGAATTACAACACACTTTATTGTAAGAAAACTCGAACAACTGTATTAGGTCGACTGACAATCAGTTCTGGTCTCTTTCTGACATTTTTGTACATTGCGAGGTTTATACTATTGCTGGAGATAGGTTGAGGTAGGGACGGTGGTCAAGGGACAGTGACTCAGGACGGGTGCGAGCTTCAGGATGAGTAAGGAGTAGAAATCGGTTCGATTAGTTTGTTGGGGATGATTCTGTAGCGTTTGCTATTTTATTTGTTTACGCGTTGGTCATCCAACAGAGCTGTTTGTCGATTGAATAGAACTTCACTAGCATAATACTATGCCACGGCAAACTATTCGTGACACTTTTCGGTAGTTAACTCGAAGTTGCGACACGAGTCTTTCGATGTCGATGACGATGTCGCGAAACCCTAACGTTCACCCCACCGGAGAGGTACAATAAATAGCGTAGCCCTTTCCGACAACTTTAATTAATTTTATATGCGTTGCGGCCACGCGGCCGCGAGAATGAAGTCACAGGGTACCGAGAGTTGTTCCTCTCCTTTATTCTTTTCTCTACCTTCGCCCCTCGACCCTTCTCCACGATATTCCTCTTTTTCTCTGGGTTCGAGTGAGCCGCAGAGAGAGGCTCCGGATCACCACTCGAGCAACGGAATAATACGCGGATGCACGTGCCACGGTGGACCCTTTTCCTCTTCTCTCCCCCCGTAACCGCGATTCTAATCCAACTGACGATCAAACAGTGTGATCATAGATACACAAATATTGACATATAAGCTCTTATTGAGATAACTGTAATTAAACGTGTTCATGTGTCGAAGAAAAATAAGGTGACACATAATAAATAAAGCACCGATGAAATGTCATTTACTGCGAATGTTAGTAATTGATCAGTAAAATTGTGTTGGGAAACCGGGTTCAGATAATTCGGGATTAACGTAAAATAGTTAATTTATTTCCACGTAATAATCTTACAAGGGTTTACAAACAAGTAAATGAACCAGCACGGTTGAGTTGCGAACGAATTTTAACGCGACGAAACAGAGTTCATGAAAAAGAAACCTTTTAGAAAAAGGCTTATTGGTGGAAATTTGTTAGCAAGGGTGGAGGAAAAGAACAGGGATTGGACAAAATATTGAAAGAAAGTGGATTTCGGGAAGTGGTAATTTATGGGTACTTGAGTGAACTGGGACTGATGACAGGAAAGGACCCAAGGTAATAGGAAATAGGAACAGCATGGTAAAGAAAGTATTTTGCGAAGCATATGGTTGGGACCTCCAATTGATTTACGTTGTATTGGCCGTTCTGGCAGAATTTTACGTAAAGTTTATAATGACAGACAATTTGACATTTATAACGTATCTCCCAGGCGATCGTGCCAAAAATGAGGAAACAATTTGTCCGAATTGATTTGTCCGGCACTTCGTATCGGATGTGCAGTGCGTGAGAGGTATCCATTATTATTTGTTTCCTAGGAGGAAACGTTTTCTTCGGTTCTGGTAAAAACTTGTACGAGGAAATGATGCATCGTTCGCGTGCAATGCCTCTGAATCCATGTTCCTGGAATTTCTTGAGAACTCGTACGTACGTGAGAGCCAACATCCCCGAGGAATGCGACACTGTTCGAGTATCCGCAAGGATTTGCGTTAAACGGTTGTTTCATAGATCGTGTTCTATGATCGGTTAATCGATACATTCGAGTTGCGTTTGACACCGCTACGAAGATTTATTCGTCGGAATGCGAGTTAAGGTAGGCTCTGGAATTGTTAAGATTTATGTACTGCTCAGGAAATTGCAGGAATTTCTTCAATGCGATTTTCCTGCACCGAGGAGAAAGTTTCAAGATGGAAGACCTCGTAGTTTTCCATTTTGATAGATTGTATTATGAATCTTCGTTGTAGATCTGTAATTTAAAACTTGACGTTTTCAGTAGGGTGAGACAAAGTTGGAGCTTTAATTAATGACTTGTGTGATGAGTTAATAGACGTTGTTTATTAAGACCTTCTAAATGATAATGTAGGTAATCTACGAAATCTGACGCTTACAAATGCTGCATGAAGTGAACATTGAGAAACACGAAGCTCATTGTCAGTACGTTTGTATGATGATCAGAGTCATGACAGAGACATCTTTAAAACCAACGAAGAATTGAAAAGACCGAGAGGAATTATTCTTATGGACACATGTCAAAGATCACACTTGGTACCATGACGTCAAATGCAACGATAATTGAGACGTATAAATCCAAAAGAGAGCAATAATGACAATAGAAGTAGCCTTGAAACGAAGGAAGAATAACTATAACAGGGATTGACGAAGATAGTTGGCGTAAAGAAGACACGCGAGTATATCGTAAGTCGATATGAGCATTTAATGTCACGTACCCTCAAATGCAACGATAATTGAGACGTATAAATCCAAAAGAGAGCAATAACGACAATAGAAGTAGCCTTGAAACGAAGGAAGAATAACTATAACAGGGATTGACGAAGATAGTTGGCGTAAAGAAGACACGCGAGTATATCGTAAGCCGATATGAGTCGCGTTCCGGCGCGATGCATCCGTACAGAAATATGCAATATTTATTTCGGCGCACGCGCCTGCACCCGTGTGTCCCTCTCGCACGTCGGCGAAACGTGAGAACCGAAATAAAGATTCGGACGACACGCGGGAACCGGGGTAAACCAGAAATACGCGTGAATTGAAACTCGCATCCTGGCAGCGGGAACACCGCTCCGGGCCCGTTGCCGTGCTCGTTTTGGAATAGCGCTCGTTTAATTGCCCCTCGAGCCGCTCGAATTACACTTCAATTATTTAAACAGACCGATTGGCCGAGAATCGTTGACCGGCACAATGCGGATTCTAACGCCAGGAAGCTGACGATGATTACCCTCTTCGATGTGAACGTCCTTTCAAGAATTCTGCTTAATCTGAGCTCCACAGAGAACAATTCTGTATACCAGCCAGCCTCCTTCATTCTTCGCTAAAGTTTGCTCTTTTTCTATTCTTTATATTTAGTAAAAATTATAGTTAAATATATCTTTTCGGTCATAATCGTTTATTGATGAAACGCTCGGATTACCGACGATGGCGTTTTAATTCTTGTCTTTTGTGTCAGCCGTGATGAAGGAGTGTTTACATTCCGGTAAAAAATGTTACGGGGCGCTTTAATATAGTGCTGGAGCAATGTTCTTTTTCTACAATTTCCAATGATTTAAGACTGAAAATACAAAGCTCTGAATTATGGTTACTTATAAATGATATCACAAATCACTAAAGTAGCTGACGTATTTTAAAATATCGTTTCAACCAACAAATCTTTTCCGAACAATCTTTCGAATCTTCCGAACAGTCTTTCGAGAGTGACGGTGCGTTTACACGGACGGTTATTAACCCCTTGCACTATGACTTGTCAGGTGCGTCAGAACTGACTAATTATAGCTACAATATTAAAACAGACGGAAAAACTTGAAATGTTATTATTCGATCGTTGACTGTGCAAATTATAATTGGACTTGAACTCCAAATTGGAGCGTATTGAAAATTTGAGTAAAATCGATCATGGCCGACATAAAATTCAGGAGTAAGACTCGTCAAAATAGTGCAAGTTAAGAGTCGACTCGATGAACAATTAAGTTGTATTGTCAGGAAAGTTCGCGGAAGCATCGTTCGCAGTGCAAGTAGTTGATAATTTTAGCTGTTCGCTACATTGAAAATGTGGCACGAAGAGGAGAGGGTAGGCTCTCAAATCTAGCCGTGTCGAGCAGTGTATCCGCACGTCAATAAACTCGCGTCTATTAACACGGGTTCGAGCGGTGGTGGTTTAACGGCGTGTTAAAACGATTAACGAAACCGGTGTTCTCGTCGACGAATAGAACGGGGTCGACGAAAAATTTGCGCCTCGACGAGTTAAGGGCGAGAAAGAAGATTTTGGACGCGGGCCGAGGAAAAATCTGACAGGCCTGGCTCACCCGATGTTCCGCTAAAATATTGAAGGTGGAACGTAAATAAAAGAAAAGGGGGAAGCACGACGATGGCACACAGGAATGTAGCAGCTGCGGGGCTCATTCACATCCGCGCACTGTGGAATTCTTACTACACCGCGCTCTCGCGGTTTCTCTCGGGGTCGCCGTCCAAGTTACAAGTATAACCGCACTCAATGCCCGCCCAGTACCTACTTCCATTTCATTCTGGAACGTTTGCAAACGACCTATGCTTCTACTACGATGCCACTCTTACACCGACGACCACGATTTTCGTAACACCGTTGTACCAAGAAAAAGGACACTTTGACCATCAAAACTTATCGTGCTCGTCAAACTTATCACCTTCATTTTTCGTCTAAATATTACTTCAATCTATACTTATATCACACATTTTTATTTAACCCTTAAATGCATGATTTTTTAATGTTACCTGAAGAAATCTACTAACAAAATACCTTGAAAGCGGTTGATTCTAATTAAAACGAACAGATTGTGTATTTGATTGCTAATTGGCATATCTGCAACACTACTCATTGCAGGCTTCCTACATTTTGTATATAATTTATAAGATTAAGACTGGTATGTTGCATTTATACAACTGTATGCATTTAAGGGTTAAACACTGCGTACGATAATTCTTAACCCTTTCCCGTACTTTGACGAGTCTCGTGACGCACTTACAGCTCAAATGTGACAAACCATACTTTGAACATTCTTCAACTTGAAATTTATAAGTTCAACTTGAAATATATAAGTCGCATTATCAAGGATCCCTGAATATAAAATACTCACACCATTTTAATTTTCTTTGTTCGTTTTAATGTTACGGCCTTTATAGTTAGTTTCGACGCATCTGTTAAATAAATGGCACGGAAGGGGTTAAATAAGACTGGGTATTAATACTAGAACTACCAACCAGTCAAAATGACTGATTTCAGATTTCTCATTTTATTGTCATGATTTTATAGGAAATGTCTGCCATATTTTGTTGAGGTAAAAACTTCTATATGTTACTTGACGTTTCAGTATTTATTTATTTCCATTTTCATTTTATTTTTCATTCTTTGATAAACGAGCATTCAATGTCGGTAGTGTTAATAAAATAACCTGTTAGCCAAGTATTTATCGAAGACATATTTTTACTTCAGTTATTAAACATCTTTCCAATACATGACTCGCAATGTACATAATATGATCATTCAATGTCGGTAGTGTTAATAAAACAATCTGTTACCCAAGTATTTATCGAAGAAATATTTTTACCTCAATTATTAAACATCTTTTTGATTCATGGCTCACAATGTACATAATATGATCATTCAATGTCGGTAGTGTTAATAAAACAATCTGTTACCTAAGTATTTATCGAAGACATATTTTTACTTCAATTATTAAACATCTTTTTAATACATGACTCGCAATGTACATAATATGATCATTCAATGTCGGTAGTGTTAATAAAACAATCTGTTAGCCAAGTATTTATCGAAGAAATATTTTTACTTCAATTGTTAAACATCTTTTTGATTCATGGCTCACAATGTTCATAATATGAAATTGATTCAGATCATCACAAATTTTTGCGTGTAAACCTGAAGATACGAAACTGAGTCATCATCGAATTGACCTTGAAATCGAACACCCCGAACGCACAGATCCTCCTACATATCGAGAGACGTTAGACGGTCAGTTTCGTCCCTTTCCGAACGAATCCGTGGATATTTTCGTGCCAGAGCATCGTTTATCGAGGATATCAGTCGGTTTCCTTGGATGATGCTCAGCGAGCCGCAAGTACACCGTCGTCGTGGCGGCAGCGACGGATAATGTGTGTTTCGGCCGCGGTGCCGAGAATAGTTCAAAGTAAATAGCATGCCGTGAGTGGTGCCCTCTAATCTTCTTCTTCTTCTCCTTACCACGGAGGATATTCTGATTGCATTATGACCGACCACGACCAGACACCACTTCTCCAAAGGGATATTCGACCGGGGCTGATGTAACGTCTTCTACTTGAACAGCCTACCCGAAGAACGCGATCAAAGAAGCATCACGGTAATCTTTGTTGTGTAACGTAACTTTCGACTTTGATGAAATGTTCAGGTATATTTGCAATGGTCAATTACTGTCTTAGATTACGGTACTTTACTTAACTGCATCTGGGTCTAGGAATTGCACCTGGGACGCGGGACATTAATATAAGATAATGTGCTGGATATTTCCTCTGGATGGGCGATACAATGCGTGAGATTGCGATGCGTGATACCGCGGACTTGTGTCACGGGCAGAGTACAATTACAGATGGAATTACGTTGGGTAAATTACTAGAAGTGGAATTGCGTTGTAATTAAATCGTGGTATTGTCGAAAGAGGAATTACAGCGCGTAGAATCACGGCGTGCAGAAAACTGTGGCTCGGAACGTGGAATTACGCAGCGTGGAATCACAGCGCGCGAAATTACGACGGGTAGAACTAGGATCTATATAATCACGACGCGTGGAAGATAGGCATAGAATTATGGCACGAAGAATTACGATGGGTAGAATTATGACACGTGTAGTTACGAGGCGTAGAAATTTACGACGTGCGGAAGTTTGACACGTGGAATTACTGCGTGTGAAATTATGGCGCTATGCGACGCGTGAAATCTCGTCCTAAATAAAATTTCCCAAACAGTAATTTATAATCGATGTTTACTCTGTTAAGAACCTTGTATTGTATAGTTCGAAACGAGACGAGACAATTTTCGAGCGAGCATCGGTACCGAGAATCGTGTACCACGAAGCTCTCTGACGGATCAGAGAACAGTTGGAAGAGTAAAAAAAGAGCGAACGACGAAGAGAAAGACGAAGCTGAATGAACGCGAGCGGGAATACAATGGAGCACTGTTGTGCTCCGGGACTCTCGGCCGTCGAAACAATGCCCGTTCCCGGATTCAGTTAACAATCCGTGTCGCGAACATGGGGACGCCGTTAGATAAGAGAACGTCGAGACACCGCTCGAACGTTCGCGGACCTCTTCGAATCTTTTCTTTTCAATCGGATAGAGAGACAAAGAAAAAAGAAAAATGGAAACGTTCGTTCGTCGGAATAATGGAAACGCCACGGTAATGGCGCGAACATTGTCGGTCTGGTTTTCACGAGAGCTTACCATTCTTCCGTACCGAACGACGATCGCGAGGAATCATTTTTTTTGTTCCAAAGAAAAATCGAGGATGGAGTAAATTTTATAATTGACGACGATGTCTGTTTGTACGTTTCTTTTTCTACTCGAGGTAGATGTTTAATAGGTTGTTTATCGCTGACAAGATGGTCGACGATGTAGCCAAGCGGAACAGACGAAATACTTTCGAGATGAAAATTACTACGTAACTCCTAAGTTAAGGCGTGGACCTCGTCTGTGATATATGCTGAGAGACGCGGTTCTCGTGCGTGAATAATAACTCGTAATTGGAAGCGCGTGTAATTTACCTTGAAGACCGTGTTATTATTTTTGACGCGTGTTCGAATGCTAACGATCTAAGGAGTACTTGGAAGAATGTGCGCCAGCGTTAAAATTAACAGACTCGCGACGCTTAATTTGTATTATGGAGTTCAAACTTAACTGCACCGCTATTTTCATTAAAAATCTTCACAACTTTTACATACGTGTGACGTACTAGGAATCGTACTAGCGTCATATAAAACCACGATGGTGCTCAACACTGTAGGGTACGAGGGTTGAACGTTACACCACTATAATCATCTAATGTTATACAGCCACTACAGTTAAATTCCAACTTAGTAACTCGTCATGTAAATTATGACAATCCAGAACAGTTTCGAAATATTCCACAATATGTCAGCTAACCGCAAAATAACAAAGAAGTATAAATTGTTTGTTCCTTGCCATCCGGTCTCATTGTTCGAAGGGTACTCGAGGTCGGAAAGTCCCTTAACGAGACTACAAAAAATTATTATCGGATGATCCAACGAGTAAGAAAGGCGCGAAGAGGCAGCAGAGTACAATCGTGAACGGTCTGCCTTTGAGTTGAGGCCTGGTTGCACATAGGAATGTAATTAAAATACCGGGCGGCAAGACTATGCCTCTCAACGCGGCACAACACAATGGGCCACAATGTTAATGAGGAAAATAATTATATGAGAGTTCATTTTCTTCCTCCAGAAAATCGGATGCGGTGGCTGAAGGAGGCGCTGCTGGCTGGCTGGCAGCAAGGAAGAGTAGCAAGAGTAGAAAAGGGTCCGTAATGCGAGCGCCAAGTGGTCCAGACGTCGTCGTGCATGCACTACTGGCGACGCCTTCACCCTTAACACAACCGAGAACCAGCTTCCTCTCCGCATTAAGACGTCCGTCCGACATAAGTGTTTTGTAATTAACGCTGTACGCACGATACTCTAACCCCCTGCGCGACCTCGCGCCGCGATTAGGAACACTCGTACTCGACGTCAAAGAGAAATCGGAGAAACTTCATTGGCGACTCGTGAACGCTCTTTCGAAAGCCGCACTTTGATTCGATTTATTGCCATCGCGTTAATCGAGAAAGAGGTTAATTTAGTAGTTAGAAAGAGTCTTTGAAATTATTAGCCTATGATTCTGACTATATAACTGTTACATACGAGTCGAAATAATGTATGTGGGAGTGTGTTATATTTTATGTTGGTTTCTTGTGTGTTATATTTTGTTAGTTTGATTTGGCAACCACTGTGAAATTGTATGTGCGACTGCAGTTGTGAATGACGATTTATGAAAGGGACTGTGCAAAATGTTATGCGGAAGTGGTTGCCATGAAAAAGTGTTGTTGTGAGTTCAGTTTAGTTACGGAAGTGATACGATTTTGACGTGTGCCGCGAATTACAAATTCAGAATACTGAACGTTTACGGTTTTATCATATTTAATAGTTTAATTACGTTATTGTGTTAATAGTTATTGTATGTTCTCTTTAATAAAAGGATAGTATTCTAAACTCTATTCCCACATGTATGGTGATGCAGTATGGTAACGTGGCAATTTTATGAGTACTGATAACGCGCGTGAATTAAATTACAATGTGTAATATTGTAATACGTAGAATTGTATGAAGCTACTCGTACAATTACGAGTAGAATTCTATGCCATGAAATTATGACGTATGGAATTACGATGCGTGGAATTACAATTCACCGAAATGGATCGCGTGAAGTTGCTAGGCATGTAATTGCAACACGTGGAATTGCGACCCATCTAATTAGTCCGCGTGAACTTGCGACGCATGGTATTGCACTGCGTAAGGTCGCAACGTATCGAATTTCAACGCGTGGAATAAAGCTTGGAATATGTTCTAGCGATATAACGAGGCTCCGCTAGTATTGTCGACATAGACCTACGAAAAGCATTGAATTTTTTTAACGGGTGCGTCATACGAATAAAGCACTAATCGTGCCTACGGGTAGACATCAATGGAGGTCCAAATCGAACCCGATGAAAAACGTTACTGTTCGGTGTTTTAATCTGTCGCCGATAGCCAGACCCTGCTCTTGGTACGAAATAGAATTATTGCTTGGAAAACGGCGTTTGTATTGATCGAACGTAGGCGTGCCGCTTGTAAAATGTACCGAGTCAATTCGGAACATTACGAAAGCCCAGCATATCGGTCGCGGTATCGAAATCGATATATTGCCTGGTCGAAATCTGGCGACGCCGTTAAACGAGCCCCGAATTGCCGAACATCGTTTCCAATTCGAAAGCCCGATCGAATTTACTTGCGCGGCCCGCAACTCGTTCATTCTGTACCGTGAAACGGATGTCCTGTATCGTGTCCTGTACCCGTGTCGCATCGATGTTTCCTCTCGAGTTCCAGGAGCTGTGTTGGCCTTTCGAATCACGCAAACGCCGACGCTGCAATCCGACCTCCGGTCACGTACCTTTATTTCATTAATTCCTTCGTAACCGTTTTTCCCCCTGAACGGGCAAAACTCCACGATCTGTGACCCTCTGCCATCCTCGATTTACCGGAAGGAGAATTCGCACGAAGGGCTCCGAAAGCTGCGTAACTATACTTTAACTTTGACTGCTGTTTGCACTTTCAGTGCCACGGTAAATTGAGCCGTTCAGTGCACCCATTGATTAACTCCATTTTTTGAAAAATCTTAAATTATTATAAGTATAAGAAGTTATGATTATACCAAATGCTTTAACACTTAAATTTAAGATGTTTCAAAAAATGGAGTTAATCAATGTGTGCACTGAACGGCTCAATTGTCCATCTGCTTTATCGAATTGGGTTTATGATTAGAATTATTGCAACTACTCATACTAGACGAACAGGAGTTAGAGTGAGAGTTTACTAGAAGCAGGGTTACCTGGCAATTGTTTACGAATTCATCGAATTTCTAGAGAGAATACGCAGACAGCTAATTAAGTTAGCAATTCTATAATGAAGAAGAAAATACGGAAGAAGCGGCGAAAGGCAGGAAACCTGGAACGAAACGTAAATCGAGATTCCGCCTTCGGAATCCAATGCAACAGAGGCAAACAGAGACGTTAAAACGCAGACGGATAAAACGCTGCGGCGCGCCGGCGCGCCGGGGCAAAAAGCAAAAACGTGGGCGAGAGAATCGTGGAGAACGCGGAAAACACGGGGATAACGAAACGAGGAGAGAGTCGGTCGGAACAGAGATTAACACACGAACGCGGTTAGGAAGAGGGGCAGGGGGTTGTAGGGGCGAGAAGAGAGACGGGCAGATAGGAAGCAACGGGAGAGGGACGCAATTTGAGCGAGTGGCATCAGTCGGCGGGTTTAATGAGGTTAGCTGCAATTACATGCATTAGTACAACATGACGAGGGCAGCGGACCCGTACCGGGTCCTCTTCCAGAGATATTGGATGTACGAGCCTGGCAAAAGGGTGGTGGGCAGAGGGTGGAACGCGAGGAGGACGAGATACAAAGAGGAGAGAGGGTTGTCGGAGCGAGAGTGACGGTTAGAGGGGGGCGAAGAGAGGAGGAGAAAAAAGAGGGCAAGACGCGGAAGAAACGGACGAGCACGGTTAAAATGCGTTAACGCGTTAACCTCACCGTGCACCGACACGGACAGCCGGAGCAGAGCCGAGCGGAGCCGAGCAGAGCGGAGCGTAGCACTGTCGCGGCAGGTAACGCGCAAAGTCACGCATCGTTGCCTCGCGATCAAACGACAAACACCGTCGGCTTGCCGCTCCGCTGCGATAATTCTTTGATCGCTCGAAAAGATACACCGACGAGGCCAACCCTCTCGCCGCCCCTTGCCAGAGACGCTCTCTACGCCGCACCCTGCCACCCGGGCAAAAAGCCGGTGAATCGGATAAGCGAGGCAGCCGTGTAAGTTGATGCTTCGCGCGGGGCTGATGGAAAAAAAAGAAAGGGGAAGAGGCGAATAAAACGACGGGTGCGTTCATTTAGCCCCGTTTAGGCTACCTCCGACTACGAAATCGTGCGAGACACGCTTCACTGGCTGTCAGAGAACGACGCTTTGCGCAGGAAAAGGACTCGCTTGTTATCGGAGCACGTTCTTCGTCGGAGTTTACGAATTTACGAATTCCGATCGCGTTGCGACCAACTCGTTAGTTATATTTTCCAGGTAATATCTGGGATATCGTCTGATTAATATTACTCGTGGTATATTTCCCAGCGAAAAATACGTAATCCCCAAAAAATGAAACACCCCTACGAATCGTTCGGAAACGCCTCCCACCCTGTCCGAGTTATAATAAATTAAAATATTGCGACTCGTTCCGCTACCAGCAGATTAATCATCTATTATCCTCCGCAGTAGCATTGAAACGTAGATCGATCACAAAAGATACGACTACGTATTCCCGATAAAACAAAACAGATACGCGTATTGAACCCCCGCACGAATCGGAGCAAAACGCATCGATGATGAAAGGGGAGATGACGGATCACTGTTATTGGAAAACAAAACGACCCAACCCTCCGACCCGTGCCGATTCCGTGTTCGATATTACCGCGACACAGAGGCGAGCAGTTTTTTCCCGGTCGGGCAACGGGTATTGTCGGTCAATACGGATTTCACGAGCGGCGGCATTCTCCAGAGAGCGAACGCGCAGGGATACGTTTGATACAATATATAAGCGGTCGGATTGTGGACGAGCCGGTGGAAGGGGTTGTAGGCGGGGAGAGAGTCACAAAGTAGCATTCTATTGACAGAGAGCCCCGGTCCGTCGGTGATTATACTTGGTGATCATATCGCTCGTATATTGACAAACAGCGATACACGGGGTCGAGAGGGACGGAGAAAGAGAAAGGAAAGGGTGGAATCATCCCCCGCTGTATCCCTACCCGGTTTCCCGTAACCGCTATCTTCCTTTATCAACGCGCAACCTCGTATCTTCCCTTGTCGCTTTCATCGCGCTGTCCTCGTCGATCATCCCCCGCATCCGCTGCTGCAACTTCTCTCACCGGGGGACGATGGTGGTGGTGGCTGTTTCCGTGGACGCTTCTCGTGCACCGGTGCACACAGACCGCCCACTGGCGACCCACAATACGCCGCTAATTCCCATAAAGCGACGGCCGATACGCAAATGGACAAACGTATGGACATACGCACAAGCGCCCCTGGCTTCGAGCTGACCGGCCAAACACCGTGTACCACGCCACCCCTGCGTACCCTTGTTCCACGTTTCTAATCCGGCATTCGCAGCTCGCATATCGCGGGATGCTTCTCTCGACCCGCCTTTGAGGATTACGCCAGCGTGTAATAACGGCACGCTCGCGCGGAAATATACACCGATTCTCGGACTCGTGTTTAAGACGCCTCGTGTCCTCTGCGTATCCTACCCTTTTGATATCGCGCTATTTAGTTCTGGATTTCATCACTCTTTCATGCGAGTCTTCAAAACCAAATTTCAATGCTTCCATTTTCTTCAAAAACGTCAAAGGTTGTATGGAAAATTAACACTAAAACTACCAAACCGGTCAAATGACCGGTCCACAAGTTTCTTATTATAAGGCACACATTTTGTTAAAGTACATTCCTTGAAATCAGCATTGATAAAGAATAAATGTGTGTGCTAATTTATGTTTCGTCGTTTGTATATTTATTCTTTAACTTCATTTTTAATTTCAAAGTAAGTGTACATTATATGTCGGTAGGTTTAGTGTTAAACGGTAAAGATGTCTTTATTTAGTAAAGAATATAAGTAACGATTATTAACCCTTTGCGCTCGAGAGGTGACTCACAGTCACCACTATATTTAATACAGTAATTTTAAATAAGCATTTTTTAACTGTAACATGACACGTGTGATGTATAAACATAGTGAAACAAACAGTAGTGGAAATTATTAGTAAAGAAATAATAACCTCAAGAAAATTCATTTAACATTTTAAGTTTTAAAGTTGCTGTTTGTAAACAGTTAAATTATCTTCGAGTGCAAATTTTTTACAATCCTTTACTCAGAAAGAAATGTATAAGAACGTTATACTGCTCGTGACAATATTCCTTTAAATATTTGTCATTCCACTAAAAAATTTATCGAAAACCTGGTTCACGAATTCGTCCAAGTATTAATAAGCGAATAGCACCCTTAAAATGTTATGAAACGTAATGCAATTTTAATTCGGTCTGTTGCTCAAAATATTAAAGTATGCAAGTAATAATTAAAGGTAGTATTTTAAACATCGTCTTAATGCATAGGGTGTTTCACTTAAGTTGAACATTTTCACTGCTGTTAAAGTAAAAGAAAATAAATGCAATTTACACGACTTTTTTATCGCCACTAAATGTATGTTCTGAAAAATTATTATACACACAAGTTTAATTCTCACGTGGTTAGAAATTTATTCCCCCTCTTATTTTCCATTTATTTTAACCCGCGTAATAAGTTCACGAATTTTTTTTTAGTTTTCGCCAGTTCTCGGTATTATACGCATAAATTGATTTTACCTATATTGGTTCAGTAGACCGTACGTTCATACAGATTCTTTTTACTGTTTGTAAAGTAAATCCTACCGACGAAGATACTCTATTTAAGTATTTACTATTAATTACCAGCGATAATATTTGCACAGCACTCAAGAGCCTTTCCATACAAGAAAAACACGGTAAATTACATTGATGCTTGTATAAAAGAACATCGTTATCATCGCTTCAAGTGCTTCAAAAGATTCGAGTGTAATCATTGAAACGTCACATATGCGTATGTGGAATTTCACGTTCACGTTTCGTGAATAGTCATCGGTTATCTATGTAGGAGGAAGGTCGTACGTACAAAAAAGGTCATGAAATCGGTGAATGAGAACCTGTGAATGAATTACGCATTGTGTGTCCTTTTTAGGTAATCTTTTAGGATACGTTCTTTAAAATACGCAAATATCTTCAGGGTTCCTTCAGTTATCTATGCTTTACTATTATCTGATTTTTCATGGAGGCAAAATTTGTTGCGGAGGTGTCAACTTTAAGACTACCACTTTTTTATCGTTTGCACAGAGTTCACGTGGTTTACATATGTAACATTGTCAAGGATAAGATTTATTCTTGGTCCACGAAAGTGGTTTACGAGGTAGAGGCCCGTTTTCTCCGCCATGACAAAACTGCTTCAGAATAGTATACCTAACCCTTTCAAGTCTCGAGCTCATTATAATGTACACGACATTTATTATGACTTAAATTACACTTATCGTCGTGACAGTACACATTCAACCGCGCTGTAATAACCTGTCCGGTTGAAAATTCAGTGTTATTAGCCTGTCTGTCGCGATAAAAGTTTGTTTTCCCTCAGACGCGCAAAAAGACCAGGTCTGAAAGGGTACTCACGGTACTTGTTCAGTGAAACACCTTCGAAATATCCTCGAGCAAAACTACATAGAAGGCATCCTGAAACAATGCCGATTTTCCGATCGTCGCGAGGTCGTTCGAGTCTGTCTCGTAGCTCGATGCGGCGGGAGTCCCTGGGGCGGTGAATAAAAGAGGAGCAATCGTCGGGAGCGTTGCATCGGGCAGTGCACCGGGTCTGCACGGTCGAGCCACTGGGCGTGACAATATGCTTCTGCACAGGTGCACCGTCGAAGGTATAGGTAGGTTCCCGGAGGCGCCTTGGGAAAGAGGAACGAAGAGGAGAGACGCGGGCGTTCGCCGCCCACGCTCGATCGTCCGGCTCGCTCTTGGAGCAAGACAGGAAGACGGGAAGGTAAGAAAGGAGCGAAGAACGTGGCTGGCGTACGCCTCGTCGGAGAAAACGAGAGACCGAGGGAGAGAGAAGGAGAGACGAAAGCGGCGGCGATGTGTGCGTTCGAACGGGTACGTGGCCGCACACCTGTGCCAATGCAGCATGGCACAGAGTCGCATAACAGGTGGAAAGGTAAAAGAGAGAAAGAGAAAAAAGGGGGAGAGAGCGAGAGAGGGGAACCGAGGAGAGGGAGATCCCCACTCGACCCCGAGTCTGCCAACTCGAACATTACTATACGCCCTCCGAGAACCAGAGAGGAGGAGAACGTTCAGACTACCGCCTTCCTCCTACGTTCTCTCTCGCTTCCTTCCCTCCCTCGCCCCGCCGCCGAACCTCTCCTTTCCTTCACGGTCGCACTTCCGTTTTAACGTCAGCTAACTCTCGAGGCGGTGGCTGCCGCGCAAACGCCGCCGACAAATGCGTTTTCACTCGGTGCCGATGAAATGGCCGACCAGAAAACGTTCTCCACCCTTCAAAGCGTCGACACGCGGCGAAACGCGAGAACGACCTTCTTCGTCCTCTCGAGAGATCGCTTCCTCGCACCACAGATTTCCGAACCGTCCACATCGACCGGAGGTTCCCGAGCTAATTTTCATCGGGTCCCGTTAAATGTTACAGTACACAACATTTAAGACCAGCCAAGCGATACTTTTTACCCAGAATTCGTAAGAACAGCATTAATTTGAAAGTACCTTCGTCAGTGTAATTAGCATTTCGAATTGGGTTAGAGGTTATTATCGTGAGAATGGCAGAATTTGTCTGGCCAGGTAATTTACTTGATTTGGACGCCATCGAAAATGTCTAGACCAGTGGTTCCCACTCTGTCCATTACCAGTGGTCAAATATTTTACTATTTTTTCTTCTAACCACATAACAGTTTTATAATTAGCTATAAGTCCAATAGTCCAATACCCGAGAGTCGTCAGCTCGAATATAATAGATGTTATCCATAAACGTGTACAATTAGGATAATACGAAGTTGAATACACATGACAGAGCTCAAAGCTACCGTGTGTACTCAAAAACTTATCGGTGAGAATGTTCGGCTATTCTGCATTGGTCAGATAGCTATTGTGCGGTCAGAATGCACGTAATAGCGTTCAGGTATCCAGTGGGCAACGGCTGAAAGCGTGTTTGCTTAAACGCGTTCGCAGAATTTTGCCGCGAGGTGAATTTAGCGGGACATCGGAAGGGGCGCGGAGGAGAGCCGTCTGTGCAGCACGTAAATGACTGGCATAATAACGGTAATACAGCGGGTATTATCTGCACGCGCTCGCATTTTTGCGGGCAGACAGGTTTCTCGGGTCTCTAGCCGAGCGATTCCATCAGCTAGCGAAGCTGTTTCGCTTCCACGCGATGACCCGCGTCTTCTCAGGTCGCCGACAACTATCCGAGTCATCGCGATATCGTTTCAGATAGGATCGTCGATCGAACGTCCTATCGTTCACGCATTGTTCGCGTATTATCCTCGTTCGATCGTCTTTGCGATCGCCTAACGGCTCTGCGTTTCCGCGAGACGATTCACCTCTAGTCGACCGGGTTTACCGAGGAATGCGCACCGTCGTGCAGATATTTTGCAACGTAACGTCCGCTTTCGAACCGGCATTATCATATTTTAAGATGGATCGTTCCATGCATCGACGATTAAGGATCCACTTTCTAACACAAAAATTAAGAATTTGGGGAACTTTGCAATTTTATAACCTATCAAGAACGGTTTCAAACCTGTGTTTGAGTTACAACTTCGCCATTTTATAGACTGCTTTTGTATTAGCACATCCAGTAAAAAAAATAAAAAAATATTTTAGCAAGGTTGGTTCGGTATGTCCGAACATGTACACGCAGCTCGAATTACATGAAAATTGTAGCAAAAATGCGAAATAAGCAATGTTGTTGGTAAATACTGCAAAAATTTGTAATTCTAAAATAGTTGAGATTGTGCAAATTTATTTTCTGTACATTTTTTTAGAGTGCTTAATTACTTTTTATCGCGATAATTTATTTTGAAAGTAAAATAACGTTATTCTCCGCAACTATTGTTAGTATTGTGTTATTCCATATATGGTCATTTCCAGGCGAGTCAACGGGGTAATAATTTCTCGCGACGGGTGTTTCCGCGCGTACGTGATTTCAATCAACTCCGAATCCGTGACGAGCTGATTTGCGCGATTCTGTTCGAAGAAGAGTGGCTCGACGGAAATACGAAGAATTCAGATGTAAATTTCAGAGATTCGCCTCGAAGAGGTTTCGTTGTTCGCGTTATTCGCGAACGGTAGATACAATTTAAACGAAAGGGTTTCAGCTGTCGAAAAATAGAAAAATAAAGAGATTTATAGATAGATCAAGAATAAGGCCTCGAGCAACGATTTTTATTTATCGATGTAACGTAATTAAAGTTTAGAATCATTGATGTATTAATTGTTTAATTGATGGAATCGTTTCCGCGTTAATCAACGTATTAATTGAATATTGAATACATCTTTTCATCGGTTTATTCGCCATCATTATCGAATGCAAATGAAACTTACATCGATGAATGTAAATGAAATTGACCGACAAGAAGCTACTGCCTTCATTACGAGATCATCTGTTTAATTACCGATACGTTGACTGCTCAAGGTATCAACAGTAGGATTTGCAAATCGAGCTTCTGTAACGACCGCAGACGCGAAAAATTTTCGAACACCCAAGTAAAATAGTTTATTCAAGCATCCTCGAGTAGCCTCTCAATTTTATGTCCGTAATTCTGAAATATTCCGTATAATTGTTGAGATTGTATCTTCCTATGCTAAATCCGATCATTATCGTTCTTTCGTTCGAGGATCGGCAAGAACGCATTTTCCTCTCCCCTTTACACGGGACTAACGATCGCGTTTAGCGAAACAGTACACGAAGATAATTAAGTTTAATTGTGTACTGTGTACACGGTTCCATACAGGTTTAATTGAAGCGATTTCAACCCGACGATATTTGTTTAACTACACGCAGTAAATAGGGTTGTTGTACCCCGTTTCCCGGTAATAACCAAATATACAAATAATTTATTACCGGAATCCCTTAAAACCCAAATACTTTTAATTGTTCCATTCCTTGTTCTGCTTCTACGTATCACTAATTGGATTTCTACACACTTTTGCGATCTTCAAAATTTTTACAGGATCTCCTTACGTTTTATTTGAGGTTAACATTAGTTTTAACCCTTAAATGCATGATTTTTTAATGTTACCTGAAGAAATCAACTAACAAAATACCTTGAAAGCGGTTGATTCAAATTAAAACTTACAGATGACGCTATTGTGTATTTGATTGGTAATTAGTGTATCTGCAACGCTAGTCATTGCAGGTTTCCTACATTTTGTTTATAATTTATAAGATTAAAACTGGTATGTTGCATTTATACCACCATATGCATTTATATGGTGTCTGCAGATTTTTCCCAGGTTCCAAGATCGAATAAGAGGCTCAACTTTCCCTTAATGAATAAAAGTGTACATTGGAGTGTGCAGAACGTGTACGTTCGATAGCTAAGTTAAACGCGGATTGGGAACAGGATTGATCACCGGACTAAGAAGATTAACGGATACTGAAATAAACGTCACGTTGTAACGAGTAAGTTGGATCACGGAACGGCTTAACAGTACTAGACAAATTATCAGCTATTGATAGCTCCTTACCGATCTCGGCAAATTCGAGCCCGCCAATCTATAAATTTAGAGCCTCCCCCTCCCCTCGTTCCTCCATCGGATCGATAAATCTCTAAACGTAATACGCGAATATCGTCTCGTCACGTGTACGTCTGAATTTTGTATCGGCGTTATTAGCTTTGCCAACCATGCTGTCTCAGACAATCAATTTCTCTGTTGGCCTCGATTAGCCGAAAATAATTCGCTGCAAGACCGCGTTAACTTCATCGGTACCATAAGCCGCGTAAAATCGATCCGTTCGAATGGAACGCGCGAGCGTTGTGACGAAATGTGAACGTGCATTATGAAAGGATCAGCGATTGTACAATTTCCTTTGAAAATATGGTAACCAGATTTTAGTGCGTCGGTGAGGGAGATTATAGGTGATCCGTGTTACGAAGTTCACTTAATCGGATAATTAACGCGCTGAACAGCGTTGCTATTTACTGATGAATATTAAGAGTTTAATATACACGGTATTCCGGTTATATCGACTGCTCTTCTCGTGTGCAAAGATTTAACACGTTGACTGCCATGTCACCCTAAGCATCTATGATTTAACATGTATATTGTTAAAATTTTATTCACTCTCCTAACCATTAATTACATTGATCTATAGAAAATAAATGTAGCAAGATATTGTGCAAGTATTTAGAAAAATTGATCAAGAATTAAAGCACTATCGAATGCCATTGAAAATTGCTTTAGTGTGGCAGTCAACGTGTTAAATAAAATGTAAGAAGTTGCGTAGTCTGATCACTTATGTCAATTTTTTATATTTTCACCTCTTGAGACTTTCAGTTTTTTAAACAGAATTTTTTAGCATCGCAAGGAAGAGTGTGTCAAGACGAATTCATTCGTGTGCATGACCCCAGATGCAAAAAATTAAAGATCATTCTACGTACAACAGTATTAGCGTTACATGTTGCAATACACATATTGTAAATTTAGGAATGAAATCATGTGTATGCAGTCTGAATAATTGACTAATGTATACAGCAGAAGTTATGCTACAAAATTATAGTATAAAATAAGTGAAAGAAGTCCTACCTTCGTCTGATCTTGCTGTTGCAGCAATTGTTCCCTGAGCAGCTGCAGCTGCAGGATCATCTCGGATAGCCTTCGTTCCTTTTCCGCGAAGCTTTCCGCGCACAGGACCCTGTGCAAAGCCGAGGCACCATCCTGTTGAACTTGTCCTTCCGTGTTCTGCATCCTTCCAGAGGCTGGGGGTGAGGGTGCCACGCTATTTGGCACGCTGGCGACGCCTCCGCTGCAACGTACACCATTGGACTACGGTCAATTACGTTCTGGTAGCGTGTATACGACAAACCCCTCGTGCATCCCTCTCATTTATACGAGGGCGTGTATCAACGTCCCTTAATCTCTGCGTCAACGCAATTCCAAGGTCAATTTTTATTAGGAGGAATTAGATCCTCCTATTTAATTTAATTAGGAGGGAGTAGATTTGCAAGTTTTTATTAGGAGGAGTTAGATCCTACTATATAATTTAATTAGGAGGGAGTAGGTTTGCAAGTTTATTTAATTAAAATTGTCTTCTGCGATGACCACTTTCTAAAACGTTGACCTCTTCGAGTCATGCTCGAAACCTCTATTGTGGGCGGTGACCTAACGAACGAATGGTCGTCTAACTTCCCAGGGACAGTTTTCGTAAATAATCTCATCTTGTCTACAGTAAAGAATGTCTGTCGATGAGTTTAGACCTTACACATGCGATCATTTGTCTCTGAGAAGTTTGTAACGTAAACTACTATAGACATTGAGTGTGACTGGACATGCTAGGTGGTTCCAAGTACCCCAAAGAGCTTCACTCTTACTTCAGTCGTACTTCAGACTAATCAATATATGAGTGCACTCATTGATTAACTCTATTTTTTGAAAAATTTTAAATTAATATAAATATAAAAAGTTATGACTATACCAAATGCTTTAACACTTAAATTCAAGATGTTTCAAAAAATGGAGTTAATCAATGCGTGCACTGAACGGCTCATATATCCTCAAAATTTGCAGTTTCGAAGGGTTCAGATTAGACAGGTCTATTAAAGTACAGACAAACTATTAGACTTATACCTTGAAGTATAAGGTGTCCTATTCTAGTTTGAAACAGGTGTTTAGTTTTCCGCGGATCATGCAATAGAGAAGTTGTCGAGGGAAGAGTTTATTCCTGGTCTCGCAAGAGTATCCAACGGCAGAGTCTCTGGAATGGAATAGTGGTCGGGGTACATAGAGGGCCGGGAGCCAGGTGAATAATAGATAGGGTCGCGGCCGCGCAATCACGGCAACCCGAGTGTTTGCCCCCGTGATGGGGTGTTCCTTTCTACCCTTTTTCTACGTTTCACTCTGACGCACGCGTTCCCCGGCCGCTCGCCGTTTCTTTCTAACCCCCTGCTGGTCTACGCCCCGGAGCTCTCGTTCCTCTTTTATGCGCAGGAAAATGGACCACGAATAAGTGATACGGATGCATTGTACGGTGGCGAGCGACCACGATGAGCGAGCACGAAATCGCGAAGGACATCGTGAACGAGGATAAGGATGAAACGGCCCGTGTAGACTTGAAAGAACGCCGTCTTTCGGAATCTGGGGCAATACGTGTCTGTCTGGGACGCGTGTGCCGCGTTTCTTATGGGTCAACGTTAAAGGGACCGAATTTTAAAGATGGTCTTCTTTCGATGGTTTTCAGACATTTTCATAAAAACCTAGACTGCTCTGGATATCATAATGTACTCACAAGTTCATCTTTTTAAAATGCATTTGAGCATGAGACTTATTTTCGTGAAATCTTTTATCGCGAGTTCGTTTTCGTTTTTACTAAAAAAACAAGGAAAAATATTTGTCGTAGTAAATCAAGAAAAAAAGAACACGAATCTAGCTAGACAATGTCAATAATAACGACCTCACATTTAATGTAAAATTTAATGTAAAATTTGATGTACAATTTAAAGTAAAATTTGAATGATAAAATTGAGATGCAACTGTCAAAATTCGCGAGGTAGTTTCGGGCAAACTAGAAGAGTTTATTTTTGCCACCGCGTTGGTCGAAAATAGGTGCGTTGTAAAATTGGCCCGATAAAAGAAGCAACTCGGTGTTGACAGTTTATTTTTGGAAAGCTAAATCCACCGAATGTGTCGGTCGACGAAGAAGGGATGATAATGGCAACAGAATGAGCCTTTTGTTGCCTGATACCGAGGTCAACAGGCGCGAATAGAATCTTGTAGCCGCCCACCGTGCGTTATTATCGCGTGAAAGAAAGCCACGCACAGCAAGGGTCTTTCATGAGCGTGCAAGGATAAAAGACGTTCTTCGATAAGTAACGGTTTCACGATGCACGATTTTTGTTCTGCACGACCAGACAGCCGCAAGAAACGTGTACACTGTAACGTCTAATTAAATTCCTCGAGCACAATGCGGAATTCATTTACCAGCATCCTTTGCCAGCCAATTTTTCTCTTGGACTCTTGTTCCCTTCTCTCTTGTTAAAATCTCGATATTCCGCCGATTAAGGCTTAGTTGTTTGAGGTTTAGTTATTTTGTTGAGAATCGTTTGCTGGTGTGGGTAAAGGGTTGTATGGAGATTTATGGCGATTGTGGAATTTACAAATTTTTGAATTTTTGTTAAGGCACTAAATTTCCATAAGTCCAAGTTTCTCAAATAAGATTTTTTGAAGCGGCAAATTTCCTAATTTGTGAATATTGAAATTTCTACGTTTCTAGGTTCTAAGGTAGATTTTTAGAGTTCAGAGAATCCTAGAATTCCAGAAGCTCGATATTCCAAAATTTTCGAATTTTTGTCAAGTCACTAAATTTCCATGAGTCAAAATTTACAAATAAGATTTTTGAAGCGTCAAATTTTCTTATTTGTGAATATCGAAATTTTTACATTTCTAGGTTCTGAGGTAGATTTTTAGAGTTCAGAGAATCCTAGAATTCCAGGAGCTCGAATTCCAAAATTTTCGAATTTTTATCAAATTTCTAAATTTTTATAAATCCTAATTTCCTAAATAAGAGTTTTGAAGCGTCAAATTTTCTAATTTGTAAATTTTGAAATTTCTACAGGTCCAAGACAAATTTTGAAAGTTCAGAGAATCCCAAAGTCGAAGATTGAAATCCAAAATTCTGGTTTCCTTTTCTGTCCTCCTTTCTTTACTTATCGTTAACCTAAGCCGTAACATGCGTTCATTATGAAATTGATAGTTTTATCTGTGGCGTGTACGCAGTTTATATCGTTGAATGCTCGCACACGCGTGTCACGCATGGTGGAAGTTGGCAAGCAGATATTAGTATCGAATGTGGAGCGTGTAATAATAATGTACAAAACATTTTTAATGCGTCGTAATCGTTTCCATTCGCACTCTTAATTGTAAACATAATTTATACATAAGTACACATACATGTACTTATGCTTTGTCTTCCACTATATTTTAAATATTCTAATTCTTCTCTAAGATATGTCCTTACGTTCTTTCTGATCTTACGTTTTTCATCCCTTAAACGTCTTTCATCCCTCAAAGTTTCAACGCAAATTTTCTTCTCGTAAATTACATCTGTCTTAATATCTGAGTATTAAACAGAGTCTGTACCATAGCCAACATTTTTTGTGAGTACTTCCTCTATCACTCATTTATCAAGCTTAAAATTAGTACACACAAAATGTTACGTGACGCAACTTCTTCCTCGGTTTATCTCCGCTTATCACATGTTCTATTATTCCTTCGAGCCACCTACGCCTTTATAAACAGATAATGATCAGCTCATTAAATAAAATTAGAATTTTGTCATCATACTATCTGTCCACAAAAACGAAGAACAAAGAACAACTATACTGTCTCATCTTTAATTTTCGTTCATTGTACTAGCGACACATTAAAGGACTGGCATTTATCCCGCGTGGAGCATAACGAATCTGTTGTTCGATTCACTTTAAACGATCTTAGTATCTAAACCGATTACAAGCGAACAACACTCTTGTTATTGAAGAAAACAAATTTTAATCGCTGATTATATATCAATTATAACACGGGACTACAGGCTATCAGGTTGAACTTCAAAAGACTTCACGAAGTTCGAGATGCTCTTCGTAAATCATTGCCGAGCGTGAAATTCGCAATCGAGCGTTAAACAAGTATTTCAGATCCGAGTATCTCGTTGTACGGGGAGACAAACGTAGTGGTCGAATCCGGAATTGAATGTATTCCAAAAAACGGGAGAACATCGGGCGTAAGTGGCCAGTTGTCATACAGTTGGCTGAATTTTTCGAAGAATTTTGGCCCCGGTATTCGCTGGGTGTGGGCAGCGTGAACTGACACAATTTTCGCGGCTTCTTTGCGGCTGCCAAGTTCATCGGTTCGCTGTCGACAAATGTGCATTGCTTAAAACTACATTTTTGTTCGGTTTTTTAATCATTTTGGCTATTGGTGGCATCAATGACGTCATGGGGGATGGAGAACAGTTTTTCTGGTTTAACTGCATTATCAAATCTTAAAATCTTCAAGCATTTAAATTAATTGTTTCCTAAATTTTTAAGTTGATAAATTGTCAAATTCTATAATTTCCAAAATTAACAAATTATTAAACTCTGGAGTTATTTTGATTTTCAAATATCGAAATTCTCAAATCGAGGAATTTATGAATGTCTAAGTTATTGAACCCTTAAATTTCCAAATCACTACGTAACTGGATTTCTAAATATATAAATTCCTAAATTTTTGTATCCTTAAATTCCCGAATCCCTAAATTCCTGAATTACTACATATTTGAATTTACAAATTTCCGAAGCCTTAAATTTTTGAATCTCCAAAGTTCCAAATCTACAAATTCCCGCACCCCTAAATTTTCGAACCTGTAAATCCTCGAATCTCTAAATTCCCAAATCCCTAATTTTTAAATTCTTAAATTCCGAAATCTCTAAATTCCCGAATCTCTAAATTCCAGAATCTCTAAATTTCCGAGTCACAAAATTTCGAACCCCTAAACTTCCGAATCTACACATCCCCGCATCCTAAATTGTCAAACCTGTAAATCCTGAAATCTCTAAAATCCCAAATCCCAAATTTTCCAAATCCCTAAATTTTCATCCTCCTAAATTCTCACCCCCCTAAATTCTCACCCCCCTAAATTTCCAAATCCTCTCCCCAAATTCCTAAATCCTCCAAATACACCCCATCCCGAATATAATCGCATCAATTATACATCACTACCGGTATCGTCCCAGAAACGATTCAGTTTCCTGCTTATCGATTGCCAGATTACCCGCTAAGAAGGAAACCGATACCATAATAGAAGCTCAATGAATTATTTTAATAAACGTTTCTTGAAATTAACGACCGGCTATCCATAATTAGCCACGTGTGGATAAACGATTACTCCGCAGTCTCGACTTTGTACATTGTATGAAGGATTCAGTGGGAACGGAAAAACTTGATTGGCCCCCATCGTTTCGATACAAAGAATCAATTCATTGACGGACCTGATTACATACAGCAATTATTATTACGTGACCGTGCGATATCGTTGAATGTAGACTAATCGTTTCATGCGATAACTTCGACACAGGCTTCGATCGCGGTTAATTTCAATCATTATGTTTTTTATTTTCCGATAATATGACTTTTTTAAGTGGTGCACCAAGGATTTGAAAACAACGTTTGCACAGAAAAATGTCATGGTTCTTGGACTGTATTGTAGTTACTGTAGATGATTGTTATATCGCCATTTTGAATTTTTTTGTATATTGTGAGGGTTGATAGGTAGAGATACTATAATATTATGATGGAATGCTAGATATTATGCAATGTATACAATGTGCACTGTATTTAGAATTTATACTGTAGGACACAGGGATCCAAATCTAATTATATTACCACACTTTACTTTCCTGTAAGTTACGTGTGATAATTCCACGCTTGGTAATTCCACGCATGCTAATTCCACGCTTGGTAATTCCACGCGTGGTAATTCCACGCTTGGTAATGCAACGCGCGGTAATTCCACGCTTGGTAATTCGGCGCGTGGTAATTCCACGCTTGGTAATTCCACGCTTGGTAATTCCACGCGTGGTAATTTCACGCTTGGTAATTCCACGCTTGGTAATTCGACGCGTGGTAATTCCACGCTTGGTAATTCCACGCTTGGTAATTCCACGCGTGGTAATTCCACGCTTGGTAATTCCACGCTTGGTAATTCGACGCGTGGTAATTCCACGCTTGGTAATTCCACGCTTGGTAATTCCACGCTTGGTAATTCCACGCTTGGTAATTCCACGCTTGGTAATTCCACGCTTGGTAATTCCACGCGTAGTAATTCCACGCTTGGTAATTCCACGCGTGGTAATTCCACGCTTGGTAATTCCACGCGCGGTAATTCCACGCGTGGTAATTCGACGCTTGGTAATTCAGCGCGTGGTAATTCGACGCTTGGTAATTCGACGCGTAGTAATTCCACGCGTGGTAATTCCACGCTTGGTAATTCCACGCTTGGTAATTCCACGCTTGGTAATTCCACGCTTGGTAATTCCACGCGTAGTAATTCCACGCTTGGTAATTCCACGCGTGGTAATTCCACGCTTGGTAATTCCACGCGCGGTAATTCCACGCGTGGTAATTCGACGCTTGGTAATTCAGCGCGTGGTAATTCGACGCTTGGTAATTCGACGCGTAGTAATTCCACGCGTGGTAATTCCACGCTTGGTAATTCCACGCTTGGTAATTCCACGCTTGGTAATTCCACGCTTGGTAATTCCACGCGTAGTAATTCCACGCTTGGTAATTCCACGCGTGGTAATTCCACGCTTGGTAATTCCACGCGCGGTAATTCCACGCGTGGTAATTCGACGCTTGGTAATTCAGCGCGTGGTAATTCGACGCTTGGTAATTCGACGCGTAGTAATTCCACGCGTGGTAATTCCACGCTTGGTAATTCGGCGCGTGCTAATTCTACGCTTGGTAATTCCCTACGCATGCTAATTCCACGCTTGGTAATTCCACACGTGCTAATTCCACGCTTGGTAATTCAACGTGTGGTAATTCGACGCGTAGTAATTACAAAACTGATAAGTATCTCAAATACTGCACCGCGCTTAGAATATAAATTTATGAGGTCGTAATCTGAAGAAGGGTTGAACGTATCGGCCCGAAAGTGATTTAAGGAGGGAACGTGAATGACCCGATAGGAGTTATAACGTCGAATTTCCGTCGCTTTTGTCCTCTGTATCAGTGACTCGCGGTGAATAACAACTTGGACCGCTTAAATTTGGCCCCGCGAGTGGTCCACAAAAGCGTCCATTGTTCGAAGAACGACAAGATCCACAGATTCCAGTCGTAAACCGAGTCTTCGTTACCGAACAGATCCATCTGAGAAATACAAAGAGAGCGGGCGAAAAGGAAGTCGGAAGAAGGGAGAGAGCCGGACAAAAAAACAAGGGGTCTACAGAGAGCCCGAAAATATCCGACTTCTCGGCTCGAGGACAAAGAAACGTGTCTGAAGAGACGATAAGAAATCGGACGAGTCGACGTTCCATCCTGGAAACCGTGTCGCATTAGCTGCTACTCGATGAAAACATTAATCTTACGATTCGTACATTCTGCAAATTCGGTTCAATTTATTGGTCCAACTTTATAATACTTACAATCGGGATAGAATTGGGTAGAGTTCATGGAGGGTCCTCGTAATGTGTCTATCAAGAATTCGAGCGGCGGTTCGGCGATGAAGCACTAGTTATCCGAATTCTGACGAAGTATCTCGAAATTGTGACGAATATTATTTCTTAATATTCTGTCGCAAACTTACTTATCTTATAAACAAAACAGAAGAATGTTATCCAACATTTGGGTCACGTAACCAAGATTACCAAAAATACACGAGACACGTTTAGCCGGTAATCGAATTAGTTCACGCGAAACGATCGGCGAAGCTTGCGAAGGAAATCGAGACTCATCGACGAGTCAACCGGCCGGGTTTTATAATTTCAATTCGGTCATTAAGCGATAAACATTTTCGACTCGTCGAAGAGACCCGATTCGGTGGTCTATATTTACCGGTTATGTAAAAATGTATCGGGCGATACGGTGGCTGGAAGACAACGGCAGATTAAACCTCGATGATTGCAACACCAATGAAATTTGTCATAATGTCGACTAATTAAAAAGAGACATATTGCGTAACCGGCGTCGTCGAACGGCGTACGCGACACATCGTTTTGACTGGATCTCGTAAACCGAATCCGTGAAAACAGGAAGGAACACTCGTCAATGGAGGCACTCTCATTTCCCCTCGCTGACTAGTTACTTCCTGGCGCTGTTTAATTAATGGTCGCGCGGTATCGTGTCCGAATCTGAGAAGGGAAAATGTAAACAAGCTATACGCGGATCATTTCCACCCTCCTCGCCAGAATTATGCCACGATTTGCAATGCAAATCCAAACGTTCCCGTTGTAATTATTAGCTCCTTAAATGATTGCATCTAGTTCAAACTTTCACGAATACCAGTGCTTATAGTGATGATATTACTTGATGCGTGACGAATACATGTAATCGATTAAGATGTAACACATCCTTGTCTAATATACCGCGAGTGACCAGTTCCGAGGAATGGTGAGTGACCAGTTCTGATGGTAGTCAGAAAGTCGCATATGCAGAGATTGGTCGAAGAAGCAATACAATAGAGTCTACTGTATCTTTAGGATTTTATAGAACCCAGAATCCCAGAGCCCCGTAAAAAGAGGTGAACTAACCAATGCGTGTTGTGTCCCGTCGGCGTGGAGGAGGGTGGCGGACTCGTCCGCCTGTTGTTGCTAGTGTCGTCCTGCAAGGACAACGACTCGCTGTTCATCTTGCAGGTTAACCTCTTGAGTACGTCGTCCATGGACCTCTTGGTACCCGCTGTGGTAGCGTTAGCACCGTTGCTGTTGTTGTTGTTCTGCGTGACGGTATTGTTGTTGTTGTGATGAGGATGGTTGGGATAGTAGGGGTCGACGGTTAACGGGGTAGGCGGTGAGCCGCACTCGGAGGAGCTCGCCGGTTCCACGACACCACCCGACGAAGACGATGTGTTCGTGTGGTGATGGTGATGGTGGTGATGGTGGTGATGATGGTGGTGAGGATAATGGTAGGGTGCGAGCGTCTCCTGGCTGGACAGAAGTATCCTTTGTCCTTTGCTGGGTCGTAAAGAGTTGGAGGACGGCGATGGCGAATCCCGGAGATCCGGTTCGCTGGTGGTCGCCGGCGACGAACAGCCGGACGACTCGCAGTCACCTCCTGTCTGATGAGGGTAACACTCCTCGATGTCGACGGGGGTGGTGGGACCTTCTTCACCGACGGCTACTTCGCCACCGGGACCACCGGTCACCGACGAGGTCGTATCCTCCTCCTCCTCGTTGGCGCCTGCCACTGTACCCGTGCCGCCCCCGCCCTCCGATAGCTTCGTTGGTGGTGACTTCCTCTTTGAGGACATCCTCAATCTGCGAACAGAACGGAAACGGCAGGTGAGATTCGTTCTTTCACAAACTATACGAATCTTTCACTCTTACTATATCGTCTCACTTCTTTCGCTTGGTAATTCGAAGCGTGGTAATTCCACGCTTGGTACTTCGGGGCGTAGTAATTCCACGCGTGGTAATACGGCGCATAGTAATTCCACGCGTGGTAATTCCACGCTTGGCAATTCGGCGCGTGCTAATTCCACGCGTGGTAATTCCACGCTTGGTAATTCGGCGCGTAGTTATTCCACGCGTGGTAATTCTACGCTTGGTAATTCTACGCTTGGTAATTCAGAGCGTGGTAATTCTACGCTTGGTAATTCTACGCTTGGTAATTCAGAGCGTGGTAATTCCACGCGTGGTAATTCTACGCTTGGTAATTCCGCGCTTGGTAATTCTACGCTTGGTAATTCGGAGCGTGGTAATTCCACGCTTGGTAATTCCACGCTTGGTAATTCGGCGCGTGGTAATTCCACGCGTGGTAATTCTATGCTTGGTAATTCTACGCTTGGTAATTCGGAGCGTGGTAATTCCACGCGTGGTAATTCTACGCTTGGTAATTCCACGCTTGGTAATTCTACGCTTGGTAATTCGGAGCGTGGTAATTCCACGCTTGGTAATTCGACGCGTGGTAATTCCACGCTTGGTAATTCCACGCTTGGTAATTCGGCGCGTGGTAATTCCACGCGTGGTAATTCTATGCTTGGTAATTCTACGCTTGGTAATTCGGAGCGTGGTAATTCCACGCTTGGTAATTCGGCGCGTGCTAATTCCACGCTTGGTAATTCGACGCGTGGTAATTTGACGGGTGGTAATTCCACGCTTGGTAATTCGGCGCGTGCTAATTCCACGCTTGGTAATTCGACGCGTGGTAATTCCATGCTTGGTAATTCGGTGCGTAGTTATTCCACGCGTGGTAATTCTACGCTTGGTAATTCCACGCTTGGTAATTCTACGCTTGGTAATTCCACGCTTGGTAATTCTACGCTTTGTAACTCCACGCTTGGTAATTCGGCGCGTACTAATTCCACGCTTGGTAATTCGGCGCGTACTAATTCCACGTTTGGTAATTCGACGCGTAACAATTAAGAATTAATTCACTTCTTTCACTCGTCTTCACAGCAATATTATTTGCGCATGCAGCAGTTGCCTAGAAAATTATACGTTCACAGTGAAAACTGACGTTTGCGATCCGACATGCTATAATAAACATTATCGCAAAGGCTATCTAATCTTTCAATTTCATCTTTTAATTTATCGGAGTCATTGCCTCAATATTAAAAGCCCTCAAATAATTCACCTGTCATATGACCTCAGAACTGACGTTTCTCGCCACACAATTTTCGCGCGAAAAGATATTCGTTCAATTGCAATCAATCAAAAGTGTTAACAAGCTGAAAGATGACACTGAAGAATTAATATCTGCGTGTTCGATAATTTGCATTGTAACGCGTTTAATCGAGTACGTCCGTTTTCACCGCGGTGAACGCGCTAATGCGTTCGCGCTCGGTAAACGCGCATCAGAGAGGCGAGTTTCAAAGAGGTCATAAAATCACTTAGGCATGAAAAAACGCGAACAGCATAGGCGCCAATTGATGTCGCGGTGCTCAGGAACGCGTGTTGCTTCTGCGATTCGCGACAGCAATCGGTGGTTTCCTAACGGTTTAATTTACGACTCCTTATCTCGACACGGGAGTTCTGAAATCGGGTTCTCGTTGTGAAAAATGTTTATAGGTGTTTACAGAAATGTGTGCATGGAATTTGCACTTCGAAAATATATGGAGCATTCGTGTTATTAAATGTCGAAATAGTTTGATAGAGGAAAGGAGAGTTAATGCGTGGGCGGAAAAGTTTCGAAACGTTGTTACTACTTTTAGAAATGTTTTCCAGAAAGTTGCTCGTTGATTCACGTGTAATACTAGTTGATCGATTATTTTCTGTCTGTTAATAACTAGTCGAGTGAGTACTTTGTTTCCTCGTGGCATATTCTTACGTAACGTTCACAAAGTTGCAATCATATCACGCGACACGGTACAATTATCTGCTTTGCTAGATTTATGCATGAATATCGTTACGATCCTTATAGCTGCTATTATGTAGTATAATATTCATTCTAAGTGCCGCACTTTACATTATCGATGACTTCTTTTGGAAATCGATGTAGCACGTGTACCTTCAGCTGATGTATTGCTCAAATTTATTTACATGAACTTGTAGATATAACCCTTTGCGATCGAGAGGTGACTCTCAGCCACCATTTTATTTAATACGATAATTTGAAATAAGTATTTTTTAACTGATTCTATAATACGAGACGTGTAATGTATATACATAGTGAAACAAATAATAATGGAAATCATTAGTAGAGAAATATTAACCTCAAAAAAATTCATTTAACTTTGTAATTTAAGTTTAAAAGTTGCTGTTTGAAAACAGTTAAATTACATTCCAGTGCAAAGGGTTAAAAATTGCAATCTATGATAAAACATATTTAAATAAAATTCATCGTAAGCAAACAATTGTACGAATCTCCAAAATCGATTAAAGTTAGTCGTTGGACAGCAGCTTAATATTTGAAGGGTTAAAGGAGGGCGAAGCAAGAGAACTCCTGATGAACTCCTTACCGGTGACCCTTCGTCACACGTATCGAAACTCGACGTCTAAACTCTATCTCTGGTTAATTTACCGACTAGCCAGACAGCTCGCTCATTTCCGTCACCAAATGACCAAATCTAAATCTAAATCGGTCACGATCTTCAAGCAGGTCGAAGCAGTGCCCGCGAAACGGTTTACGTAATCGAGCACGAGGCGCAATAATCAAACGTGATTATTGAGCGAGAATTATTGTTGTGCGTGTCGTAACTCTCTTTCCATCAATCGAGAACCGTGGGCGAGGGACGAGGAGAGAATACGCGGCGACGATTATCATCGGCTTCTGACGAAGACGGAGGTTGTGGGGTCAGAAAGCTGAACGAATCGATCGCTGTCTCCGAAATCATGGCGCGTAAATTCACCTAATTATTTAGAAACCTTTGTGGTACCGTCATGGGTAGATTTACAGTCAGCGTTGGTACTTCAACGCTTGATAATTCCACGCTTGGTAATTCCACGCTTGGTAATTCCACGCGTGGTAATTCCACGCTTGGTAATTCCACGCGTGGTAATTCCACGCTTGGTAATTCCACGCGTGGTAATTCCACGCTTGGTAATTCCATGCTTGGTAACTCCACGCTTGTAAATTCCACGCTTGGTAATTCCACGCTTGGTAATTCCACGCTTGGTAACTCCACGCTTGTAAATTCCACGCTTGGTAATTCCACGCTTGGTAACTCCACGCTTGGTAACTCCACGCTTGGTAATTCCACGCGTGGTAATTCCACGCTTGGTAATTCCACGCTTGGTAATTCCACGCGTGCTAATTCCACGCTTGGTAGTTCCACGCGTGGTAATTCGGCGCGTAGTAATTCTACGCTTGGTAATTCAACGCGTGATATTGCAACGCGTGGTAATTCCGCGCGTAGTAATTCCAAGCTTGGTAATTCAGCGAGTGGTAGTCCAACGCGTGGTAATTCGACGCGTAGTAAGTACAAAGCGTGGTAATTCGACGCGTAACAATTACAACGCGTGGTAGTTACAGATACAGTGTAATATACAGAGGTTAACGATCCTTGAAACGTCGAATACTTTCCGAAAATTAATGCTACCGAATAAAAAATACTTTCGAAAGGGGGCGCATTATTTGTGCGATCGAAACTGCGACGGAAACGGAGACACGGTCGATGAAGCCGTAAGATGACAGCCTATTTACTTATTAAACCTACTGTTCGCAATGTCTGCCCCTTCTGCAATTATGCAGCTTCGTGCTACCAGAGAATTAAACGTCGCTAACGATCTGACGCGAAAGAGTTTCATCGATGAAATTAATCTATGCTTCTGGAGATTCCCAATTCTAATACGTTTCTCCGTTTCTGGGAATCCGAGTGTTGAAATCACTGGAAGAATTATTTCCTCACTGTTATCGGTTAGAGTGCATGCTTATCGCTTCTCCGTTGTCTTACCAGAACATACAACTTTTGTTTTAGAAAAATATAGCTCATAATCTGTTATATCACGCTTTCAATGTAAACCTTAAATAGAAAATTCGTAAAAAATCAAATAATTTAATTCTGAAATACCTAAATTCTTTCGTGTAAAAAATTTCTAAATTCAGCGCTAAATTCGTAAATTTAAGAAATAGAGTAATTTTTGGTAAAGAAGATTGATTTGCAGTGTGCATATAATAAGTGGCAATTTAACGCGTAACGCTGTAGCCTGGTATACCGCGTAACAACATTGAGTTATCTTGTACATACATTTTGAAAAGAAGTAACAGACTTAGAGGCGATTTAAATACTTGCTTGAAACCGGTTCAAGATAGAAATGAATTAATTTCGTAATTCTAGTGCAGTTTCTTAGTGACGAAGGCCGCGTCATGACCTGTCGACTGATTTTATGCTGCTCTTTTTATTTTTCGCATTGGCGGAATAATATATGCGTATACTTGCCGCGAAGGTGGAGTCAATTGGCGAAATACGGTGAACCAGTCTAATAAGTAAAATCCATGATATAAGGCGTTATTAATATAAGTTTACACTGTTGTTGTTTCCGTGACTATTCCTGTTTATAGAAAGTGGAATATTTTATGTAATTACACGCATTCTGGACGTTCGCTATCGAGCGTTACCATCTAGAAATGAAGTAGTTTTTGGGATCAAACCAGTTCCTCGGCTGACAGTTACCGAGAAAGCTACTGTTTCATGCAAAATGAGGTTTCTCAGACATAGATCGCTATCTCTTGATACTTCCCGCAAATTTACTATCATATTAGACTCTGCTACGACAGTTTAAGAAAGATTTACGGTATTTTCAAGCATCTTTAGCAACAATTTAATATTCTACGTTTACTCCGTAACTTTCGTACGCAACATCGTGCCAAGACACTTTGCTCGAGCAACATTTCACCGCAAAGTCGAAGCGGTACACGTAACGTTTGATCAGAGAGGCTGGGTCCGCTGCGACCCGGAGCTACGTATAACGATGCTTTAATCAAAATTACGGTTCTATCCGTAGGCTATAATTCTTCGGTGACGGTCGATTCATCGTAGAAACTCGGCTCTTTTATCGAGAGCCGGCTTTTTCGAGCGCAACACATGCGCCGACTCGCGAGAAAGCACGTGTCCGCCGCGCCCAATCGTCGCTCCGACACGCGCGTGTTCCGCTGCACGCGCAACAAGACTTGTGCTTGCTCCCCGCGAAAAAGTACGCTCGGTCACGCGTACACTGGCTACAGAGATAAATGAATCGCTTATGACGCATTTGCGATTGGTATATTGGCGATGTAATGCGTGGCGATATATCGAGTGATGCGGAGTCAAATGTAATTCTGCCTGTTATTGTTTGGTACGGTAATGAGGTGATGTAATTAATGACATCGCGTGGTAGAACACGTGATAATTTAAGAAGAGGTCGTTCAGATGGTAGCTTATCGTGTGATGGCGCCTGGTAAGGAGCGTGGTAACTTGACATGTGATTTGTCGATGCGTGGTAACTCAAGTCGTTGTTCAATATATATAATGCAATGCGTGGCAATATGCGAGATAATTCGAGTAGTAATTCTCAGCATAATTACTCGGTGAGTAACTCAAGTCGATGTTCAATATATACAATGCAATGCATGGCAATACGTGAGATAATTCGAGTAGTAATTCTCAACGTAATTAGTCGATGAGTAACTCAATGCGTGGGTATACGACACGTGGTAATTTAAGACGTGGTGAGTACGACGCGTGGGGATTGCAACGCGTGGTCATTCGGCACGTGGTAATTCTATGCGTGGTAGTGCAACGCGTGGTGGTGCAACGTGTGGTAATTCAGCGCGTGGTAGTGCGACGCGTAGTAATTCGACGCGTGGTAATTCGACGCGTGGTAATTACAACGCGTGGTAATTCGACGCGTAACAACTACAACGCGTGGTGATCCAATGCGTGGTAATTCGACGCGTGGTAATTCGACGCATAGCAATTACAACGCGTGGTGGTCTAATGCGTGGTAATTCGACGCGTGGTAATTCGACGCATAGCAATTACAACGCGTGGTAATTCGACGCGTAACAACTACACTGCGCGGTGGTCCAATGCGAGGTAATTCAACGCGTAGCAAATACAACGCGTGGTAGTCCAACGCATGGTAATTCAGCGCGTGGTAATTCAATGCATAGTAATTCAGCGCATGGTAATTCGATGCGTGGTAATTCGACGCGTAGCAATTACAACGCGTGGTGTTCCAACGCGTGGTAATTCAGCGCATTGTAATTCGACGCGTAATAATTCAATGCGTGGTAATTCGATGCGTGGTAATTTAACGCATGGTAATTCGACGCGTAGCAATTACAACGCGTGGTAGTCCAATGCGTGGTAATTCAATGCGTGGAAATTCAGCGCGTGGTAATTCCACGCATAGCAATTACAACGCGTAGTAATTCGAAGCGTAGCAATTACAACGCATGGTAGTGCAACGCGTAGTAATTCACCACATAATAATCTAACAAATGATAATTCAACCGACATCAATATATAAAATAAAGAGCTCCATACTGAGGTCAGCACAATGAAATACCTTGCAGGCCACAGTAGAAAGTATCCTACATAGTACGACACACAATAATCTGAATTACTAAGAATACTAAATTACATTTTTTATAATTCAATATTTGAAGCTACTTTTCTGCTTATACAGTTGTAACACACATTGCAAAAATACTGTAACTCACAATTTAACTGTCAGTACAATTGAGAGGGCGATAAAAACGTACACAAGAAACATTCGCAGATAAAATGACATAATGGTTTCGCTACGTGATTCGTTCTGTAATAGTTTGAACAGATGATAGTTGAAAGTCCATTACCTCTATGACTTTCGTACGATAATTTATTTATTCACATATATAGATATTTCAACTCGAAAATCATGTGAGGTCTCCAACCTCCTGGTTGTCACATGTTCCCTAAGGAAACTGGATATGCTCGGTACACGGCTGAGAAACTAATTTTTGTTCTTTTTTTCAGCGAAGAACCGATTGCATAATCGACACGTTCTTTGCTTGACGTCCTTCGTTTTAGCCTTTGGCTCCTCAGATAAGATACGTAGCGAAATCCGTAGTACTAATTCAGAAAGTTCGAACTTCTGATGATTCGTAGTATGTCATTTTTGTCACTAGATGACGCTTATTCGATCAGTGGCAAGATCTTCCATCAATTCAAACAAGGACTTCAAACAAGGTCAGTGATTTTTCAACAGAGATCTTGATTGGTATCATTGGTATCACTGTGAATGTCGTACATGCATCCAAGTCTGTTCTTGCTTTTTTAAAAATAGGCAGAACAATACTTGTAAATTATTTGTAAAATTAATTGAATAGTTGAAGAAGTGAAAACTGAATAGTACATATTAAATAAGCAATAAATATATTATACTGTAAGTGTCTACTTATGAGATGAAGTAACAGTCATATATTAAATTCCTGACAGAATATCTTCTCACAGAACAAATCTTTTTACCCACTAAAAATCAAAATGTTAAATCAGAAGTACATCTTGATACTTCAAAAGAGAATACAGTGAAATAAAAGCAACAGAAGTACCGCAACTCTGTAGCAACCGCAACGTTATTTAAAACAATGTTGTTTGTTTAGTGACCGCAAAGGAACCCAAGACAGAAGCGGTAAATTTGCAAGAAGAACGAACGTTCAGTCCTCGTGAAATTACGCTCGGTAAATAAATGCCATGGTGTAGCCACGGTTCCATCATTGTCACGTTGCGGGCCGGTTCTCCGTTTACATTGTCTAAGCGTGACAAACAGCGCGTTCCAGATTTCGCGCGCTAGAATCGGCTCCGTATTTTCGTCGAGAGACGGACAGAGGGTTCACGCGTTGCTTAATTGCTTCGCGAAACGTGGATCTATGCCTAGTCGGTGTCTAGAAGGCGGAACGGAAGCACAGACGCACGGAGAAAGCATATTTTTAACCGCCAGATGCCGTCGGTGACTGAAAAAGACACCATGAGAACGATATTCCTCGATTGGAATTAGAATTATCTTCATCTGCAATTAGTGTACCTATCACGTGAATTAAGATAACGTGCCTTTATGGGAGTTTTTGTTTATTCTGTTTTTGTTTACGGCTTGTTGCAGTCACAATATTTATGCGGAACGCAACACGCGAACTTAAGTCACACGCAGTCATTTAATAAATGGAATATGTAGATGCATATCTAGTTTGTGGATGGAACAGAGACCTACATTTGTGGAGTAAATGCAGACTTGCATTTATGTACTCTCAGTCAAACTTTTAGGTTTGAACTGCTTTTTTAGTAAATCTTTATATTAATGAGTAATATCAAATTGTATGGAAATAATGTTTTTATCTATGTATGAATAATATTTGCATTTATGTAAATCTTTGTCAAAGTTTCAGCTTCAAACTATTATTTTAATACACCTTCCTATCAACAAGTAATATGAAATTGTATTAAAATAATGTTTCTATCTATGTATAAATAATGTCTGCATGTACATACTCTTCATCAAAACTTTCATCTTTAAACTACTATTTTAACACATCTTTCTATCAACAACTATCATCAAATTGTATTAAACTAATGTTTTCATTTATGTATAAATAATGTCTGCATCTATGTACTCCTCCTCAAATATTCATCTTTAAACTGCTATTTTAACACATCTTTCTATCAACAACTATCATCAAATTGTATTAAAATAATGTTTACATATATGTATAAATAATGTCTGCATCTATGTACTCCTCCTCAAATATTCATCTTCAAACTGCTTTTTTAACACATTTTTCTATCAACAACTATCATCAAATTGTATTAAAATAATGTTTTCATATATGTACAAATAATGTCTGCATCTATGTACTCCTTCTCAAATATTCATCTTCAAACTGCTATTTTAACACATCTTTCTATAAATGTGCAGTATCAAATCGTACCAAAATAACATTTTTATCTATGCATAAACAATGTCTGCATCCATGTACTCCTCCTCAAACATACATCTTCAAACTGCTATTTTAACACATCTTTCTATAAATGTGCAGTATCAAATCATACCAAAATAACATTTTTATCTATGCATTAACAATGTCTTTATCCATGTACTCCACAAACATTCATCTCCAAACTGCTATTTTAACATATCTTTCTATTAACAGCTATCATCAAACTGTATCCAAATAATGTTAACGAGATTGTCCTAAAAATTTTCATCTGCCTCCTGTCCCTTACTTTTTCTTCATGAACACCGAATCTGAACCCAGGAATGAATGATCGTGCGATCAGCTTCCGGACACGAGTGACAGTCGAAGAAACGAAACACAGATCGAAGTTCGGAGTTCGAGCTTTCGTTCTTACGCATTCGATAAACGGGCCGACATCGATAAACCGTGGACTCGTCCGTTGTGAACGTGAGATAAATCAGCGAATCTGCCCCTTTCTGCTCTACAAGTACTCCCTCTTCATTCATTCAGATACCGATTCATTAACATCGAGAAACGAGCAATTAAGTACATTAGTGAGTTTTTTTTCGACACTTCGCCCCAACGAGTTAAGGAGCTGCTATCGATTATTGGTAAATTATTAATATTTATTGATACTTGACTAACATCTTTGAGATTGTTCACAGTAATAGGATACAATAGACAAACTTGATACGATTAGGCAAGTTTTGAAGTGTTATTTTAATTTAAATTGTGTACAAGTTGAAATACAAAGGGGATAATGATAGCGTAATGTGCTGTGATTAGAAATTCATTAGAATCGCAGCGCGTAAATTACAATACCTGGTAATTCAACTGGTAGAAATTACAACGCGGCAGTTCGACGAGTAGTGATTACTAAATGTGACAATGCAATGAGTAGTAATTATTAAACACGGTGATTCAATGCGTAGTTCAGCACTAATTAGACGCTTGGTAATTCAATACACAGACCTTCAACGCATAGCAATTAACACGCAGCGATTAACGCGTGGTAATTTAACACGTAGCGACTTCAACGCGTGGTATTTTAATGCGTAACAATACGCTGCGATAGGAGTACAGTATATCGTAGCACTACGCGTAATTATTCAACGCGTGGTAATAACTCAACGCGTAGTAACTCAACGCTTAGTAACTCTGCGCGTGGTAATTCAACGCGTAGCAATTACAACGCATGGTAGTCCAATGCGTGGTAATTCAGCACGTGGTAATTCGACGCGTGATAATTCAATGCGTGGTACTTTAGCGCATGGTAATTCGACGCGTAGCAATTACAATGCGTGGTAGTCCACCGCGTGGTAATTCAGCGCGTGGTAATTTGACGCGTGACAATTCAATGCGTGGTACTTCAACGCGTGGTAATTCGACGCGTAGCAATTACAACGGGGAGTAATTCGACGCGTAGCAATTATAACGCATGGTAGTCTAATGCGTGGTGATTCGACGCGCAGCAATTACAACGCGTGGTAATTCGACGCGTAGTAATTACAACGCGTGGTAATCTAACGCGTGGTAATTCGACGCGTAGTAATTACAACGCCTGGTAATCTAACGCGTGGTGATTCGACGCGCAGCAATTACAACGCGTGGTAATTCGACGCGTAGTAATTACAACGCGTGGTAATCTAACGCGTGGTAATTCGACGCGTAGCAATTACAACGCGTGGTAATTCGACGCGTAGCAATTACAATGCGTGGTAATTCGACGCGTAGCAATTATAATGCGTGGTATTCTCACGCGTGGTAATTCAGCGCGTGGTAGTCCAACGCGTGGTAATTCGACGCGTGATAATTCAATGCATCGTAATTCAGCGCATGGTGATTCGATGCGTGGTAATTCACCGCGTGGTAATTCGACGCGTACCAATTACAACACGTGATAACTCAGCGCGTGGTAACTCAACGCGTAGTAATTCAGCGTGGTAATGCAATGCGTAGTAAATCAACGCGTGGAAACTTGGCATGTGAATCTACAATGTGTACTAATACAATTAATTTTACTACACACGTGGTGATACAACCCTTAACTATGCCATAATTCACCATACACCTCTGCTTTCTATCTTCACATTAAAATTAGTAATACCATCAAAAATTTCTCTTCCCTAATTCTCTACTTTCCCACAACCTCTATCTTCAAACATAATTTTAATAAAAATATCGTCGCAGCTGTTGTCTCCGACTTTTCTCTTCCAACTGCAACTTTTATCTATCCATTTTTTGTCACCCCCATAAATTCTAACTAGTTTCGTTATCAGATAATCGAGAGATCAACGAACGTTTCCCAATACGGAAAAAAGAATGAAGAGATAGGGAGCCGAAGAAAATCGGTGCGGTCGAAGAAAAGAAAACAAAAGGAGAGGCAGGAAACGTAGATACGTTCGAGACGAGTTCGGTTTTAATCGCGGTTCCGGTTGTTCCCGTTACGACTATCGTTTCATTATGAAATTTCCTCGGTTCTTAGACGTATAGTAAACCGAAACGCTTCGACGCAATTATCTTGCCGCTTACGTATGAGTCGAACACAATACTCGACTTATCGGGAAAGGTCGAACATCCCAGTTACATTTACTACATAGATAAATTATCATTGAAACCAATGTTGTGGCTGCATTTCCAATTGCGCCTGCATCTTATCGGACACGAGTTCGATTATTGATTGAGCTTCGTTCGAATCAGAATACGTTCACTTCCTGTATCGCCTATAAGGAATTAGAACACTAACAGGATTTTACTATTTTTTTAAATTCATTCGCTTTTTATATTCTTATGAAACTTTTTATAATATGAAATTTCTTTAAGTCTTCAGGATAATAATTAGATAATTAGCTATTGTGCTGCTTAGTAATTCTGCATAGATGCATTTCTTTTAACACTAGATTTATGGAATCCTTCAAAATGACGGATAGGTCTATTTTAAATGACAGAACTTGTTAAGAAATTTTTGTAAAGAAGTCAACTTTCATCAACTTGCAGCAAAAGAATTAATGTTTTAGGCAGTACTATCTTCTGCAATTTATTTATTTTTCTACTTTAGTTAAAATTCAAGCAAAGTAAATCTAGCATTAAATAAGAATTCAATTATTATTGTTCGGATTTAATTGAAAAGTGAAGTGTAATTTTAAATAGAGATTGAAAGTCTTGTCTCGTAACAATTGAACCAAATTGTCTTAATAATAATCACGGCTATAAATAATCACGACCGACGTTTTAATTTTTCCAAGTAACTGTCCCTGCGTCGAGACCAATTAAAGGGGCGTCGTAACTGACAGTGAAATTTTTCGACGCGACCAGTAAGCTGACGCTTGACTTTCTATTAGTGGCACAATGAGAACGTGGTTTTTTGGGGATGCAGCATCTGTTCGAGCTCAAGTAGCCACACGAGGGGTGGCGATAGTGTGTTTCAGGGTCGAGGGGCGAGGAAGAAAGTTGGAGCCTGACTCGACTTCCGTCTTTGCGACGGGGTCACGAGTGTCGAAGATTGAGACGTCCTTTAGAACCTCTAATAAGGGATGAAGCTCGTAGAGAGTGGACCAATGAGTTCCCATGGATCGTGCGAACCACGCTGAAACGATTAACGAAAGATAAACAGGAGATACTCCACTGAAATGAACCATTGAAGCTTTCAAATAAATCTTCGCGTAATATCAAATGAAACTCTTATTACTGCGGTGTTTATTATTAGCTTTGTTTTACGAATTTTAAAATTCAATATACGAATTTATTGTGGTCCTTTGTTGTGTTGCAATGAAGTCTCTTTTCAACACGTTTGAAATATTTTTTCATAAACAGATGAGTTAATTTATATTCACCCATCAAGCTTAAAAATAAAACCTACTACTTAAAACTGACAGAGCTAGGTTGCATGTATTTATTAATTCTTCATTTAACTCAAACTTAGAGTATTAACCCCTTACACTATTTTTTGACTCGTGACGCACTCTTCGGTAATAATCAATTTTACTCGAATTTTGAATACATTTCAATTTAGAGTTCAAGTCCAACTATAATTTACATAGTCAACGACTGCATGATACCAAATTCACATAACATTACAAGTTTCTGGGTTTGTTTTCATGTTATGTCTGAAATTAGTCAGTTCTGACTGACGCACCTGACAAATAAGACATAGTGCAAGGGGTTAACACTGAAACTACCAAGCCGGTCAAATGAGCGTTCCACAAGCTTACTATAACAAACACATTATGTTACAATACATTACCTAAAATCAGAATTGATTTTTATCAAGACAAATGTGTGTACTAATTTATGTTTCATTGTTTGTTTATTTATTTTTTAACTTCATTTTTAGTTCCAAGTAAAGTACACATTATATGGTAGGTTTAGTGTTGAGACATTTTTCTTGACATTCGACAGTCGAGTTTCGGTTCGATTCTATCTTCATAAATTGAGATTCGATTGTATTAGAATTTCATCCAAAAAATTTTTCCGCTCTCTTCAACAATTTTTAAATATTATCGTAAGGATTTCATTCAGGAAATTTTCAGCATGAAGCACGCGTAAACGCATCGATTCCCGCCAGAATATTATTCCTCCTTCCACGGTTTCGCGTCGGGGAACGCGAAGAAGAGTAATTGAAATAACGAGAACAGAGAATACGAGAAAGTAAATTAATGATCTCTTAAGGGTATTGTACGGACGCCTCGAAGGGCCTCGGCTTCGACAGCGCGAAATTAGTCGATATTGCACACGATCGTTCCTCGTATCGCGTAATCAGCGCTTGCTTGACTTAATTATAAAGCAGCGTATAATGATTTCAATATTTTAACCGATCGCATACTTTCATCTCTTCCACACAGATTTTCAACGACCGATGTCTGCGTTCTTTTAAAATAACAATGTTATTGGAAATTTATTGGAAAGATATTGATAATAGTTTTGCTTGATTAGTTAACCCCTTGCACTATTATGATTTTCTCAAGTGCATCAGTCAGAACTGACTAATTTCAGACATAACATGAAAACAAACACAGAAATTTGTAATGTTATGTGAATTTGGTATCATGCAGTCGTTGACTATGTAAATTATAGTTGGACTTGAACTCTCAATTGAAATATATTCAAAATTCGAGTAAAATTGATTATTACCGAAGAGTGCGTCACGAGTCAGTAAAATAGTGTAAGGGGTTAATACACTAAGTTTGAGTTAAATGAAGAATTAATAAATACATGTATTAAACCTAGCTCTGTCAGTTTTAAGTAGTAGGTTTTATTTTTAAACTTGATGGGTGAATATAAATTAACTCATCTGTTTATCAAGCAATATTTCAAATGTGTTGAAAAGAGACTTCATTGCAACACGACAAAGGATCACAATAATTAAATTCGTAAAACAAAGCTAATAATAAATACTTGACTCCAAACTGAAGTGTATTAAAAGTACGAGTAAAATTGATCACGAAGTACGAGTGCGTCACGAGTCAGACTCTTCAAAACAGTGCAAAAGGTAAAAAAATGGAGGAACGTAGGAGCTAGAGATGCTAGGAGAAAATAGGAAAAGTTGGGAAGAATGAAAAAGCACAGCAGAGAGAGGGTGTTCGAAGGCGTTGTTCAGTGGTTCTCAAGGAGAAACGAAGCGAAGAAAGGAGAAAAAGGTAGCTCGAGCAGAGAAAGCCATATCGTTAGTATTCTTTATAGGAGCGCCGTGGGATATGGTGTACATAATGGAGGCCCAGCTAGCGTCTCTTCTTTTGAAGCCGCGTCGGCCGATCTCTTGTTTATGTATGAGCGGGCGCGGACCACACCCGCACACAGCGGATCCACGCACAGTGGGTAACGCACCACCACCCGTTCGCGTCCGTGTCGTCGCGACGCTATCAGAGACTAACCAAGCACCCCGAAGCTGTCCCAGGCCGGGTACCTCGTGGTTTTCACGACGAACAGACGACACAGAAACGCGTCGACGAACAGAGAACGAGAGGAACACATTCACAGGAACCGACAACGCTGCTGTCGGCCGCTGTAAAAGCAATCTTCCGTCAGTCTTCTTCCTTCTACCGAGAATACGTTATCAGCGGACCTCCGCGGTCTCCCTCCCTGCACCCTTGACTTTTTCCCTACCGCTGTCTACGACTTTTCCGCCGTGGACGACTTCGAAATTCCTTATTTCTATGCTGACACATGCGGTACGGCGCAGACGAGCGCTTTGAAAAATCGCTGGATCACGAGGCAGCTCGCGACATTTCACGCTTTCGACGCCTTTTATTTTCGTTCTTTCTCTTTGGACGTTCCGAACGGTAACTATTATCGTCGTCTTTCTTTGGAAGGATCACGGTGGTCTTTGTCCCCTCGATACGAGAGAACAGATTTGGTAATTTTCTTGCGCCGATCCGCGAACTCTTTGTCATTCTAATGGCCGAGCGGTATCGCGTAACGAATTTTGAATACAAGCTTTCGATTCGATTGTTTCTTTACGCCCTGTAGATAATCTTTGCACTACTATGTCGAGTGTGGCTCGACATCACACGAACCATATAAAAAATTTAAATAAATTGATTGGTTGAATATATACATTATCATTTATTTACTATTTATAATAAATCAAAAATTTGTTACATACTCTACACTGTTACAATACATTTTATTGTGAACCCTTTCTTTTATTTATTTTGTAAATGAAGGAGTTGGTAGGTTATAAAAATTAAGGAGTCTAAAGGGTTAACGTTAACGTCTTAAATCGCGTTAAACAGACTCCGTTTGTTCCTCGCAACTATTAAATCGAGAACAATGAGCTCATTTCCTGTTTAATAAAACAAATAGGATTAACGATCACGCGATAATCGCGTAACCAAGAAGCACAGGCGTCAATTAAAATCTACAAAGAAATAGAAAGAGAGAAACATCTTGGTGCGGTCACGGTGAAGTAGTTCGCATTACGTAAAAATGCTTTTTACGACGTTCGATACGAATAGACAACAAACGCGAGTTCCATCGTTGTTCGTTTTACAAACGCGTTGCATCAATCGACTTATCTCCGCGCGATTTGTCGGAAGATTCACAGCCGCGTGCATGATACGTTCTATTTCTACTTCTTTTATTTTTCTTGGACGTTGATGAAAGCACGCAATGGCGCCTACTGTCAGCCTATCAATCAACCAGCGAGAGATTATGCTTCCAGAAATCGTGTCGTGGTCGTTCATTGTTGAAGCTTCAATGGAGTAATCATTAAAGTTGCTCTCGATGTCGAAATCAAATTTTTTATTTTTATTTAACTAGTAAGATGTTTTTGTCTTGTAAGTTGTAATTGTATGTGTGTAACTTTTTATCGAATACCAAGGGTATGCCCGAAGTAATCTTGATTTTTGCTGATCCATCAAACGAAGGTTAAGGTTATCTCATTACAATATACAGTTGTGCACGAGCTCGATATCGATTTTTCTACTTTACGTCAACGCAGTATTTAAATTCACAGAATTTGACAATATATCATCGGTGACGCGTGATTATACAATTACTTCTGTTCTAAACAGAAAGCCCATTGCGCACGATCCGCGTAAAAGCTATAAATTACTCACTCGTTTCAAGATCACCCAATACATTCAAGTAACACCGTGTATCGTTCATGATAATGAAAAATGTGACCAATTGATAGCGTACAATCGATTGCGCGAATGGCGAGAAGAGTGACCTGACCTTTCGCCGATGAAACATAGACAAACTGTACTTTTCCTTCAACCACAGGAACCAGATTTCGATCTCTACATGCGTTTCCTTTTACGATTCGAACATTTAATTTATGACAGAAGTGAATGGTATTGTTCTTATGGTACTGTAATATGTTACAAGGTAAAGATTCAAGGAATAGAATTGTTGATAGAATTAATATGTGTTAATATGCAAGTTCAATACGTTTCATATGCAACAAAGAACGCATGGTTTAAACTTCTATATTTTTCTTGAAACCCATAACCTATTACTTCAAGCTAATTCGCTATCTAATTCGTCCAAGAACAAAATGAGGAGATGAAAACTATTTTGCATCATTCTAAAATTATTAGTACATTGCTCCATCCACCTGATCCACCAAAAAGAATGTTACAATAGAATAGAAAATTGTTTCCATGGTTCCAGGCCCATCCGAGACTCCATTAACCCGTTAAAGAGGAGTAAAAAAGCGAACGAAAGTGTGTCGCAACGCATCGAGCTCATTAGGTTACCAAAGAGACGATTTGCTCGGAGCGTAAAGACGGATCGGATCGCGGAGGAACAATTGGTCTCGCGGGCATCGGTATGCGGAGCCACGAAATCGTGCGAGTGGCGAAGAAAGAAACGGCATTGGGACACGTTGAACAAAAGTGAAGGAAACCGACTAAAGCTCGAGGGAGGCAGGGAAAGAAGGGCGAGCAAGAAGAGACCGGAGGGTCTTCTGGCCGAGTGTGGGCTCGAGAAGTGGGGCCATGTGTTCAGTGTCAAGTTGCTCGAATCTTAGCCCGGTTGCCTCCTGTCCTCTGTACCAGCTCAGCTTCTTCCTCTTCTTATTCTTCTTCGCTCGTGTTCCTCGCGTCGCGTACAATAGGAACGAAAAAACTCCAAATTGGATGAAAGAAAATTTTGTACAAATAATTTCTGCGAGGGGTCTTTGATCGTGTCTCTAAATTCTTTGATAGTTTCGAAAACAGAGTTACGAGGCGCGTAAGCGAAGCGCAAGGTACAGTAGGAGGGTAAATATACAAAAACAATCGAACGGAAATACTTAAGCGCGAAACGACTCCACGTGCAACGGAGAAAGGGGAGAGAGGCGAGGGGAGGTGGACGCGTTGACGGTGAAACGACAAGGGAAAGAGAACGGGAGAAGAAAATTTTAGGCATTGCGAGAGAGCATCGATGGGAACAAAGCGGACAGCATCTGGAACGCGTTAGTATTCTCCGTAACAACCGCCCCCGTCTTTTCGGTGTTCCCGGCAGCACCCACACGCCGTGCCTGCACCCACGAGACCGATTCGAACAGAGAAGGAAAATTCATCGCTGTCGAAACAGCCACGTGCGTGCTCCACCGAATATGTTCTCTCGTTCGTTCCTATGTTACAGGAACAATTGACACTGTATCGATGAATTTGGGGAAATATTAATTTACCTATAACGTTCCCATTTTGTATCTTAAACTCACAGAATTATAGAGTCACTGTAATTTTAACTCAAACTTGATCTAACTTAACATAATCTGATTTCGTCGTACTCAGATAAAATTGTAGCCAACATCCATAACCTAACTCAAATTTAACCCTGATCTTAATTCAACCTACTCCTAATATGGTCTAAGTCTAATGTACATATGAAAGTAATTTAACCTTAACTTTCACAGTAATTCAACTATGACTAACCTAATGTTGATAAGAACGTAATTAAACGTCAAGAAAGAGACATTTAAATAAAATAGCTTTCACTAAAAGATCTTCAGAAAGATCTTCAGTTAGATCTTTTGAGGAAGGAAGTCAAAAACATTTATAAATTTGTAATTTCAAACTGAATGTCTGAAGTGAGCAGAAGTGCATGCTTTTGGGATCCTCTGGCGTCTGTCGTCCTTACCGAGGGTCTAAAATGGAGACGACTTAGGATTTGGAGAGAGTGACGTAAACTTTTCTCGAGTGCTCCTATTCACACGCAGTCTCGTTTCTTTTGCTCTGACGAAGGCTTCCGTTTTTAACTTTTAACTTATCAATTTTTTTACATTGGTTGAAAGTCCTTGACATATCATGTGCTACAAATTTAATGCGAAGTTATAGAAAAATTGTGCACTGATTACCTGCGGTCGAAGGATGAAACAAACGCTATGACACATGGATGCAGACCGCGTATATCATCCAGTTATATTATAGGTGGTATAAATACGAATCAAGATTTCCCTATTACGATCGGACACCATTTACAACTCCATTTCTGGACTCACTCAAAGATTCCCATAAATTACGACGCACCTGTATTCGTAAAAGCGATCCGCGGGATTAAGTAATAAAGACACCGATAAACTGACCCGGGCATCATAAATATCCTTTAACGTTATCCTGCTACTGGACGCGATCCGATTAAAAGGCTAAGTGTTTCAGAGTTACGACACTGGGTCGGTTGTGATGTGGAACAACGGGTTAGGTTTAAAAATAAACGAAATAATGTACTGCAGCGGGAAAAACAGATGTCGGTTTTCAGCCACGGGAATAGTGACTTCCAAATGCATGCGGCGCCTAAATATCATTTATCGTTCGGCCATTTTACCAACATCCTCTAACAACCAAGATTTCTCACTGTCGCCTTTCTTCTCTACGTTCAACGTATCGTCTCGTGAATTTCGGGATATTACAAATCCAAAATTGAAACAGGTACCATAAATAGATGTTTGGGAACATAGGGTTGGGAGGACGTAGGCACTGGAAATCGGTGGATGTAGGAATCGAGAGGTCTAGGAGTCTAGAGATCTGAGGAACATAGGATAGATTGATAGATTATATACTAGATAGGAATAATACTAGATTTGGATGTGCAGAGTTTTGGAAATATAGAAGATTTGAAGATGTAGATCGGGGAGTGTGGAGATTAGGGGATGTAGAGATCTAGGGACGCAACGGTTGGCGCATAGGCAGAATAATACAGAAATCTGGGGGTGTAGAATTCTCAGAATACAGGGATCAAGAGATCTGGAAATTGTGGTGCAGGGGTCTAGTTTAGGTACATAAGAGATCAGATAATGTACAAATTGAGGGATGCATCATAAGCTACAGAATGAATCTACACACTCAGTGATCCAGTGCCCTAAATACACCTACTGTAATAACATTGATAGCACGAGTCAGCAACGTATACAATAGTGCAGCTAAAAAGCACCACCAAATTAGACCGCCAAATTGTAGCCCTGAGAAATTTGCCTCTGTGAATGGGAAATGGTTACTATTTGTCTTTTCGATAAATGATCTGAACGTTAGCATACAGCTGTAGGTAGCTTGATCAGAGGCACAAAGACTGTCACTGATACTACGGTATCACAATCCTACACCGACATTCTCGTTCAATTCCTTTGTCACGATAGGATATTGTAGCGGTTGTTCAGTTGTAACGGCACAACGAGCACGACGATTATAGTGTAATCGGCCTCTCTTACCTCATTACATTCTGAGAAAAGATCGTGCGATTTCTCGATGACAACCTGCTCCCATGCCGCAATTGTCCCTGCCCATAAACTATCAAAAGCATTATTCTATTGTTGTGTGGATCTGACAATGTGCTCGTCACTTATTTTTAAGACTTATCGTTTTATTTTTAGACTATATTAAGTTTCCTTATTAACTATATTCGATTGAAAAGTAAATGCACACGTGAAAATGTTAAATAATGAAAATTTTATCGAGCGTAATATTTCTCAATAAAACTGTCACTTTGATCCGGCGAGTTAATTTGAAATTCCGCAACAAAGTTCGAAAATTAGCCAGAAGATCCAGATCGTTTGCAGCGATTGCGTATCCGTAAAGGGGTCAATAATTATTTGCCCTCACGACATATCGGCACCGACGACGGCAACAGAAACGGAAACCGTGATTGCAGGTTGAAAATCCCTTTCCTTTCCGTGTGGCGTTTTTTTCCTGGCAAAAAGTAACGATTGCGTATCCATCGATCTCGCGGAAGCATCGTAATTGGCGCAACGGCGACAAACCTTTTCCCAGCCATCGAAAAGTTCGACGTTATTTTCGTGGCTAATTAGCCGCGTCGAGACTTTTAACTACGATATTCGTTAGAACTGTCGCGGTTTTAATCGTCTCTGCCGGGTGGAAAAAATGCGGAGGAAGAGGCACGATCTAACAGATTTATCGTTAGTTCCGTTTTCACTCGTTCTTCGCTACTGACGTAACCCGATCGGGATGACTTTGTAACTTGAATTATTTGAAAAAATCGTTCGAAGTGCAAGTCGATTGTTCGGCTAACAAAGGAATTAGCAATTCAATACGGCGTTGTGAAATATCCGAACGGCAGTCGCTTCATTTTGTTTTACTATGAACGTATAACGAAGATTACGGCGTAGAAGAGGTTACGATCCTAGAAGGAGCATCCCAAGCTCCTAACAAATTTGCAAACGAAAAAGTATGCAAATTCGATCAGTGGCAAACCGAATCGAAGTTGTACGAATCGTTAAAACGCGAGATATTCGAACACCCAATTCCAGTAAAAAAATGGACGATAAAACGTGCTCCAGGCCGTAGAATATCGTTGAAAAGAACGCACGAGCCAATGTTACGCAACATTCGTGTAACAATATGAATAAACATTAACGATACAGAGTATCTCTATTAGATACACGAGGCCGGATAAAAAGCATTCTTTCAGCGGCAAAAAAACGAGTTTCACCAGCGTACATACAAATGGATGCGTGCTGATAAACGTGCTCGAATAATCGTTGTACCAGAATTCTACGAGATTTTGACTCTTTCGCTTCGGATTCGCGCGTGACGAGCAAAAGATAAACACGCATGTAGATTTACTTGCGCTTGAAATCGCTCGAAAAGGAAGCGCAAAGGGCGCGTTTGAGGGTCACCGATGCTCCATGCACTTTGTCCGACACGATATCCTACTTCGCGAAATTGATTTATCGATTCGGGAAATTGATGCGTCGAGAAAAAGGGCCGGTTCGAAACTCATCGCTGTTTTCCTAGATATAACGCGACGTGTCAATTTCCCCATCACCGTAATGTCATGCTAATTGCGCCCGCAAAAAAAGATGTTGGACTATGCTTCTGCGATACTTTATGATCACGCTTTATAACCTTCGCGTTTATTACACATCTATAATTTATATTTTACAAATCACTTCATTAATAACGAACGACACTTTGTAGCAGCGCCACGTTTCTATACGCCATTATAATTAATTGATGTATCAATCGACGATTAAAGTTTCTTTTTCGTGTTGTGCTTTTGCAATTCAAATATACATCGTCGTGTCGTACGCGCTGCAAAAAAGATATTATATCATTGTTAAAAAATGATTTTACACTTTGAGTTACTTTGTATCTTTACGACTGTTGCTGCGTTAAATGTTACGGTTTTTATATATATATGAATATACACAACATAACATTTGAACTTCCGCGTGTCTAAGTGCAGTTCGCAACGCGTGCCGATAGAACTTATTACAAAATTGAACTTGTACAATATAGAATTTATTATTGTAGGAAATTTCGAGCGGGAGTAAATTAGCACTGTATTAAGTACGTAGATACGTGACGATTCCCTCGAACCGTTCTCGTTTATTTCAAAACGTAGTCATATCTGAGGCATAACGCTCAATAATGCCATTATAATTATTATGTAACCGGCTGGCGATTAGATTGCGTCCATCAAATAGCATTATCATGGCGTTTATGCGCGATACTTTTGACACGAAATAAAAATAACGCGTATCGCCGCGGTTTAGAATAATCATCCGGGTAATTTGATTTGGAGTTTGTCGAAAGACGTTACAATGTTGCACGATCACTTCGCGTTTAGTCGCAGCTTACAGGTATCTCTGATTATTATTAGTCGGAGCACAGCCTGATAATCCATTCAACGCCGATTATGCGAATCGATCATACAGATGTAAAAGAGATCGATGAATATGCTAATATATGCGCGCTTCGATAACAAAGTCTGTCTTTGTGTATTCATTCGACTTTTTTCCCCCTTTTTTCTCAGCCTCTTTTTACCACTGATCGTTATATAAAGAAATGTGACTGCCTTTTTTCAATTGAACCGACGAATGGACAGGTGACAAAGTCGAAGAGCGATACGCGTGCTGCACCGGAGAATCTCTATTGATGAGGACGATAAAAAACGAACAATGAACTCCTGACATTTTTCTCTTACTTGAACTTAATCTTATCCGTAACCGAGTGACGACTAATTTATTGTGCAAACTTTATTCGTCGAAAGACTAATTGAAACTTAACGTATGACGAAGATTCGCAGATAGACCCACATAATAATTATTGTTTTAGGAAGTGACGATGCGAAGTTTAATTAAAAAGCGAAAGACGAGTAATGTGTACAAGATCGCTGCAGCATTTAACGTGTTAATCTTTCAGCAACCCTCGCGTTCCCGAATAGTCCACACGAAAGGCGCTCAATTTGTTCAGCATCGTCTGGACAATGTTTCAACAGCGGGATTCTCTCAAACAACGGAAGAACGCAAAGAGTTAATGACACCCAGAGGTGCCGTAATTTCTTCCACTTTCACCTATGTCGCTGACAATCTCGTAATAGTCTATCTTCAAAAGTGGACACGTCAATTGTTACACGACTGTTCTAACGGCGCAAACAGCTAATGCCTCGAGACATAATTAAGGAGATGAAAATGTAAATGACGGAATAATAAACTCGTATCATTGAGCTGTATAACATAGCACGTGTACGTGAGAGTTTGATGGTATAGTAATGACAACTACAGATATGATCGAGTGTCGGTGATAATTAAGTTGTTATGCGAGAATGCGCGCGAGAAAGCGACTATAAAAGGGAAAGAGAACTAGTTACTGCTGTATTTATTAGATAATGTCTAATTTAACCTTTTCAAGAATAACGTTTAGTTTTTAAATTCATCAACGAAAGATCACATATGTGATACATGAGCCGTTCAGTGCATACATTAACTCTATTTTTTGAAAAATCTTAAATTTAAGTGTCAAAGCATTTGGTATAATTATAACTTTTTATATTTATAATAATTTAAGATTTTTCAAAAAATGGAGTTAATCAATGCGTGCACTGAATGGCTCATATACAGACTCGTAAATCTTTCAATCCAGTGTTTTATAAATAATAAATTTGTCACGTGCTGTCTTTATTGATCTGAAGATACATAATAATAACTGTGTATGTTAGTGTATAGTATCAAGCATAGTAGACTTTTCTAGGGAAAATGGCGACTGGAAGTACACCTTGACTTTCGGTAGGTAGATTTCTAGAATTCGGATTGATAATTTCTCCAGGAGAATTATGCACGTTTCATCCCTCAAAATCAAAGGCTTCTCTTATACTTGTCCACAATGAAAGCCCGTTGCTAATAGGGTGTCCATTTCTCATTTAAGCCAATTTCGCTCCTGCTACGAAGCTTGCAACAAATTACGTTAGGCTCTATTTTCGGGATTCGTTATTGTTCCAACGTGTACACGCGTCGCAACTTTCTTACTCTACCGACTGTTGGACGACATACGTATACTGTGGCAATTTCTATTCTAATATCGTTGCAAGCTCGTAGGTTAGTTTCGTAGGCTGGATAGAAGAGAGAAGGAGATGGAGAGAGAGAGGGAGAGATGGAAAGAGAGAGAGTAGCAGAGCCCGAGACTCGGGAATTCGCGACTCGTTTGTCTTCCTGGCACACCGAGAGCATTGTGTTCGCCTGGGACAATGTGACGTGGAACAATCGTGCCGCGTTTTATTCTGGGCAAAATTAGCTTAACTAACCCCGCAAGTGTTACCGTGTCCTCCTCTCGCATTCTCCCGGTCTACGCGACTGGAGAATCGTTCGCTGCTCGTTACTGCCACTTCTCGTGAAATTTTACAGATATTTATAGACGCGAACCGAGTTAATTTGTATCTGTTCGCGGCCGCGAGAAAGCCCGATTGCCCTGGCTCGTCGGAGCACCGTGAGCCGTATGATTGATGCCGCGATACAATAAAAACACGATTACGCTGATTTTAATTACCGTCCCGTTGAAAGATTTATCCCGGTCGCGACTCTTTAGTACGATACCATCGCCAACCCCTCTCGCGAGCTACCTCTGTTTATGCAAACCGGAAACTTTACCCTTTGATGTCGAAATGGAGCTGATTTTACGCCGAGCGTTTCGGGAACGGCCACTTGAAATCTTGAAAAGCGTTGTCTACCTGCGGCTTTCGCTCGAGATACGGACATTTCGAATCTACCTTCTTGGTGAATCATTACGGACATCTGCTCAAATCCCACCAAAACTTTTCCATTCAATTTTTCACGTGTCAACGAACATTATTCCCCCATTTTTCTTTTACGAAATTCGATGGAAAACCTTAGTCTTATGACTACATTTAAATTATACAAACTGTCAACTTTTATATAATTTATAAGATGCTTATATTTTATCTCACATTTTCTGAGCTTCTACAACTGTTACTTTATCTTCTACTTTTACAACTTGACAGTTTTGACATTTTCATATTTCCAAAATTCAAAAGAAATTTATAGATTTCTAAATATCCGAATTTCTAGGCCTACATGTATATCTAAAGATCTAAAGGAATCTGTAAAATTCAACGAGTAGGAGGTTTCATCCCATTCAGATTCAGTTGTCATTCCCCTAGAGAAGGCATATCTCGACTACGTATCCCCCTTTCGGTTCAAGTGTCATAACTTTTAAACAAATGGAGTTAGAACCCTCTGCGACAGTTTGAAAGAAACATAGCTTCCTGCGGATGCAGGATAATCCAGTTCAATCACGTTTCAGAGTTTCTCAGGATTCGTGTCCCAGGCCGGTGGAGAGAGGTTCGAGACAGAGGATCGGTAGACCGTCAAGTGGTCGCAGGCAAGAAAGGAAGACGAATTCATCCGGGATTTGGAATTTGGTCGTAGAGGACATAGGAGAAGCCGGGACAGGAAAGGAGCGGAGTAAACGGAAAGCGATGGAAGAGGGAAGAGACGAAGGGGCCAGGCAACAGGGAGGGTCACTGGGTCAGATGCATCGCTCGCTCCCTCTCTTTCTCTGCCACCCTCTTTCGTCGCGGCTCTTTCCCTCGCTCGCTAATTCCCTTTCTCCGTTCATCTTCCGATCCGTCACTCTCTCTGCCGATCTCCTTCTCTTTCGCGTCCTCTCCCGGAACACATGGCCCTGCTACACGTCTGTCTGGCGGTTGCGGAACACACGCATACGCGTGCACGTCTCTTTGGTGACGTTATCGCATCGGTTGGATTAGGCCGCGTGCTTTTAGGCTAGGATCTATCTATCGGTTCGCAGCGGAGGTTTCGAATCGAGGGTAATCGGCGGAATACGACACGGGCACACCAACGGTGGTCACGTGTTCGCGCGTCCCACTCACCTGCCAAGCGTGCTCATATCATCCTGCTCGCGCGCTGGTAGCCTCGACTACCCTTCGACGGTTCTCCTGCCACTTGTCACGCAATTACGATATTACACCCCCGCACAGAACCGGCACTTGAACGAAAGCAACGATCCGAGGCTGTCAGGACTCGTCGCGGACACGGTCACTCGTGCAGGCAGGTTCGATCCACTGGAAAGCCGGCTGCTCGCGTAACTCGAACAACTTGGAAAGGATCGCAACACCGCCTCGTTCCCCGGATCTACGTCATGGTTCCCATCGTCTCACTCGCGGAAGGTACACCCTCTCTCGGTTGGTCAGCGCGCGCGAAGCACAGGTAGAAAGGACGACGCGGCTCGTAGGACGGGTATCGCGACGCCGACGCTCGGTATCGCGGTACGACACTATCGCGGGTCTGGAACGCGCGTTCTCGCGCCACTCTGGAACGCGTCGAGCCTCGGAGCGAGAGCGGTAGGCCGCGAGGGCGAGGAATCGGGCTGAGCGAGAGCGAGAGAGGAAACGAGTGTCAGCGGTGGAAGGAGCCCCCCCTCGAGCAGCGGGCATACAATGGGAATAATCACCGCGTCTCGGAGCGTCGGCTGACTGACTGAAGCCCCCGAGGACCGAACGGGATGAGATTCGGAGGCGCTGCCTAGCGGCCGGCGCGGCGCGGCGCGGCGCTCCTCGTCGCTCCGCGCCACTCCGCGCCACGCCGCTTCGGCGCCCGCGCTAAGCCACTCTCGCTCCCCGCTACTATTCTCTCGGTCTCCCGCGCTCCTTCCTTCTCCCTTTTGCTTTTGTTACCCGCCTAGCCGCCTCTCGCTCCGACCACCTCGTTCTCTGCCCCTTCTCGCTTCGTCTCCCTCTCTGCCTCCTGCTAGCTGTTTCTCGTTTCAACTTCCCTTTCCACCGTCTCTCTCTTTCTCCGTTGGTCATTTGAACCGCGTCTCCGTCGCTCGACGGCGCCCGTTCTGCCCGTTCCGTGCGGCTGCGGCGGCGGCGGTGGCGGCGGGTTCTACCGGCTGCCACGCCCCTTTTCGTTCGTACGTACCGCCCTCTTCCTTCGACACCCACGCCGAGGCGCAAGCTATCTGCCCGACGCCACCACCACACCGTTGCCCTCGTCCTCGTACTCGTCCTCGTCCTCGTCTACGCCTTCGTCTCGAGCTGCTCTGCTCCCGTCGCCGCCACCGTTGTCGTCTCGTTTTTCGCCAGGATCGCTCTTGTTCGCCCGCCGATATCCCTTTTCCACCCTCTCCGCGACCTTCTCTCTGTTCTCCGTGCCGCGATACCGAGATCACCCCCCACTCGCTGCGCCAACCCCTTCCGGGGACGAGGACACGAGTAGCGGTACCCGGAGTTGGGCGTAGTAGCGCCGTGGATGGGCAACGTGCGCGTTCACGGTTCTTCGGCTCTCTTTCCATCTCTCTGTTCGCCCTTGCTCCCCACCAGTGCTCTCTCAACGGAGAGCCCCGTCACGTGGCACGCGAGAACGGTGAACGTCGGCAACGTAACGCGTACCGTTTACCGGAGGTTGCATCGCCGACACCGATTTCCTGCCACCGGTTCTGCCTCTGCTTTCGCGTTCGACCCTACTTCGCGATTCTACGAGCCAACGATTCTACGTTTGTCTATCGTTTTGACCGGCTTCTATGTGGATTCGTTCGGTAGAACAGATCTTGGCAATCGTAGTCGAATATCGGGTCCGAAACAATGTTAAAATTTGATACACATATTTTTACGTATAAAGATATACTGGGTCAAAATGATCCTGTATTCGACATGCAAGGGTTACCATGTCTTTTACATTATTCAAGAGTCACCCGTTAGGGGTGTGACACTTCGTTGAATGACTATGTGAATACTGCATGCAAATGACATATAATGTCTACAAGGCATCTTAATAAAACGTGTACGCTCCTATCGAATATAATTTGTGTAAATAACAGCTCAAATCTCAAATCTTGAAGAGTAGAGCCTAACCAAAATGTAAAAGCAGCTGAATCATGAACCAACATTGAATCAATTTATCAAAGATTAGAAAGATGCAAATGACATATAATGTCTACAAGGCGTCTTAATAAAACCTGTACGCTCCTATCGAATATGAGTTGTGTAAATAACAGCTGAGAAATCTGTCTGAAATCTTGAAGAATAGAGCCTAAGCAAAATGTAAAAGCATCTGAATCATGAACCAACATTGAATCAATTTATCAAAGATTTTTCTTGATCGTTTCGGTATGAATGCTTTACAATTTTTTATAGAATTAACATTGCGAATAGAAACTGGTGATCTCATCGAGCGAATAAGTTGAAAATTAGACATTAAATCTGTGATATTTAACAAAATCGGAGTTAAAAACGCATGGAATCAGGTGGGGCGACGTTAGCGGTGCGCATTGTCTATTGTTTCGGTCGGAGGCGGCGGTCGCGGTACAACCCCCGGCCGCCGGTGACGGCCCTACGACGGAGCCGTGGAGGTGGTGGAAGCCGACCAATCAGAGCCAAGGCACACCCGCGCAAATCACAATGCTTATTGTTGTCGCCGAGCTGTCCGCCCACATCCCTGAATCGCTTCTTCCACCTCCGCTGCCACTGGCTCCTGCGGCTCGCTCAGGTAGAAATCTCTGCAGGTGCGCGATTACGCCATTGCTCCCCGCTCTGTATTTACCTATTATCATACTCGTTCTCTCCTAAAGCATTACAGCCAACTGTCTTTTCTGTCGTTATCAAGAATTTAACGCTGACGGATGTCGTTGAAAGAGCTTCATTACCGAGGGTAATTGTGATTATCTCCGATTGAATTTCAGGAATTATTACTGTTAGGTAAATTGTTCGAAATCGGTCACAGGTAATGGGACTTTTGTTCATTCGCTATGTTTAACCCTTTCAAGATCTGTGCACTTTACACGTGACATTTATTTGGTACGCGATGTTTGCTTTGAATTTTAGGATAAAGGTGACGTAATTGTGACACTGGGTAACAGACAGCAAATATATTTGACAAGACAATAACAATAACAAATAACAATGATAAGACTGTTAACAAACATAAGTACAAAACAGTGAACTGAAACTCTGATAATAAATGTTGTTTAAATGAGCGTATATTTCAATGGTCAGGACTATTCTGCCGAATTTTCCAACGGCTCCTAACCAGGAAGAAAGTGGCCACATGGCCCTAAAACGGCAAACAGGTCTTCAAGGACCTCGAAAACTTTCTACGCAATTTATGGAATTACTGCCACAGAATGTATAAGTATATTTGTTTTTCTTATCTAAATGGTGCATTTTTTTGGTCAAGCTTTATTTATTCGAATTTAATTTTTTTATGATATTAAAGATACATTGGAAGTGTTTATACTATAAGACGAACCCAAGCTAATTCAACTTATCATGAATTTATTTAGCAATCTGACTTCACGTAATTATAGTTAAACATGTCGATAAAATTATGGATAAAAGTTACGTTAAATAAAATTCGAAGTTCAAACAAAAAGGAATAACACATCAGTCATCTTGATATAAAAAGAACCTTGAAGCTTGTAATGCGACGAATGAAACAGATGGGACGATAAGAATGCAAAGAGGAGGTTTGCGCGATCGGTGGGTCTTGTGCGGCTCAGTTTGAGCGTCGCGTTCGATCCTCGTTGCATTTGCCTTCGCCGTGTCAGATAAAATATCCTGTCTCGTCTCCATCGCGCACGCACAGGTACATACGGTATATACGGTTTGTATGTACACCGGCACCCCCGGCCACCCTCGCTGTTCCTACCGCTGCGAGAGGAATGGACGAGAATGGCGTCGGCGCGCATCCCTTTCATGTCCTCCGCAAAACCCCATTCCCCCTCTTCTCTTGGCTGCTGCTCGTCCTCCGCACCAATGCACCCTTGACTTGCGCCCCTTACCATCCCCACCGACGCGCTAAACAGAACACGCACACACGCGCGCACACGCACGAACGCACACGCGAACACGCGCGCCTCGAGGTTCGTCCACTTCGCGGATGCTCCCTTTTTATTGACGCGACGGCCACAAAACGCGGCGATGCGCTTTTTCCTTGGACCACCATGTGCATACCTATCCCTAAAATGTGTTCCTCGAACGTTTTGCGAAGATTATTTCGATTCAGAACGCTGAACTGCCTGTGGAGGGCTGTTAATTTACGAGATAACCCGGGTTGGATATTCGGAGATATTACAAAAACTGATGGTGGAAATATAGCGTGCTCGTAAATTTACTCGATCGGTATAAAGGACGCCTTTTGATTAGGACTTAGGTTTTAGTGCTTTCGGGGGATGAGAAGGTCGATATCGACACCTAACGATGTAGACATGTGCGCAGAATCGTCAGCATTTGGTATATTCAAGATTTGGAAATTTGTGCATTTTGAATTTGATGTAAAAGTATTTAGAAATGTATAAACTTATCAAATTATAAAATACGAAATTTAGAGATTTGGTTTATAAAAAGAGAACTCGAAAATTTGGTAATCTATATTGCGAAGTATAGTAAGATGTCCAGTAGTATCAAATAGAGAGGTAGAAAAGCATAAAACAGTTGTCACGGTAATTAAGGACTACAGTCTAACCGATGATATTACAAGCCGAAGATTGCAGTACGGAAATAGCAGGGCCTGCATTTAGTAAGTGGAACAGGAAACGCGCGATTCTTCCAGCGACGTACCATCTCAAACAATTTTCCAAGAAACGCACATTTCCCTTAGAGACTATGCGCACATGTATCTACACCCACGAATGAAACGTCACCGTACAAACGCGATCAAATATTCCGCGAACATCAACCGCCCACAATTTCACAGCTGTAACATACAATCACCCGACACCCACGTATATTACAGAGTCTAATCACGGCTGTTAATTAAGCCTGCAATTTAAGGCGTGTCTGTCGATCGGGAACTCGATTAGGATGTCCCGAAGTAGAAAAATACCGTACGGTGTCAGACGCGCTGGTCTTAAGCTTCTCAAGCATACACGTACATTATTAGCATATTAAATTTGAATAGCATCGTTCATTTATTTTATTATCAACGCTATTTATAGAAGATTGCTATAAATGTGTCATGGACTCAAGTTATGTAATACGATGACTTTGCTTGCTTAAAATTATCTTATCTTAACCCTTTGTACTCGAAGATTTTATTTTATTGTTCAGATAACAGAGTGCAAGGGTTAATCTTTTAATTACGTATTTCAAATATCTATTTATAACATTATCTTCTTTTCTGAAGAAAATTTATAATTTTGTTAAAGTGTTACGTGACGGGTCATAAAAGTAGTAGAGAACCATTTCGTGTCTCGCTCGATGCGTCTGCTTCTACTGCAGCAGAGCGAACGAGACGTGTTAAAAACGTGGTCAGACCAAGTAGTATCGGTACGCCCGCTAGTCAGCCAAATATCTTATTCTCCTGAATGAACCGTGACGATGGAACCTCGACTGTAACATTTTTCACCGCACGCTTTGATATTTCCCCCGACAAAATTTATATTCGCAACATTATGCGTTTCTCTTTGATTCCTCCCAGCGCGAAAACCGTCTCGTGTAATCTGCGGAGGCCAAGAAGAGCGTGCAAAATTGTCACGGACAAGGCAGCAAACGGAAGCGCGTAGGGCTAAATTTCCCCGGGTACCGAATAAAAGTCGACTTCTCTTTCGTTTTGTGTTCAGACTGCGTTGACCTCGCGGGTTTCCGACGTCCGCCCGCGGGAGACGATTCGTTTCGAGATGGCCCATCGTCGCGCGTTCCGCGGCACACGACGTATTAACCCGTTCCACGGGATACCGTTCTATTCCGATCGCGGGTACGTGTGCGGGAGAAAACACTGGCGTAACTAAAGATGTACATTTTCAAAATTTAAAATAACTCGGTATAGATTGAGAGTAGAGAGATATAGGGTGGTAGAAATTATCAAGCTTCCTCAAATCTCTAAGATCTTAAAGTTCTAAATCTTCAAGTCTTTAACACGTTGACTGCCACACGAAAGTAATTTTCAATTGCTCTAATTCTTGATCAGTTTTTGTAAATATTTGCACAATATATTGTTACATTTATTTTCCATAGATCCATGTAATCAATGCGAGAATTTGCGGTTAGTAAAATGAATAAATTTTTAACAATACACATGCTAAATCAGTATAGATATTTAAGTGTCACCCATATAAGGGTGACGTGGCAGTGAACCTACAATAGTGTTAAACCTACAATAATAAAAAATTGTCAAGTTCCTAAATGTCCAAATCTACGGATTTCTAAATCGTAGAATTTTCAAATCCTCAAGTTTCTAAATTCTTAAATATCTAAATCTTTATATTTTTGAACTTGCAATTCTTAAAGTCCGAATGTTGAAATTTGTAGAGTAAGAAGAGTATGGTTACGCCACTGGCAGCAGACAAGAACAATGAGTGTTGTACTGCTGCATCCTCTTGGCGGCTACTTTATAGTGGGTGTACGAGGGAGAGAAGCTCGCAGAGGGGAGTAGATTTATGCAGAACGACGACGACGACGTCGGCGTCGGCGGCGGTGGCGTCGGGACGTTTTGCTCCGGACGTCGACGACGAGCACGACGACCACGAAGAGGAGGCAGCGACAGCGGCCGCAGAAGAAGAAGAGGACCAAGAAGAAGAAGACGAGCAGGTCGTGGCCGCTTGTGAATGAACATTGGCTCGCGAGCATTTCCGGCGCTCTCTTTCGCTCATCCTCCCGCTTCGCCGTCTCTGTTCGATCCTCTTCGCGGCTACCTCTCGCGTCCTCTTCTCTTTCGCCGGATTCTCTAGCCACGAGTTCTCCGTGTCTCTTCTCATGAATGAGAGTCGCCGGCTCGCGAAAGAGAGGGACAGGCTCAGAGGAGAGGACCGTTAGCCTTAAGCCAAACGGTTGCAATGAGGTCCGCGACGAATTTAGAACAGGAACCGAGAGAGCAACGGGTTAGAGGAGGACGCGAACACGGTGTTCGTCCCCTCTCGTAGCTTCTCCTTCCTTTTTTTTTACTCCTCTTGTACCTTATTCTTCTTCCTTGCCGCTTTGTTGCTCCCATTATTAATATATCGCAGTCCCCACGCGTGACCGGCCCCGTTCGGCTCTTCCTTTTTCACCTTCGCTCCTCGTCTTCTTCTTCTGCTGTTCGTATTTCTCGTTGTTCAGCTGTGTCACCCCCGCGACGCTCATCCGGTGATGTGCATCCCGTTGATTATAAATAGTATCCTTTGTCGGACGCTTTTCTTTGCCTCTCTATCGTTTCATCGTAGTTGTCTCCACCCTTCCTGAGCCGCGTGTCACTTGAAAGACTTTTTTACCGAGGATGACTCGCTCACCGTGCGAACGCGAAATCTTTCTTTCGTGGCCCTGGTCCGTTCCGAAATTACTCGACCTTTTAAGAAGATTCGTCGCATTTTTCATCGAGATAAACTATTAAACACCATCAAGATTCACGTCAAATTTTTCTATTCTACAATCCGAAGTCGCGGTCGCTTCAGAAAATATCTTCACATTACGCCGAGAAGAGCAATGCATTGAACGCATATTTCATCTGTAACTACAACCGTCAGAGATCACGATAATAATTTCATTAACCGTGCAGCTCATTTGCAACGGAACGAGGGTTAAAGACTCGACGCAATCGGTACGATACATCGATTTATGTAGATTTATCGCACCACATGTCCCTCGGAGGCGAGAAGAAGAAGGTGACAGGTATCCAAGATAAAAAAGCACGATAGCCAGGAAGCAGAGAGGGAAAGTAATAGTCCATTAGCAAAGAGAGAAGGGGAAGCAGTCGCGTGGCGGCGCGGGTGTGAGCGTTGCACGCGAGTCCTCGAGGAACTTGCTCGCTCTTTCTGCCTCGCGGATCTTCCTTATGATCAACGACCGTTCGCACCGGTCACCGTTAAACGCGCCCGTATAAATAGAAACGTGGCTCTCCGTGCTCGCTGGCACGCGCTCGCGCTCGGATACGTGTGACAGGTGTCCGCGGACCGAGCAACGATCGAAATCGAGGCGTATCGCGTCCATAATAGGTCAGAGACTGCTACACGCGCTCGCGTGGATCGATGCCATTTACGCGCAGATTTGTTATATCCCCTCAAAAGAAACTTGGAAATTTGGTTATTTGTGAACTTGGGAAAATTGGAGGTTTGAGAATTTGGTGAACTAGGAGCTTGATTGTTTGATATAGTAAAAGATGTGGAACTTGTCGTAGTAAACTTGTTATAGTAAAAGATAGGAAATTGTGCACTTGAAAATTCAGAAATTTAAGAAAAGAGGGATTGACAAATATAAGAGCATGGTAATTGACAAAGACGACTTTGTCACTTTGAGACCTAGATATAATTTTTTATATAACAATACAAAGTACCTCCAAGTCGTTTTGTAGTACTTTAGGCTACACTTGTATCCCATCACCGTGTAAAACATACAACGGTACCTTGACTCTGTAAAAGCGGTACCAACGATTGTCCAGCGAAAAATTAACGAACGGACTGTTACAGGTCGATGATCGATCATCGCGTCGCAGCACAATTTAATTGGAGTCAACGAAGTCGGTGATTGACAAGCGTTTCGCAATCTACCTGTTGGCCAGGTGCTCGAAGGAATCTGGAGCAGAGCGGATTAATTGGAGTAAAACGACGTTGGTACCGTGTTTCTCGGTACGCTTACGTATCGTTTACGTATTTGCGTAGAAATTACATAGAAGAGTGTTTACAGCCTAAAATTTCCTCTTTCTTTTCCAGAACCAGCGGATCGAAATAATTGTCACTCGTGTTTGTTCGTAGGTTGTCAATCGATTAGGTTATTTCACGCTTAATCGCATTTAATACGCTTTAACAGGCGGTATCGGAGGGTTCTCGTTATTCGTGATCGACAAACCGCATTATTTTCGCGCGTGACAGGCGTTAATTTTGCCCAGCTGCCAGGGTAAATTTAATTAAGATAGGGAGCAGCACAGGTGTTAGCAATTGGGCCCATTTCATATTCCTCAATTAGCTGTCAGAGTTAAGATCGGTTGTGATAATACCGACTTGCTTTCGAGAAATGATAATTTTAGTGGACCGAGTAAAAAATAGCTGCGTTTAAACAGAAGCTATATTATACGAAACTGTTTGAACACGTAATAGTTACTTATCGCTACATCGAGCATGGAATATCCGTCGAATAACTCGTTCGATCATGACACCTGAAAAGCGGTTTAAAGTATTAGGCTTGGAATTCGTGTATAACTTACGATAAAGTACGATTTTCTTTCGGTGAAGTAATAAAATTAACGAACGATGCTCTTTATGGGTTATATCGTACATATTTTGAAGTACGGACAAAATTATTCCTTCACGAGGAAACAAAACGGCGTAACTGGAATAATTTAACCTTTAAATGCAAATTTTCAAGTTTTCAAGTTTTCAAGTTTTCAATTTTTCAAGTTTTCAAGTTTCCAAGTTTTCAATTTTTCAATTTTTCAATTTTTCAATTTTTCAAGTTTTCAAGTTTTCAATTTTTTAAGTTTTCAAGTTTTTAAGTTTTCAAGTTTTCAATTTTTCAAGTTTTCAAGTTTTCGAGTTTTCAAGTTTTCAAGATTTCAATTTTTCAAGTTTTCAAGTTTTCAAGTTTTTAATTTTTCAAGTTTTCAATTTTTCAAGTTTTCAATTTTTCAAGTTTTCAAGTTTTCAATTTCTCAATTTCTCAATTTTTCAATTATTTAATTTTTCAAATTTTCAAACCAAGATTGCAAATTTTCCTAATTTTGAAGACTTCAAATTTATAATTTCTTAAATCCCAATATCCCAAATTCTCAATTTTCCCAACTTCTAATTCCCCAGATTTCTACACTTGGATATCCCTAGATCCCCAAATCTAATTCAGGTAATATTAGAAAGTCACGCATTTAAGGGTTAATCGTCTTTTTTCTCCACAGTAGTTTCTGCGGAACCCTCATTTTTAGCATCGTCAACGATCGGTTGAACTCCGGTAAATCCATCAGATATTTCTTAATTGTACTCGATCGAGCCGCGCAAGACAATGAGTTTGCGCGGCAGATTCAAAATTACGATAGGAGGCATCGAGCGTGCGAATATGGCCGGGAATGTCGAAGGAATCCGCGTCGGTTATCTCGATCGTTCCCGGCCCTCTTGTAACCTTGTACCTCTTTGGCGTGGCGCTCGAGCATCCAGCAGATAATGGAACGGGCTCGCGAACGCGGTGCGTCGAGAGACAAGCGTAAAAGGAAAGCTCGCGAGAGTAAGCGAGAGGATCGGTTCGTTGGCACGGTAAAAACGGTGTATCCGTTACCGACACGCGTGCGCGTATGCACGCGCAATTAAAGCGGCGTGGCCGCACAGTGCGGATCACTGTTCTCCGCGCGACTGCGTTCATGAATGAAGCCCGCTCTCTCGCTTGGGCTGGAAAGAATGGCGAGGATATTTCATAAAGGCGAAGCGAGAAAACGGTGCGACGCGACGAGACGAGACGCGACGCGAGTAACGGCTGGCGAGAAGGTTGCCTCGCGAGCGTGAGCGCACCGGCTATTATTATCGTCTTCGCTCTCTTCGCCTTTCTTTGCCGCGCCGTTACGCCTAGCGGACGCTGAAAAACAATAAGCAGTTTGTACTCGAACGACCGGCCGAGGTCTTGCCGCTTGCTCTTACGCTGATGGATCGTCCATCCACGATGTCGGATGCTTCGGACGCGAACCACGACTGCAGCGATCAGGACTCCGTTCCACTGAATCACGGCCTTTGTGCCGCTACGGCTCGTTTTACTCGTGGTTGCTGTCGTTTCAGCTACCGTTTGATGCCCGCCAACGGAACTCTCTGGGATGCCACTTCTTTTCATGTAGCTGATACGGCCCGAAGATAGTCCGCACAAATTTTTCGGGCACGATTGCCCTTTCACGGTTTTGGATTTCGTCCACGGTTTTCAGCCGAACGATTTACCATAATGACTGTGATTTGCATTTGAAAATTCTGATATTTGTGGCCTCGGGGACTTTTGGGTTTAGAAAGAAGGTTTGAAAGTTGGGAGATGAAACTTTAGAGATTTCGGAGCTTGGGAGTTTGAAACTTGAAGGTGCTCTCGAACTTGAAGATTTCTGGACTTGGAAATTTAAGAGCTTGCGAACTGCGGTGTTAAAAATTTGCAGGAACTTGAGTCTCGAAAGTTATAAACTTAGATAACTTCAGGATTAGGGATACGGTAACTTATGCACCTGCGCGTATAAAACTTGCAAAAGTGGCCATAATTATGAAAGTGGTCTAATATATTTTTTGTTTCGAGCTATTTAATGAATCGCATTTGAATAAATTAAGAAATATTTTTACATTATGACATTTAAATTTACAATTTTGTTAGTCTTGATTAATGGAAATTATAGATATGAAATTTTGTGTGAATTTCATAAGAAAATGTTTTTGAACCTTGAATTGACTTAGGCCATTTTTAAAATTAACTGAATGTCCTATAATTAACTTAAAGTAATACAAAATTGTGATTTTTATTTGAAACAACTTTAACGAAATAATTCATAAACATTTATTAATCATTTTTAAAAAGTAATCCATTTTTATCATATTTTTGAGGTTTTAAGATTTTTAAAATATTCCTGAAAAACTGGAGGGATGTATGATAGTAAACAGCCAAGATTTTTATGTTTTTCTTCCGTTACTGATCTAGTGATGTATAATGGAAGTAATTGAATATTTTCGTATTTTTTTTATTTTATCGATTTATTATGTAATTCAGAACGCGACGAGGGCCACGTGGTATTTTCAAGTTACGTTTATATACTAAATTGTTGACTTAGACTTTCGTAATTAACACTAGATTCCGTATAACTTTGTAATTACAACTACTATCTAAGGGTTGATTTTTGACGATATCATAAAAATTACATTGAACAAATTTAGTTTAAAATTATGTCATGTAAAATAAGTGATAAATTCATTTTTTTTTAAATTTTGACTTCGACCACTTTCATAATTATTAAATAAAAACTGACAAATCACCTAGGCTCGTATATTTATATTACAACCACTCCATAATTAAAAATGCCTATAATTTGTAACTCTGTTCGAAAAGTATGTGCAAAAATACCAGTTGCCAATTACGAACTATACACACGTTTCAAAGAGTTAATTACCAAACGCGGTTCCTATTGTTTGAGCGTGAATCGAATATAACGTTCATAATCCTTCATCGAAAGAAAAGGTTAGCATACAACATTTTCATTGTTGGACGCAGACACTCGATCACGTAATCGGTGTATCATCGCTTTAACCGTTCGCTGTTAACCGAGGATTAATAACATCGTTCGCAATTATTCCTCCAGGGGCATTGTTCTCGAGATCTTTGATCGTTGCAGCGAACACATTTGTGTGCATCGCGGCGCGGTGATTAGTATGCCAAGCTCGACAGCTTCAAAAGACTACGGATCGTACAACAACGCGTGTGTACGCAAGATCACGAGCTGTTCCGATCTCGAGACTAGACGAGTTAATCGGCCACGGAAGCACAATAAACTCGAAGATAATAAACGAAGCGCCGTCCGTTGGTTTACCATAATAATGCCTTCCATCATGCCAGATCCCTGCAGCACCGAAAGCCACCCGAAACGAATAGAACGTTATAAATAGGCAGAATCCTCTCTCATTCTCTCGTCTCGTGCCTCTGTTTCGCTCGCCTCTCTTCTCGTCTCCGTTTCTCCTCCGCTTCCTCTGTTATCTCGTTCTTCGTCCCGCGTCATAGACGCAGCTCCGATCATCATCTTCGCAGGCTCGACGACCGCGCATGCCGCCCGCAAACCCGCGGTTATTTCAGAGAGCGAATTTCCGCACCCGTGCCTGGAAGATATTATTATGCGGCCGTGCTTCCAGCATTCTTTTTCAATATTTTCGATTCGACGTTGGATAGAACCATTTATCATGTGGTCACGACGCTACCCGTAAACCATTCAATATTTCCTATTCGATTAACGTCTTAACTCCTTGCACTACTTTGACGAGTCTGACTCGTGACGGACTTTTATGTCGGCCATGATCAATTTTACTCAAATTTTTAATACGCTCCAATTTGGAGTTCAAGTCCAATTATAATTTGCACAGTCAACGATCGAATAATAACATTTCAAGTTTTTTCGTCTGTTTTAACGAGTCTGACTTGTGACGCACTTTTATGTCGACCATGATCAATTTTACTAAAATTTTTAATACGCTCCAATTTGGAGTTCAAGTCCAATTATAATTTGCACAGGCAACGATCGAATAATAACATTTCAAGTTTTGCCGTCTGTTTTAACGAGTCTGACTCGTGACGCACTTTTATGTCGGCCATGATTAATTTTACTCAAATTTTCAATACGCTCCAATTTGGAGATCAAGTCCAAATATAATTTGCACAGGCAATGATCGAATAATAACATTTCAAGTTTTGCCGTCTGTTTTAACGAGTCTGACTCGTGACGCACTTTTATGTCGGCCATGATCAATTTTACTCAAATTTTCAGTACGCTCCAATTTGGAGTTCAAGTCCAATTATAATTTGCACAGACAACGATCGAATAACAACATTTCAAGTTTTTTCGTCTGTTTTAACGAGTCTGACTTGTGACGCACTTTTATGTCGGTCATGATCAATTTTACTCAAATTCTCAATACGCTCCAATTTGGAGTTCAAGTCCAATTATAATTTGCACAGACAACGATCGAATAATAACATTTCAAGTTTTTTCGTCTGTTTTAATATTGTAGCTATAATTAGTCAGTTCTATCTGACGCACCTGACAAAGTCATAGTGCAAGAGGTTAACTTGCTACTGAAATTTCGAATTATCAGCCTTAATGCATCATATCGAATCTAGTATTTTAGTAATTATGTGTCTATAAGTCATTAAAAATTATTTGGCCATCCGTGTACGATTCCGAGCTGACCCCGTATAGAAAAGCGATTCTGAAAAGCACGACGAATCGGTTGGCTAATAATTGATTACCGTGTGTCGTTTAATCCTAGTCGAGGTCTATTTGAAAGGCTGTCCGTTGGATCGGGTGTCGTGGCTCGTCGAGGACGGAAAGTAGGGTGTTCACGGGAAGAAAGAACACGTCGAGAGGCGGTGGACGTGTCGCGGTGACGGCGACGGGAGGGGGTTGTTTCGGTACAGCAAAGGCACCCCCTCGTGCTACTTGCTTCCGAGGACCAAGGGGATGGTTAAAGGTTAGAGCGGTGACAGGAGCGAGCGTTCGCAATGATTAATGGCTTAGCGCATTAACAGGCTATTGACAAACACGTTTCTCGTTCGCGGAGCCAGTAGAGCCCTCTTCGGGGTCTGGTTCGCGCGTTGCCGAGCTGTTTCGTCGTGTCAGTCGACGAAGGCGGTCGGTCGCGGTTGTGCTGAGCGATGAAAGGGAAGAAAGGGACGAGAGATCGAAAAGAACGTCGGATAGGGTGGGCTCTTTCTTAACCGCGCCGCCTCGACGAAAGAAAGAAGAGAAGAAACAACCTTCTCGCCCTCCTGTAACGACCTCGACAAAAACGCGACCTCCCGAAGGTGCTCTGCTTACGTGTCTCCTCTTCTTCCCTCACCCCTTTCCCTCGCGCGACACCCTCCGACGCTTTATCGCTGCCTTCTTCGAACAACCGAGAGGAATCTTTTGAGCCCCGAGGCTCTTCGAGGCTATTGGTTTCTAAATAGAGGACCCGCTCCACTGGGGTGCGAGTGTTTCTGCTCTTTCAACGTTCTGATTGAATTCCAAAATTATTTCTTTGTACACGCTGTTCCGCAGAAAAGGATTATGCTTTTTGTTGAGTAACTTCCACAGAGTTTTTAGAATGATTTATTTATAAAGAAAAGCGTAATAAAATTGACGACAAAAACTGTTGAACCGCTCGATTTTAAAAAAACTATCGTCTGTGCGATTAAAACAATGGCAACTGTGCCACACTTCAGGTTAATTCGCACAAATATACACAGCGACCAAAAAGACATGAATTTCAAAATACATTAATCATTAAATCTAACAGTTTTTTACGGAGATAGTCACTGATGGTTTCAGTACATTTCGAGACGATAACGAATTCTGAAATGAAAATAATTTCAATGTTTAACAAAAGCTTTTATTCGACAATTTATATAAAGGGGTAATTTGTTCCCTATCAGTATTTTACTTAAAATTTGAATACCGAGAAATGTAGCAGATTTTGCATATCTTATAGAATTATTCGAACGGATTTATCGAAAGCAGAAGTAGAAACCAGCTTGCTGGAATATCGAAACGAGTTCATTCACCGAGACGAATGCAAACTGGAGAAAGATTTTTATCATGTTAATGCGATACGGAAGCGGTGAAAACCAGCCGACGAGATTGTCCCTCGATCAATCACGATCCGTGTCAATCACGCGGGATCTCTAGGGAACCTCTGCAGCTTGTAACCGTTGTCCACGATCAGACCGTGATACGGTCAACGGCTAGGCAGATTAATAATACGCGGTTGAATTAATATCGCGAACCAGTACCGAACGACGTGAACGCGTGTAAAAGTGTGCTAGAAGGATGGAGAACCGGCGTGAGAAATCGTGGTTAGACCCGCGACGATGTAAATCGCTGGAATCCAACGGCGGACAAGACAGCGACCGGCCTCGATTAACACTCGAACGATTAATAGCAGGTGCACGAGCTTGACATTTGCTTGCATCGGGTAACAACCGTAAACACGACACTTTTCAATTACCATCTAACGCGTGGCGATATAACCTGAGGCGTGGATCGAACCCTCGACGGTGGAACACTTTGACGTTTAACGCATTGAGGATACAATCTTTGGTATAGAACGAGTTTGACACGACCCAAATACAACGAATAGCTAATAAAGGCGTGCAGCGCAGAGAATGTATGGCAATTTAAGGCGAACCGTTCAACTAAGGACTTAGTGTTACGAGTTGCGCGGAGTACAATTAATGTAATATTTATAAATGTTCTGCCGAACCCAAGAATGTTCCTTTGTTGTAATTTTTAACGGATATTTAAGACCACATGAACGTCTCCACAACTTGACGTTCCTAACTATTTGACAATAGCTTTCTAACAGGCCAGAAAAGCACATTTTTTATAACGTCAATATAACTTTCTTTAAAGAAGTATTTTCCATGGGCTTAAGCCGTGCACCCCTGCAGTGTGTAATGTTTACGAGAATCCTTGTGTATTCGACGGGCCAAGGCACTCTGACCCAGTCATTCAACAGTCTTGCAATGTGTACCATTATTTAGTTCTTTTGAAGGACCCAAATCACTTTACTGTTTGGGTCACCTTATTAACAAGAGTTATTTACAACTTTGGAACGAATGCTAAAAGTCGTACAATTCCATTCGCTGAACCGTCTCACCAATCAGTATTTTTTCCGTATAGCAGTTTGTCCTGATTGGTCCTTTTTGGTAACGCCTTCACGTTTTGAACTTCATACATAGTTTTCTTTTCTGGCTTCTTAGAGGCGACTAGTCAGTCTTAGAGCACCTTCCTTTTGAGATAGAGTCTGTCTTAGAATACCATCCATCGAAATACAATCAGTCTTAGAGTATCTGCCGTTGAAATACAATCAGTATCTTCCATTCAGATATAATCAGTCTTAGATTACCTTTGTTGAAATACATAAGTAGTGGGATGATGATCTACATCCTTCGTTGATGGATGACTCCAGTATGGAGGACTCTGAACCACTCTATAAATTCTACATATAATTCCACTTCCGTAACAAGTTGTGGAAATGCCATGGGTCAACGAAGATTTACAACCTTCGACAACAATTGTAAAAGTTAATATTTGACCTGATTCGTAACACTTAGTCGATCAGAAAAGGACATCGACCGTAGCATTGATATTGCGGCAATATAAGTAGTGCCTCCACCGTAATATTCAAGAACATAGCGAAGCTTAATCACCGCTGCTGACCTTTCGAATGGTTTCCATCAATGGAGAACCTGGAGGTCGAGGTTGCACAATGAAGCGGCGCTGGCGCTATCGCTCTATCACGATATAAGTGTCCGCCAGGAAATATACGAGAACCTTTGTGCTCGGTTATTTGTTAGGGAAATATGACTCAGTTCGCTTAGAACTGATACAAAGTTCGCTTAGAATTAAAAAAGAAGCGAGATACAAATGTTTCGGATTAAATAATCCGAGTTATTGATGGATCTCGGAGATAGGGATTAATTACCGTCCCAATATCTTAACGATTTTATTAAGCCGACAATCAATCTCTTAAAATGTTTATCGCCACAGGCACATAATTTAGCGTGCGCGAGTAAGCGAGGAGAACGAAAGCATACTCAGTGGCAAGGTATTTGTAACGCTTTCGTATTTTTCTGTTAGTTGTTTGCTCGGTTAACTCCTTCCCTCGATTGCTCGACTTTTCCTCGTGTTTGTTAATCGCGGCCAATCAATTTTTATGTAGACGGCTGGTATGTAACGAACCAACGAGCAAGGAACGTTGATTCTGATCTATTAGGTGTTGGGGAAAGTTGGTCGTATTCTTTTTCGGAAATGCAGTTGTGCTCGCTCAAAATAATTTCTAACGACTTGCGTAACTCCTATTAATTAAGTTCGAAGATTTTCTGTAAATTTAGAAAGACCTCTTTTTGCGCTGGCGGTATTTTCCGCTCGTACAGCTCCGTCCATGGCGAAACGACTGTCGAACGAATTCTCAAACTTTTCTCTTCCGATCAGTCAATTTAATCTTTAGATGATCCTTCTCGTTACGCGTAACCCGAACAATGAAATTGCATTGATCTTGATTAAGAGGCTCTCGAACCGCGGAGGAAGAGCAACGGTGTAACAGGAACCTCGACCAGAAGATAATTATCCCCGTGAATGTGACTCGATCAGCATAGACCGAGGGTGTATCGGTAGGACGAGCAGACCGATTCGAGAGGGGGTGGATTAACGCTCGCACACGCGAGCACAGTAATCACGTCGAAGCTCGCGTCTCGCCGCGCAAAGGACTCGAATGTGCCTTTCATATAACGCGTACGAATACCTGCGTGGTGTAGGTAGTTATTCGGGCATGGCTGTCCATATTGAAATTCGACGGGCCAGCGATACAGAGATCATCGTCTTTTTTTGTTGCGATCCACTTTGCCATTTGATCGGATTACCGGCTGCGAGTTGCACGGGCCCATAGAGTCGCTTCTCCGATATAATACGCCACGATATCGTACGCTCCCCTCTCTCTTCGCCTCTCTGTTTATCTCCGTCGCTCGGTACGGCGCGTACTCGGCCTCGGTTTCGAAGCTGCTCGCAAGCGCACCGCCGCCCCGTTAACGTGTCCGTGTACGGCTAAACCAGAACGCGAGAGTATGAGCCGTATTGCGTACGAGCCAGAAGCGAGAGCACGGAAGAGGAACGTCGACGGAAGGGCAAATTCGAGAACCGGCTCTTTTTATACTCCCGTCTCTCCGCTTTTCTCTTCCTCCGCGAGCCTCTCCCTCGCATCGCTGCCTCTTATGTACCCTTTCGAGCCTCTTTTTCCCTCGCCGTGAATCGAACCACGTGCACGCCGGCATGCCACGGATTTCATTCCGCGGTGACGTTATTACCATTCGATTGATTCCCCTGGCTCGACTGTGTCGCCGCTATTCCATTTCTACCAACGCGACTTTATTATTTTCTAGCTTATTTCCTCTGGAATACCTCGCGAACTTCTCTCAAATAGAGACAAAACGGCTTCGAAAAAAAGTTGCTGTTTCCCTAGGAATGCATAGAATTTATTAGAAACTACCTTCGATGTTCGAAGAAAAAGCGCAGCTAATACTTAACAAGCGAAGAAGCGTAATCTCAGCGTAGTCGTTATCGTGTATTATGAGTTGAACGGAAATTGTTGCAGGAACGGTTACAGGGCGGCTAGTGTTCGACATTGAAAGCGTAACACAGCGTTCGCGATAAAATTGGATCGACGGCAGCGTTCAAGCAAAAGGAGCGTTTCTCTAGCATGAAATTTCCAAGAAAGGCGGAAGGCACTCGAGAAGAAGAAGAAGAAGAAGAAGAGGCATAGAGGCAGGGCTCTTTTCATACGTGGCCTCCTAGATCGGTAGCTCGCGTACAATTGGTCTTGCAGTCTCTGGTAGATGTTCCTTGTCAGAATGATAGGGGAGGGCAGAGGGTGGCAGGGATGGAACGATGATGGTGGAGATGGCGAGGCGGAGGTAGGAAAAAGGGAGCTGGAAGAGGATGTGGCTCAACTCGTTCGACCCATTCATGGCCCGATGAAAAGGCCGCGTCGAACAGACATCGTGAAAAGAGAAGAGAATTATTATGATTATTATTATTAACGTTTCTATAGGAATGATTTCCCCTTTATATCTGTCTTCGACTTTTCGTAGATAAAGGTCGAGGATGCTCCCGTTTGGACGGCGAACGTGAATCTCTCTTTATACTTCTCTTCTGTCTTCGCCAAGTCGATCGACAGGTTCAATGTTACAACGTTGCTAGTGTTCTTTCACCCTTTCAAAACGCGAAATTACCAGCTCCTCGACTACGTTTAATTGCGTCTCTTCGCGACGGAATCTCCTAAATATTCCACCGTCGCCATTGCTACCCGATCTTTCTACCTCTGCCAATTCTCGATATCTGCGCAGCTTTTGTAGAACTTGTCTTGCACGGAATTAGTTTATTTTTCCGTCCATTAATTCTGTTCGACGAGACAAACTGTAGATTCATAACCCAACTGAATCGGTATATTATTAATGTCGGAAAGTTTAAATCAAAAAGTGATCTTGAATTATAATTACAGTACGCAGTATCGTAGTCAATTAAAATATTGATTGTCCGTTTCATCGAAACGCAAATTGAACTTATTCATTATTTTGTATCAACATATAAATGACTGATCATTTTATGAAATAGCTTCGCTTAGTTTTGCACTTCAGCTTATAACGGGAAAGCTGTTTATCGATAGCGTAATCGCGGCCCCGACGATATTAATGCACGGCATGCGAACATACCTTATCTTTATTTTGCAAGAAACTATTCATTAGCATCTTTCAGAAACTGGTTCGTCGATGAAGAATGCAGATGATACTCTGTCGTTCTCTGAGAATTCTGAATCGTTTTATTTCAGCAAATAATTAACGGTAAATCGTCGAGGTGATCGTTTGCGAGTCTCCGAGTGACAACGTGTATCGAGAAATCGATTCGGTGGATCGTTTCCGAAGAATTATTCGCGATAGGCGTAGACCGAACATTCTTCCTTCTCTCGTTTTCCTCGACAGGAGAATTTATCGAAGTTCGTTGTCCATTTAATGAGGTATCAACGTCCTCGCTGATACCATTCTGATTGCTGCAAAACGACAGAAACTTCGGAACATCCAGCTGCGATCTGTATCAACTAATAATATCGATTGCGACAACGGTATACGATAATTGACATATTTGCTTGCACAGTTATAAAGTCTAAGGTAAATAATGGTATTTCGACACTGGAAATTTAACTCGCTAAGTTTACGTAAAAAGTAATTATTTGCAACGTGTGTAAGTAAGGAGATAAAGATCTAGAAATGTAAATATGTGGAGGTATAGAAAGATACGTTTCGCTTTTATGGTATAGACGTGAAGATGCGAATTATTATATTGACGGATGAACGCACCGTGATGAATGTACGCTAAATTTCGTGCGTTACTACTACCTTTTGCAAACGAATGACTGTATTGCATAGTTTGCACATATTTTTAGCAACTAGTGAGTCACGGATCTGTCCCACGTGTCATGCACATGGTTATTAAGAAAGCTCAAATTGCTTTATACTTAGCCTCATTCAAAAATGATATAATAGCAATGGTATGCGACTGTCGGTTGTTTTAACGCGATGACTGGCGCAGTGGAAGCAGCCGTACGGCTCGCAATCAATCGGGATTGTTAACAATTCTATGATATAATTCTTTGATTTAATCGAGCAATTTGTTACCTCGTACCGCTGGTAAATCAAGTTATTCTTGTATTAATAGTTGCAAGTATTTCTTTATCGACAGCGATATTTTGCGCTAAATTAAAATATGAGGTTAATAGGCAAAATTCCAGTGCACGTATAATTGTTCGAGCTAAGTATTATCTGATCGCTATTTCGTTCCTGGCACAAAGCAGTACCAATTTTTCAAATGATCGCTTTGTGTTCACCTTCGCACGGATTATCGCTTAGCACGGGGTAGGACCCTTACGACATTTGTCACGGGTCGTTAGTCGATGCGGAGAAAATGACGCATACACGATTCGCAGCCGACTCGTAATCGAGGCTGGTCACTCGAGTCGATCGCTGTACTCGAGTCCTTTTCCAACGGCCACCGTCGACCCCATTATTCGCCGATCCCGCTAATATGGACCACGTGTTTTGAATAGCGAAACTAGAAGACGAGTAGGGAACGCTCGAGAGTCGCGCTTCAACGACTACACGGACCAGCACGTGCATCGTTCCTCCGACCTTCGACATCCTTCTTCTCCTTCTTCTGTTTCTTCCACCACCTAGCTGGCCATTAGCCTTTCCGCGTCAAACAACAGCCTCGTTGTGATATGCACTTGCTCGACCATTTCGTGAGCTCTTCAATTCGAACGCTTTTGGACTCCATTCGAAATATTTTATCAAAACGCATTCGTTTATATGAACAATCAAGTTTGAGTACTGTTTTAAATAATTTCATTGCAAGGTACTTGTTAATATGAACAATCAGTTTGGCATTGTTTTAGAAGGTCCAATGATCAAAACTTTTAAAGACAAAGCTATGTATAACGAAGGAATAAGTTACTTATTCGGGTGCAATTTTTTTTGGACAAATATCTTATTATTTAAAAAGATGATTTCTTTATGAGAGATGCAAGATTTACATTCAAGTTAAGTTTACTTCAATTACAGTAAAGTACCTATCACGATTTAAAGACGACCCCGAATAATTTAAAATAAGAACATTAACGAGACACATGAAATTTCGTGTAAATAATAAAAGATATTTCGTGCAGAAATTCTTTTTAAAGCATATTTTAGGGAACAAAGAAGATTCTCTTTGTTGTATTCATCGATGCAAATCATTCGGATTTGAGCACAAAGGACGAATATTTGCATACCCGAAGAAAACGAAATCCCAGCTTGATACACAGGGGCGGTGCACGGCCTCTTGATGTAACTTTACGACTAGCACTTAGCTTTTCACATAAAAACCCGCCTATAAATACCGCGCGTTATTTTCGTTGAAGAAATACCGGCAGACATCGGGAGTGTAAACGCGCGAGCCATAGCGATTCGGCCGCGTGCCACGAAACACATAATTCATTTCTTTTTCGTCGACCGCTTTGTCGTTAACCCTTTCACATATATACGTCCCCGATTAATTAATTGTGGGCGTGAGTACGCGAACGTTGTTCCAGATGTCAAATTCAGATGAGATCAGCAGTTCTTTTTTGGAAAATGAAATTGAAGGTATACTTATAATACATCTATTGTTTAAATAAGATCGTAGTTGGACTCAAATTTAATTCCGTATGAACTTTACAATGATCAAATCTAAGGTTGAAGTTGAACCAAATTCAAGTCTAGATATCAATTGTAAAGACTTAGTCTAACAAGTTTAGAATGTGTATTTCAAGCCGAACACAAGTCTGAAGTTCAACCCCTAATCCTCTAAACTACATAATGTAGCTGATTGAGCTATCATCAATTTGATATTGATCTTATTTGGTTGGAAAGATTGTCTGTCAGAGTAATACCTTGTATCATCACAATTTTGTGAATCGATCCCCAGGATATTGGAAAATGTAACACGATGGTTAAACGTGTCCCTTTGATCTTCAAGAATATAATGCACCCTATTGCCACACCCTTTGGCGACCACCGATGTCCATTAATTCATCGGGCCATCACGCAGGTTTTCTTAATAACGTAAGAAAGAGGTTGGAATAAAAGGCTCGATGGCAAAACGAGGATGTATTCCGGTCACGGGACGAAGGTTGGTAGCACTGTCAGAGGGGTTGTCGAGCAAAAGGCGGCGCGTTACCGTCGAGGGGTTGTCTCATCTCGTGGACAGGCTGGTAACGTCATAAAAATAATCAGCTTCGTCCGATGAGCCCGAGGCGTACTTTGATCTCGGACGCATTTGTTTCGAGATTCTTCAACGGCTCTATCTCTCGCGAATCTTCTTCTCGATTTTTTCAGAGGGACACCTCGTTTGAAGGGAGGCAACGTCGAGGGCGGAAGAGAAAAGCCGAAGAGGAAAGTGAAACGAGCGAAGCCGGACGAAAGTTCATCCGAAGAAGCGACTTTTCGTGCTCGGAGAAAATAAAAAGTTAATGAGAAACCAGGCAACGGTGGGCTGGGGCCAAACTTGCACGGTTATTTAGCTTCGGCGAGCAACGTTGCAAGAATCGAACGAGCTTCGACGAGCAAGAAATCGACTGCTTATTTCGAAATTGACCGAGCCACCGAGTTTAACCACCGTTTCCATTTACCTTTTTTCCATTCGGTTCTGCTGTGTTTTGTAATTTCCAAGATTCCGCGATGCTTACGACGGGAATACCAATTTCCGTGGGTGATTGAAAACCGATTGCCGTGGATCGACCTCGGTTTTTCGGGGTGCACGCTCTTCAGAAACAACGAAGAATGTACCGTTTCGTTGATTGCTACTCGGAAGATCGTTCGATATGTGGAACATTTTCAAGTGCCTTTTCATTATTGTAGAAGCGTCGACGGCATGTATTTTAATTATCCTACTATATTACTTTACTAATTATAATGTCAATACTCGAACGTATTTGGGAACTCGATTAAGTCGGTATTCGAGTGCTCGAGTTCTGGTACTCGTAGCAGCAGCTCCAGTTAAAATAACTACGATTCAACGTTTCCAATTCGAACAAACGCTATTGAAAACCTTGAAAAATGAACCCCCCCTGAATGGTCTAAAAAGAAACACTCGAGAAGCGTAGTGTCGACCCAATTCGTTCGACGAATCATAAATAATCGATCCGGCGCGGTGCGGCGGCGGTGTCGAAAGGGCGAGAAGCGGTAACGCGGTGTCATAGCCGATGGCAATTAATTTCCTCGCAGGAAAATATCTCGATGGTCTACGAATTTTCGCCGCGATCACGGTACGCGTCGCGCAACTCGGTGCATAAATATGCTTTCGCGGTGTGGTTCGCGGCCGAATCGCTCATTGAGACCGAATATTTCCGCTTAATAGATCGCAACAAACGCAACAGCAGAGGGTGAGCGTGGTGGCTCGTTTCTATAGATAGCTATTCAATGCACAGAGTATCGACTGCAACGGCACGAGCCAATGAGAGGATTCCGTGCATAATGTATACCTAGGATATATCGCAGTCACGCGGCACAGTAAAACCCCCGGATGCTAAACCATGGAAAGCTATGAGTGCGTTACTGTATGCAACTGCTTCCTCTCGCTCGCCCCGCGCCTACCCGATGCTGCTCTGTGTTTAGCTAATAATTATAATTACGATAATGCAGCGATGCGCACCGCATTGCCCTAGCAACCGCCTGTTCTATTGATTAGATCGGTACGCGACGGCTTTATAAGCTTACAGATATCAAATAATCGACCTTTTCCATTGCCCACCCGAATTTCTGCCCACGCTCGCTCCGATTTCGATTCGTGTTTTGTCAGGTCGTTCGCTTTGCGCTCCGATATCGAACCGAGTCGATACATTTAATCAGTATTTACCTTGCAACTGGTTTATTTTGTGTGCAAGTACCGATGTTCCGATGTTCAACGATACGTGCCATGATACGTGCCGATACTGCTCGATTTTCGCGAAATTAGTACTTTCGGTCTAAGTTCGCAAATTCGAAAATCATTACACGAAAAACTTACAAACACAAGGTTCTTGTCAACGGAAAACACCTGTTACTTGCAAACACCGGTTGTACACGCTCGACAACGTTCGTCGACGTAACGCTTATCCGTGTCGAATGAAAAATTGTGTACGACGTATGTACAATTCCGAAACAGGTACCTGTTACACGATCGAGTACAAGGGACGCATTAGCAACACAAAGAATCCCGGCAGCGTATCAGTCGGGAAGCGTTTCTAATCTCGCCGGCTATTAAAGCCTGTAACGTGGTTATGCCGAACAGGACAGGGAACAGCAGTTCCATCAACGTCAACAATGACTAGTAAAGCATGTCGTTGCATAATACATTCGGCGTAGCCGAGAAGGTAGCTAGGCGAGGTACAGTCGAAGCTGTTTCCGATCCTCGCGTCGAAGTTCGTAGCACGGCATATAGGGACCGGACCCATTAGCAGGATATATATCGAGTCCCGTAGGATTAGCCTAGTTGCCCCGCAGCGGCTCTCCTATCAACTCAAAGGACAAACATAACTACTTTAGTCCCGGCCGCAAACTCAAGGGTTAAGCGAGCCTCCGTTCCGCTTTACGCGAGTCCTCACGCACCCCTCAGGACACGAAATCCTTGAACCTTCCTGACGATGCCGGTGGTGGTGGCGGCCTCCCTTCAACCTTCTCCCCCTTTCGATATATACCCGCACGCTCTCGTCCCGGGCCAGAGAGCCCAGGATTGATTCCGGCTGAATATTTCATGGCGTGCCAGAACCGAACTTGTTGCCCCCTCGCAGTTCATTAAGGTCATTATTGTATGATGAATTTATCGTCCGCCGGTGACCCCCCGTCGATCGGCCATATGGACACGCCGAACATAACGAGCAATTACTCGCCAACGTTAATGATTCTCCCGGGGACCTCGGAATTGAATCTTTCTTACCTTCTTTAATAAAGGTGTCCCGTTTTTTACGTTATACCCAAACGTTAGTTTCTTTTTTATCAAATACGAAATTCCATTCGAATGTTGGGTCACTTTTTATCGAACATGAGTGTAAAAATTCAAGCATTCGATAAAATAGTATGTCGGGTCAATAAAGAGAATCCAAGAAATTCGAGCAGTTTCGATTGTGTTACGAGAATATCTTGCAGTTTCATTTTTTTGTTTTTAAATTAAAAGTATATCATAAAACTATTATTATTATTATTATTATTATTTTTCGATTCCTACAAGTAGTTTAATACCTTCCCGTCAAGACTAACTATAAAGGGCTATAACGTTAAAACGAACAAACAAAATTAAAACGTTGTAAATATTTTGTTTTCAGAGATCCTTGATAATGCAATTTATAGTTGGACCTAAACTTCAAGTTGAAGTATGTTCAAAGTTTAAATAAGGTTTGTCATATTTGAGCTGTAAGTGCGCCACGAGTCAGACTCGTCAAAGTACAGGAAAGGGTAAGTTGCAAGAGCGTCAATCCCGTTGAGCAAGAACCACGAGAAAGGTTCGCAGACCGACCAAAAGGTAGCCAGGAAAAAATCTTAAAGCAAAGGCGAAGGAGGGGCAAAAGGGGGTCATTGCAAAACGAAGAGGCACAAGATTACCGGTTTCGCGATAAACGGTTCGCTCGATCAAATCGCCAGGAAATAACGGACCGAGCCTAACGAACGCGTTATGTAACGCAGGTGTAATCACCTGCCAGGACTCGTTCCTCTCGGCGGAAGTTGAGGATCGTTGCCGAACTGCTACGGCCGGCGCATCCTTAGGTTAATTGCATTTTCATTTCACTTTTCACCGTGTTAATTCGTATGATATTTAAGTAAATGCTGAAGAGAATTAAACTAATTAGGAACAGTTGTAGGAGTCGGGGGAATCGAAGAATATATAAATGTGGGAACTAAGACTCTGAGGATGTAGCTGGAGATGTTGCGAATAAAATCTACATCGAAACCGTTATCGAAGAATCGATCGAGCGTTTGAATGGTTTGAGGTAGACAGTGGAAGTTTGAATGTATCCGCGAAACAAGCGTTGTCCGATTTCTGGTTCGTCTCGCATTTCTCTCGGCCATTTTCCCGGCAAACGACCCGCGTTATCTGCTCGTTTGGTAGCCCGTTGGGAGGGTAGGGAGAGCAGCCGGGCCATTGTGAACACGGCCATAGAAACTGGTCATAATGAGTAACGAGAGAGAAGCTCGGTTCTCTGACGGGGGCGTCGCTGAAAGACCGCGAAGGATTCGCGATGAAGGAACAAGGCAACAGATAGAAGAAGCCAGGTATCCTGGTAGAGAGCGAAAAAAAAAGAAGAAGAAAAAGGTCGAATGGGAGAGTGTGAAAGAAGAAGAGAACAGAGGGGGTGTCAGAGAGGGAGAAGAGCTCACCCGACGGGGCTAATGAGTCGCAGGATGATTGATTCGCCTATTCGTGCTCTGCCAAAGCTGTGCTTTCACTCGTCCTTCCACCACCCTTCTACGGCTTGTTCCTTCCTGCAGGCATCTCGCTTCTTCCCGTTCCACCCTTGTATCTCGTATCTTTGGTTCACTTGTTCTTCACCACCTTTATCTTTGTCCGCTCTGCTGGCTCCGTCCGCCATTCACGGCCCGTCACGACGCCTATGGCAACAACGTTCAATAAAATATCGCGTAAATGCTTTTCAGCCTGGTCGAGCCCTTGAACCGATTCAAGCCGATCACTGTATCGTAATATCGAAATTAGACGGGTTACCGCCGAGGGCTTTTCATTCCGACGACTTCCGTCGGCCGTGAAAGGTGTCTTCTTTCAAAAGGCAGACGCGTTGATCGAGAACCAGGGAATTTCTGCGATAAACGTTCTTTTTTCGAGCGAATTGTATATTCGGGTGCAACTACAAGGTAAATGGGAAACCCATCACCTTTCTTTTCGATAGTCTAGGGTGAGCTTAAGGGTTAAGACCCTGGCTATTCTTAGACCTGCTAATGATTACAGCCAAACTTAGTTTACCCTAATTCAAAATAGAAAATTAAAGCATCAGAATAAGAAATGAATTCATATCAAACCAGTCTATCACGTGTCGTGCTAGGTATAAATATTTCTACTGGAGATAGCCAACGTGTCAATCTAGTGATTCGAATTAAGAAGCGTAGAACGAATTAGACATCCGGGTACTGATAAAATTATACTGGTAATTAAAAACAGAACGAGATATTAAATTTAGGATTTCATGATCCATCTGCACTACCATATGTGTCAGACATGAACAAATCAAGAAACTAAAGGAAAAGTATCGAAGTTATGCAACAATTGACTGTAAAACAGATGTTTAGAAATGTGTAACTGCAGGTTATTAAGTCAGCGTTACGATTTATCGAGGAAACTAACGCAATCGATCCAATGCGATATTTCCGGCATCGAGACGGAGACACCTTTCTACTCGATGTCACGCGACCTCTTAATGAACAACGATCGAGGAAGGAGTAAGTGGGAATAATACTGAAACTCAATGAAAAACTGAAATCATCGACACTCGCGCCTTCTTTCGTTTGTCGAACGCTTTTCAAGATTTTAGCGCATTCTTAGGAAAATACTTTGCAGAAAATAATATTTTCAGCTTCCCCTTTTCACGCTTCCTGCGTGGTTCAAGTGTCGCAGGAACGATCGAGCGTTATCGAGCTATTGTCCAGCTGTCTCTCCAAGATGGATCACGCGTGCACACAATATAATGGTTTCAGTGTCGAGCAATAAAGGTCTTTTTGTGGCCTCGGCATGATAGAGCACCGTGATTAGAAGCTTCAACTCGGGACACAGAAATTTGACGCGGACGGAAGTACTCCCTCGTTCATCAATGGAAGTATGATATAATCGGTACTTTCTAACTGCCCAATCAGTATAACACGATGCTACACTCCTAAATCTGATCGAATATGTAACATAGATTCTATATATTTTTTGAAATGTGTGTGAAATTATGTTGAATAAAATAATCGTTGTGCGACTCACACATTTCGAAAAGAGCGCGCTAAGAGCGCCTAAAAGGACACTGTGAATGTAGGTGAGAAGAGGGAACTCCCTCTCTTGTTTATCAACTAGGTAAGCATACGGACGTTTTCGTTAATATAAAAATAAAAATACATGATTTTTAGTTGCGTTGCGGTTATAAAATAATAGTATAATACTTTTATGTTACTGTTAAATTTCTTTTATTGTTTGAATAAAGTATTTATAGATTTAATTAATAATAAGTGAATATATCAATTCTTTCTTCGTAACTTCGTGCTACCATAACCTCCTATTGAGATTTTAACAAACTATACGGTTGAATCGTACCGAATATTTAAATTTCTTTTACTGTTTGAATAAAGTATTTATAGATTTAATTAATAATAAGTGAATATATCAATTCTTTCTTCGTAACCTCGTGCTACCATAACCTATTGAGATTTTAACAAATTACACGGTTGAATCGTACCGCACAGTAACATCGTATCAAAGGGTTAATAAACGATACACTCGATGGTATCAATGTTCGGTGAACCAGTAAGCAATAAAAGTAGATGTCCGGTGACGAAAAGATCAGAAGGGTAACCCTTTTGCAGATGGCGCGGAATCATTAATGCATAAGTCGATCCGCGATACTCGCATTGAACGGGATTCCGGTCGGCCGACGAATCGGTCGAAACGTCAGAAAATTTGTACACCGCGCGACATCAAAGGCCGTCGTCGAAAGTAAGCGGCAACCTTCGATTCCGGTGACGAGCGTGGGGTGAAAAAAGGAAACGTAAATGCAGTAGCCGCGCTGCAGAGAGGTCCGCGTTCACTTAGCCGTATTAATGGGCGGTCGATGGATGCCAGCGTCCGTCTGTCCGTTTCGACCCCTCCTAGGTCCGTCTCGTCGACGACGCAAGGTCGTAATCGGTGTCGGCCCCGTCGGGCTGCGAACAACGCGCATCGAGGGTCGAAAGCGAAACTCTTTTTACCAGTCGGGGTCGAAACGAGACGACGACGAGTCGGCCCGGTTCAGCCGGCACCGAACGAAGCGAGACGAAACCGAGCAATCAAAGGGAATAATTCAAGAGGCGGCCACATTGTTCCCGTGTCTCTCGCGTATCCGGCTGCGTCCCGCGGGACCGCGACGACCGACGCAATGACGAGTTATGTGACCCGGCCCTCGATAATAAACGACGAAACGCCGTCACGCTGCTGCGCCCAGAACGAACCGACGAATTCCCCGTGTAATGTCCGACACCGGAGGCGAGAACTTGCTTTATCGTTGCGCGTTCTTCTATTTGCTCGACTGCGCCGGGGTGGATGTTTTATTTATGATTGGAAACGTTATTTTTACTTCTTTTCGTTTAGTAACAGCTCGTTATATCGGATCTACCGGAAAGTTCTGCCTGAAGAAAATAATACATTTATTTGCTGCGTTTACCGAACAATACCAGTTATTTTGCCCAACTGGTAATTTGTACATTCCGTTTCTGGACAATGATTTATGTTCGCGCGTAAAAAACTCGAGCGGCGACATTATCGGATAGAACTCGCTAGACTCGATACGTATCTCCGTTTCTTTTTTTCATCGAGTTTCATATCGGTATTCGCGATCAAATGGAAATTCGTTCGTCATAGCGATGAACGTTAAAGTTAATTACCGCACATAATTGATATTTACTTCGAAGATATCGTGCAGTTCTAACAAGTATATTAGTTACCGGATTTGTGAAACAATACTTAAGCAATTTGCGCTGTACTTAGAATTCATAACTGAAATTGATCGTTTTGCAACACTCGAAGTAAACACCTCCATTAAACATATAATAACCGAATGCATAAAACATCAGGAAACGAGGTATTGCAGAATTCTCTCAGACTTACATAAAATCTTGAGCATATCGATTATAGTTTCTTAGGAACATAAATTAACTGTGGTCGACAAGTATTTAACCCTTTCCCGTACTTTGACGAGTCTGACTCGTGACGCACTTACAGCTCAAATATAACAAACCTTATTCAAACTTTGAACATACTTCAACTTGAAGTTTAGGTGCAACTATAAATTGCATTATCAAGAATTCCTGAAAATAAAATATTTAGAACATTTTAATTTTGTTCGTTTTATAGCCCTTTGTAGTTAGTCTTGACTGACGCATCTGTTAAATAAATGGTACGGGAAGGGGTTAACCCTTTGCACTCCTCTGTCGAGTGTGGCTCGACATTACATTTCTCTTGTATCTTACAAATAATTCAGATAAATAGATTGGTTAAATATATATATTTCTATTTATTTACTATTTATAATAAATGAAAAATGTATTTGTTACATACTTCACACTATTTTAACAAATTTTACTGAGGACCCCTATCTTGATCAATTTTTGTAAATTAAGGAGTCGATAGGTAAAAGAAATTGAGGAGTGCAAAGGGTTAATAGCCGAAAGTCATAAAAATTGGATTAGAGAGAAGTTCGAATTAGGGTAAAGTTTGATATTTCAAGAACATTTTCGGAGTTCATTCTCCGTCTCTTTACGTGTCAAGGAAGAATACGGTCGTACACCCTCGTTGGAGAGGTTAGTCGAGGGAGCAGAACGGCAGTGACGAAAGTACAAAAGGAAATGTTAGCAAATCCGATACGATCGACAGATTGGCAGCACCCCCGGCCCATCGAGGACGCGACCAACGTCCTTGCAAGCGTTCACCCTTGCAGGCGCAATATTATATTATAATCCCGACAGTGACTTCGGTGGAGGCTGTATAAAGGAAGGGGTTCGCGAGGCTCTCGCTGGCGTGTTGCAGGCAACGAGGAAGAAGAACGCGGAAGGTGGATGGCGAGAGAGAAAAAGAAGGGGGATGCTGGGGGCTTGTCTGGAAGATTAGCACCTCGTATAAAAGTGGTGTAGTGGGAATGAAACTCGAGGGAAAGGTGGCGAGGGTGGGGGTAGAGGTAGGTGGCAACATTGGCGAGAGAAGGGTGGCGAAGTCGGAGGTGGTAGCCAAAGGGTGAAAGACGGAAGGAGAGGAGAAATTTGAGCGACGGAGAGGCAGCGGGAGAAAATAGGAAGGGGTAGAAGAAAAAGAAGACGAGGAAGAAGAAGACGAAGAGGGGTGAACGAAGGCCGTTCCTTCCTTTCCTTATATACACCCCGCTGTGCCGTCCGTATAAGAGGAAAATTAGTTTTCAGAAATTTTTATGAAAGCGCTGAAAAGAAACTGTAAGGTTCCTTTTCTCATTGGGGGCTATTTTTGTTCAGAGAGGCATGGGAGATTCAATAGCCTTTATTTTACTCTCGTGTTAATCTCGCGCACGCTATACGATTCGGCTTACCCGCTCCGCACACGGTGTCGCCGGTTTCACGAGGGAGAGCGAGCGGGAGCGCGCGACAGACCCAAGAAAAGAAAACGAAGACGCGACGGAAGCGAGACAGACGGAAGCCGTAGAAGGAGCGTCACCAGTCACCGGGTTGGATCTTTATGAAGCGCGGCCATCAAACGGGAAAGCGGGTATTATATGCGGCCCGCGTAATAAAATCTTCTCGGCTCTCTAATTAGTTTTCAACAATCGGGAACGGGCACCCGTGGCCGCATTGGCGCGGCGTTAATTTTTGCAATTAAGCGGTCGCAGCAGCCTGTCTCGCGTTAAATAAGGGTTGCGCGGTACGGCGGACTCCTCGCCAAGAAAAAAAGCCCTCTTGTTCGTTGAATCGCAGCTTTAAATAATGTAACTGCTATAACCTGTCGGACGGAGGACGAGCGTTAATGCGAATAAACGTCCGCGCGGATGCTTCAACGAAAAGACTATTTAAATAACTAGATCCGAGTTCCGTTTCGCGCGATGCTCCTTAACGTTGAAAATACGCGTGAACTTTTTCTCGCTGGCGAGCTGCACGGGGCTGAGGTGCCTTTATGTTCTCTTTCGTTTTCGACAAAAGTCGCACCATCGTGAAAGAACGGCTGAATGATAAACTCCGTGATCTTCGTGCATGGAAAACTGAAATACGTGTCCGTCTTTTTTCCCTCCTGCGTTTCTTCTTCTTTTCTTTTAAGGAATTGTTAGTCGAGAATTCCTCTATACGCGTTTCAATTCGCTGCTTTCTTCATTTTTCTCGTTCCTCCATTCATTCGCTTTGACTCGTAACCGATTCACCCGCAACGTCGAGCGTGTAACGTTTTGCAGGACGTTCCTTGTTCGAGATAATGAAATTACCGCTACCGAACCGTGAGTTTTATTCTCGCTTCCATTGTTACTCGAGTACTTGTACCACCCAATTATCTTCGACATCGTTCCGCCAACATCGTACACTTAGGAACTGAATTTACGAATTTAGAACCTTGAATATTTGGACATCGATAATTCGGGAGCTTAGAAAATTCATAAGATAAAAATTCGAAACTTTTGTCAATTATTTTACTAAGTTTATTCGCTCGCCTCGTAACGGATTCACCCGCGACGTCGAGCGCGTAACGTTTTACAGGACGCTCGTGTTCGAGATAATGAAAGCAGAATACCGAACCGTAAGTCTTCTTATTCCCGCTTCCATTGTTGCTCGAGTACTTCGGCGAAGTACTATCCAATTATCTTCAACGGCGCGCCAGCCGCATAACGAACCGATAGACGCCTCGTTACGGCCGGCCCATAATTCTTACCGACAATAAGCTTGTCGAAATGAATTGCCGGTCGCGCGCGTGTTCCTGTACACTCGCGTACACCGAGTGGCGTGAACGAGGTATTATGTGGTACTTAAGTATTAGAAAGCGGGCGAAATAATTCTCCGTGACGTTCACGGACGAGAAACGTGTCCCCTGTTCCCTTTTTCTCTTTTGCCTTCTTCATTTTTCTACTCGACATTGAAAAGCATTGTTTGAAACGTTGCAAACTAATCAACCTCCTCGCGCGAGTAGAAGCCACGTAAAAGGATCGAGATCGAGCATTGTCAGCTTCGATGAATTAACAAAGAAATCGAATTACCGATTCTATCTTGTCCGGTATGAAAATGTTGGTACAAAATTGCCAAGATGCGTAATGATTTTCCAGCATTACAGCGAGAGGCGAGGGTCTTATTTATCGGTATCGCTATTCATTCTAGGGAAGGCGTAACCGTACGAGTAATAATTCAACGCGTTGTAATTTACCGCGTGGCAACACAACGCGTGGTAATGCAACGCTAATTCAATGCGTGGTAATTTAACCAGTCGATAACCTACGTGTGATATTTTCTGTACGTGGTAATTCAGTGTATAGTAATTCACGTGGTCGCTCGACGAATGGTGTGTCGATGCATAGTAGTTCGTGCGATAGCCTAACACGTGATAATTCAATGTATCTACTTGAATGGTACTTCAATGCGTGATAGTCCCACGCATGAAATTACTACGCGTGGAAGTATCAACGCGTCGAATTTCCACGCATGGAATTACCACGCATGGAATTTCCACGCATGGAATTACTACGCATTGAACTACCACGCGTAGGATTATCAGCGCGTCCAATTTCCACGCATGGAATTACCACGCGTGGAATTATCAGCGCGTCCAATTTCCACGCATGGAATTACTACGCACTGAATTACCACGCGTGGAAGTATTATCGCGTCGAATTTCCACGCATGGAATTACTACGCATTGAATTACCACGCGTGGAATTATCAACGCGTGGAATTTCCACGCATGGAATTACCACGCGTGGAATTATCAGCGCGTCAAATTTCCACGCATGGAACTACCACGCGTGGAATTATCAGCGCGTCAAATTTCCACGCATGGAACTACCACGCGTGGAATTATCAGCGCGTCGAATTTCCACGCATGGAATTACTACGCATTGAATTACCACGCGTGGAATTATCAACGCGTGGAATTTCCACGCATGGAATTACCACGCGTGGAATTATCAGCGCGTCAAATTTCCACGCATGGAACTACCACGCGTGGAATTATCAGCGCGTCGAATTTCCACGCATGAAACTACCACGCGTGGAATTATCAGTGCGTCGAATTTCCACGCATGGTAGTTCCATGCGTGGAATTATCAGCGCGTCGAATTTCCACGCATGGAACTACCAGCGTGAAAAGTCAGTTTCAATTCCATACTGCAGACAAAAACGACATAACATTTTGACCAACCAGTAGTAGAGTATTAAAAAGACGTATCCCCATCCCCTTATCGGCTTTCTGTTTAGAGAAGACTATCATGCTCGGCATCGTGGATCCACGTCCTTAGCCCGGAATGTGGCTGCAAAGCCGCGTCAATACGTTCTCTGGCAGTGCGAGGGAAAGGGTCGGGGGGTAATGCGAGAGGGTGGTAGAGGCGCGAGCGTAGGAGCGACGAGGTTCTTGGAAGGGCGGCGGGAGAGAGGGTAACGGACTTGGGTTCGTGAGCAGACGGGGTGGCTCGCAACGTCGTCGACGACGAGGACAGAAGAGGCCGAGGGTGGCGGAGGTCTTCAGGGCGAGAGATCACTGCGCCGCCAATATTACAGCCAGCCCGAAGATTACCAATATCCTTGAGAGGCGCTCTAGTCCTGTCATAAAAGACGGAGCTTACGAAGATATTACGGCAGCGGCTCCGTTCACTGCGACGTTAGACCACCTCACTTTTCGCAACTTCATTTCGGAGAACACTAAAAATACAGAGGAAACGGCCATCGTGTTGGATACGCGATCGGAGTATTAGTAACGTCGTACAGAGAGGAGCTTGGCTGTGATACGGGGCTGGTGGTGAGGGATGCGCTGTAAAAGACGCTGCACCTCTACGTGGCTGCGAAAACCACGGATAGAAAGACGACCTAGGTATTACGTTATGGCTAGCTGTTACCGGGGATCTTGATGCGATGTCGATGGATAAACCTGCTTTCAGATGTTATGGCTTAATAACAGGGGGAGCAATTAGGCTCTTCCGGAGGGTTCCGGGAATTGGATCTTTAAGCACTTTGTCTTCTAATGACCCCACATAGATGTCTATATAACATATCCAAACATTAGGGCAATGAATCTGGTACCGATTTCATATTCGTATCATTCATAAATTATTGTTAAGGTCATTTTAATCTTTCATCAGTGTTAATGATACATAGAGCATAGTAGAAAGGAACATCAATCTGACTGAAAGTAGAGATAGCAGGACCTTAGATCATGCAAAATTATGCGCCAAAGTAATTACAATGTCCAGAGGCGTTTGTTAGAAGGTATAAAAAGCCGAAGGGTGGAATTTCATCAGGACCCAGAGGATTTGCATGGGACAGGCTCCTCCTGAGCGTCGGACAAGACAGAAACGCGGTTCGTTTCGAGGCTGATGGAGGAGAGATTGGCCGATAGCTATCTGGTCGTCGAGTGTGCCTGAATCCTTAATAGGAAATCGACAGAGTTATTACGTGCTGGCAGGGTGTTGCTTCGGTGGGGTACATAAGGTCGTGCATACAACAGCCGACCATTGTGACGACGCTTTGTGCGACACAAAGCTTTAATCCGCCAACAGATCTGCTAATGTCAACATCCTCCTGCCTTTCTGTATCGACGTGCGTGAACGTACGAGGCCTTCCACGAACGTGTACGCGTACACACGCGTGCGGGATCCGCTGGGGACATCAGCTAGCCTCAATAAGCGTCCCATAATCCACCCCAACCTGAATAATCGCCATTCTCTAACCATTGTATCGTTTTCTCGTAAAACCCTCCAGCGATTTGGGGCGAAGATCGACGTACACACCGCCGGGGGTATTATATGCGCATGTCCTCTTATTACGAGTATTCATTGCGGTTAGCCGGGACGCGACTTTCGCCCAACCTGAGACAACAGTTTTCGTTGGGGAGTTTCATTAGGAGATTCGCAATTGTAGTTTTAGAGATTGGGGTGATGTGTTCGAGTATTATTTCGATTGTGCAAGGATTTCATGGATGATAACTTTCCTTTGGTTCCTTTGAAATCTAATCGGGTGATGGATTTTGATATTTAAAAAAAATGGAGATTGAGGATAATTATGAAAGAGCAATGACACTAGAGGAAACTGGCAAAGGCGCAAGATCCGCGTAAATAGCGATGAGCTGTCTGATAGAACGTCAATTTTCCAATTATGTACGTACACGTTCCACATTGGTCTTATCGGACAACGGTACACCCGTTAGCAGCAATGAGGAAACATGTCGTCTCGAGCGCCAGCTATAACCTCGGCCACGCATCCAGCTAATGATTTCCGTCAGCGAGAGAAGTCGGATGAAAGCCGGGGCCGAAAAACGGAAATCGTCGGAATATCGTAAAAGGAGAGTGTCCAGATGCCACGGTAGCCTCGGTCAGCGAGAGGTGAAGGAACGCGGTATGAGCGTGAAGGTGCGAGATTTAGTAGCCGTTCTCGGCATTGCTTCTCTTTAACGAGCAAATCGTCAAATCGAATTAAACGACACGCGAAACGTTAAAAGCAGCCGCGCTGCGCGTCGTTAACTCACGCCACTTTCCAACGTTTCAGCAACCTGTACTCGATACTCGAACCGCTGTGTCCGTTCAATTAGTGACGTTACACCGAACGCTGGTCAACAAATCACGCCGATTCGTTCGTCTAACTGTCTGCTTAGTGTGGGAGCATCTCACGCGTTTCCTATTCAAATTGTTCCTACAGTTTTCGTTGTCGAGGAAATCGTTTTAGAAGGCGATGTAATGAGTCATTTAATGCGAAGGATTCTGGTAGAGTGACATGTAGCAATTTGGAGCGTGGTAGTTCTGGTTTAAGTAATACGGTGCGAGGGGAAATTTAGTGCATGGAAATTCAATGCGTGGATATTTGGCGCGGGATAGTTTAATGTGTAGAAATTGGGTGCGTGGAAATTCGAGGCGCTGATAATTCTACGCGTGGTAATTCGGTGTGTAGTAGTTCCATGCGTGGAAATTCGGCGCACTGATAATTCCACGCGTGGAAATTCGACGCACTGATAATTCCACGCGTGGTAGTTTAATGCGTAGTAATTCGATGCGTGGAAATTCCACGCGTAGTAATTCCATGCGTGGAAATTCCACGCGTGGTAATTCCATGCGTGGAAATTCGACGCGCTGATAATTCCACGCGTGGTAGTTCAATGCGTAGTAATTCGATGCGTGGAAATTCCACGCGTGGTAATTCCAAGCGTGGAAATTCAACGCGTTAATACTTCCACGCGTGGTAATTCAGTGCGTACTAATTCCATGCGTGGAAATTCCACGCGCTGATAATTCCATGCGTGGTAATTCGATGCGCGGAAATTCCACGCGTGGTAATTCAATCCGTAGTAATTCGGCGCGTGGTAACTCAAATCATAGAAATTCGACGCGCCCCAATTCGGCAATCCGACAATTCCATGCGTGATATTTGGATGCGTACTAATTCAAAGCGCGATGCATCGCACGATAATTCATCGCGTGGCCATACAACGGTCACACAAGCAAATCCCAGTGTTTCCAGCGATAACAATGAACAATGGTGAAGGGCACATTTGTTCTGCGAGACAACTTTTGACAGACTTGATCCAACGCGATACTTTGTTGGCTGGACCGAATGTACTCGTTTAAAGTCGGCTTACAGTCGAGGATATTTATGTTCGAAGCGACAGTCGGTCGTTTGTAAGCGTTGAGAAACGCGCGACGCGACGTCTGTCTGTTCGATAATGAAGATAGCAGTGGATCCGCGTCAAACACCGGAATCGAGCGGATGCAACAACGGTGTCAAAGTTTGATCGTGGGGTTTCTTTGTGGGGGCAATTAATAGTAGATTACCGGGTGCAACGAGGGTAAACGGAGCTTTGGAGCGACGAGGAGAGAGAGAGAGTTAGGGAAAGGTCGAAAAGGGGGTTGGCAAAGGGGCATAGGACTCGCGTGCAGGGTAAAACGGAGACGGATGAGGGGATGAGATTACACACGCCGCCTCGGGGATTACCGCACTCTGATTCTCCGATAAGAATGTCAAAATAAGCTGCCTCTCGCTATGCCACGTGTAATCTCTCGTTTCTTTCCCTTCGTGGCCCTTCGCCTCGTCAGCCGCGTAATTACATTGTGACGATTTCGTCGATTGCTCCGGTGTCGTTTCTTCACCCGGTCATTTGTCCACGACTGTCAACGCTTTTGCTGTTTCAGTGATATCGACGTACGTGATCAGACGGTCTACGACACTGTTACTCCCTTCAGGGATACTTGCTTTAGATTGTCTTTAAGTTCCTTGTATTTCTTCAACATTGTTTCTAAAATAAATTCAAAAATCAACATTGTAAAATCTACATTGTTTCTTTTATAATTTGCACAGTTGTAACAGATATAATGAGTCGATATCATAGGATCACTATCAAGAGCACTCTAGAAGTTTCTGTCTTTTATTTTCTCGTCGAGCAATTAATTCAGTTGAATTTGTAACGCGGTTACCGGTGAGTGCCTTGGCAACGCGTTAAGAAATTAATGCGGTCGTAAAGTATAATAAATTACAATACGTGGAACGTTCGCGTGACCGTACACGGTGTGTAAGTCGGGACTTTGACCGATACGCTCGCGGAATTCGAAATATCCCCACGAGTCAACCATCGGGACAGACGTTGTCCGAGGACAATCGAGAAGTGGATGTAAGTTGGTATTGTCCAGGGAATTGGTCGGTTTCCGTGAAGAGGAAAGGATGCTTTCAAACGGATTAGACATTGTCGTCGAAAATTGGGGAGATAATGTATATATTTGAAAGTCTGATTTAATCCCTGCATAATATAGGCAGATCGTAATTCAAATATATGCAACATGTGCAACTGAAGGGAAATTTATACGGTGCAGGATTTTTGTGAGGGAATTTAACGGAGATTAACCAAGGGAAGTTTCACATGGTTAAATAATGTCTCCGGAAACGTACGGTTATGAGAATAGTACTGAATTCAAAATTAAATCCGAATTGTCTGCGAGTTGGCTAGTGTATTCGCTAGAATGTCAAAGCGATCAAAGAAACACATTGTGCCGACTGCTTAATGCGATGCGGTATTTTATCGTTTTGGCTTGTCCGAACTACAATGCGTTCCATAAATCTACGAAACTATCCCGCGCGTGTTCTGCAACATTGTAACTGAAATATAAAGAGAGAAAACCGTAAGTAGTCTGCAACAATTCAGAATGACTCGAACGGCGTATTGTGGCAAAGTAAATTTGGAGAGGCAACGATGCGACGCATTGACGTCGTTGATGAACGGGTCGCGTGTGCGCCATGCACGCCGCGTACATCTTGATGCCGGCATAAAACGCGTTAGTCCCGGTGCTGACACAGTAAATACACCGTGAACCCTTCACGAAAGTCCGACATCCGGTAGCTGGTGCGTGCCAAAACACGAAAACTTTTCGGAGCTCTCATTATTGTTGCGCCGCCTGATTATCTACCCCGTTTGTCAGCAGCAGGTTATTTCCAGCAAGGGATGCAAAATTAGAACCTGAGGACTTGTGCTAGGTTATGGCTGTAGGGTTCGGGCTTTAAAAGAAAAATGAGTCGACACGCACGTTTTATATAGGTCCTTATGAATTTCTGCTTCATCAAAGAAAGAAAGCTTTTAAAATTTAAAACAAAGTTTCTAAATGTCTAAATACCTAACTGAAGTCGGAGTAGCAAATGTTAAGAAAGTAGTAAACGACGTTTCCAAAGTCAGACCGGTTTCTAGCAAACTAACAACATCGTCGAGCCGTAAATCTATGCGACGTTATTTTGCAGAAACATTATGTATCGTCGATAAATAAACCCCGTTTTGATTCTCACAAGTTCAATACGTATAATTCACGCGGCGATGAGCATGCATCAGCCGCGGATAGGCGCATTAATAGAAACGAGATACGCTTAAGCCGCGAGTTTTTCATCCCCGTAAAAATTGGACGTTGATGGTTAAGGGGTCGAAGCCGGTTAAAGCGGAACCGTGCGACCAGCTTCTACTCGCGGCCACGATAGATACTCCGCTGTTCTTCGCGCGAAGTATAAATCGAGGATGTCATAATTTAATGGAACATCGTTGTAGGACCGTGAGATGGATAGCTACCACGAAGCAAGGTAACCAGTTCTAAACGGCGTTCGACACCAACACTCGACACTCCTGTGTATATGCACGCCCGAGTATTTCAGACAATAATAATTTAGACACGTGTGGACCATACGTGTTCTCTGAGCGGATAGATAGACGCGACGGGGATTCAGCTCGAAGCTACCGTTCGGTTATGCTTCGAGCTTAATGCTCGACTTACGAGCATCGCATACTTATATGACAGCTCGTTCTCGATCAACACGCGCGACCCGAAGGCCAAAACATCCTCCTTACCGTTTCGACGCTTCCGCTTAGCTTTTCGATTTTCATTCTCTTTTTTCTCCATACATCGATAGATATGAGGACTATTCAATTGGAAGCGTGAAGTATAACAATCTTATGGATCTTTAGAGATATTAGGGAATACGAATTCGATGCACTGATAATTCCACGCGTGGTAGTTCAATGCGTAGTAATTCGATGCGTGGTAATTCAGTGCGTAGTAATTCGATGCGTGGAAAATCGACGCATTGATAATTCCACGCGTGGTAGTTCAATGCGTAGTAATTCCATGCGTAGTAATTCCATGCGTGGAAATTCCACGCGTGGTAATTCCAAGCGTGGAAATTCCACGCGTGGTAATTCAGTGCGTAGTAATTCCATGCGTGGAAATTCCACGCGTGGTAATTCAATGCGTAGTAATTCCATGCATGGAAATTCCACGTTTTGATAATTCCACGCGTGGTAATTCAGTGCGTAGTAATTCTATGCGTGGAAATTCCACGCGTGGTAATTCCAAGCGTGGAAATTCCACGCGTTGATAATTCCACGCATGGTAATTCCAAGCGTGGAAATTCCACGCGTGGTAATTCAATGCGTAGTAATTCCATGCATGGAAATTCCACGCTTTGATAATTCCACGCGTGGAAATTCAGTGCGTGGAAATTCCACGCGTTGATAATTCCACGCGTGGAAATTCAGTGCGTAGTAATTCGATCCATAGTAATTTGGCGCGTAATTTCTAAACTTTTTTAGAAATTTCAAGATTGTCACTTACATTTCATGTGTGAATAAATTCTCCCTATGTCACCACATCAAGATTTCAATTCGGATAAAAATTTTTGATTCGCGTTGAAAAGCACTGTTTGCCCGGAAAACTGATTGTCGACGTGTTCGAGGAAATCCCATCCCTTGTCCCGTTAATTAAGTTTGCAATTAACTCTTAATAATTCGCGTGCGTGCTATCGTATCGTAGGATCTCGCGATCGGCGATCGCAGTGCCGATCGAGAAAGAAACCTCGAATGGCAAGGGAGAGGACGACGGTGGGCAATTCGTTAATGAATCGCGTAAAGAATAACGATTGCATTGAAAGTCAACGAGACTAGGGGTATTCTTCTTTCGGTCTGCTTTATTGCCGGCCAGCGTTTAATGGAACATCAATTCGTACCACGCGCAATATCAAACCGCTTCGTACACTTCGTTAGCGGTTCCCGCGTTTAGCCATCGGTACCAGCAATTAATACTCGCTGCATATTGTTACCGAATCTCGTAAATCTCTTGTAACGGCCCCATAAATTGTCCGACCGACTACGCAAATAAGACTGATTATTTGCTAGCGCGATTACCAGCAGCGATCGGGCCATCGAAGGCTCGCCTCGTCCAACAGCAACAAAAATAAATCATCGACACGTGATAAATTGGGTGGAATTAAAATTCTGAATGGTGGATGAAGTGCCTTTGGAAAACAGTTATGACATCATCGGTGAAGTATGCTTATTTTTCTCGAGCGTTTAAAAACATTGCATAATTTTGCGGATGTAATAAAGCATATTGCTCATTAAATTCTGCAAGATTTTGTAATGAGAAACAATCGTAACGTCCATACGTGGTCGATGAATTTAAAAGCAAGAATTGTTTAAGAAGATAACCTTTCTAAAAGATAAATCAACGACTGATAGAGTGCATCAGAGTTCACCGTTCGTAAGTTGCTACTTAACTAAGTAGCAATCCTTAGTAACTAAGTAGCAATAGTTACTAACCATACAATTAGTAACCGAGCGAATAAGTCGCGGTAGGACCAAGTGACTAGCCACGATGTAGAATAACCAGTCACGCGTTGGAGGAAAGAAGTCTGTCCCCGATCGTCCACAAGAATCCTAGAGTCCCTCTGAACCGATTAGATAGATCGGCAGCGAACCAATGGTTCCGTGGGCCGCGTAGAAGGATCAGTGACTCTTGAACGAGTAGGCAGCAGCAGTAGCCAAAGAAGAAGAAGAAGAAGACGAAGAGAGACGAACCGTAGCCATGGCGGTAGCAGAAAAGGGACGAGAGAGAAGAGATAGATAGCAAAGGAACGATGGAAGAGGAAAAGAGGTGTGGGACGGCGGGAATGGGAGGCAGCGAATAAATACTCGGAGATGTAATCGCCGAAGGAAACAAGCGGCGGGATTGTTCGAAGGGAATAATTGAAAGCGCCGCTTGAGCTTCTCATTCCCATTCCCGGCGGCTGCGCTGCTGCCGCCGCTATTGCTACTCCCGCTGCTTCTGCTGCTACGGATGCCACCAGTAGGCACTCTCATCCGGCCAACTTTCGCTCTATCTCTCTCTCTGTACTATGACTATTGATTTCAACCAGGTATCTTACGTACCTGGGTGCGCTTAGTCCTCCTGGAGGTATAGCGTCATCGTAAAATCATTTCGAAGCAGGGGGCTATCAGATGCAAGGAAGGGATGTTAAGCACATATCCTTCTAATGTAAACATTTCTTTGTTCACCTTTTCAATGTTGACACCATATAGCGTTCATTGCCATAATGATGTATCGATTATGTCGATTATACATATGTATCGATATATAAGGCGTTTGTTTAAAAGCGAGCGAGAAGAGTGAGCGTTTAAAATGAGAATAAATAAGCGATTCATTCGTTACCGAGATCTTGTAAATTGCGGTTGCATTTTTTATTAAATCTGACAATATATTTTGATTCTGTTTTCTGTTCATTTTTCGTGATACTCTTACACTAATAAGAATTATTTGAAATATTTTTAGTAGTAATAAATAACTTGTGAAATTACGTACATCGTTTAAAATAGGAACAACGTTTCTGGTAACCCAGGTCAGACAAGTATTAAATCTGTAGCAAATCTTCCTCTTCTACTTTTATCAATTTAATGTATTAACCCCTTAGCCTACACGATTTTCGCCAGCTGTCTAATTATTACTACAGCATTAAAGGAAATAAAGAATGTTGAAATGTTAGGTTCAATTTTGATTTAGCAATCCTAAATTATGCAAACTGCAATTAGTATCATATTAAAAACTCAATCTTTCTGTAAATATGATTTATTTTTGTCACATTTGAACTGTAACGTGTGTCACGAGTCTGATTCGTGGTTATAAGCTAAGAGGTTAAATCATTTGAATTTATTATGTCAAAGAATTAGAGTATTGAGCATTAAAAGAATCGTCGAAGAGGTGAAGTTACAGCTGGACTATATATGATGGCGGCGCTAGGTCGGAGAGGAAGGAACGGAAGCCAATCTTCCCGTAGCCATTCCGATCCGATCGCCGCTACCGTGATCGCCGTTTCTTCTCCTAATGTATGCGTAATGCCGCGGCAGACCGTCTCTGCTCATTAACGCCCGGATCGAGCTCTCGCACACACGGTCGATCCCTCGAACTCGATCGTGTAGGTTCGCGTTACTAGTCGGGAGGACCGGTCCTCCTGATCCTGTCGCGAAGAAGGGAACACCGATATAGACCTCATGGTTTGTCCTTCGTCCTGTACCGGCGCTCTTTAAGCACCAGCGAATAAAACCGGCTCGAAGTCTGCGGCTTCCGATGTCCGATAATCCTCTCTCGAACGATGCTACCTATCGTCTGAAACAGGATAGGGCATCGAATCGACGCGAGTTGCGTATGAATACGTTTTCGAGTGACAGTAAGACCCGACTTTTAACGTCATGATCTCTTGTCGTCGCTTTACGAAGGAAGTCGGTTAAAAACCATAAATTACTATGTTATCACGATATCTTTATGTTACGATTTCTTCTCCTCAGATTCGAATAAGAATACGTATATTCCTGATTCTATGAAATATCTTAACGCGACCTGAATCGCAAGAAATAAAGCCATTATGAGGTAACGCTGGTATGTATCGAGCTAACAGCAACGTTTACACAAAAGTAAACGCGCGTTACATAATGAACAATCGTACAATACGAATTAAAAAGAACGGTAAGAACGGCCATTATTTGTGCGCCAACTTAATAACAACGCTTCCATTCTGCCGGGATATTAGCGCGGTAACACAGCGGACAGATAATTGCGACGCGGTTGTTCTTTCTTTTTTTTCTTGCGGTCGGTGATTAAGACAGGTTTCCGATCGAGGTTGTCCGACTTTGTCGCCACGGTGAATGATACATTAGATCATTGTCTTCGTTTTTGCCTCGAGTGTTTTTTGCGCGACAAACGTCAAGGATCGCACCAACGTGCAGCGTCATTATCGCGAGTAGAACAAGAAGCGAGTAATAACTCTCTATTATTTCCCATTGTGACAGCTTAACGATCGAAACGGGAAATACCTGAGACACGAAGATCGCGAACGCTTTACGGGGCTGCCGAAGTTCGGATGAAATCATTAAAACTTTCGGTTTCGCGGGAGATTAGAAGAGGATAATCTGCGATACGGCTGAGAGACGAGCCAAGTTGCAACGAGGCTTTTCCGAAGAACGTCGGCTTGGAAGATAGTTTATGTCAATAATAATTTTCCCCGATATCGACTTGGCTGTATCAAACAAAATTTTAGAAACGACTAAAGTTTTCACCGTCGATTTACCACAATCCGCTATTAGGGCACTTTTATCGAATACTTGAAGCGGTAGTTCGTGTCGTATCCTTTCGACGAAATACGTTTCCCGAGGAAACAAATCCGTTAGCGAATAAAACACACGTGTTACGGTGCGCGTGCTAAACAACATTGGGAAAACGTGTTCGATGCTTTCTGCAGAAATTTCTGCCGACACGCGACGGTATTCAAACAGTAATATATTCTCGTTTATCCCTATGTATCGCGTATTCACATTTACGCGCGCTACATTGCAAGATATGGCACTTTGCAAATTACGCCATCGTATAATTTTCGTTTGAACTTGCCGCGTAAACATCACTTTCCCTCAAGTTGCATCCACTATTAATTTTAAAGATCTCATCAGGCAATCTTTCGAATAAGCCTTCATTGTACTCGAGTGTATTCGGGAGTAAAATACTATTCATCGACGAGAGTGGACGTCCCTTCGAAATCTTTCGAGGCACGAAATTTGCTCCCTTAAAGAAAACAGCGAGAGGATACGCGCACGTGTGCCGGACGTCGTTATTAAAACATTCGGCAACGGGGATAAATGGTGGCAATAATTCCGTGGTTGGGTCGCGCGCCCCGATTGTAGAGTAAAAATCGACGGAAACACAACCGTCCCCTTTCCATCGCCATAAATGATCGCTCTTCTTTCTTGGCCGCGTTTATACTCCACGGGCCGATAAATACGGGTCCGCCGTAGGGTAGAGGCGAGACTCGACCACGAATTATAGGCGTTTTAAAAATATTGTTCCATTACTTATTCAACCAGCGGGCTAAGGTATCGCTTTCCAATAGTATCCTTCGATCACAATTTCCCAGCGTCTGTATTATTGAAGCCTGTTCCCGAAACTCGGATAGGAAAGACGCCGTGGGTGGGGGCTGGAAGGTGGATCGTCTATTTAGTTGGGGTAGTTCGGCTGGATAAACGGATGAAATATGACTATCGAAGTGGTACGGGTCGATGTTTCGTCCTCGATTGTGTCCCGTTCAAAAATGTATCGTTTCTCCATCCACTTCTTCTATCGACCTCTTATTTACCGGCTTTCTGAATTTAGAATTTCATTGGCGCCGTTTAATTATATTTTCCGGATTTATCAACTGATAATCGGATTCGATAAACAACGAAGATAAATGAAGAAAAATAGCACATTAATTACGAATTAATTTACACATTTAATAATATATAATAACGAAGCCGGGAGAATTCTAATTTTTTTAATGTATGCCATAAAATCAAGGCATAGAAGTAACAGATATGCGGAAGCAATTATCGAGGCGTTAAAATACGATCAATTTTTTTTCCAAATGAATTTTCATGGAAAATTAAAAGGTGCAACGGTAGGAGAGATTTTTCCGCGTGAAAACGAGAATGGCAGAACGTTACGATGATTTTTCCTCGCGCTGCCTCGCTTGAAAGCGCACTTTCTACGATATTCGTTTGAATCCGCGCGAGAAAATAAGCGGGACGCCTAGCACGCGCCTCGTGTAAAAAAATTGATTCCTCGATGGGCTGAATCCCGCAGAGAAATCACCGGAAACCGATTCAATAAACCCGCGTGCGAAAGCGTTCGACACGTTCTGCTTGAAAATACGCATTATCTATAGATATGCAAACGAGCGGGTACATGACATCGATTCGATGAAAGCGTGCGACTCGATGACCAGCTTCGCTCTACCGCGTTGCGCGCGAAATTCTCCTCGGATTCTTCCACGTTTACCGGAATATTCATTGCCTGTCCGTTCGAGGAAAACTACCTGCCGCCCGTTAATTTAGTGAGAACCATGGGAACATCTTCATCGGCCAATCGCGACCGATTCGTGTTTTCAACTATGCTATTCCATTTACGCGACGAACATTCTGCTCCAAGTTTCCCTCGATGGATCTATCGCGTTTCTATTATTTTACGTAACGTATCGGAAACCGATATTCAATCCTTCGTGCTCGAAGGCAATTTTTGCTGCAGAAATTCGGTGCGTGGTGATTCCATGCGTGGAAATTTCACGCGTGGTAATTCAGCGCGTAGTAATTCCATGCGTGGAAATTCCACGCGTGGTAATTCCACGTGTAGTAATTCCATGCGTGGAAATTCGACGCGTTGATAATTCCACGCGTAGTAATTCAGTGCGTAGTAATTCCATGCGTGGAAATTCCACGCGTGGTAATTCAGTGCGTAGTAATTCCATGCGGGGAAATTCCACGCGTGGTAATTCCACGCGTAGTAATTCCATGCGTGGAAATTCGACGCGTTGATAATTCCACGCGTAGTAATTCAGTGCGTAGTAATTCCATGCGTGGAAATTCCACGCGTGGTAATTCAGTGCGTAGTAATTCCATGCGTGGAAATTCCACGCGTGGTAATTCCACGCGTAGTAATTCCATGCGTGGAAATTCGACGCGTTGATAATTCCACGCGTAGTAATTCAGTGCGTAGTAATTCCATGCGTGGAAATTCCACGCGTGGTAATTCAGTGCGTAGTAATTCCATGCATGGAAACTGCACGCTTTGATAATTCCACGCGTGGAAATTCAGTGCGTGGAAATTCCACGCGTTGATAATTCCACGCGTAGTAATTCAGTGCGTAGTAATTCCATACGTGGAAATTCGACGCGTTGATAATTCCACGCGTGGTAATTCAGTGCGTAGTAATTCCATACGTTGAAATTCGACGCGTGGTAATTCAGTGCGTAGTAATTCCATGCATGGCTTTTGTATCTTCAAATTTTACGAAGAAATTCGAAAATATGAAAAAATTTAGAAATTTGCAGAGAGAAGAATTCTACGAGCTTATAAACTGTCATCGATAAATTGAAATTCCAGGCGCCTAGATCACGATGATCTGACTGGAAGATCCACACGGTGAGTTCACGTTAACGACCCCGTGTGACGATCCGCGGAGCGCTCGTTAAAAGTCCGCTGTCCGGTCCGTTTTACGATTTTGATCGACTATAAAACTTATCTGGCTTTCTATTCCATTGGTATGTATAAAGGCGGATGGACCGACTACTTTCTCGTGCCCGCATTGGATTGTCGTGAAAGCAGGACGCACTTCTTGCGTACGCGCACATACTCGCGGCGAGTGATCGGTGTTTATTGTGCTTCCCGTTGTATCTTCTTAGGTTGAACGAGCAGCCCGTTGCTGGACGCGTCGCCCATCGGTGTACACACATGCGCCACGACGACGTTACGACAACCGGGGCAAAAAGTAGCCCGAGGGATGAGAAAAAAGAACAGAGAGCAATTTATTGCTCACGATAGCGGGCTGCCGGTAGTGTATCTTCTTCCGTATAATGCTGCCGACTCGTCGCGACGCGACGCGTCTCTCCTCGAGAACTGTTCAACGGCCCTTCTTCCTGGCGGCACCGCAAACCGGAAACGAACACGATAATGGAACAAGTATTTTTGGGATCCGCGCACGAACAACCACCGTTGCTTCTCCTTTTTGCCGACGATCAGACGACGAAAACTCGAGTACGTAACACAACGAACAGTTCTACAACTTGCGTAAGTGTACATCAATTTTTTACAGGAACATTTTGGAGATCTGAATGCTTCTCAGAATTTGATTCTAGCTTTCTAACAAGATGGTTGCTTTGTTTTATTTCCTGAATAACGATGAGATCATCTTGGATATTTTCTAATCGAATGATCGGTGTATTATAATGCGTGTTACAGTTACGGGTTAACGAGAAAGCCTCGCTTTCCAGTAGGATACATTTGACAGACGTCGCGTCGCGTCGTTTGTAAGGCAAAACACGAGTTCTCGGCCAGGTCGGAATTGATTCATCGGTCCCAGCGAGCGACCGTTTTGACACGAAGTCAGTCTCGAATACATCAACGTCTCGGCACATCCGCTATATTGATTGCGAGAACACAAGATACCTGGCATGAAAGCACGTGCGCTGGCGCGATGGCAGGGAGGCAGTAGGCGCGGATTCCGCCACACCATGCAAGCGGAAGCCTACATCGTGATTATCATCATATCTCCGCTAGACATCAAAGACTTATCTTTCTCCCTGTTCTCCTCTCTTTTTCTCCTTCCACCCTTGGCATAGCCTTTAGCAGATTCTCTTCCCTCTCTCTTTCTCGCCACCGTTTCCTCCCTCGCGTGTTTCTTCCTCTCTGCCTTTCCCTTCCTTCTCTTTCCTCCGAATGGTACGCGTGGCTTTGGCCTTCCGAGAAATGACCATTTGTAAATTACTCCGCGAGTTCTTTGATACGGACTGCTGCCATACTTACGATACTTGGGACCCGGGCAACGATAAAACACCGCTAGAGGCTCGGCCATTGGCGTAACTGGATGGCCTGTACCTGCTTCCTCTTACGATGGTACCCTCTTCGATACCTGCAACCTGTATCGATCCTTCAACTCTCAAATTTTTTATTTCGACCGTTAAATTTACAAGTTCAGAAGCGGTGATCTCGACGCTCGTGCTGGATTCGACGGCGATATAACGAATCGTGGGCAAACATTCTAGTTACGCCAATGGTGCCGACAGCATCGCGAAACGGGACGAACGTTTCGTGTCCTGGCCATTATTTATGGGACCTTTCTAGCATAATGGCGGCGAAACAAGACGGCGAGAGGAGAAAAAAAATGAAATATTTGACGCATTGTTCGTGAACGAAGCGGTCTCGTCTTCCAGTGAATAGCGTCCGGCTGGAAGATTGTCTCGTAGACAATCCCGGACAGCTTAACAAAGAACACGTGCCCTTCGAATTAAGAGAAACGGCGAGGAACGTGTGGGACGAGCGTAGATCGACGGCTAGACAGAGATTCTGCCGCGTTGAATTTTCGCGCCCGGCAAAATGGAGATGAAGGCATTGTATCAGCTCGCGTCTACGCGGCCTTGGTCCGTGGAATAACATTTATAACGGACGGAGAGAAGTCGAAGAGAAACGATAGGAGACAAACACATGTTGCACACTCGGTCGTCGGTGGAAGCTGTTGGCTTCTTTCGTCGTAGAATCTCTGTGTTCCTCTCTTTTCTTTCGGCTCTCCGTCTTCTTCTTTTCCTCGCGCGAGTATCCTTCTCGCCCCTGCTTTCTCTCCTCTACGACTCTCTCTCTTTACGACTCGTAACGTAAGACTAACAACACAATGGAAGCAACAGCTGCATGATAGATGGTCCCAACCGACCGACCGATTCCATCCACCGTCCGCTCCGTTCTTTCTTCGAACGGAGCCGACTTCTTTTGCTCCTGCGGACCGGTCGTTATCGTCGCATTTATTCGCGGAAGCAACGAGAAATGGACGTGCACGCGCGCTGGAATTCGGTTCCACCGACTCTGACCATGGAACGTTTGTTTACTGCCCGGAAAACACCTTCTTCACGCTGCTTTGATCACACGGCAGCCATTAATCCTCCAACTATTGGGTTGGCAACTGATTGCCGATTTTCGCGATAGACTTTCCACTTTCTTTTGTTTTGTTAATCCCGTACCATTTATTTAATAGATGCGTCAGTCAAGGCTAACTGTAAAAGGCTATAACATTAAAACAACAAACAAAATTAAAATGTTGTAAATATTTTATTTCAGGGATCCTTGATAATGCAATTTATAGTTGGACCTAAATTTCAAGTTGAAGTATGTTCAAAGTTTGAATGAGGTTTGTCATATTTGAGCTGTAAGTGCGTCACGAGTCAGACTCGTCAAAGTACGGGAAAGGGTTAACGTGGTCAAAGCATCTAACCTATAATTTTTTCTTATTGTTTGGACTTCTACCTTTAATTTAGTGAAAAAATTATATCGATTAGTGCTTTAGTTTTGTTTTTATTCCAATTTAAAAATGGAAGAACATGACATGCACTTTAGACATATTTTATTGTATTACTCCCGAAAAGGCAAGAACACATCGCAAGCACAAAAGAAATTGTGTGCCGTATACGGAAATAAAGCCTTGAAAGAAAGGCAGTGTCGATATTGGTTTGCCAGATTTTTCACTCAAAAATGCGCAACGCTTTAATAAAGTTATATTATTAAACAAAAATTATGAATTTTCCTTCTTATTTGAAATCGGCAATCACTTAGTTGCCAACCCAATATTTTCGTAGAAAGTAGATCGGGCTGGAACTATGCGTAAATAACTCTAGCCTTCTTTCTTACGCTATTTGCTTTGTGCTCGCAATTATCGATTTAAAAATCCAACTTATCAACATGGCAAAAAACCTACGGAATATGAAGTCTAATGACAAGTCAAAGCAACGAAACAAGTTACGACAGTATTAATAGTTATACTTTAGCGCCACTCGAAAGCATGGTTTTAATGAAAGAGTAGAAAATAAATAAGCTTGTTCTCTGGCTACTTTGCGATTATACAGCGCTTCACTGACGCGTGAGTTTAAGTAACCGACCGCGTAAAATCGGAGTAGGCGATAATTTCCTTGGCCATCGCGTCTTAATGAGGCTTCTAATGCGTTCTTAATTTATGTAATTTTAGTCATTCAGGAGTTTGCACCGTTGTAGAACGCGAGTTAGATCGTATTTTCCAATGCTCGCGCACCCCTCCTGTTTCTATAATTGAATCGTACGATTTTATGTATTATATATCCGGAGAAGCTATATCGAGTAGGGTGTTTAATCCGATTTTAATGAAGCTAGGGGAATTAGAAATTTAAAATGGACGAAGGAATTTTCCAAAGGGGACGGAAAATTTGAAATTCGTTCTTTTAGAAAAATCAAGTCGCGACAAATTGATTGCGTAGAGCGATATAAATTAATGAAAGCGTTGATCAATCTTTTGCTTCCATAAATTCGTCGTTATTCCTCGGTTTAAGTATCCTATAAGCTGAACATTCGCGCGAAACGGGTCTTAATCTACGGTTCATTCATAAATTATCGACCCGTCTAATCTCGCGGTGAAAACTCGTGTAAGGACAGAATATGTATTAATAGGCACGGTTACGCAGAAAATCCCAGTATCCCAGATCAATCGAAGTCTCCTCTTTGTTTTCCCTTATCTAAGATCGAAATCGACGATGCTCGCTGTACTATAATACATCGTCCAACGTCGGAGAGCATCCAGTTTGTTTGATGCTGTCGGATCGTCGTGACAAGGGCGATGTTACTTTGACTACTCCCCTGAGAACAAAATCTCCCTTTCCGCTTCTACGGTTGTCCCGCCCTTTCTCCGGTTTCTCTCGTTCTTCCACGTCCGTCCTCGTTCCTTCATCCCTTTGAGTCTCTCCACTCGATATGCCTAGCCTTCTTTGCAAATTGCGCCTTATTTTCTTTACTTCAACGGAATCATATGCTTCTTAATCAATCTTTTCTCGAGCGTGCTCGTCCTTTTACAGCGCCGGTGCACTGCATTTCCATTATGTTGCCTATACGTATTTTATTCGTACACACGCCTATCTTTACCGCGGTGTTAATCGACAACGCATTGCATCGACAGGCGTGTTATGCAAACAATAGTAACTGCGAGAATACAAGTTGTGATAAAACGAGAACTTACGCTGCTTAGAAACGGGTAAATTTGTGCAGCGGTAATAGGTGATAGTTAATTTGATTAGACGTCCATATCGGTAGATAATATAGCAATGTCCCGCGAATTGGATTAGCCGAGAATATATTTGGTACATTTAGTCTATCGGGGGATAATAATAGGTTTAGCGGCGGTTAACTCGGGAACTGATTTGATCGTTGATATAACAATAATACGTCTTGAAGCTAAATCGACCTATTCACTTACAATTATAGTCATTTTGGACGGCTATTACTAGGTTACGTTTAAAGACCGCTCAAGATAATTTGAAGGTTCGTCTGATCGAATGAGGTAATCAATACCTTCATACCTATTCAGTTCTACCAAGTATATGGTATTCTTAACGTTCTCGCAGATCGTTCCACAACTGTTTTGTCTATATTTGAACTTGCTTCTGCAGGTATAAATTTAAATACTCCGAAGTTCTCTATACGTGGAACCTTCTTAGATATTTACCTACTCCATAAAGTGTCCCTTCTGATTATCTCTATATCTAAAATTATCATATTCGAACCACTTGAATGCTGAATTTATTTCTTTAACCCCTTCCCGTACTTTGACGAGTCTCACTCGTGACGTACTTATAGCTCAAATGTGATAAACCATACTCAAACTTTAAACATTCTTTAACTTGAAATTTAGGTCCAACTATAAGTTGCATTATCAAGGATCTGAATATAAAATATTCACAACATTTTAATTTTCTTTGTTCGCTTTAATGTTATGGCCTTTATAGTTAGTCTTGACTGACGCATCTGTTAAATAAATGGCACGGGAAGGGGTTAACGATTTAGCTAACTAGTCAGCAAATGCTGGACCTGTAACCTCAATAGGTGAAAGTGTACCATTAAACTAGATCTGAGGGAATCATCCAGGATACAAACGCGTCGCGGATTCCGCTCGTTCGCGGCCTCCTCGGGCTACTCTTGAAGCAACCTTGATATTAACCAGTTGTGGAGGGGCCATTGTCGGCCGGCGACTATGGACATTGTGCTCTTTGAACGTGCCACAAAGAGGAGCAGCTCGCACGCTCGGTGTGCGTGCGGCATTCAGCGAACGGGATGAATCCGTGGCCACGTTCGACGACGCTCACACACGCAGCTAAAATCGCCGCTAAAAGCGAACGGGTCCATTGTCCGTCTTTCGAAAACGTAACGCTTAGATTACGCGAGGTGTTGAACGCTGGAGGCGGCTTCAATGGGGTAGAAATCGAAGGAAGAAGTTTCAGATTGTGTTACGAGTTGCTCGGAATATTATTAGTTCAATATTTATGGGTATTCTGTAAGAGCGTTTTATTCTTGCAATTTTAAACGGATATTTTGGATCATATGAGCGTCTCCACAGCTTGACGTAACTATTGACAATAGCTTTCTAACAGGCCAGAAAAGCACATTTTTTATAACGCCAATATAATTTTCTTTAAAGAAGTTTGTTTCCGTGGTCCTAAACTGTGCAACCCTGTAGCGGATCCCGTTACTTAGTTCTGTTGAAGGACCCAAATCACTTAACTGTTTGGGTATTGACGAAACGTTTTTTACAAGTTTGGAGTGAATGCTAAATGTCTTACAATTTCATTCGCTGACTCATCTCACCAATCACTATATTTTACAAATAACAATTTGTCCTGATTGGCCCTTTTTGGTGACGCCTTCACATCTTGAACTTCCTCCCTTGCTTTCTTTTCTGGCTGATTAGAAGCGACTGGCAGTCTAAAACTTCGGTGAAAGATACTCACTTTTACAAACGATAGTCTCTAACAACGACATTCAACAATTATTACAACTAGTGATGATGATCTACATCCTTCAGTGACTTGAGCACACCAGTGTGGAGGACTCTGAACCACTCTATAAATTCTACTTCATAATAATCGTTCTACATATAATTTCACTACCGTAACAAGTTGTGGAAACGCCATGAAGATTTACAACCTTCGACAACAATTATAAAAAGTTAATATTTGACCCGACGAGTAACAGATTGTTGAACCATAAAAATTTTGAGAATATTTGTTCTGGATAACTTCTGAACCCAAAACTCTATTAAAAATTTCAACAAAGGTTTCGGTTTCGATTTGAAAAGATTGGTATTCGCGCACTAGATGGGCATTTTTGAGAGCTTGCTCGTCCGCCCACGTTCGAAGCGAGACGTCAGAATGGGCGCTCGGAATTTCCTGCCGCGGAGATTAATTGGCCCGGGGGATTTTGTGGCGGGAACCGCTCTGAATTCGTCCGCGTAGACGCGCGAGCGTGTACTTATCGTCCCCGATGTTTCTTGGTCAGAACGGAGAGAGGAAAAAAAGAGAGAAGAGGCACCGCGACGTTCGCACGAAGCTCGCCCTAATGCCTTAAGCTCCTTGGCCGGTGAACGCGAGCACGCATGCGTGCAAGAGACTAATGCATCGCCGGTAGCACAATGCCGTCGTCGTGCTCGCGATGAATGTGAGCATTAAATGATTATAGCCAGGGATTTGTACGAACAAATGGATGACAATGGTAGCGTGGCGCTGCGCCGCTCGTTTGGCCGAGCCGCGGCCTTGGTTGTTCTTCTCCTTTCCGTCTGTATCTACTCGATCGCTGGGCCAATTTAACCGTTCGAGTGCCTGCTGCTCGCGGCAGTAGTTCCTTCTTTCATTTTTTATACCTTTATAACGCAAATTCGCTGCTGGTCTCGCTTTCCTATATCGTGTCAATATTCTAATTGTTTCAATTTATGAATATTGTTGTGTGACTAACTGTAAGATTCATTTCACAAACAGTACCGATTCATCCCCATACAAATCACTCCACAGATTCATCCCTATACAAACATACTAATCACGATTCCTAAGCCCTACTCATCCTAGCAACCATCTTAAGTCACGCTGTCCCTTGACCATCATCCCTATCACTATCATCAAGTTTGTAATTAAAAACTGTCAAGTTATAGAATAAATTAGAATTAGAAATAGTTTGGTACCGAGTGAACCGCGTTCTAATTGTACGTTCAGTCTTCGTAATAAAGTGTTGCGTGCCAGAACAATATTTTATAACAACCCTAATAGGACATGGATAACCCTGCGGTGACAATCTGGTAGTATTTTTGAACAGATACGACATCGTATCATCCTGTAAAGTGTAACCTAACCATATGAGCGTCTATAAATTTAGAGGTGCTCTACCGCGTTCACAAAACGGTCTACGAGCGTGATTTTACCTGAAAGCGAAGCTCGGTAAAATCTGCGGATGCTCGTTTATCGTTGCCAAGCTAGCGTGTAATATTTCGAGATTTTTAATTCCTGAAAGACGACGTGGCGCGAAAACGAGACACGAGCTCGCGTCGACGCGCATCGGATCGCCTTAAATTTCTACACCGGCGAAAAAGCTTCCAATTACACGCGAATTTATGTAGATCGACCGAGTCATTAAGATCGTGAATTACGCGCGATCGTGAGCGGCTTCGCTAAGAGAGTAAGTACGAGCGACTTCCTCGTGCGCTCGACCTGACAACATTTTCCGTCAGGTTACTCTCGCCTTTGCCTTCACGCGAGCAACGATCCTACTCGCTCAACACCTCGTCTCGCTGATACCTTTAATTGGACGCGCGTAATTAATCGATCGGGTAGTGCCGGCGCGAACAACGAGCTCGATCTGACATCGATTTAAACGATAACGTTAATGTCCTTTGGCAAACCTTTTTTTCTGACGATTAACGAGTTTTGTCATTAACACTTTGAACCAGATACTGGTGAAATCCTGATTTATGAACACTGAACTTTTTTTTTCTTGAGTGTTTAAGGTCACATCAACTTTGTGGATTATCAGTAACCACTATTGGGTTATCTAGTACATCCAGTCATTCTAGAGTAAAGATCAATATCCTTAAGGAAACATAGAACTTTTTTGCAGGAGTCTATTTCTCGAAGAACATTTAGAGAATTTGGTAGTTTGTGTTGTATTTGGGACAAGTTACCAATATGGAACACTGAACTTTGATTTTATTTTTAGTGACATAAAATCACAACATTAATTGTAGTGTGAAGTGAATGTATTACAAACGTCTATAGTAAATGTTTAACCAAATATGTATGCTTGAAAAAAGTTTGAAGCTACACTTGCTATGTAATAGACTTCCCTTATGTCGCCGTCCTTATACGGACTTTTACTTTCATATTTATAGCGCCGTGTTTCAAACGAAAAATCGTCGATACGGAACACGATAGCGCTAAATCAACATAAGAAGCTGAAATTCAGTGTAGCTACAATCTTATACACTTATCATCTTAACAATATGCAACAAAATTAATTGCCTACGTCTTTCACGGTACTTAAACATCCTTTATTATCAATAAAAAGGAGTAAAACAGCAAGTATATAAATCATTCGGTATCACAGCAGCAGCCCTGAAGCTTCATAAGTAGCGTATAATAGTGGAATATCGGTAGTCGGATCAACTTGGAATTATTATAATGAAGAGTAAATCAAACTTGCGATTAGATCAGCAACGACGATGTAAATTTTATAAAACAAAAATGAAGGAAACTCTGAGATAAAATTTCTACTGGAAAGCGTATTTCCAGTGGCCAAAAAGGCAAGTTTACGTTGAGAGGGTTAACGTTCTGTTGAATGGACATCGTTTGCTTCGGTTCTTCCTAATTGACGTTCGTGTACGCGTCCCGTAAGGATCACCATTAGTAGCTGTCACACTTTATCCCACTTTATTCCACGACAATCTTTATAATTCGCCTTATCGTCGGGGGAAAAAAGAAAGGGAACTGTTTCGTTCGGAATCGTAACCATTCCATTAGCACGGTAACAAAATAAACAGAGCGAGGCAAACCGGTAAATTGTACCTCTGGTTCGATCGTCCAAAGTGGTTCGTACTCCGAGTGCACGTTTCGTTCTCGTGAAGTACTCGCTCTATCCTTCTCGTTCCAGCATCGTTTTTCCTCTCTCTCTTTCTCCCCGGTTCTCTCTCTGTTCTCTGTTTTTTATTCCACACCGGAGAAGCAGTGGCATCGGGAGCAGCGCGAGCTCTATCCAGAGGGAGACACGACACGAGGGCTGGGAGGAGGCAGGGAGGATGACAGGTTGCCTCTGTCCTTCCCGAGGGAGCAGCAATTTATAAATAATTGAGCCGAGTCCGGTAAAAAATGAATTACGCGTCCCTGTACAATATGAGGAGTTGCTTTACAGTAAAACGAGCAGGGGACCAGCGATACCCGTGGCTCTACCGCGCACACGAGCCAACCGTAGGACACAAGAACCATCGTCGGCAGATACGAAAAAAGAGATAGACACGGCAGAGGGATAAAGGAAGAGGAAGTAACATAAGCCGCATCAATTTTGCAATCGGAGAATTTTATGTTCTCGCGGTCGTCATATATTATGAAAGAACTCCTCGCCAGCGGTCGTACCCCGACTTCGATCAATCGACTCCACCTCCAGTCACTGATTTCTTCGTCCAATTTTGATCAACTTTTGTTTCGAATACGTCGCGAAGCTTACTCGATCTTATCGCACTGGAAATTTATCGGAAGCGATGTCTTTCGAGTAACAGCATTGGCTCGAAACTGTAGGAAAGGAATATTTGTAACTCAAGATTCAAAGAACAAACTTTATTTTACGCTTTAAACTAATATTTAACGTTTAACTCTTTTACTGCTTTTCAAAATTACGTCCTTTTCCTGTTGTGGTCACTGATCAACAACCTTTTACTTTTATCCCAAAACATAAAACAAACGGCTCATTCTTTCGGTAACTTCAATTACAATTACATGTGTTACCAACATTAAATTATTAAATTAAACACCATTACCGACATTCGATCACTCAAACCTTCACTCTAATCCATTTCTCATTACCACAAAACTGAAGGTATTTTCATCGACGAAATACAAAGTTTGTGATCAACGGAAGACTCGTAACGAATAATGAAGTCGTAAGAAGGAATTGTTGCAGCGGTAAAAAAGAAGCAACTGAAAGCGACAAGAATTTCTTCCTTTAGAAAGTGGCGTGAGTCCACGCTCACCGATCAACCGGTTTATCATAATTGGTGCGACGGAGCGATGTTATCCGGATCGCTTCCTGCGAGCCAAATTCTCGATTCGTTATTAAAGAAAAAATGTCGGACTCGTTAAAAATCCTATCGCGTGGAGAACGCGAGACGAGCGTCAGACGAAGAAAAGGGGGAGGAGAAAAAGAAATCGTTGAACCCGGCGTTCTTGGAAATTAAGAGAACAAATATTGTGGAAGCGAGGACAGATAAAAGGGAGAGTAATACGGCGCACTTCAGAAGATAAAGTCGGTAATGCTTTTGGCTTTCACGCAAACATCATTTTAATCCCCGTTTCGTCGGAGGAAGGACAGGGTGGTAGGCTGAGTTGGAGAGGTCGTGAAAAGGGACGGCGCCGGTGAGCGAGTTGCCGAACGAGAGAAAGGGACGAAGAAAGAGAGCGAGGGAGAGATACGGGAGACAGGGTGAAGCGACGGAGATCGAGAGGGATGGCTCGAGTTGAACCGAAGCGAGTAATCAGGGAGACATTATTTTCCCTTTGAGACCCGGCCCGTATTTTAATACGAAGGAAAACGTATAATCCGCTTGTACAATTTCGAGCCACCGAATTTGTCCTCTCTGAACGATCGCGGCCGCGATTGGCGTGCTCTCGAATCTTCTGTCGTTGCTCGAATGGAAATCGAAGGGTGGCGATCTTCCTTCGGTTCCGCCCCTCGATCTTCCTTCGAGAAATATCCGCGAAACAAAAGACACCCGAGACCCGTTTCGCGGTTCGTTGCGAAGATGAACGATTCAAAGCGCCCGCTAAAGTTCTTCGAATCGTTAACCCTTCGAACGAGTCAATTTTCACTCAACTTTCGTTATGGACCGTAATAAAACTGCAGCCTTGCAAAACTTATCTTTCAAAATTTAATCGAGTTCGTTTTAGACGATCGACGAATTTGTTGTCCGAATGATACCGGTTACCACGCGAATTGTGCAACGAGTGACGAAAGGATCGGCAGTATTGCGATTTATTGACAAAAATTATGTAAGTACCTACGTATTAGCAAACATTCGTTGGGTAACGTATTCAAATTTTTCTGGAAATTTGACGACTACAGATAACAAATAAGAATTATGGTCATAGTCGTTGAAAAATTAAAATGCAATCGTTAACATGGACATCGCGTTTAAATACTTTGATTGCGTGTAACGTGTGCATACTTTGTTGCGGTAAACGTTGTGTAATTTGTGTACGTGTTGTTTAAGCTTTCTTTAAGCTTACGTAGATTTATTTAATGATTAGTACGCATGCAATTTCTTTCAATAAACGACGGTACATCATGGAATTTTTGTATAAGGAATTGCTCACTATCGTGTCGTTTGAGTATTTCACTGTAGGCTTTGACGAGACAAACGATTAAATGTACTGTCATTTGGAAATTTCTTCCATTTGTAGCGTCGAACATGGCATTTCGTTTAAAATTAATGTTAAAAAATTAGAATTATGGAAAATCATTAACAAACTATTAATATATTATTAAACACAAACACATTATTTAATAAAAAACACAAGCGACAGACATTATAACTTAAAGATTAATAAATTAAATAAGGATTACTTTATCTACATAATACAACTATTACAAACGCTTACAATATCAAACGAACAATACGGAAATATTCAATTATTTTGTTCCTAATATTCAATTATTCTATTTCTGACATTGTACATCATTTCTAATACTGTAAGATGTCACTATAAGCTAAAGCTAAATTTATTAATAATTTAACAATTAAAAATGTGAAACGGTCGTATTCTTGATAGTGGTTATTGAACAATTGTCCAATTAAAGTCGTATTAAAACAACAGTTTCCATGTCATGGTAAAGTGATCGGCATCAATCGACATCGACACATTCGTATCGATAATATATCAAAGTTGATTTAATGCTTTCCAGGAGCTGCAGTTACGTGATCCTAGGTCTAAGAGGATCTTCCTCGAACGTTCGTTTCTCGACGCAGAAGACCGGTTTCGAAAATTTGCTAATGACGCAATTATATTGGTCCGCAAGACATTGAACCATCCTAATTCGCCGCGGAACCGTTAAAAAATCGTTGTCTCCGGTACGGGGAATTCTTGCCATTATACACGGTTCGGGCAAACACCGAAGAACAAGAAGAAGAGAACGAAGAAAAAGAAGAAAGAGAAAAAAAAATGAACGCGTATTATACATGCGTGCCTGTGTACGTATAGAGCGTGTCCCCTCGTTCTTTCTCTCCCCGGGTTCGCTCATCGTCCAAAGAATAACATTCGCACTTTACGATTATGCCTGCCTACTTTTTTTGTCAACCAGCTTGGCTGTCGGTGTCAACGACAGATTCACGATCGGCTCTCGACTAACACAGGCTCGAACAGAAAACCCGACGAGAGACTAGCAGGGAGCAGCATTCAACGACCGTCGAGTTCCACATAAATCGAGATCCTTGAATTAAATAGGCAAGGTTTTAGCGTCCGTAGAATCTCTTTCTCCGATGTGCCACGTCGTTCGCTTTAATCCTCCAAACCGATCTTCTCTAGGTAATCCGTGTTATTTAACAAAGACGCGGATCGTTTTTCGGAACCGTGAATAAATTATCGCGTTCGCGAGTGCCTCGTGCCACACGTGACTATTGTGTTCACCGAATTCCAACGTTCACGGTCTTCAAGGTTTAAGACGATAATTAACACGTTGTTTCGACGCGGCTCAGAATGCTTCGCGAACACTAAGACTCGTGGATTAACCCAAGAGTTGCTTAGGCTGGACGTAAAACATGTCTTACTATGCACGACCGATTCTACTGAAGCGGAGGTGTGCACTCGGTCGAGCCACATACGGCTGTATCTACTGTGGCCCCGATCGATGCCATAGATGCAATTAGAACCTTTTAGAACAAATTAAAGATTTATTTTTACACCGACTTTCTTCAAATTTTAACAATAAACCTACCGACGTATAATATACACTTACTTGGAAATAAAAAATAAATGTACAAACGACGAAACGTAAATTAGCACACATATTTATTCTTTATCAATGCTGATTTCAAGAAATGTACTTCAACAAAATGTGTACCTTATAATAAGAAACGTGTGGAGCGGTCATTTGACCGGTTTGGTAGTTTTAGTGTTAAAATCAATGTTAGATTTAATGATCTAATGTATTTTGAAATTCATTTCTGTTTTGGTCGCTGTATATATTTGTGCTTATTAACACGTTGACTGCCACACTAAAGTAATTTTCAATGGCATTCAATAGTGCTTTAATTCTTGATAAATTTTTCTAAATATGTGCACAATATCTTGTTACATTTATTTTTCATAGATCCATGTAATTAATGCAAAAATTTGTGGTTAGGAGAGTGAATGAAATTTTGACAATATACATGTTAAATCAGTATAGATACTTAAGTGTCACCCATATAAGGGTGACGTGGCAGTCAACGCGTTAACCGGAAGTGTGGGACAGTTGCCATTATTTTAATCGCACAGACGGTAGTCTTATTTTTTTATTGTCCCCTCCGCGTGCGGTCGTCGTCGCGCATAGAAATTGAGCGGTTCAACAGTTTTTGTCATCAATTTTATTACGTCCTTCTTTATAAATAAATCATTCTAAAAAACTCTATGGAAGTTACTCAACAATCAATTATACTCTACGTATACTCCAGCAGAATTCTACGATTAAAAATACATGAACTCTACAAAATATGATCAAAGAGTTAATTACTCGACCGTAATTTGTGATGGCTGCCCACCCTTACATCGTGTTAATCCAGCAAGAAACGAACAAAAGAAACGCTATCGAGCTCCGCCACGGTCGGAGCATCGAGCTAACAGAGACTCCCTCAGTCAAAAGTGTCAAGAAAAATAGAATCGTCTAAAAATAACCGGTCGACAAGGATATTTCGACCGAAAGATGAAATACGCGGTCCATCGACCGGCATAATAGCGTAGGAACGAGCGAGAAGATCACGGGCTCTGTTTTCGCGCGAGTCTCGTATTTTATTCGATATTTTTGAAATACCGACGGTGACCGGATGTCGTAACGGCGTACCGACAAAAGCGTGTGTTCCTCCCTCGTTCCAGCAGATTTTCTCGACGAAGCTTCTTTCAGACTGCATTCCGCGCGGATATTCCGTTACAGCGTCTAATGTACATTAAACGTTTCGAACACTAGATATAAGTAATAAGATGCTTAATTTAATATTCTACTTATCTCGTCTCGACGAACAAGTTGTGGGTGGAATGACCACAGCTCGTTTTTTAACGACGAGTCTACCGAACGATTTTCAGCAAAAAGAGGAAACGAGTTTCTAATTTGAATAGAAAATGACACAATTTTGCAATGTTTATTGCTCAATAACGAGGATGGCGCTTTCGCAGTATCTGTAGATGAGTACGTTTCCACGTAGCGCGTAGTAAATTCATCGTGAAACGAGTGTTATCGCTTGCGTTCGCGCCAAAAAGCGATAACGCATCAATGTGCTTATGTCAATGCGGAACTTAGTTATGACAAATGTACAACTCATCGCGCTAAATCTTTCAGTGTCCAAACTTTCGTTTCAAACTGGCTGAAAAATTTCATTATAGAATTCGAATGCCATGGAAATTCGAGTTGCGAAGTTATTTCGCCAGATTTACGAGCAGTTTATGATCACCGGGTTTATTCTTGCAGACCAGTGTCTCTCTTTGGTTTCATACGCGACAATATCGCAGTCGATCGAATTCGTTCGTCATCCGATTTCGTTTTACAGCCATGATTTTACGTCTGTTTTACCCATGGTACACGATCTTCAAAGCGTTTTTATTCATTGGCGACAAAACAACCGATTTTGCCCGTGCTCAAATTCGAGAGTTACGACCGGTGAAAAATAAAGTCTTTTGTCGGAAAGTTTATGGCGACCGCTGGATCATTTCTACCCTCGACGACGCGGGTCGTTCCGAATTTAACATTCAGCGTCTCGTATAAGCGATTCTTACACGGTGACGGTCTGTGAACCCTTGGTTCTACAAGATGCACAAAAATATTATATTTCGTCTGATATTTTTTTAGGATGTACTTGAACCTGCGAGGATACATTGGTAAAAGTTCGACAGTAAATAAGTTAATCTCTTAACCCTTAAATGCATGAGTGGGGTCCGCAAAGACTCCAGTGTTGCATTTTTTGCGTCAACTATTTATAATAAATGAAAAATGTATTTGTCACATAATTCACATTGTTGCAATACATTTTACTGAGAACCCCTAACTTGATCAATTTTTTGTAAATTAAGGAATCGGTAGGTAAAACAAACTGAGGAGTGCAAAGGGTTAATATTTAGTATCTCATTGTACACATATGTTATCGTCAACGTATTTTGGAGGGTCGTCGGGGGGAATTAGCCTGTGCTATTTTACCTTTGAACGATTTATGATAGGGATAGATTGCGTGAGATCTAAGCGAAAGATTGAAAATTTTGTTTTCTGTTATGACTTTCCGATGATATCTTTGTATTAAAATACTTGTTTTTACATCTAAAATAAAGATCTTGAGATGTCATTCTTCTATTTTTTCAATTAAGTACATTTAAATCTGGGGTCCACTTATGCATTTACGGAATTCTTTGTCACTTATGCATTTAAGGGTTAAGGTGTTACGACAAGAGCGTTTTCTGGAGTGTTTCGTAAATTCTAAACTTTCTTTTCAAACAGTCGTTTCGAAGAAGATGGTAGTCCGGTAACTTGTCGCGAAACGTGGTTCGATTGTTTGCGCAAACGAACGATAAGATTAAGGATACAACCTTTCCCACCGTCGAAAATCGAACGCTATATTTTATCGGTTCGCGACAAAGACGATACGCGTTGTATTGACAAGGCTCGAATCGTGGTCAGCGTTGTTTGCTCTCTGTTTCCATTGGTAGCGTTGTGTCGATATCTTTTACGAATACAACGAATCCGCGGGCGATTCAATAAGAAACGATAAAGAACGCGACGATTCCGTTGCGTCATCGTTCACGAGGAAACTTCCGGTAGGTGGGGCACGGAGGACGCTTCGAATTGAAACGGCAAACAGCGCTTTTTTTATACGTATGATCGGCTAAACAAACAGAAGACGCTAACAGAGTCGAGCTTCGAATTGTTACCGAGATTTTTCGGCAACTAGAATTAACGATTACGTGTGTGCCAATGGCAACAGATGCGCTCACGGATTTCGTAGTTTCTCAGGGTCACGCTATCTCGCGTTGACAGAGATAGCTCCTTCTCGAGACTTGGAGCACAGGAAGAGGGGCTTTCGATTTCAATGCTGCTTCTATAGAGACACTGACGTAATATATCCAGACCCTTCGTTTCGGAATCCACGATGATGCACGACGAACAGTATATTTAGCACGTTCGCGAAATTCGACATCTGGTTCCTCGGCAACGTTTAATTTTATTCCTTGAAATTGACCTCGTGCAACTTTTCAACAAGTTCAGAGAATTAACCTCTTCCCGTACCATTTATTTAACGGTTGCGTCAGTCAAGACTAACTATAAAGGCCACAACATTAAAACCAACAAACAAAATTAAAATCATGTAAGTATTTTATATACAGGGATCCTTGACAATGCAACTTATAGTTGGACCTACATTTCAAGTTAAAGAATGTTCAAAGTTTGAGTATGGTTTGTCACATTTCAGCTGTAAGTGTGTCACGAGTGAGGCTCGTCAAAGTATGGGGAGGGGTTAATAAGTTCGGAGAACACACCGATGTTTCCTAAGAGTTTGAACAAATTGAAATTATTTGGATCTGAACTACAAAAATTTAGGAATACACGTTATCGTGCAGGATTATATTATTCCGTAGGATAAGGTAACGTGTTTGCAGACGCGTGTCTTCGAGTTATAAAGTAAAACAAGCGACACGTAATAGGTCAACACCGGAAAGTTTGAGAGATTCAAGGATTCGAGTATCGATACATTCGTTCAGATTGATAAGCCCTATCGGAGGAATTTTTAGCATTAGATATACGGGATATCTGCGTAATACAAACAGGACGATTCTGCACGAAAAAGTGAGACTTATAAATGATTGAATTTATAAAAAAAATCTGAATTTGAAGATCGTATTTTCTGAAATTTATACATCGATACAAAGGCTTAAAGTCGATGTATAATTTAATGGAGGAAGGAGAAGGAAAATTGCTACCTGTATTCAAGCAAAGAAGAATGTACTTGAGCGTTGAATGGATGAAAATCTACGGAGAGAGAATGGCTGGCACAATCCACAATTGCGCTGCCGTCACACAATCGAATCAGTGTGGTATCGAGAACGCGTAAATCGTGGCGGACCTGAAATAATTCTCCCGTTGGCGTGTCGGCGAATCTTGTGGGCTTCGCGAGCGAACGTAACTCGATTCCCTTTACGCAATTTCGTCGATTCGCGGTTTCCCATTCGCGGTTCGCGAAACGCACCACCCAACGGGTGTTCCTCGCCAAGATCATCGATCGCTTCGATTCTTCTCGTCCAGAAAAAATTACGCCCGATTGCGAAACGAAATTAGTCCACAAACCGCACGAATCAAGGATTAGCAAGTTCTTACGATTCCGAAGCGCGCCGCTTGTAAATTGATCGTGGCCGCGTCCAGCTTGAAAGCGATCTGCTCGTTAAGTACCGCAGACTCGAACAGAGACGGCGTTGGAAAGTGATCCTGCGTGGATCGAGATCGAGAAAATAACAACGAAACGTGACGCACTCGCGATTAATGGCGTAAACAGGTACCATACATCGCTGTCGCGAACCTTTGTCTCTACGACTTAGTACTTTCAATTCTTATTTAGGTACTTAGTACTTTTATACAGAAGTCAGGACTTGATTGGCATGTTACATGTACAGGTGATTCTAATGTGATGAAATTTGTATCGTGTATTGTTTTAATTAACACTAGATTTACGGAACCCGTCGAAATAGTAGGTCTATTTTAGATGACAGAACTTGTTAAAAATATCAGCTTTCAACAAACGAATCAATGTTTTAGGCAGTTTACATATTATCTGCAATTTATTTATTTTTCTACTTTAGTTAAAATTTGAATAAAGTGACCATCAAACGTCCGTAAATCTAGTGTTAAGGTAGGGACCTTCGAATTGTTATCGCTCGATGAGACATTTTTGGATTCGACGTTATCGATCGATAGCTTGGAAATATAAAAGATATTTTTCGTACAAAGATTTCTCACGTGGGAAAGTAATCCCTTGAACATAGATAACTTTCGCAATATTTTTGTCTTGATCGTATTAATTTAGAAGAATCTTATCAGCGAACTGCAGTGAATTTCAACATATCTCATTTGACCACTATAGTATAGTAAATATACAGGGTGTATAAAAAAGGTCGGAACCCTTGAATATTTCGAAAAATATAAGTTTTATCAAAAAATGTCTCAGACAAAAAAAGTTCTATTTACTAGCAGTATCATTTTAACCTTGAAGAGTCACTGGAAGGTCACGTGAAAGTTTTGAAAGTTCCAATATTTTGACAAATTACAAAATATTAATTTTTCAATAATCTTATCCTAATACTTTTATGCACAGCATAATGATATAAATTGGGTAATTAGGGTAAGATTATTGAAAAATGAATATTGCGTAATTTGTCAAAATATCGGAACTTTCAAACCTTAATAACTCAAAAAGTTTTCAATCAAAAAATACTTTATCATAGTGTTTTAGAAAGCTCTCGAGGTAAGCTACAAGAATATGCAAAAATATATAGGGTGTTCCATTTAAAAAAATTGAAGTGACTTTCACGTGACCTTCCAGTGACTCTTCAAGGTCAAAATGATATTGCCAGTAAATAGAACTTTTTAAATCCTACAACTTTTGTCTGAGACATTTTTTGATAAAACTTATATCTTTCGAAATATTCAAGGGTTCCGACCTTTTTTATACACCCTGTATGAAATGTCATATCGTGTGTGGATGTATTACAGTAGGTTCTTAAATAATAAACCAATGGCATGTTAAGTACGAGAAATGGTTATCACCCTAACAACATATTTCAAGGTCATCGAAAACGGCGAGGTGCGACCTTTCCCACATAATTATCTGACTCTCTTCGGCTGGGAGTATCGATTAATCCGAAGCTAAATAATCCTCTCTTCGACAAGCGGTAACGAACAACGCTAGTAAAGTTCGAAAACACTGAATCATTGATTAGAAACGATCATCAACCTCTACGTACCCAATCAGATCCATGCGAAGGATGCGTCGAGGAATCGTCGGGTGAAAGGTGGTTCAGATGGTCGTTTGCTCTGTTGGAGACGCGCACACATACACGAACACACTCGCGTCGAACCGGCGCTGCGCGGAGACGGCGACACGGATATCGGACTCGCGCGAGTCTTCTTGTTCACCGTGTGACAACGTTCGCCGAACGGTCAAGCCGACTGTCTACTCGGCGCTTGTATTTTTCGCGATCGGCTCGTACGAGAGCGTGGAGTCCGGGATCGGGTCCAGTTTTCACGGTGCCACCCCGTATATCGCATGGGAAAATAAATCTTGTGGACACTCACCGGGAGGGAGACTGGACACTGGACGCTGTCACCGGACACGGGTTGCAACGACTGCAACAGATCGCGTGCGTGAAAGAGAGGACAGCTATCAATGGCTGCATTATACAATACCGACGGTGGTGTGCCCGCGCCGTGTGCGTGCGCGAGCGCGCGCGAGTAACGTATCGAGAGGAGATCCACCTAAAGGTACACGGGTGCACGAACGTTCTTCCCGAGGATCTGCCGCTACCTAAGACGCGTCCGATCGTATACGGGCAACGGTGATCGTCGTTTGCGAGAAACGAACGAAAACGAACAAGGTGCATGCCTGACCGACCGCCACGGTGCTCCACCCTGTTCTCGGGTTTACTTTTCGACAAGCATTCCGTCGATTAGATATCGACTCTTTTGCAAACACCGTATTGCACCGCGGAACCGTTCGATTATTGTGACCGACCTCTCCTTACCTCTTTCGCGTACGTTCTCTTTCCTCTCTCTGTACGTGCTTGTATTTTTATTCGGTTTCGCTTCTCCTGAATGTAAAACCTCCGCTAGATTAGATAACGTACCTACTTGAATTCGAGGCGATGTTAGTACTAGTCATGCGACGAGTCGAGATTTCGAATCCGAACCTGTCTTTGAACTACGTCAAACTGATATTTGCAATTACTTTTCGCGTATGAAAATACTCTGAAAAGTCCTGGTCCCTCGTTTATTCGGGCGAGTAAAACGAATCAGTTCGCGCTGGTCAAGTAGAGCTACGTTCGAACGGTTTAAAATCCAATTAACTCGAGAACAAGCGTCGAAACCTGAAAGGATATTTCGAGTCAAGTAAAATAACAGGTTGACATTGTTCGAGCGGTTTCGAACGACTTCGCTTCGAGCGACACGAATTCAAGTAACTTGACTAATCTGAACCCGGCTTAAGAGTCTCTCGAGCGCATTCCTTCTCTCTCGATCGTTCCTTTCCATCCCCACTAGATTCCGTTTCTCTCTCTGGCCCGTTTTTACCTCCTCTTCTTCCCTCTTGTCTCGATCCACCTTCTCTTCCCTCTTGCCATTACGTTCCCTCTGTCCCCGCTCGACTGGACTGACCTGTTCACGTGTGCACCGCACACACAGCCGCAATGACTATATCCAGCCTCGCTTTTTTGTCAACCCGTTCTTACGTATGCTCGGAAATGAATTGAGTTATTGTAAAATCGTGTCCAGTCGGCTGTAATTGTCCGCGCGTGTCTGCCAGCCACGAGCCTGACCGACCGACCATTCGCCTATGCAACTCGAAGCTCAATTTTTACTTCGGCTCTTTTGCTGTTTGACCCCTGACCAGTGGCGTAACCACACAGGTGCTGGGGTAGGCTAACCCTTCGAAATTTTATCTGACCACACACTATCGACTAGTCATAAAGTGCAGGATATCTGATGTGTTTGATATAAAAAATTTTCGAGTTACCACATTTCTAAATTTCTAATTTCGAGATTTCTAATTTCACAATTCCCAATTTTCTGAATCGACAGCTTTCCAAATATCTAAATTAATAATTTCCAGATTCCCCAGCTTTCGATTTGACAAGCATTGTAAATTCCGAGTTATCAATTTCCAAACACTACGTGATAGCTAAAGGTGGAGGTCCAGCAGAACGTGAGTTACGCCAATGGACTCGCCACGTGCATCGTGCCGCGACGATCTCGTAAATCGTGTTCGCCGATATTTCGACGTATTCCCTTGTCGACATGTATTTCTCGTAAACTAGGCGTAATAGATTTGTTGTCGACTTTGTCACGGATAATCGAGTCCCCGTAGATCAAACGTATGGACCGTTTCGTATCGCGGAAACGCCACCTCGACACGAAACTGTCCCGAGTCTCGATGTAAGGCAAGGAACTTTTTCGCGATGGCTGTACGATTTATGAGAACAAACGGGTCGAAAGGTTTCGCGCGAAATTTTATGACGTCTGAATGACCTTTCGAAGTCCGAGACTCAATGGAAGCCGCGTGCCCGTTCAGGTTCGTGCTCATCTTGAATGAATAAGCGCAATATGCAGGTGCTACTACTCGACTCACCGGCTTCGAATCTCCTTCCAGCTGATCGGGTTTATGGCCGTGACGACCCCATCCACCGGCGAACAATTACGGCGAACATCAGGAAGCACACCGTTCTGAGAACACAACGAAGATTCTGTTAGTCGTTCGTGAAGTTGGTGCCTTATTGTAGCCGTGTACTAAGTGTTTTAAAATTATAGTTAATTAAAGCTAAATGCTACGAGCAGTTTTAAGTGCCTTATATCAATCGACACTCCTTATAGGTACATGGGATCTACACGTTTGTACTCAATAGCATCCTGTAGCAGTAAAAAATTACATTTCTATAAGTAAATGTCTTTAGTACATATATGTCTGCATATTAAACCGAATTAAACGTAGATTCACTTCTAAGAAGTAGAATATTGCAGAAGAGAAATTCCTCGATCACCGTGCAATGACAAATAACCCAGACCTCCCGGTTGCATCATTGACATCTAAAAGTTTCAACGTTTCTGCGAAGATTGTATTATCAGAGTTCCCGATAAGTGATTAACTCGCGTTTCGCGGAGGACTCGCACGAAGGTCGCAGGACCCGTGGTACGCGGCTGGAGTCGACAGATACGAAGGATCCAACGAGAAGACAAAGGACGATGATTCAGAGGTAGTAGGAGAGAACTACCTGGTAGATGACACGAGATTCCTACGAAGGTGGGTACTACGTCACTGTCTTTTTCTTCTCCGCCTCGCTGGATTCTCCGTCTCGCGTGCACCAAACCCACGGTTTAACGTTTTCGACTCGAAACACCGGCATTCCTCTCGCCGCGAGGAATCCGACGATGTTAAATGAACCGTCCCGAGAAAATATAATGTCCGCTAAACATTCTTCCCCGTTTCCGTAATTTATAGTCGACCGAAATCTTCTGAATCACTCGGCGAGACTCCGCGGTTAACTGACGAGACCGCTCGATCGAACAAATGCTTTTATTCAGTGTTTCACCAAAACTCGCTCGAAAATTTGATGTTTCGAACTCAAGCAATTTTCAATGTATATTAAGAAAATGATAACACAATTTTCAAGCTTCACAATCTGGTCACATTATCCATCTATTAAACAATTTAACCCTTTGCACTCGAAGGTAATTGGACTATTTACAAACAGCAAATTTAAAAATTAATTAAGAAGTTAAAAGAATTCTTTTGAGATTATTATCTCTACTAATAATTGCCACTATTATTTGTTTCACTGTATTTAATCACACGTGTCATATTATAGAGTCAGTTAAAAATGCTTATTTCAAATTATTGTATTAAATAAAATGGTGAGTGAGAGTCACCTCTCGAGCGCAAAGGGTTAATACATGTTGCATTATTTATTAAATAGAAATTAACACGTGCAAAAATTAAAGGAAGAAAGATACAAGAAGACATTGAAAATTTGTAACTAAATTTCGGAAGAGAAATGATTGTCCGATCACGGTACGTCTATCTGTCCCTAATTTTGCAAAATACCCGTAGAGACGTTGACACTGCAAAACGTTCGCGATGAAATACGAGCTGCATTAGCCGGTGTCTCCGCAACGGCATTCCTAGCTGATCGTTCCCATCTTTCTACGTTTCCACGTACGTCGACCGGGGTAGCGTTTGCTCTATTAAAAGAACGGGTTGATCAATTCGCAGGCCGACGAGTGCGGGGGTACCTGCGGCACGTGGGCGTTCCCGGGTAGCAGGGAGTCGTAAAGTCGTTAAGTAGCCACTTCGGACTTCAGAATAAGGAGATGATGGATTATTAGCCCTGGGGATCCTCGAGTAACTTCTGCCTAGTCAGTCAGCATCGCATACCTGCGATTTGTAGAAAAACAAACAGCCGGAGCTGACGTTCGCTCTTGCGAACTGATCGTAAAATCTGCAGTGGCCATAAAAGTCCTGATACGATACAAATTGAAATTTTGCAGGGAGTTATGTGCCAATTAATTTGTTCCGAAAATGCGCACCGATCGTATTTGCGTATAATTCATTTTTACGAACTTTCGTGTTACGCGATAACTAATTAAATTCAAGCACGGTATCAATTTTCGAAATATGCGACATCTTTCTCGTAATGCATATGAAATTTATTGCGTTAAACGGGTAATAGAATAATAAATAATTAATATTTATAATAAGCGGCAGCAGGTGTATTAATAGAGTCTATGTCAATTATGTTCTGAAAAGTACGGAATAAATTGTTTCGATCGAAATTTTTCTCAGACGAGAACAGTTGCGCGATAGGCGTGTATTGAATGAAAATACAGACTGCGGAAAGGTACAATAAGCGTTGTCGTGTTTGCATGATGTTCATACGACTTCACAAGCAGCAAGAAAATTAATGGTAATTGAAGAATCAAAGGAAGCATGACAGATGTTTGAAGTTTATTCCACGTCGAGAAGTATTATTCCTCGTTGCCGTGAGCGAACGCGTGCCCGTCCAATTACGAATACACGAACCCTGCTTAATGTCTCCTGACCTTTCCTTTCTTACGCATCAAAAATGTGTTGTCTGGTGAATAGCCTTAAACGGCAGAAATCCTCGGCTGCCTATGATTTTCTCTTGACACTAAACATGACAATCTATTCCTCGCATTTAATCGTTGCGACTACCGTAACCAATCCGATCAAGAAAAAGACCGATCCTAGTAAAAAGAACTCGTTCCAGAAATAATTCAAAATTGTACACGTAACTGCGCATAAATTATTTACGATTAAAGCGTAAAATAATAAAATACTCGGAAGGTAACTGTATATCTATGCGCTAAGTAATGCAACCGTATAGAGAAGAAAGTGATGTTGCAGCATTAGCTGCAGGAGGATAAGATTCGAGCGAGTCGCATACCAAAGATCGGAGAAAAACGTATAATCTTAGCTTGTATTACGCGCAAATTGTCGGATAAGGTGGCGGTGGAAGTTGTCGACAGAAGCGTAATGGTGGTTCAAGTGGTCGAGTCTCGATCGCGAAATACGAACGTCGACGATAATGCGCCATCTCTCGCTTTCTTTATGTCTCGTTGCCTCGAACATTTCGTCGAAGCGATTCAATTCAACGCGAGTCACTTCTACGAAATTTCATTTCACGCGTTTCAATTCTGGGCAATTCAACTCGACGCAATTTCACTCCAACCTGTTTCAGACTGCCGCGATTCAATTCGATGCAATTAAATTCGACGCGATTTAATTCGAAGCAATTCAACTCGATGCAATTTTATACCGCTCGTTTCAGTTTGTCGCGATTCAATTCGATGCAATTCGGTTGAACGTGATTAAATCCGAGGCGATTCAATGTCGACGAACTTTATTAGCTGCGAAGATATGTCACGCCGAGCGTTCGGACCAAACATCTACGAAGGAAGTAGTAATTCGTGCTAAGCATCAAAGTCAAAAGTATTGGAACGGAAAGGTAACACGTCACTCAATAAGTCCCCGGTCTGACCCACATTATTTTCCGATAAAACTAACCTGGCTCTTTGCAGATATGAAAAAGATGCTCCAGGGAAAGAAATTTGCCTGAAATAAAGAAGTGATTGCGGAAACCAAGGCTTATTTTGAGAGCAAAGATAAATCGTTTTATATAAAGGGAATTGAAAAGTTAGTGGATGGTTTGAATCAGTGTATCATACTGGAAGGTGTGTATATTGACGAATAAAGTGAAATTTCTAAAAAAAATTTGTTTTTCGTAGTTAGACCGGAGACTTATTGAGTGACCTGTAAAGTGGCAAGACCGTGGGCTCGCCATTTAGGTCTTCCAGAAAGCCGAGTTGACCGTTTTCCGTGGTTGCATTAATATGCTAATAACGCGTGGGTGTGCTTCTTAAGAAACAAGGAAGCGTGTACAACGTCCAGTCGTCCGGCCATTTTTGGATCTGGTCAAACAGTACAACAGACTAGCCTGTCGTCGTTCACGGAAAGAGAAAATTGAAAGTCGCGTGCCGGATTGGAGGAGACGTTATCGATCCGCGCACCGGTCGTTACCGTATCTCCAGATCGTCGGGATAAAACGCAGCTTAGTCGCGAGCGTTGGACAAAGCGTCGTTATTTACTAGGCGAACATATTGACTCGCGAGGCGAGGAATTTAAGCGTGCCCCGATTTCTAGGCACGCGAGTACGACGAACGCGGCGCAATTTATGGCATCATTGTTACGGCCATTGTAGTCTCGTGGATGCCGAAGAGAGCGCGTGGGCGAAATCTACCGGGTACGTTACGCCGGAACGGAAACTCGGTGCACGAGAATCTCGTGGCGAACGTCACGAGACGATATTGAAGGAGGAAGTATCGCGGTCCGATCTGGATGAGAACTGGTCCCCGTTCCGCGAGTTCGAAGAAAGTCGAACGAATCCTTCGGGCGACTATCGACGAGGAAACTGAACAGCTGATTTACCCTAGAGATATGGCACAGAATTTGCGCTGAGTACCTGTGTAGCAATCACCGTACGCGACCGATCACTTTGTTCACTTTAGAACGTGCGAATTCGTTACTTTCGATACGTTCAAATTCTCTCGTGGTGTCGTGTTTTACATGGGTACGAGTGGGGAACGTCTAACCTACACTTTCTCCTTACTCTCATCTTTTAAAAAAAGAGTAATATAGCGTCACGTGTTATTAGAGGACAACGTTGTGCAGGTGTTAAGGCCGATTTAGTGGTTACGGTACTGTCATGGTATTGTTCCGTTACTAACACCGTCCCATAATACTGCCATCACGCCACGGTATCGTCACCGTTAACATAGTAATCTCGGATCGCCAGGAAAAAGCGGACAACACATTCTCCATCGTGTACAGAGCGCAACGTAAAAATGAGGATAGATGTTGAAAGAGCGACGAAACGGAAGAAGAGGCAGTCGAATCGAGGAAGAATCGGAACGAGAGGGAATCGGCCTGGAGGAACCCTCGAGATCGGTCAGGTAGGAGTCCGGTAGACGAGCTGTTTGCCGGTTGGAAGGCAAGTCTTGGACGCTGGAAGGATGCTGGAGAGGCCGAGTGGTGGCGGCACGGCCGGTGTGGTCAGGTGGTTCGCAAGGACGCGGCAGGCCGTTCACCCGTTCACCCGTTCCTCTTCCTCTCCCCAACCCTCCAACCTCCTTCTTCTCTTCCTCCTTCCCTTCGTCCTCTTTTTCTTCGATCTCTCTTTCTCTCGCTTACTCTCGCCGACAGATCTCAACCCTTTCCTCTTTCAACTTCGTTTCAACCTCTTACTACTCTCTTCTGTTCTGTCCCCCACCTGATACCTCGCTGGTTTCTCTTCTTTCTTTCTTCATCGCGGAGCAGCCCCTTCTTAGATCCAAACACACCGTCTTAACTAAGTTACACCGGTATTTATACTCGCTGGAATCGCTACTTACCGGGCCGCACTGTTCATGTAAACACGATAATTGGCCTGTTACGTTTCGCTTTTTGCCCGGCGTCGACATTTTTCTGCCGATAACGCTCGTGTCCCTATCAGGCGGATCGGTCCCGACGTCTTCTTACAATTAGACGAAGGCTGTAAAACGATCTTTACCTCTCTATGACGATCAGCGCGAATCGAGAGGGAACTTGCGAAAGATGCTTTCCCTAAACGTTCGTACAGAATTCGTTTGTCGTTTGATAGATCGACATCGGCAGATATAAGATTGCCTAATTGGCATAAATGTTTGATAGATACAACCATTATCTCTTAACGATGGTTTCAACCGTTTACGAGTAATTGAGTCACTGTAGGTTGTCAGATGGCAAACTTGCGAGAACGTAGACAGATCTTGCCGTGTCTTACGAGTCACAAGAGCTCGCGTGCTGTCGTTTCGCAAAAGCAGATCAAATTCCACGAGAAACGCTTCGGACCCTTTCTCTGTCACGGAATCTCGTTCAGCTGTTGCTGATGAAAGGTTTCCTCTCACGACAGTGGACACTCACGTGTCGCTAATAAATGCTCGTTGGTCGAGTCGAGAATTGATTTCGATCTACCGCATCGTCCCGTATAATAAAAACATTAATACCATCCACGAAACTTAGCGTCGTCTTCGAGAGGATCAAGACTCGTTTAGAATAACTCTCTCCTCTTCCTCGTTGTTTCGATGATTACCATAATTTGTAACAGCGTGACAACTGTCCAGGTTTTCAACGGTACTTGAACCTGGAATTTCAGGTGGACCTGCTCGTTTAGAATGCCCTTGTCCTTCGGACTCGGAAACCACGCTACAGATTTTTATCCTCCCCAGGCATTAAAGTCCCCGCTGAAGTTAGTTTGATCGAGCAGGAATTAACAGAATCAACGGCTCGTCCCCCCAAAATTCTAGGAAGACGTATTACGCTATCGCGCGTTCCATCGCGCTATGTCACGGATATCCAGCTTTCCAATTAGAAAGTTTTTTCTGATATTTCACGCGGGGCCAGATACCGATCGAATTCCGCACCGCGGAGTGAAATTCACGGGAACAACGCGTCACGAGCGGAGTATAACGCAGGAGGTCTTTTTCAGCGTCGACGTGGGGTCGTCCACGACCGAGAGAAGGGGACCGCAGCCCTCCCGCGGGGAACTAATAACCGGGTTTCACGAGGCGTGTCCCGGTGCACGCGTACGCGAAGAAAGCTCGCGTACCCCGGGCCAGATTCGTTCCACGGGCCGAGACGAAGCGCTGTCCTCCCGATTTAGGTTTTGCGGGGCGAACGTCAAAGCAGGTAGCCGATAAATAAATAGACGGGCCACCGACTGTTATTAGCTTCTTTCGAACGTAATACGTGCCCTGTCAGCGCCAGCAAATAAGAACACGCTCCGAGACGCGGTAGCTTTGTCAGCTGGCGACAATAACCGCCGACTAGTCCCCCTTCTTTCTTGTTTCTTTCTTTGTATCGGAGAGCTATGTACAAAAGTTTCCTCTAATAACAGTAGCCTTTGCGCTCGTCACGATGTTGCGTAACTCGAGCCACGAAAAAAGTGCGTTGTTACATGTGGAAGTCTCGTGACTGTTTCTTCTTTGTAAATATCTAAATGCAATTCTATTTTTCTGTTCTTTTCTGTGGTACTTAACCAAGGGGTTAAGTAGCCTATAAGTAGCCTATAGGCTAAGGAGCGTATAACAACGAATCAGACTCGTGCCTCACGTTGCAGTTCAAATGTGACGAAACTAAATCACATTTGCAGAAAGATTGAGTTTTGAATATGATACCAATTGCAGTTTGCATAATTTAAGATTGCTAAATCCAAATTACATTTTCAACATTCTTTACTTGCTTTAATGCTGCAATAATAATTAGACAGGTTTGACTGACGCACCTGACGAAAATCGTAGGCTAAGGGGTTAAAGGTTACAACACCCTTGAAATTGTCTGATATCGTTTTTTCATACACATTTCAACCCTTGCAATTTCGCAGTTGTTTCATAAACTTTAAAGGTATCATACGAATACCGCTTAAGTCGAGTGACTACGAAACACAAAAATGAAATCGAATGGTGGAATAATAATTGCGGTCAGAGTCGATGCAGGTCTAGAGTGGGTTTAAAAAGTGAACAAAAGGCGATTGGAGAGCAACGGCGGGCAACAACGGCACGCGATAAGAGCACCGAGGTTCAAAGTCGAAAGCATGCTCGAACAAGGGCTCGTGGCACTAATAATGTTAGCGTAGCGCCGCGGTTCGAGTGCAGGCATCGAGGAGGTGGAAAGTGGTAGGTCTGTAGGCCACTCGTTCGAGCGTGCAACTACCCCTAATACGAGTCGTCCTAGTCCTGCTCGTGTAGCGACGCGTCAGTTCCCATCGGTTCGCAGTCGCTCGTTCATTCCTTCCCCTTCCACTTATTCGTCACCAACCACCCCTTCTCCGGCTCCTCCAACCCTCCGGCGACGTGTAACGCAATTACGATTGTTGTTTGAATGAACAATCAAGCGCCCTCGAGCAGCGCGCTCCCAATCATTCAATTTCTGTTCAATCGACTTCGAAGCTCGACCGCCCCTTGCGTTGTTACGCTTCTTCTCACGAACGAAGATTCTCCGCTTCGAAAGTTTGCTCGAAGGAAAAAATTCCTAACCCTGCAATTTTGACAACTCGTGTTGTTTCAATTTCATAGTTTGTGAAGAACAAAGTTACTCGAGGACACGGTATCCTTCGAGACGGTAAACAGTTGCCGCAAAGTGGCACAAACTACGCAGAGTCAGCGACAAAAATCGCTTCTACGTCCTCGTAGAATTAGCTGTCGCGAGGTCGTTTGTTAGAACACTTGTGACGCGGCGAAATAGGCAAGCTCAATTTGCAAGTTACGGGTCGCGTATGTCTCGAGGGAGTACGCGAGGATCGGTGGTATTGTGCGAGTACACAACAAACGTTCTATCCGCGCGCGCAAAGAGGCCTCCCTCCTCTTCTCGAGCGGCAACCGACGAGTCAACTAATGATTTGCTTAGTTAATATTTGTTCAGCTATATGTTCCTTTTCGAGTCGCTTCCTAAATCGAGGTTGACGCATTGTTACCGCCTTCGTCGTGATTAACATAATAATGCAAACACAATGACACGACGGACCCGATGGCTCGGCTACTATTTGAGCAGGTGAAAATTCCTGCTTGGCCTACGACGAATTGCGTAGGCGTCCACGACTTCGGCGAATATAATATACACGCATACGCGCGTACGGAGTATTGAAAGTACCTTCGAACGACCAACGCGTGACAATTGTTTTCTAATTCAATTAGAAGAGACACGCGAATTTTCGGCCCCTTTCGACTCCTCTCGACTCTTTGTCTTCCTTCCACTAGATTTTTACAAAGGCTGTTTTTACGTCTACGAATTTTGCGCTAACTCTTTGTGTACATTCTTCTGCGGAGATTGCGTGGACGTTGCTGAAGAAGCGACTCTGCGTTAGCCAAATATTAACGTCTTTTGTTCGAACGATGGAGTCTTTCTTTGGATATCTGGCAGGATTCTTGAGTCGGCATCGTAAAATTGAAATTTCTGAAAGCCTGGTACCCGACACGAGACATATCTTTTTATATAGTAAGATCTTATGGATGCTATTGTTTAGTAGAGCTTCATCATTTTCGCACTGATCTCGTTAAAATACCGATAACAATGGAAGAAGGAAAATAATAGCCGGTATTATTTGAATAATCCTCGAAGCCTGTTCGAAGCGTATCTACCGAAATTGATCGATCAAAGGACCGATGAAAAGGCTCGAACGAGCGATGGAAGACAATCGGTCGCATCGAAGAGCGGCTTAAAGAGCACTTTTTCATTTTGTTTACTTCCCATTGAGCTCGTTCGATCGCGGAAGCGAACGTATACCGGAGATTTCTCATTTCCAGGTAATTAATTTACAATGAACCGGACGAAGGGAGAGCTAGCCCTTGTTCCGAGGGCTTCTTGTAATCTTCGGAGCCTTTCAACGAAACCAGGCAAATAACAAACGTTCGTTCGTCGCTTATAATTAACCTGTCGGTAAACGCTTGCTCTCGCGATCCTGCTTCGAGAGCTCGCTTCTCTTCGGGATCGAAACCGTTAGATGACCATTGTGATACGAACAGCCCGAGTTAGCCTTGAAGGAGGAATTAAAAGAAGCCGTCCAGCTATGCACGTCATTCTCATCTACCTGTGTAGTGGTATATCCCATATTTTACAGTTCAACGATCAACAGATTTCTGTAGCTACTTACGCTGTTACGCGACCGAGGGCTACGAAGATGATACGGCAGAAGTACTCGAATGTGAAAGAAATCGAGATTACCTCATTAACTGCAGATTAACTGTAATGGACGGATATTAAAATCGAACTCGAGTAAAACGCGTGTTAAAATAATTCTTGTCGGAGTCGTGTCAATAGTTCGCAGTTACGAAGCGAATAAAACGCGTAAAAAGATGCATTTGAATAAGAAGAAAAAATGCAATATCTACAGGTTAAAAAATAAAAATAGAAAGTAATACGATGACGTTTCGAATCGTCAGTGTACGATCAGGCGAAATACCATTGCCGAGATCGATGACTGTACAATCAGAAGATAACGGAATATCGTACAATGCTCCGCCGTCATGGCAGACGTCGAAGGCACAGGAACAACCTCGAACCGGAAGTCGATTAAGTCCCCGTTTGTCCGAGGCGTAGGACACAAGTGGCATGGAGGATTGCAATCATCGCGGGAGCAAAAACAGACGCCGGGAATAGACTACTTGATCGTGAAAAATAATCAAAAGTAGGAACACGCGAGGAGAGAAAAAGCACATGGTCCCGGATGCCAGCCGGAAAATGACAATCACTAGGCACGGAACCGTTTCCTCTGTCTGACGTGAATATGATGTCGGGGAGGTGGTTCGTTCGCTGCAGTCCATCAGGATAGTAAGAGGGTGAAAGAGGGAGCGTGTAAGAGTTAGCAGGGGTGCCTGGGGCTCGATCGCCCTTCTCCAATTTAATAGCCGATTTTCTCTCCTCGGGTCACCTATGAAATTCCATCGATCTTCCAACTCTTTAATAACGTTATTTATTCTATAATTATGTTATTAGATATAAGCTATTTAACGCTTGAAACATTATTGCAATTAGAAAGAGCATGTTCTACTCGTAGAAGCGATCGTGTCGAGATAAAATTACACGAATTCAAAAAACTCGATGAACATCGTAGGTTAATATGAAATACCGAGGATAATTATGAGTTAACGCGAAGTACAACCGACAAATATTAAAATTAACTACGTTGTTTACAACGGTGAAAATATCCGAGTGACTCGAAGCATCATCGGGCTGAAAGATGCGCGCACGTAAGCGTGAGAAGCAGCGTTTCGCGGGAAGATTTAATATCCAGCGTGAAACGAAGGCGAAACAAAAAAGCGAGTAGAACAGCCCTCATCAAGTTTTACGAGCCACCGCTGGGCACCGGCACGGGGTCGAGTCGATCCAACATAGCCAGGAATAAATTTCTTCATTACTTTGTAGCGAAGCTCTAATGAAATACTTAATAACGGCATTAAACCGGCTCGTTAAGTTGTACTGGAAAACCGCGCGGCCGGTAGCTCCGTAAAAAGTTGCACGTTCGTATACGTAACCTGGTTTCTTTCTCGAACCGATCGCCAAAAGGCGAAACATCGAGGCGGTTAGAAAGAAATTAACGAGTAATTAGAGACGTCTGTTCTGTCGCCGATAGAAGAGGGATTACGTGGCCACCCTGCAGATCCTATCGCCGTGGAATTAATGAGAATCGGTCTTAAGAGAACCGACGCGACGGACGTTCTCCCGTGATATACGAAACCGATTATCGACTGGAATCGTTCCCACGTGTCACGCTGCGCGAACGATCGGGTCCACCGTAGAAAAAAGAGGAGGTTACGAATGATCGTGATAGCACGGGTTACGTCAGCTGCCCGAGAGATCGTCGTCCGAAGACGATCGAACCGAACGAGGCGTCCTTGGTGGACACCTGTCAACCAGCCCCATGGATTATGGAGTGACAAACAAGTGGACGCACGCTTTCGTCTAGACGACAGGCGAGGGGGATCGAACAGAATGGTCGAGGAACCCGAGGACAGGTTATCACTCTCTCGTACACAACTTTCGGAACAGCAAGTTTCTTTTCACTCGGTATTTGTATTGGTAATAAGCACCTTATAATCTACGAAATTATCTTTTATTTAACAAGTCAGAAAATTAGGAACAAAAGTAAAGGTGTTGTTTTGCAACGCATACAGGAAGTCCGACCAAAGTGGAATAGAGCGTAATTACGACTTACAAATTATAAGTTTCTTAATTGTGAGTTGTGCAAAGAAAATGGTAAAAGTCATGTAAAGTAGTTTCGTGATTATGGCTCATTAAATATTCTTCATTTAGTCGCCATTTATTCCGAGACAAATAACGCAAAGCATTAAAAATAAAGAAACACCTTTCACGCTACAACTATCTGCTAATGGATTCATTAGTTGATGATTATCGACACTTGATTATAGCTCTCCAAGGCTTTGATGACTTTTAATAGATAACTGCGCTGTATCGATGAGTATCTGATCGACGATACTCGTGAAATGGTAAACGATATTTAATTCGTCTCTATCAAACGTGCGTGTAATCCTAAATTCCTCTACTTTACATTTGTTAAAACGTTGACTGCCACACTAAAGCAATTTTCAATTGCATTCAATAGTGCTTTAATTCTTGATTAATTTTTCTAAATATTTGCACAATATCTTGTTACATTTATTTTCCATAGATCCATGTAATTAATGCAAAAATTTATGGTTAGGAGAGTGAATAAAATTTTAACAATATACATGTTAAATCAGTATAGATACTTAAGTGTCATCCGTATAAGGGTGACGTGACAGCGAGAATTTGAAAGTTTGGTAAATTTTGGAAAAGTTGACCGCGTTCGTAAGTAGGTTCGACAGATCCTTAAAACGTTCCACTCGGCCCAGAAGGAAGATGAATCGAAAAACCCGCGAAGATTATTCCTCTTTCATACCTTGCTCATTGTCCGTCCGGCTCGGCCAGGTCTGATATCTCTCGCGGTTGTATCGCGAGGTTCTTTGAATCGCTTTATGCGATCTTCATTGTCCATTACTCCGGCAGCGAGTCGAGAGAGACAATATCAAAGCCGTTATTTTCCGCATTCGTGTACCGTGGCCGTAATGAGGCCAGAGTCCCCGGTTGGAAACGCGTTTGCCACGTCGCGTCTCTAAAGGTCCGAGCCCGTTCCTTATTAGTTATTAGTATACTCGCTCGAGCGAGCGATATGGGAGGGTAGCCGGGGCGAGAAGGGGGAGGCAAACGAAACGGTTTACAAATGTAGGAGCAAGAATAGAGGAGAGATGGCGGCTTGAATGGGGTCCTTTGAATTACCGGTGGCTGCTTGTTTTGTATAGACACATAATGTGTACGTATTCACGTAGACCTGGACTCCGTGGAGCAGTGTGTTAGGCGTGTAGGACGTTCACGTATAGGGGCGAGCGCGTCTCAGCGAGTAATATATAAGTATGGCCGAGCCGGGTCCGCCTGTATGGACTTATACACGCGAATCCGGCAAAGTCGGTGCGGAGAGAAAAGGCGCCATAAGGTTGGCTACCAGCCGACAACCATCATCCACCCGACTTCTCTGTCCTCTCCCGACTCCCGGTGGTTCTTTAGCCGCCCAACCCTCTGTTCGACCCTCTGAAAGGTCTCTCGCCGAGTCGCATGCCCTGTCATCTTCTGAAAAGAATAATATCTCTCTTTGAAACATTAGCAATTCTATGATCGCCACCTTTATTTATACGGCTTACCGTGGTGTGGCTCGATGTGGCTCGTTGCTTCCTCGCGCTTCTTTCCTCTATTCGCGTATTTATACGTACACGGACACGCGTACAACCCGGAGAAAGACAGACCATCGTAGGCTGTTTATTACGCGCCGCGCCACACTGGATGCGGAAAATCCGCTCAGACAGGGAGATCGCGGCTCGGCTACCGCCATTGCCGCCTTGTTACAAAATACTTTAATTAATGACTCCTCGGAACAAATTTACCTTCATTATTAGCACATTCACGTGGCGTGTCCGCCGCGACTCCGCAGCGCGAACGCGCGTGTGCACGCAACACGTGTACCGACGGCCCACAAAGACGCCATTGTGCGAGACATTCATAAAAGGCGCCTGTTCTTGCGCGGCCTTTAAATAATTCAATTCACCGAATGCCCGCTTCCTACTCCGCTTCGCGAATCGCCTTTTGCTGCCTCCTCGACGCGACCGAACAACCGTCGCCACGCGCAACACCGAACCGATCGTAAAACCAAAGAATCCCTGCCGTTGCCACTTTGCTCTTTACTTTTTAACCACCTGCTTCGACCCCGACGTTCTTTCATTAACGGGAAATTCTATGCGAGATCCGACGATCGATTACGAATTCGCCGATTCATCGGCTGTTTACCCTGTCCCGTTCGGTCACTTAATTTATGCTGATTGATCTTTCCGTCGCGCCGTCTTATCAAGTGGATCCCAAATTTTCTACAGTTTATGCTAATCGATATATTATTCCCGATTTCGAAATCATGGAAACTCGCGTTTATTCCGATAGAACCGAGTTTCTCGAATTTCCGAAACTGGGTCAGCGCGGATATAACAAAAGTGCTACTTTGCCATGGGTGGACGTTACCTATAAAGCCGTACCTCGAAATCGCAACGATCCGTGTACCAAAGACCCGATGTCTCAAAGACCAGCGATCAATCACCGCTAATGACTAAAAGTAAACGCGAACGTCTACCGGAAGCGAGGAACGTATCGATCGATCGCGGTTCCGCGGACCGCAGACGCTGAATCCGAACAGCCGGAAGACGGAGAAAAAGTGACTGGAAGACGCTCGAACTTGTGGCGCGTATAGCGGTATACAATAACTCTTCTGTTCCGATCCTTCGCACGTCCAGACTAGGGAGTTAATAAAGTGTGTAAAGAGAAAAGGCTGGCAACAGGGACGCTCCTTATCCAAAGTAATTATTCACGCGTGCTTAAGGAGTGCGCGCGAAAACCTTCAACCGATTTCATCGTCTATCTCGAGAACGGAAACATCGTTTTCACAAAACCTCTGACAGCCATCTCTTCCTGCTATTTTTCACTCAGATGACTCGCACTTAGTTTAATGCAACGACATGAAGTAGGTAAAATGTATAGCGTTATATTAATAATAGACACGAATTCGAAAGTACTCATTCAACTTTTTAACACTAAAACTACCGGTCAAATGACCGCTCCACAAGTTTCCCATTATAAGGTATTTTGTTAAAGTACATTCCTTGAAATCAACATTGATCAAGACAAAGAATAAATGTGCGTGCTAATATTGTTGTTTGTATATTTATTCTTCAACTTCATTTTTAATTTCAAAGTATACATTGTATGTCGGTAGGTTTAGTTAACCCCTTGCACTATTCTGACGAGTCGCACTCCTGATGCACTCGTACCTCGACTGTGATTAATTTTACTGAAATGTTTAATACGCTCCAATTTGGAGTTCAAGTCCAATTATAATTTGCACAGTCAACGATTGAATAATAACATATTGACATAAAATTTCACATTTTTTGTCTGTATTAATATAGCAGCTGTAATTAGTCAGTTCTGTCTGACGCACCTGACAAACAAGTCATAGTGCAAGGGGTTAAGAGAGTTGATTTTTCATACGGAGAAGTTGACAAAATATATCAGGAGTTTGTAGCCTTTTTAAGACGGGTTAATATTTTGCAAGTAAGAGTTGGTAAAGTGTGATACCAAGCGGTGAAGTGACCGGTTCGCAAGGTTTACCGCAGGCGATCGAATCCAATTATAGTTGACCGATGGCACCTGTAGGCCACGCGACAACGCTCTTCCAGGCTCTAACGCATTGTTCGGTCGAAATAGGACAGCAAGTGCAACGTGGTGGCGATAATCACCGGCAGCGAGGCTGGTGTGTTTGCATCTGCATACAAGCAAGCGAGTCGACGCGGTGTGGCGCGGTGCGGCGAGAGCGTTCAGCGACAACGGGTAAGGGAATCACTCCGTAAATGTAAAGTTGAACGAGCGAGTGCAAAAACCGCGAGACTCGTGCATCGTGCAAGGGGCCGTTTGTTTGGCTAGAGGACGGAACGAGAGGAGCCTTCTCTTCTTCGACCGTGTATACCCCTGTGTTCTCTGTTCCCCGTTGCTTTCTGCCGGTTCTAGTGTCTCCTCCTCCTCCTCCGGTCGTTCTTGCGCGTACTCTCATCTCCATTCCGTCCACGATTCCCTCTTCTTTTTCCTTTGGCCGCGTCCACAATCCCGGAAAACATGCTCGGCTCCGGGATCGGCTCGCTTGCTCGTCCGCTCATCCGAGCCACATTATCCTGTCTCGCGTCTGCCGAGACTTTCCCCCGGACACCGAGAAACGGCCATGCTTTTATTTCCTTTCGTTTTTCCCACGAAAAAACGAACGACCCTATGAAAATAGAGAGACGAGCGAGATTTTTTGCGGAACGTTTCGCTTATACCATTCCACGGACATTCGTGTTAATCCTCCTGCGTAATCTGTGTTAATCAGGCTACCTATCGAAGCTTTTTCCCTTGGCCAGCTACGAGATTCGCTCTTTCGTTGATTCGCGACGCTGTCGCTTTTTTTTTTCTTATGGTTCAATTTTTATTTTCTGAACCTTTTCGATATACGAAACTCTAACGCTCGATGCATTCAGAAGTCTGAAGTCATGATTCTTCCCGCTCGATGGTGCTTTAAAGGAACGGGAGTCGAAACGAAAGAAACATCGCAAAAATGTATAAAGTTGTAAAGAAGTCCGTATTCATCTCGCCATTAATGCAGATCGTAAGTTGCTGCGCAACTTTGTTGTTTATGGTTGTACTCGAAGCCCTTCGAAGCTTTGCAACATTGAAAGGTATCAAGATTGCAAGCACCTTTATTGAAAAGCTGATTCGACGCGATGCACTTGCGTATCCGAGCCAGAGATAAGTTGCAGGTAATGCCGGTTGTAACCGGTGAAACATCAAATCGCTTAAGCAGAAAAGAGAAAAAGTTCGCTTCATACCCGGAAACTTCGATCAAGATAAGCTACAGGTTTCACGGTGTCGAACGCTTATCCTTTCCATTAACCAACGACAGTTATTTCTGCGTTCAGTGAAAGAGTACATGTCGACGGTTAATCCAATCCAACGAGAAACATCGCAGGCAAATAGCAGCCTACTCGCGGCGCGAAAGCGCGGCGTACACGCTTCGCGATCCAACCTGAACCAATGATAATCGAGTGAAAAGTTGTCTGGTTTGGACGAGGAGGAATTTCGCAACGCGTTTTCACGCCGACCATTATGAATCGCGGTAAACGTTTCCTTCGCTGGTGTCATTTTCACCGGAAACGTCCAATTGTAGCGGCGCAACCCGCCTCGAAACAGATACTCAACGAATGTGTTTCAATAATTTTTAACAGAGGTAAATAGTACGATAAAGTAATAACGAAATAATAAAATAAAACGGCAAAATAACGTACACGTTGCCGATTTATCAAGATCAAATAACTGTGCGTATATCAATATACCGTAAGTTTTTAAGCGATGATTATTCATATAAAGAGATAGAAAAGTTATCACTCGGAGAAGTAATACCGCATTGTTTCGCGTGCATGAACATCACGAATACAAACTCAACGACGCATTTGTTAACGTTTCTATATTACTGTCATTACCGGAGCCGGCCTATAGGCCAGCCCCTCTTGTATCCGCGCGGCGAGCAATTTACAAGCGTGCGCATGGAATAGTCGCGAACGTTTCCGGGTGAATAAGTCACTCGGATAAATGTCGTTACTCGAAATTACAGTTCGATTCCGGCTACCAGCCTGTCCCAACCATCGTCCCGTAATTTTGCTCGTTAATGAAACTGGACTATCACGTCGGTTAATCGCGTTATCACGATCGTTATTGTATAATTTAAATATTTTATTCGCGCGGCCCTCCATCGCCGGCGATTTTCTTCTCGTTAATGAACGCTTCGTTCGACGGTCACAACTTTTTCTTTATTTGCGTGAATTTAATTGGCTGCGAATCCAGGAAACGTTACGCGCAGAAAACTGATTGTCCAAGAATGTTTGCTGATGCTAGGAGAACTTATGATTAGATGAGGGTTGAAGATTTGGAATGGGGTACGCGAGTAATTCAATGATTAAGAGCTCAAATTTTAAAACTATTAGAAGGTTTAAAAATTTGGAAGTTTGAGAATTTAGAAATTTGAAGATTTGGAGATTGAAGATGGGGTACACGAGTAATTGAGCGATTAAGAGTTTAAATTTTAAAACTGTTAGAAGGTTTAAAAATTTGGAAGTTTGAGAATTTAGAAATTTGAAGATTTGGAGATTGAAGATGGGGTACACGAGTAATTGAATGATTAAGAGTTCAAATTTTAAAACTATTAGAATGTTTAAAAATTTGGTGCTTTGAGAATTTAGAAATTTGAAGATTTGGAGATTGAAGATAGTGTACACGAGTAATTGAGTGATTAGGAGTTCAAATTTTAAAATTATTAGAAGGTTAAAAAATTTGGAAGTTTGAGAATTTAGAAATTTAGAGATTGAAAAGTTTCAAAGATGTTTGACCCCCAGAGTTGAGAGGATAATGGGTGCCACAGGTATTCTTAGCCGAAGGTTGCATCGAAATGCACCTAAAAGGATGTCTACCCTCTGGATAGGAAATCGTTATCTTTATCGATGGTCGAGTACGGTAGAATCGATTACCCTATAACATGCGATATCTTTATCGTGAAGTTTATGTCGTATAGAAAGGGAGAAGAAAAAGAATCGATGAGGAAGAGATCCGTAATAGGATCGGTAAGTAATGCATCGGGTTCCGTTGAAAATGGTCACTATCCGTGAAATTGATTCCACTTAACAGCACGGTGCTCGATTTCTTAATTAATGAATTACAGTACTGGTAATGCGAGTTTAACAGCGTAGGGAAATCAGCCTTATCATCGTCCGATCGTAATTAAACGCGTCAAAAATAAGCCAACCAGGACGAGTGTTGTTGTTACCTTTTACCCAGCGAAACGTGAAAAAAAAAGAAAAAGAAAAACAAATTGTACCGCATCCGAGTTTCCATTAATTACCGGCAAACGGCGCTAAGGAAGATGTCTTCGTTCGTTTCGAGTTGCGTCAAACGCGAAACGGACATTTTTATGATTATCTCCTCGAATTATCTGTTCGCTTCGTTCGGCAATCGCGTATCGAATCAAGGCACATTATTTAACAGTATGCAAACATTTCGTAAATATCGGGTACGTCCGATATTTATCGGTCTTAAATATTCGAACATCTGGTAAGTTTAAATTGCCTTAAATTGATGTCACCGCACGGTGCAATTTACGAGTTTAAAGCAACGTTCCTCGCCACGGAACTCGCGAATTATAAATCAATTTATGGATTAAAAAACCTATTAGAAATTTGTTATTATAATCTCATCTGAAACGTTTAAAATTATATTATTGTAACACGGATTATTTTCCGCTTTAATTAATTTTTAATGTTCTTTTGTGCACTGTTTATTGCACTGCTCTCTTTTATACGTATACCTACAAATCCACATCTGACAGCGCTGACACACTCTCAAGAATTTCTTATCTGTATAACAGCATCCGCATAACAGTATCTCTGCCTCCCAGTCAATTACCCACGTTTTTGTATAAATTCCAAACATGCAATGTTTTCATTCTAATTGGAATTTTAAGAGACACGTCACGTGTACGTTTATCGGACTCCAATAACCCACACCCTGCACGAGCAACTGGACCATTGACTAACGCGAAAAATTCATCGTTACCGTTGCGAATAAAATTTTTCACATTGAAGGAAACCATAAACTTACCTATCGTAATTAACGTTTCCGTTATACGAGATACCTTCACTATGAAAAATGGTAACGAATGCACATTAAGATTATGACACGTTTGATTCCCTTTTGTGTAGTATTTTGAGTTTCATTATTATCAAGCAAGCAGTGTACCGAAGAACCGACGAAAAATCTGGTCCGGTCGGAGCAAACAGATAAAAGAAACGAATTCTTTGAAAACGAAGAATACTGTCGAGTTAATTAACGAACGTTATCTGCGAAATACCGGACGGCTTTTATCATCTCTGTCAAAAAAGGAAGGGGTGAGGAAAGATGGCGGGAGAGATTGAGCGGATCGGGTAGAGGGAATCAGCAGGTGCCGTTGAATTAGTATAGATCAGGCTCGTTGGCGCACGTCAATTACATAATCAACGAACGATATCGAGGATGATAGCGCATAACGAGTGGAGAGCATCGACGCGATGGGGCCAACCGCTCTTTTCAACTCGGCTCGAAACTGGTCCCGGAATGAGCTCGTCCGTTTCTTTCTTTCTTATTCTCGGCTGGTTCGGAACGGAAGGAAATAAAAGTGCGCCCCGAGTCAACGGCGAGTCAAGTTGTCGAACGGGCTGTTTATTTAGTTTATTATAGGCCCCGGTAACGGTATCGGTCGCGCATCTGACTCGTCCCTTTTCTCCGTTCGTCGCGTTCCTTTTTGCGAATTCTTCTATCGATTCCGGCGTCGAGAGAGCGGCTGGGAACGAGCCCGATAATTGCGTGTCTTAAGTGGTCGACGATGCAACGACGTCGAAGACGACGGGAACACCGAGTACTCCGTCGCGATCCGGACCCTCCACCCTTCGTTTCCCCCCAAGGCAGACGCCCGATGCATATTAGATAAATATTAATACACGGAACGGTAACGATCGACCGCTGTTACCGGTCGACGTAAATTGCGTCTAATTGCCACGAAATCGTCGCGCGAAAGAAACTCTGGTCGATTTCGAGGCTAACCATTCGGAACACTCGCCGAGAAAGGATTACTCCTTTGAATCGCCATGCGCCATCGATTATTCGTCGACGAATTACAATTGAATCAACTAAAGAACATGCTCCGGTACAAGATTTTCCATTGTTTTCATTAACCGTGAATGCCGTTTTTATGTTTCTAAATGAAGGTAAATGCACCCATTAGTGACCATTCTTTATTGTGATTTATTAAAACTGATAATTAAAGTGAAATACTGTTCATAATTTTTCAATATCGCGGTTTTAATTTGATAATACTGTACAGAGAATATTACACGGACTTGTATGATCTATGGGCAGGAATATATTAATATAAAAACAAAAAGAATAGTATTTATGATTAAGGTGGAGAAACGGCAACTAAATGCGGTACTCGTGCGTTGTGTGTAAATTTTACTTTATTTCTAGCAGATGCGCCTCCTAGTTCTCCAATTAAAATTTTGTATAAGTAATACGCGGAGTAATATAATTATTTTCTATAAGAATAAACGGAACATACGAGATTGAAGATATCGAGAAATTGAATTCTAACGTTTCAATTATGAGAAAACATTTAATTCGCTGATCATCAATGACCCATAGCGCTCTTCTTGCGTGTAAGTTAAGCACGGTAAAACTGCCATAATCGATATTAGCCCACGATAAATAGAGATTATCGCTATTAAGCAACTAATTCGTTTCTAATACCGCAATTTGCTATTCTAAATTACCACGGTAATTTTATTCACAATTTTATTTCCTTTTCTAAATTCTTAGCACCAGTTATCAAGGTAATCAGCGTTGATTAAAGATTCATTTCGTTCAGCTATCGTACAATTTAGATGGGAAAAGGAAAACGAAGGTGTAATTTTCCTAATATAACTACGGTTTTTTTCTAAAATGTGGCATTAAATGTTTAGCAGAAATCTGAAATTTGTCGTGACACTAATTTAAAGAAGGTGACACAAATAAAAGGTAACGGCGTAAAATAAAGAAGAGTCGCTTTTGCCGTTCGACTTTGTCTCGTATGACTTTACAATTTGAACAATCATTCAAACTCGACGAGGAACTAAGCACAACTCGAGATAAAGAGTGAACGCTCTAAGCCAATTTCTTTTCATCCATGTAATTCCTTTTCACGGTAATCCAGGCTGCTCGAACGTCATCGTGGCTCAAGAAAAAGAATGGATACACCGTTTCATTTGTGCGAACAGATCGAAAGACGCGAGGATATCTTTGCTCTTTGATCCTTTTGTTCCTCCTGGTCGATTGAGCAATAGTCGGCGACTAGAAAATACGGAAACACAGGCGAGAATAATCGCTGACATTTGCTGAAGCTCTCAATATTCCATCGCGAGCGAACACCGTGACAGTTACAAATAACTTTTACACAGACGTCCGATTGAAATTCAAATTCCAGCCTAACGTCGTTTTATCCGCATTGTCTAAGCGATTCGAACGACAATAACTCGACAGTTTCGCGTGACGAGGTTACGTCCACTCGAATTTATTTGTACTCCGGAGATGTCTTCGAGAACGCGTTTATTTTTCGAAAATATCGATTGTACGCGACAATAATGACGAACGGACAAACAAAAATCTATCGTAAACATAATCATCGACAACCGTATTTTTTACGAATTGACGTAAAAACAGGTTGTTCGTCGATGAAGTAACCGTTCCGAGAGAAGTCGAATCACTCGGGTTTTTATTCCCTCGAAGAAAGGATTATAGACGATTTATCAATTATGCGAGATCGTTGCAATCGGAGTGACAGCTGCGACTTCATTAACCCTTCTCTAAGCGGACTGTATAGTGCAGCCATGCGTTATATCATCGCAGTTATCGTATCTCCGCTCGTAAAAAGTGTCAGGAAAGACGGAAACGTGGGAAAAGGGAGGGTCTCGCGTGATGGGTGTTTTAAAGGGTCGTCCTCTCGTTTATAAACAAAATATTACCGTAATCAGTTGGCGCGAACGACGTTGCTCGAGCAACCGTCATAAATTTATTCTCATTGGTCACGGTCCAGAACGTCTCGGACAGAAAGGAAACGCATTAACAACGGTGCTATCCCCCTTATTATTGTCTTAAGGTGTCTCGAACGTGATCGAACGAGCGAACAAGAGAACGATCCAACAACGAGCAGCGAACAGAAACAGACAAAGACACGTGTCACCTCGAAACGAGGGAAGAGAACAGAAACAAAGAGACCAGCTTTCGAGCGTAGGAGCCAAACAATTTATTACCCCTTCGTTGCCGTTGTAGTTGCCCAACACGATGCGTACGTAGGCTTTAAAGGTCTACAATGAGTCTGGGTCATTACTTTCGGTGATTACCGCCATTCTTTGATTAGCTCTTGTATCTCGATCTTGAGGCACATTTTAACGCGATACTATAAATTGCCGTGTCCCTTAATGTCCTCGTTCTTGTCGTACCGACATTGCCTTTCGTGTCGGGACTTCGATTTTACTCCATCGAATTTTACATTTATTACGCCACGTTCTCACGCGACTTCGTTGCATCGATGTCATCGCTTTGCGAAGATTAACAGTCGTTTTGTCGCTATATCGAATTTAGGGTCGTAACTTCCATGTCGTAGCATCGAATTTCACGCGTATTACGTTATGTTTTCGTGTCATGGTAAACCGCGATATTTAATCGCACGAATTTCCGTCACGGAAACTGTGATTCGCACTGTCAGGAGATTTTCGAGTCGCGTGGAAACCTTAGTCTATCAGCACTTGGCGGTCACAATGCGTCGTCGAATTCCTTAGCACTTTTAAGGGGATAGCCGCAGAAGGAGAAGAAGAAGAGAGAAGAAGAGAAGGAGGAGCATTTCGAAATTCGTGGCGATAATTTATACGGGGCCCGGCCCAAACTCCTCGGGCCCTTTCGTCCACGATAAGATTGGATCGTCAGGGGCCTTTACACGGATACACCAGATACCTAAGTACCGGATAACAGGCGACTCACAAAGGAATAGAGGTACTTATTCGCCGGACAGGATCGACGTTTCCTTGTATCTCAAAATTCGATTTACGATCGGGACCCCTATCTATTAAGCAAAAGTGATCCACCGATAATGCCCGAAACGTATACATCCAAAAGAGTCTTGGCGGATACTTCGGTATCGGTGATTTCCAAAGCTAATGGGGGGGAATCCCGTTCCAATTTCCCGCCGTGTCATCAGATGCTTCTCTATTCTTTCTTCTTGGAAGATCGACCGGTTTACTTTAGTCACGCTAAAAGCGCCCGTCCGAAGATAACCTTCTGCTGTAATTATTCACAAAAGGGGTGTGGACACTCTGCTCTGTATTTCGATGTCTTAATTAAATTATTTAGAAAGCAACTTCGCTTATCGAGTTCTTATTGCAAGGAGAAATCACCTGGAACACGGTGTTCGTTAAGTGAATTATGTTATGGAGACCTGGAGCGATTAATATACGTTACCAATATTTATTGACAAACTGTATTTTCATCGCACGGTCAATATTTATGGACGGCAGTGAAATATTTGAAATACATATATCGGTGCTCTCGAAATTGTACATGTACAATCGTGTAGATACCGCTAAAATATCGACAGATAGTCAGAGGTCTTTACTTATTGCAAGTCAATTTATTCTCATGTTAATCCTCGCGTCTTCGAGACAGAGTAACACGCATTTTATATTGAAAGTATCAATGAATTTATATATTAATTTATTTTCATGAATTTATATTTATATATTAACCCTTTGAGCTCGAGAGGCGCTTCTTAGGCGCCATTCGATTTAATACAATAATTTAAAAGAAGCATTATTTAATTAATTCTATAATAGTGCTTATGTGACGTATAAACACAGTGAAGTAGGCAATAGTGGAAATGCACAAATCGATTAATTCCATAAAACAAAAAGCGGAGAAATGCGATGAAATAATGTGCATAGGTTTTTAAAATTCCTTTGGTAATATAAATTCAAATAAAGTGTGCAGAATGCATAAATACAAATCTGGCTATCATTTAAAAGATGTAAAATTATAAAAAAGAATAGAAAAAATTTATTTCAGAATGTCCTCTGAAATTATTCAGTGGCCAAAATAAATATTGTCGTTTAATGGTGTTAATCGTTTATGTTTGGGAAAATTTATATAAACATAAAAAGTTAGCACTATACCAAGTGCTTTCACACTTAAATTTAAGATTTTTCAAAAAGTAGAGTTAATCGACTTGTACAGTGGCTCAATTATTAGTAGAAAAATAATAACTTCAAAAGAAGTCATTCAACATTTTAATTAATATTTTAAAGTTGCTGTTTGCAAACAGTAAAATTATGTTCGAGTGCAAAGTGTATAGGATGATATTTTTGAAAGTTTAAGTTCCAAATTGATACGCCGTAAGCTGTTCGGCGGTGCTTTTCTGTCACGAAATCGAATACCATTTGATACTCAACAACCTAATAGTAACCGTTTACGGTGACAGAAACAGATAGCCGTTGATTTCGCGTCGGCGGCGGCCACTGGCAAGAAAATTCGATATAAAATCGGCCCGCGAACGGGTAATTCGATTTAACCGGCCACACCGTGCAGGCAAATCGAGTTCGGTATCGGTGATCCCATTGACAGTACAATGTGAAAGAGGAAAGAGAAAGGGGACGGTCGGTTCGGTGCCACGGAACGTTTTAACCGAACAAAAGGAGCCAGCCAGCCAGCCCCCATAGGCAGGAAAGCTCGACGTCGTTTCATAAAGATACGGATTTATCGCCGGACCGGCCGAAAGGGGTTTCGCCGTGCCGACGAGCTGGCCGCGACAAAAATACGAGCCTTTAGCTTCAACACCTTGCCGCGTAGCCGCGATTCAACGCTGTCACGTATTACCCATACGTGGCAGAGCTGACCGGACACGGTCATTCTAAAATTAAGTTTCATCACGCGAATGAAACGTCCAGAGCGGCCGGTATCCCCTGCAGAATCATTGCTCATCCATTTCTGCGCGAATATCCTCCTCTTTCTTTAATCCTTTAACGACTCGTAAGGAGAATATGTGATACTTGCAACGTCTTTCGGAGATTATTCGCTATCAAAGAGGAAAGGAATTCGCGTTCACAATTTTTCCGCCTTCTCAAAGTATCTTTAACAGTTTGTTAATTTATAAATTTGGCGATATTAAAATATGAGAGTTCAGATATTGGAATTTTTATCGATGACCTCTCATGGACAGTTGCAGTATTTAGCAAATAAACGATTGATCAGAAGAGAATCACGAGACGTAATTTCTTGGTGGCAAGCGAAAGGAGGATTCGAATCGGGACCAACTGTCACCAAGTTGGTCGGCAGATAGCCAGATTATCGCTTAGAGTTTCCATAGAGCGTGGACACCGTGGCGATCTCCTGTTAGCGTGCGCATATCGATGAAAGCCCCGCGACACCGAGATTTTCCTTTCAATAAAGCTGATTTACGGTTGGATTGTTGTCACGCGACGACACGATGATAGAACATTGAATAATTACAGGACCATGGAGAATTATGGGGCCTCGCATTAGCCTTTCTTCGTTTTCGTCAGAAATCCCTGTGAAAGACAGTAAATGAAGCTGCAATTATAATTTTTGCAGTCTTTTATATCGTAGATTCTGAGACAAGGAAACCGATATAGATTCCTGTGTTTAGAGATGAAAGTGTAATTTTTTAAATTTTCTGGAGGATGAAATAACGTCGAGATGTAACTTCACTCATAGCCAATTACGGTTGGCCTAAACGATGTCGTAAATTTCGGTTTTGTGCGATGCCTTATCAATAGTACATAATTCTTGTCCGAGAATACGTTACAGTCGAGAACGTATTCAAAGAGAGATTTATTAGTCAGGACGGTTTCTACCGATTTAACGTTCAGCTCGATTGGTCATTCGCGTATGAAAGTAGCTTCTGGGTAAGTGTTTTCGAAGAAACAAGCGCGGGACAATCGGGGTCAAACGATGATCTACGATTAGATCGTCCATTATGCAAGTGTCAGTTACAACTGTGTTTTTAATGTGCTAATCTTTGTAAAGCAGAATTCACGAAAACAATGAAGAAAGGCAAACAAAATTACAAAATTAATCTCTTGCACTATTTTGACGAGTCGCACTCGTGACGCACTCGTACCTCGGCTGTGATTAATTTTACTGAAATGTTTAATACGCTTCAATTTGGAGTTCAATTCCAATAATTTTCATAGTCAACGATTCCATAATAACATATTGACATAAAATTTCAGGTTTTTTGTCTGTATTAATATAGTAGCTGTAATTAGTTCTGACTGACGCACCTGACAGATAATAGGGGTTAAAAGATTCCAAGCTTAAAAAATTTGAATGTCCAAGGTTTCACACACGAAAATGTTTACTTCACTTTCGCTTGAACGTAGTGTTACGTGTTAACGCATTAGAACTAATCACAGGCAATACACCTGCAGGTGTTACTTCCCCATAACAGCAGCGAAGAATGTACTCGAAAGCAACTCAAACCACTCGAACCAAATAAAGATGGTACACGGATAAATGTGCCCCTATTGCGTACACTGTCTAGACTCGAGAAAGTGACGCTTGACTCGCGTAACGTAACACCTTAGCCAACTACCAACACACGTGTAAATACCTGCCTCGGCTTTGCTTGAAATTAAGTAATTGATAGCGCACACGCGAGCATCGTATCGCGAAGAAAATCCAATACCTGTCTCGATCTTAAATCCGACTCGATATTGTCCTAACCCGATTCTATTATACGCAAACATCAACCGATTGCGTTACCTATCCAACCACCGTCAAATATTAAATCCGTGCTTCCACGCTTGCTCCTTAAATTTCCGAATGTAGATTTTACTGCGGACCAACATTTTTAAAAGTTAAAAATATATCCTCGCAATGAAATTAAGAACCGTGTCAAAAATAGAAGACCACGTGCGTGTCAGAAGCTGTATCATCGCACTCTCGTATTTTCTGTTCTCCATCTTTACCCTTCTGCACCGGTTAAGCCTTATTTACATTCGTTCACCCGTTCGTCCGTTTCAAGCCCTGTTTCAATCACTGTTTTCTGGTGCAACATTTTTTTTGGATGAGAATACACGTGAACTTGGGAATTTTTATATTTTTCGCATTTCTTAACCCTTTAGCTTATGACCACGAGTCAGACTCGTGACGCACGTTGCAATTCAAATGTGACAAAACTAAATCGTATTTGCAAAAAGATTGAGTTTTTAATATGATACTAATTGCAGTTTGCATAATTTAGGATTGCTAAATCAAAATTAAACCTAACATTTCAACATTCTTTATTTGCTTTAATGCTGTCGTAATAATTAGGCAGCTCTGACTGACGCACCTGGCGAAAATCGTGTAGGCTAAGGGGTTAAATTTGCACAGTTCCTAATATCTAAATTCTGAAAGTTCTAATTAGCCAGATTTCTAAATTTCTAGCTTACTAATCTTCTTTGTATTTCACTTAGTTTTCATATTCTCCCGAGACCACCCTAGAAAAGCCAGATCGATTTTGTCGATATTTATGTTCTCGTGAGTGAAGTACAACGAAGATGTAAGTTGTTATCGCGAGCATGTCACACGGTGTTTTGTACACGCATTGGTTGGTCATAATGACATTTTAAGTAGGTAACGCGATAGATAAGACGGGGCCGTGAAACCGGAAAAAGGGGGATGCGATCAGCAATGAACGGTGAATTGTGCTGCATAAGGGGCTTATATGCGTGTATATCTTGACATGCATCGGATATCAGTGCGTCTTTAAAAAACTCTTGTCGAGCTTAATTGCAAAGCTGACTAAACGATGAGAATAAATTACTGGTAATCGTAGCACATAGCCGGGAATAGTATGGTATTATAGCGAAATGGGTATAATAGTGAAATATCAAAATAATAAAGTAATAAAAGGCGAGTTGGATAAAATGACAAAATACTCGGATAAGAATAAAGTGGTTAAATTACGTTAACAAAGCTGTCGTGCAAAAAACAGATGATCGGATAAAAACAGTCCCCTTTCGTGCAATTACTCGAAATTAACATAAGGGCTAATAGGGCAGTTAGTTTTCATGGGAATACGATAAATTCTAGCCTGTTACGCAGATCGATGCGGTGTCATTAAAGGCGATAAAAGTGAAGCTCCCGCTGGTTGCGTGTATGGCGCCTAATAAAATTTTCTCTTTTGCTAAACCTATACGTAATTAGAGTGATAACTGCTTAATAACGAGTGGTATCGTTACGGCGGATAAGCATGACGATATAGGTACGATAGCATCACTGTCCGTGGATACCCTTTAGGCTGCTTTCAGTTTCCGATAATGCCTCTTAATTAACTAAATTATGGTAATTGCTAAAACAGGGTACGTACGAACGAGGGGTTAGTCCTACCAGCATGTCTTACTTAATGTAAATGAAGTATTATACAAACGCGCAATTATTACCGGCCGTAGTACATATATAGAACACGCTTATTTTCCTGTGAAGCTACTATTACTCGAGACGGCAATTTTAACGCTAACTATCAAATACATTCAGATCGTGTTATACGCTCGTTGTCGCTTTTCGGTGTTCAACCATCGAGACAAATTTGCTCCTTCGTTCCTTTTCGATTAACTCTTGAACCAAGATACCGAACTCTTGGGCAAAGATACCGATCGTAATTACAAACTGTGCAGCTGGAATATTCATAATACCCATTATCACTGTCTGATGGAACGCGACGCGTCGCGTTCGATCGCCACTCGTTCTATCGCCACGCGTTCTACGATCAAACGTTATATCGCCAAACGTTCAATCACACCACTGTAAATACCTGCTTAACCTTTTCCTCGAATCGCCTGACTTATATCAATTTATCACGTTTGCGAGATCGCAGAATTAATGGAACGATCAAAGTAACGAGTGTAAAAACAATTATTCAAAGGCTCGTTGGAGAACGTTTCCTCTATCTCTGCCTTAGTTAATTCTTATCTCATAACAGAATGCTCCATTCACAATTCTATCAATTATTATGAAACGTAATCCATAAACGTTTATGTGCATAACATATGGAATCGGTTTATTAAATTTGCACGATGTTCAATCGATAACCAACCTATTTTTACCTAAGTTAATTTATACCTAGTGCCAGATTAGACCTCGTCAAACGTTCGTACTGTCGCAAGACGATCTTTATAACAAAGTTTGTTAAACAAAAAAGGACGGATTTACGAGTTGAATAGCGAAATCTAGAATCCGTTCATGGGTTGATAGACGAACAAAGCCGAACGAAAAAAACTCGATTGCTCAATGCGGTCAATTTATATGTTTGCGTAACAGCCAATTAAACGCGACGAGCCGCATGTAACGGGATAAATTAGGATAAAACGGTGAGGATTAACGAGCGCCAGGAGACGATACAACAAATACGATTTTTACCGGCGCGTACATCCACGTGTTCGTCGCCGTTGGTTAATGACTGCTTCTCGGGACCTTGAGCAACCATGAATAATCGAATATATCTCGATAAAGTAACGACGAGTACCGTGCATTTAACAGGACTTGTCCGAAACTCGTTTTTCTAGGCTCGATCGGTTTGGTACGTGACATCGTTTCGTCGGGAAAGAATAAATTAACGGGTCGGTTAATGGTAAATCAGCAGGAATTCGGGAGTTTAAAGACCTCATCAACAGCCGACACAATAGACCCGTCGTAAATTTCGTTTTATAGCCCATCGTAATTGTTCAAGCTGAATTCTGGACTTTCGTAATTTCAGTATTCCATAGAAGTCGTGAAAGTACGAGCCGGATCGCGGAAACTCGAAACGCGCAGAAATAAATTTCAAAATTAACATTGCATTGCACACTAGGAAACTTACAAAGTATGTAGATACGGTAGTTCAGTTATTCTTTTTACAATACCGAAAACTCGATGCTACCAGTTTTTGCGGTGCGCTATAAAATGGAAAGTTGTATGTTGTCGCGTTTTAATATGATTACTTCACGATATTTATGACCTGCGACGCGTTGTACAGTGGCGAATTGTATCTTAACTCGTCGTATATTGTACACGCGTTGTAACATCGATATTGCGTAACACGAATGCAACGTTGACGTTGTAACGTGGACGTTGGATCGCGACGAGTAACGTCAACGAGTATTCTCGCGATAAAACAGCCTGTTACAATCAATTTCTTCGAATCAAGTGTCAAGTACTCCCCTCAGAACGCGAAGCAACGAAACGAAACTCTCGTGCCCGCCTGGTTTCACCGCGTGAATCATTTTTCACTCGCATCAACGTCCAAATAAATCTCCCGTAATAATTCGTTGAAACGCGAGGCACGGTATGCGATCGTAAAGGGACCGGGCGAGCGAAATAAAGAAAAAAGGATGGCTGCATAAATCCTAATGAACGCGTTTAAAGAAACTTCCCAGGACTGGTTTCGGGTGTCAGCCTTTAATAAGCGACAAGGTAACACCGAGGGAAACGATTCCCCGGTTAATAGTCGTACGTAAGTTTCGCGAAAGGCCAAAAGAGATACGTTCCGAGAGGCAAGAAAGAGGAAGCCTCGAGAGAAGTGGCGATTTTATCGGCTTCGGTTTTACCGATCGACGACGCTCGCAGCTACTCCCGTGAAATCCATCGGGGGTGTAAAGTGTAAACGATCCGACCATCGACGGCTCGATATTGCACGAACCTGCCGTTTCGATTAATCGGAAAGTGGACGTTCGCTCGATCGTGAGAAGCTCTACGATGCGCTGGCAAGGGGAACAGGAAGGATAAAAGGTCCAACGATACAACTTCGACAAAACATTGCTTCACTTATATACAGGGTGTCATCCGAGTTCAACTTCTTTTTCCCCAAAACTGAAGCTTCCCAAAGAAAAGAAAATTAACATCTTTTAAAAACATTGGCATGTTTGAAATTCAAATACCATTGCAGAATTAATTAAAGAGGAAAATATAAATCTACTCCGTTATGTTAATTTTTTCCACAAACGTGTAACATGAAATTAAGTCGTATATTTGTATGATACAATTAAGAGTGAATAGCAAATCATTATCGAAATTTCATTGAAAATATTTTACCATGATATTTAGAGAACGTAGTAATTGGAAGAAAAATGTGGTCATAACAAGATGATGCATCGTCAAATATTTGAAGAGAGGTAGTCACGTTAAACGCTCATTTTCCGGGCCGATAAATTAACAGGTACGGACCCGTATTATGACCACCTAGATCGCTAGGTTGGACTTGAATTCATTAAATTTTTTTGGGGTTGTTCAAAATCAAAGGTTTACGAAGACGAAAAACCATAAAAGCGTGGGGGGTAATAAAAAAAGTTTGACGTATACCACTTCGATTGAAGTACCATGTCGAAATTCTTTTTACGAGTACTCGAATTGTTCGGTTGAGCAAATAATTAATTATTAATTTAATACTTTGCGTTAATAATATTTTCAGTAAATCTGGTGAAGAATTTTCATGATAATTCCAAGGAGAGATGTATGGAAAGATCATAGGGTGACGCGACACTCGAGGTTAATTGACTAACGCAAGACAGTGGAGTTATGGGGTGCAGGAGGTTTATCGTTTATGATCCGCTGAATGCGCGATAAAAGTTTGTTGAACTCTACGGCGGACACCCTGTATAGCGGTAACCGCGGGAGGCTGCGAGGGGAAGTATCGTGGCTGTAAAGTATAAAGCATTAAGCGTTAATCTCACCGGTGGACAAGATAATGCTCTGAGTCGGCTCCGTGTGAGGAGCCTTTGAGTGGCTATTTATCTCGAGTTTAAATCGATTTGTATGCTAATCCAGCCGAGAAATCCGCCTGCGTACATAAAACTGAAGGAGGCCTACAAAACTCAGCCTCCATGAGATTCCAGATATATCCCTGACTAATTAGGCCCACCGTCGCCCTGCCTCTTTATTCCCCTTAGGTCCGTTCGCTGCTCCGCCGCTGCGCTGCGCTGTGTCGTCCCTCTGTCGCCCTTTTTTTCTTTTCTTTTCCAATGATATCGACCTCCCACCCATAGGAATTCGCCGTCTCTTCCTGAAGAAATCGTCGTGTGTTTGTCCGTGCACCACGAGGAACAGCGATCGTTTCGAACGCGGAGGGACCGAGAGACAACGAGAAAGAAACCGATGGAACAGCCTACTTCTTTTACGAAAACGATCCAACCGTCTTCTCGTCGTTCGTTTTCTTTCGCTCCTCACACCCTTACTCGAAATCCCACAGCACGTTTCGCCTGCGATTTCGATGTACGCTGCTGAAATTTGATAAGGAGACAAAGAGATGCTTCTAAAGACGATCGTAATTACGAGGGTACTTTCGATAGGTCGTTGCATCGTATGATGCATGTTACGTTTCTGCGCGTTACGTTACCGCGCTTTGTATTGTTAGAACTTGCACAGTTACGCGTTACGTCATCCTTGCATTAATACCGATTTCTACTGTTACATATTCCGATAATCAAGTGCGAGTCCCCTTTCCATATATTGTCATTTCCTGCAGAGAACCCGTATTACGTCCGGTAGCGAAAACCTTTTTAAAATCTGTATCGCCCGCTTAAGTTATCGCGAAAGTATTTATCGAGAGCTACTTGCGATATACCTAATCGTATCCCGGACAAGGTCCGTAGACGTTCCGTAGACCTTAAAAGGCAAAGTTGTTAGGTCGAAAGTGTTTTGAAGTTCGGGTCGATGACCGGTTGATCGGCGTAAGCAGCTGCAGGTAAACGAATCGGGTTCACAGGTAGGTGATCCGCTTTTTAGATGGAAATTCGGGAAGAATTCCATACGAGCCAACGCACTGCATCGTTTTTAAACGGACGTGGCGCGAACGCATAACTCGAGGATATTATAGTCGCCGTTGGTGCTTTCCGCTTCATTTCAGCGTGCAAAGCCGCGCGGCGCGTTTTTCTGCGCGCTTTTTATATACCTGCGACGCGATCGAATTAACGATCCTCCTTTTAACGAAACATCGTCCCGAAATAGTTTGCATAGAGGAGCCACACGAAAGAATGAATTCTGAATGGAAAAAGGAACAGGAGAGAATGAGAATCAAGCTACCTCTACCAACAATTTATTCCGGGGCTTAATTTAATCCGAACGGTGAGCAAACGCGCAACTTCCTATCCTATCCTCCCCTCTACTCGTAAATAGTTTAGTGGGCGTGTTTTGTTTGAAACGTGAAAGAAATGAGAATCGTTTCAAAGACTCGGGAGAACCGTCTGTCTTACTTTATTTCTCAGTTGTTGGCCGTTTTACGGGGCTCGACGGAATCGAGCGTTAAACCCGAAACGCTTTGATCTTTTATACTTGTTTCGTAGAACCGTGATTCGATGAGTCCAAGTGGGCGAACGGGTCAAGATGAGACTCTAGAGTGTTGTTTCATACGCCGCGAATGATAAACGCGCACGCCACTCTGTTACCGCGATTTCTTTCGCGCCTACCGTGTTGAAACAGCAGATATTTTTGCTGGAAACTGTCGAGAAAGTGGCTATTGTTAAAGAATATTCAAATTCGTTTCATTCAATGCGATTCAACATGAGTCGATTTAATTTTGGATTCAAATCGAAATCGACAAAATTCTACCGAAGAAGATTCGCTTCGTTGCAATTTTGAAACAGCAGATATTTTTGCTGAAAACTATCGAGAAAGCTTCGAGTGGCTATTGTTAAAGAATATTCAACTTCGTTTCATTCAATGCGATTCAACGTGAGTCGATTTAATTTTGGATTCAATTCGAAATCGAGAAAAGCGATGGACATTATCTCGAACAATCCTATGACCCACATTTCGAATAAAACGGAGACATTTTCGAATCGATTAGTGTCACTTCTTATCTAATAAAAATCATTGAGAGTTACAGTAAATATTCGAAAATAACATAGATCAAGAATTAATCGTTCGAAGCTTCTGTTACGAGACTCACGAATAAATCTTGGGTGTAAAAATTGTTCTCGTTCTCAGCGGTGAACCGTTTTCTACACCGGTTTAAGCTGCGCTTAATTCACGCTCGGTAGAAACTCCATAAACATTAGTTCGTATTTAGCTATTTGGTGTGACAGTTTGCTAGGTGGTCGTTTACACTAAACGAGCAACAGTTCGCGGTCGTTTAGCGCGGAGTCTTAAAGGCGCCTGTGGAAAACGGACGAGCAAAACGAGCTCGTAATTTTTCCCCAGGGAAACGCTGATATTAATTATCTGGGAACGGTCGGGCGCGATCTTGAAAAACGGCCGTGTAACGCTCGGTCGTTGCGTCTCGGTCGCATAACTCGACGCGATAATCAGATCCGCGCTATAAGATAGGTTTCTCAATAAAACAACGCGTGTACACGGCGTGTACGCGTTCTATCTATCGGTCGGTCGGTTGCGCGCGCGAGAGTGCGCGAGAGCGCGCGATACCGGCTGGATTTGAATATGTTTACATTCTTGTTTTGTTTATCGAGCCGCGATCGCCGGTGAACGACGCGAAACTGCACCGAGGATACCGTTCGGACGATGCCATCTGATTCTTTTGCGAAACAGGTGGTTTTAACCGTATAGGCCGATCGAACACAATGAGACGTGTCTCGCCGTGGACCATAATCCATCTTGGAAGTCAATCCAGTTCGCCTTGGCATGGAAAATGCCTCCTCTTCGACGAAACTCTCTATTGTTGTTGGCGGCTGTATCGTGCTCGACAACGTTCCACCACGAGCGAACTACCATCGACGATTCAGACGAGTTTCGAATCGATCGATCAATCGAGCCGAGATCGATTGCAATTTATCCGATTTGAATCGACCGGACGAAACGAGGCGCTTTATTAAGATTTCATCTCGTTTCGAGTGAAACCGCGGTCTGCGGCAATCGCGATCTTTTTTATCTCCGATCGTCGCCGTAGAAACGGACATATTCGCATAAATTTGTTCGACGATTAAAATTTATGCAAATGTCAAGATTTAATCGAGAAATGTTTACGGTTCATTCGACTAACATAATATGTAACAATTTTCCGATATAATAATATAATAATATACGATCAGGTGCAAACTAGACGTGCCGCGATTAAGAACGAAGCAAACTGTGAATTAAGCGTGGAATACTTGATATGGATTTATAAGCGCGTATCGAGTTTGATCGCATCGCTAATCACAAGTTCATAAAGGCACGGTATGCAAATGAAAGGTAGTAAAATAAATCAATGAGCGTGGAGCGTGGATATCCACGACGGGAAGGTTGAGTGACAGGAAACGTCAATATCCCCGATGTCTCGTAGAGGAACGCGCGAGATTCGTATGCAAATTACTGTACGCAAACTGAATATGCCGTGGTTTAAAGGATTTCATTTCGAGCGTTTACGAGTCGCTAACGCACAACAGAAGCGCGGCGCAGGCCGACGAGCGACAACTCAACGGCGATCGTTGAAGAGCACGCGAGAAACAAGCGAAGAAGATTTACGACAAGGGAAATATACCTTCCGTTCTGTCTGCGTACGCATTCCGTTCGCGGAAGAATGAGAAAGGGGGATGGCGCAACTTGCGTTATAAGGGCTGTAAACTCGCTCTCCTTTGTGACGCAGCGCGTAAAGGGTTTAACCCTTCGGGGCTTCCCAGCGAAATCCAAGCGGAGACGCTTCCTTGCCTGCCAACTTTTAGCTGGTAATGGCCACCGGCTGTAGATACGCGAGACAGACTCTCTCTCGTGGTTTTTTATTCGCAGACTTTCTTCCACGAACGTGATTTTCGTCGCGAGACCACGATGACGCGTTCAGTCATCTTTTCCGGAAACGTTGCATCATTATGCGTTCGCGATTGAAATTCCACGGACGAAACCACTCGCGAATACGAGCTTTTCACTCTTTTTTTTTCGACGCAGACGAGTCGAGACGCGTAGATTCGTGGAAATTGTTCTCCGCGCATTTTGACCAGCGGGGAATTTCAATTGAATAGATCCACCGAGAGCCCAGACATTCTTAACGTCACCTGGAAATATCGAAACTTTTCCAAGCGCTCGCCTTTCTTTTAATCCGTTCGTTCGAATCGAGAATAAGTCACCGATATCCTTTCTACGCCGTAACGAACGGATTACGGTAAATGGGTACAACCCACGGGTTTCGCGTGGCTGAAAAGCGACAAATTGCCAGCGAGTTTCTAACATCGAAGTATTCGAGCCTCTTTCGAGGCTGGAATGACTCGGAACTCATTAAGCAACGTGCCTGTTACGCCTTAACGTAACCCCGAGACCGGCTGCTCTACAACGCTCGCAGGTGCATAAAACGCAAACGTGCAAAAAATTAAAAGGATAAAAATAATATAGCGTTACGCGCTCGTATATAGCTAGATTCGTAATTAGGAAATTAGCATTCCCGTGCTTTGTTGCAGGCAAGAATTCGAGGATATCTAGATCGAATACATTGAAAATTTGGGCCATTCGAGAATTCGAGAAATTTGAAAGTCGAATATTTGAGAAGTTGCGTGCAGTCTTGGCGCGCAAAGTTTCGCTTCGATAACCGACGAAGGAGAGAAATTAATTAGGAAGGAGAGAAAGAATTCGATGGGATCTCGAGAGCCGATAAGCCGCGTCGATTCGTCACGTGTTCCCGATGTTTCCGATTCATTTCGATATTTCATTCATGATCGGAGTAGAAGGACGAACGATTCGAGCGTGACGAGCGCCGGCCGGCTCTGTTAGAGAATGGACTTTTTCAGCAATTAAAAGGAGGAAAAAGAAGAGGCAACCCGGTGGCGTTCGTTCAAACATTCGAGACGTGGGTTCAGCTTCCAGGAACGCGGAGGCCCCGGACTTTCTTGGCTGTATCTGGCTGCCGGACGTTTTACGACGCTCGCCGCGGCCATAAATCGTACAACCGCGGCCCGATTTATACATCGATATCGGTGCACTTAAGTATACAAATGTGCCCTTAATTGGACTGTCTCCTCCCGTGCGTACTATAAAAGCGGCACTTCACTCGCCACCCAAATCACTGCTGACAGCAGCTCCTTTTAAGTTGGAAATATGGCCGGTTTAACGTTGGGGGCCAACGTTGTTCCCCGCCTCGGAACAACAAAATTGTTTCGCGCCGCGATACACCGACATCGTAGAAATGCTATTTCGACAGGTGTCAAACGAGATACCATCGAGTTTCGATGTACCTATCTGAACGCGAAACGACGAGAGGCAAAAAACGCGAACGAGCTTCGGTGTAAAAATCACGATACACGTGGCTCGTTAACTGGCGCGTTTGGATCGCGCGCGGAACAGGTGCGCGAATTTTTATTGCAGGAAGATCGAATTTGCTGCGTTTTATAGTCGCGATTTAGCCTGGTTGCATCACGAACACGTTTTATCGCGAAGCTGTTTTCAAATTTAATGCGATGAATGTTTTACCGGGTGTTGCTGACCAGCGCTACGTATATTAATATTACAGCGGAGTCTCGATACGTCGACGATTTTAACGCGAATTTTAACGAAAACCGGCGATATATAACATTCGGTAGAGGGAACAGGTTCTGGTGCTCGCGTCGATGTTCTCGACGCGGTTAGCTCGATGAGCAACGAGCGCGAACGAATCGCGCACGAATTACGAGCTGTCCCGATTTGGTAGCTTGTCCTCGCGCTGTATGGCCGCTATAATTTCCGATTATTTTAATTAAGTTGGCAAAAACGTCTGGTTCGCCGCGCTGGAACAATCGTTCAATGAAATTGCTGTTACGACGGCGGCGACCACGATGGCGGCGGCATGCTTTGCGGCCGAAGCGTTGTCTCGCCTCCCGACACGCTTGACTTTCTCGGCCAGCTCGCTTTTTACGTATACGGTAGCTGCGGTTAAATCAGCCGCGTCATCGCGCTACACGACCAACAGGAAATTACTCGGAAATCGTCCGTCGAGGGGATTCACGAATATGCAAACGCGCTGGCGCCTACATCGCCGTTCCTGCTCCTTCGAGAGCGCGGTCTCTTCGGAGAAGAGTCTTCTCCGATTCGTTTCTAACGAAGTTTCGCGCGACGACAAAGTGTCCGTCGTAGAAAGGATGTTCGCGCGCTTGTTAGACCATCGCGACCAGACGCTCGTAAATTATGAATCGGATACTTGCCTAATTACACGTTTAAGGGGCTAAGAATTCGTTAGCGTACGATGGATGCATTTTTTTTCTGACACGTTCGATCAAAGCGGTTGCGTGCAACGCGTTAACGCTCGACGATACGATCGTGGTTTCGCCAACCGTCGAGATGCTCGAGAGCGGTGTCGCGGAGCCAGATCAACGCGTTACATTATAAACGTGACCGAACAGCGGAGCAATATTTTCGTTTCTCGGCGAGAAATCGGTCGCGGCGGCGATCACGTGCGCTCGATAACGGGTCGGAGTCCGACGATGTTTGTTCTGCCGTGTCTAGAGCGGAGCGCCGCCGCGAACGATTATCGACGCTCGACAATCGAAGGATTTATCGTTCGATTCGACTTCGGCGTGCTCGCCACGAATTCGCGATGCCTGAAGCGCACGACCCTACGAGGTGCCGCGAAACGAACCGGGAACTCCTTACACGTCCCGCGAACGCCGACCGTTCCGCGAACGTCAGCCGATTCCTCTTCACTTATCGCGTTCGCTTTATTAGGAGATGCCTTTCGACAGATACTCCCGTCGAGGCCGCGTTTTTTCGCTACTCTAAACCAGACCCCGGACAGGAGTTGCAGCTTCGATCTGGAAACTGGAAAGTTTCTTGCCTAACAACGGATCCCGACTGCTCCGTTTCAGACGCGCGCACGCGCTCCGACCGATCGCGGATACGACGTCTAGCGACTCACCGTCGGTTCCAACTGGTAGCTTCCGCGAGAGAGGATCGCCGATCCAGCGGATCATCGATCACCGCGATCACTCGTCCGCATAATCTCTCCGTGGAAACTCGAACGAGCCCCGAGACGACGGATGTCGTTGGATATTTCGCGCACAACGATTCTTCGGGATACCTTCGCACTGAGATCACCCACCGCCACAAAAACGCGTGAGTACGCTCACCTCTCGAACCAGTCGACTAGTTTTGCGACCAACACCGCGTTTATGACCGATCTAACCGGGGTTCGTTGTGACCGGGCTGCATCGGGAGCCGGCGTTCTGTCATCGTCAACGATCTCGAGTACGAACAACGAACCGAACGGAACAGGCGATAGTAACGACACAGCACAACAACGGACACCAGTTTTCACGCCGTACACCGTTCACTTTTATTCACAGCCTGGAGGATGCCGATGACAACCGCGCTCGCGTGGACGGTTCAATCCGATCGGGCTCGCAGAAAAGGAACGATTAAAAAAGGCGGGTCGGGGAAACAAGAGCAAAGGGTCGCGGGACGGGAACAGCGTCGAAAGAGGCAGAGTAGAGAACGAAGAGAAAAAAAAGATCGAGAGAAGAAGACGAAGAGGAGAGGACACCGGTTCGGTGGACGCAGACAGGAAATGCCCTCGACGTGGCAAAGGTTGCCGAGACACGAGACGTCACTTATCACCGAAATTTTCTCGTTGAACTCACCGACGTCGATCAACGAAACGTCGCGTTCCTCCCGTTCGATCGGACTGGCCGATCTCGCGACCAAACTCGACGACGACAACGACGACGATGACGGAGCTGACGTTCCAGAACAATTAACCCCAAAGTCTAATCGATTTAATTAGGCGTCAAGCTCGGCCTCTTTCCGATCGATCCTGGCCATCTCGTCGGTCGAGTCCCTCGACTTCCTTCTCTTCTTCCCCGTCATCGGGTCCCCCCGATTCCAATCGACCAACCGACGTCTTCGTTCGATGTCCAGCTGAGAGAAATCGGCCGGTAACGATCGCGAGTTAGAAGGTTGGTTGCAGCAGCGTCGTCTAATTCGAGCGTTCGTTCGTCGATCGAGGATCGATCGGATCGCAACGCGCACGCACGGAAGCGAACAGACACTGGTGCGGACGATCGAGGCTGGCGAACAGGTGGATCGTGGTCGTTGTTCGCGCGGTAGCGAAGAAGGGCGGCGAAAAGGAGGATGGATGCTCGGTGCGACGGGTGGCGGTAGCGATTTCCCACGTGTTCACACGGGCGGGCCGCCCCGTGCGCGGCTCGCTGTCAGAGGGCGCGCCGGCGATGCCGTATATCCCGTCATCCTTTGACCCTGCAGAGTTCGCGAACGAGAAGCGTGACGGTGTCGCGGCGCGTGCACGCGCGTACCAGCGCGCTTCGACGACGACTTTTCCAGACGCGTTTTCGGCGGGGGACACCTTCGGTCCGGCGAACGACACAGGGCAAAACGTACGCGACACGCGGACCGGCTACGGGCGCGATTGGCCACGGACGATGATAATGATAATGATATAACAATAGCGTGCGTTCTCCGCTGGTTCAGATCTTACACTGAAGACCAAGGTACACATACACATGTGTGTCGGCCGGGCCGGCAGGTAGAAGAAGGAGGTAGAGGCTGAGAGGTAGGAGGAGGTGGAGTGTGGCTCCGGAGGGAGGGGATCCACGCTCTTGTGCACCGGCCACACACAATCGCCTCGCTTCGACTCATACAAACGCGCGCGTACTCTCTCGCGTGGAATCGGCGGAGCTCTCTCGCGCGCGCCCCAGCTAGCGTTCCTTCATACGCGGACAGCTCCATAGGGAAGTCTGTGTGCCGGTTCTGCTCCGATCCCGTACGTACGCGCCGCGGACCAGCGCGTCTCCTTCGCGCGTTTTCCTTTCTGCTTCCTCTCGTTCTATCCCCGCGCGACTCGCCGCGTACGCGTCGCTGCGTGAGCGCGCGCGAGAGAGAGTGACCGCGCGCGCGAGCGCACGAGCGTGTGTGCGCTGTTACACGCGAGGAGACAACGCCATACCATACCGCGGCGCACACAAGCGAGCAACAGCGTCGGACCAACCTCGCCTCGTCCCGCCACGGCACCGAAGCCGCGCTTACATACGATACGATACGAGCGAGCCACAAGGCAGGCAGGTAGCGCACAAAACTAAAGAGACTCGGAGAAGCCGGCGAGAGAGACGGTGACGGAGCGCGAAGGAGAAAGGAGGCAGACGCGGCATGGTTCGAAACGGGGAGCGACGGAGACGGAGAAAAAGCTAGTAGAGACAACAAGCACCGACAGGTGCGAGAGAGAGACCGCGCGAGAGGAGGGAGGCCAGGACTAACCACTAAGCGAGGCAACGGAACAGAGTGACCAGAGTGAAGAGACGAGAGGAGAAGAGGCTGGCTGTGCCCATTGGAGGGGTGTACGTTGCTGCTGCCGCTGCTGCCGTTGCTGCCGATGTTGCTGTTGCTGTTTAAGCCGCGAGTACGCACGCTTTAAGGCAGTCGCGCGAGTATTATCTCTCTCCTCCCTTCTTCTCTTCGTCCGCCCATACGCTTACCAACCTTCTAGAACTTCTGTTCTGGGGATGAAAGTGGGGTAAGCTACCGAGCGGACGTATCGGCGTCCTCGCGTTCATTGATCGGACCGATTCGTCGGGTCGCGAGCGCCGCTGCTCGTCGTCCCTCTTCTTGTTCGTCTCTCCGATTTGCAGGGCCAACGCCGTTTCGAGGACTTTACGAAGACGCGTCGCGTCGCCGAGGCATCGGGCAATTAGTCTCGACCGAGAAGCCTTCGATTCCGTCGTGCCGGGGGCTTATCGCGACGAGGGATCGACGAAACCGGCCAAACCGAGTGTAACAGGGATTAAGATGCGGTGCATTTCGAGCACCGGCTGTCTCCTTTCCGTCGCCCGAATTACCTGTCATCTCTTTTTATCTCGAACAATCCGTTGATCCGTTTCTCGGGTGCACGAACTCTCTCTCTCACGAGGGACGTGCTGCTCTCGTTTCATTCTTCGCTCGTTTTGCTCGTTCGAATGGCGCGCCGCGTCCGACGCGTTCAAACCGACTGGACGATCGCGAAATTAATTGAACCGATACCCTGTGCGACGCGTATCAAAATAAATATCGTTCGCGCGAGATAGCACGGGTATCCGCGTAGGTTGTGCCGCTGCAACGGTTCCGACGAATCGACGACAACCGTGCGTCAACAATAGCGGCGGCACCGTTACATAAATCGAATTGCCTAACAGCTCGAGTCATTGCACAACTGTATTTGCGCGCCTCGATGGTACCAAAGTGATTTGTTTGCGCGCAATTTAGAACATCTGTGCGCGCGGCCTTCACCGACCGATTCGTAGGCACGCTCGTGATAATAACCTCGCGGTGCGCGAAGGACGTTCTCGAAAAGCCCGTAACACGCTCGGACGAAAAAGGAAAACCGAGACGCCTTTCCTTCGTAGCCGTTCGCTTTGTCTAACAGGCAAAGAGCGAAGAGAGAAGCGTTCCACCGGGGAAAAAAATAAAGAAATCGGGCCACTGGAAGGGTGGTTGATTTATCGTCTCGTCGAGTCCTGGCCTCTCGGAGTGGCGGCGGCGTGATCGGTTGCGCCACGTCGCGTTCCAATTTTGACTTCCACCGGCGCATAATGAATCGGTATGCAAATCCTCGAATAAGGATCATAACTCATTCGTGCGATATCGTGTTCTCACACGCGGTCAATCGGACGTGGCCGGTGGCAGGACGCGACGAGACGCTCGGCTCTGCTCCGCTATGCTCGCCTGTCGTCCACGCCTGGACCAGATAAAAATACCGAAGACCGACCGGCGTCAATTACGCGCGTGTGCGTGTCACGATGCACGTATACGTATTCGAGGCATCGCGAGAAAAAACGTCCAGTCAAACTGACATGAAATATGTGATCGCGTCCGCGTAAAAGTATCGGCCCACCATCGTCCCTGTTAAACGTGTCCGCCACTCGCTCGCGAAACCCACTCGCGACCGGCTTTCCTAGCAACGTTTCACGGCTGCGACGTCTTTTGCGTCGCAAAACCTGAAGCCATGGGAACACACCGTCCCGTGATTAATGGTCGACCAGTCGAATTTCGAGGAACTGTTATCTCGACGACGGGAGTTAAGGGCCCGCGGGTTTCGAGAAAATCGATTTTCCAATTTTCACGTTTTCGAATCGCCGATACAGAATCGATAAGGAGAACTTACTTGTTCGGAATTTGCGACAACGAGCGTATTTCAAGACGCCACGAGGGTTCGAAACGACCGAGGCCACATACGAGGAGGATACATAATGGATGATTCCGTCGCGCGAGCACTCGCGTGTTAGCACAGATCGGTGTTTATTAAATCGCTTCGATTCGGGGGCGGATTTATCGCGTGGCCCCTGGACATTAACTGGGCAAAGTGTCAAGGGCGACTGAGCTCGTTGCGGCACGGATGGTTCGCTTTATCAGCGGTGGAACATTGACGGGAAACAGCGAGAAAGAGAGACGGATAGGCGCAGATAGAAAGCGGCCAAGAGAACGTTACAGAGAAGCAAGACTGACGACGAGAGAAAGAGGTGTACAACGACGACGGGGGGGTAAGAAGGGCTCGTTCGAAAAGCAGGGTACCCGTGTCCATTGACCGTAGGTACGCCAGTGTCGACCGCATCGATAATTCGATAAAGTGTCCTCACATTACCCTATTGATTGCTCCATTGTCCCACGACGCTTCTCGCCGATGGTCCCCGTCCGAAGCTTTCAACCCTTGGTTCAACGCTTTGCTTCCTCTTCCTTAGTCTCAACGACGCGCCGACTCGTTTGTGTACACGATTATAACGATATTTCCATACGTAAAAGGGATAGTTCCGTATCGATCGAGCTTGCTGCAGCTTCGTTAATCATACCGGCCACAAAGGACGAGCCTATTGAATTTCTAGCGAAGCTTCGTCCGCACTCCAAAGCGGTCTATGTGCATCGCGTTCAGCCTCGAAACATGCTTGGAACGAAGAAGCGTATTCGAAAATAGTACACCGAGAAAAGATTTGATTCGACATATTTAGAGCGATCGTAACTAGACATTGAAGATACGTGCACTCGTCTCGATACTGTCAAAGATAATTTTGACCAAGCGACGTGCAAGTTTAAACTTTAGCTAGAAAATTTACAAGTTCACTCGGGTTCTACAGATTACTGTCGTTGCAATCTGTGGAGTATAATTACCAGACCTGCAGTAGGCTTAAGTACAGATCGCGTTTAATCGAAAATATTTTCGAGGTGAAACAATGCAGCAGGGTTCGAGCCTAATCTTCGTATGTATATCGGAGGCCACGCGAGCGGAGGAGCGGCCGTAGGAAGGATCTGTGGTGAAATCGAGGATCGATTATACCCGAGGAGGGTCTGGAAAGAAAGCTGGCACAGGAAGACGACCGAGAGAGGCGAACGGAGAGAGATCCGAAGCTCTGCTGCATGCCTGAATCCTAATTGAATCGTCAAGATGCTCGACTACCGGCCCTCCTCTGGCCTGCTGACATCAAGAATGTGACAGACAGTCAGGCATCGTGCCCTTTTCACGATCCCATCGCGTCGAACCTACGGCGACCTGCCTTACGGATCCGGACGTATTGCCTGTTGTTTCATCCAGCTCGTTTACGCATAATTTGCCCCACCGCCCCGTGAATCGGGTTTACGACGCGCGAACCCCTACGCTCCCACCGCCTGCGAATCGGACCTGTGGTCTACCGCTTCGACCGCTCGATGACTTCTCTTAACAGGTTAACGCGTCGAATAATGGGGTTACGGTCGCTGCGGTATCAACACCCTCGAATAAACGAGAAAACAATTGCGCTATAACTGCCATTTGACTCTTATTTCTACATTCTGTATTATTTACATGAATAAATTTTAAATTACATAATACTTCACACTCGACAAAATGTGTGGCCCTCGAGATTAGATTTTTCGACGCAGAAGGAAATGTAAATGGAAGGGCAACACAAAATTTGTCTCTGCTTTCTAGAGAATCTTCTGACATTGGACTTGAGGCTAAGCTTATCGTCGTGGTGTTTGTACCTGTTCTTGTGGGCGGAGCACAGCGTGCCATTCTATTTCAGCTCGGCTTTCATTCATAAGTTGGGTTTTTAATAGCTTGCCGTGGTACAACGCGCAGCGCCTCTGGCGACATTCGAGGATAGCCCCGATTTCTTCGACCCGTTCCTGCGGTACGCTCGTCTAAAACCTTTCTCCCGATTTTTTACTGCGTCAGTCCTCGATCTAAATCCTTATTCCGGTCTCAAGCTTTTAATCAGAATTTTTCTCGCGGGATCTCTATTGTTACGCTTTGAAATTTTGGACCGGGTATTTGTCAAAGCCGGGGATATGTTTCAAGAAAAATGCTCAAAGAAATATGAAAATGTAACATTAAATTAAAGAGTAATTGTTTGAAATTATACCGATGAATCTCAGTATTGCTGTTGGTAACGTAGAAATCAGTGTCGAGTAAAGTGAAAGTAAATTAGTATTTTATAATACAAAATCTTTTCGTGCATAAAACAATTTTAAACTTTTATTGAATTTTCTTTTTTGGAATACACGAAGACAAGGATCGATACAAAAATGTAAATTTGTTCGATACTTTTATTTGCACCTCGGTTGGACCAGGTGTATTGTAAGAAGTACGAGTATTTCCCACCGCTCGCTATCTCGTAAACGTCGAAGATTAACATCTTAAATATTTCGAACGATGGTATCGCTATTTACCGAGTCTATCTTTAATCCTGTATAATTACGAAGGAAATCTATACCTTAAAAATCTTGAAACAAACGATCGATTATTATAATTACGTGTACAACGTTGAGCAATTTAATTGCACTTAATTCGATAAGTAGGAAAGTATAATGGTTTTACAGAAGAGTTAGCGGTAGAGTAAAATAATTCGCTATAGCGAAGCAAAATGATGTGTTCTGTACTCGCAAGTGTACTAAATACGATATTAATATCTAGGAAGTAAAATGAAACGATTAATACCTAAGATAAGGTAGTGTAGAATCCATAAATTCTGCATAAATCTTGTTCACCTTCTATTATTAATAACCGATAAAAAGAAATGCTGCATGCTGTCCAAACGAATTCTGGTTCGAAAGAGTTAATAAATTACTCGGAACCCTTATATTAAAGAATGACAGAAATCGACAGAAGAAAAATAATGCAGCTGCCATGTACTTCGATAATGCATACACGACTTTTCAACGAATACAAATGGGGCTTAAGGAAGGTGCTAATGAAGAAATCAGGCAGAGCGAGACTCGAGCGGTGGAAAACAGGCTGGTTCGCCGAGATCGCGAGCAATTTCATTCGCAAGAAACCCGGAATTACGCAAGCGAGCATGGTCCGCCGGCAATGATATATTACAGATGCGATACGAAGATTAGATGTTTGAGTGGAGATATAATATTATTGGTGCGGAATGCGTTTCCTGTTTGACAAAAGAGAAACGAGCGCTAATCTTTCTTGAGCAGCATTTGCGGAACGAAGCAAATGACACCGCGAGAGATCGACGTGTTTCCGGTGGAAGAACCGGAAGGGCATTCGGCGTTATCGTCGTGCCCACGGCGCGCATCTGCTCGCGTAACACGTAACTCGATCCGCAGGAATTCTGTTTGACATCGGAGAATAGGGCGGATCTCGTTCCAATCGAGATCGTAATCTCTCATTTTTATAAGGCAAACTGTTAATTCGTTCCGTGCGTTAATGTTCGAGCGAGACCGGCTTCCTTCCAGCGCAGCGGCGGCCACCGCAAAAGAAACGCGGCCGTGCAATTAATCTGACAGCGCACGGACGTATTTCGCGTTCGCGTTCGTTTCCGGTTCTCAAACTTCCAGAACGTTGCGAAACCGATCGGCCGTGCAACGACAAGACGCGACGTCCATTTCGTGCTACGTCGCCCGATTGTTGCCGCGACTTTTATTGCTTTTTATCGACGGGATCGACAGGAATTTCGCGCGATCGAGCAACGATAACATCGAACACGACGAGCTTGAGTGTACCTGCAGCGTGTCTTCGTATTTAAATAACCGGCGAACACGAATTTGCTTCAGCAAATAGAAGTCGGTATGATACATCGATCGACAGGGTGGAAATGGCCATGCGTTACATCTTGCGATAACATAGTCTTGTCCTAGACAGAGCGCGGAAGAGTGATTTTGGCGAAAATTGAACTAGGAGAAAAAGTCGAGGAATCCTCGAAGGAGAAAGTTCATCGAGCCCCACCGGGCGATCGCCATTTTTGTCGCAGGTGCGGACGAATGTTCAACAACAAATCATTCCGCTGGTTGGTCGGCAAGCCGCGCGAGCGTGTCTTCGTAAGCCGATTAATCCTATCGAGCGTATCTCCAAAGGGCTCTGTTCACGCGCGCTCGCGCTCACGATGGACACGCATATAGGTAGAAACGCGCGAGGTCCTTTGGGCGCGATCATCTCCTCGACGAGAAGACGAAGAATAGAGCGGGACGGGAGGGAGAATATTCGAACAAAGAATTGAAGAGGAATAAGGAGAGAAGGTACATGCGCAACGTTAAGGACGAGAGGGCGGGCGGGCCGAGAGGCGAGGGCGACGCCACGAGGCTTATAAATAGACACGCGGATAATCACTCAGGATTTATGGTAACCACGGATTATCAAGTTGTACAAGGGGGTATATTTCATATTCGCGACGTTACCTTATTTCAATGGGGGAATACCTGTTCCTCGCGTTACAAACTGCATGAACGCGCATACACGAGACGACACGTGTGTTGCCTCCGCGTCGTCGTTCACCTGTGTACGTGTATACAGGGTGTTCGCGCGCTAACGTTGCCCTTCATTTTTCAAACGTTTGCTACGACATTGTTAAAACATTGTCTCTTCGTAGACGGAGCATTCGGACGTAATCCGAATCGCGTGAACGAGAGTAGCAGCTGTTGGACTATCCCTTGCAGATTCGATTCCGATTCGACTTTCGATTCGGTCGTCGCGTAATAATAATCTGACCGTGATCTTATCTAATTTATTCGGCGTATAACCTAATCCGTATCGTGGCTATCAGAAAAAAATGATAGGCAGCGTTACCGCGAACACCCTGTATGCATTTGAACACCGAGACACCACGGAACTGGCTCGAAGAGGCGTCCAGGTGCTCTCTCTCCCTCTTTCTTTCTCTTTCGATCTCTACCTGTTTCTGTTCCGATCTCACCGAAGGGGCTGGCCTTCTCTCAAAATCATTCCCACGTTCAGCGGCTACAAAAGTGGCCGGCCACTTTTCCGAGAGACCGATCCCTTGACCGATCACCGACGACATCGTACACCGGCTCGATATCCCTCCCCGAGATTAGAGGCAGTGCCGTTAACGGGCGAAACGGCGTCGTTGGCGTCGCCCGTCACAACTGGAATTTCGAAACCACTCGACCGAGAGGATGAAATTGCAGGCGAGATACTGGGCTGAGACCTCTTTCGAACGTGGCAAGCAGGCAGAAATTGCTACCATGCGAGAGATGCGCCTCCTTGCGTACCACGAGAACACGGAATGCGTTTTTAAAACCTGTCATCGCTCGAGCCTCGGATCCGCATGATTTTAACGCACGATCGATTCAATTGGCCGTTTGTCGGAATGGGAATCGTCTATGGGCTGCTAGGCGTGAAAGAAGCAAATGGTGACCGTTAATAAACGTAAAATGAATAGTGTTATGCAGTCGGGTATGCGTCGCGAGGGAATACGCGAGATTCCAACTTATAAATAAATGTAAATGCGAAGACTTCTGCCAAACGCGTTGCGAGAAAGATTCAGACAAGATTGCTTGAACGACACTGTTAATTCCCTGTTTCATAAAACGAAAATTCGCTATCTCAAGTTCGAGAACTTGAGACTCGAAGGGAAATTTTTAATAACTGTAAAGAAGTATCTTGCAAGGACTCGATGAATACGTTCGCCAGCGAATGTATCGTTAGCATATGCAGATATTTCAGATAGCGCGCTGTTAACTAGTATAGCTACCCTCGGTAACGGAAGAGTTGAAATGTTCACGAACGCTCGGCATCGAACAAAACGCAGAATCGATCGAAACTCGTAAAACTTTCCTCCAGCCTAACAGTATCCGATACTCCGTTGAAATTTTTCCAAAGCGACGTGAGAAATGCCTGTAAGCGTAACCTCTTGCCTCGCGACTCTTATCGGTCCAGCATCATCTCGCGTACCCGCGCCGATTCATCGCGATCGTTCGAGGAGGAAAATGGAAAATGATTCTCTGGCAACGCGTTTATCGATTTCGAACAAAGGCGCGCCGCGAGGCCCGATAAGCGAACGGAGATCTGTCCACGGCGATTGCAGCAGCGATTCATTCGTTCGCGGCAATTACGAAGGAGCTCGAAGGAACGCACACGAGGCTTTAAACGCGAGTCAACTCCGTTGCTTCGCCGACAGAGGCATCGCGTGTACCGCAGATAATATCGCCGGGATGCAACAATAGAGCCGAGTCTCTCCTTCCTCCCTACCCTCCTCCTTCGTGTGTCCACCCTCATCCCTTACCTTCTTCTCGAAATATTCCCACAGAGCAACCTTACATGCCGGATTAACGCACCCACTGGGCTTCCCATTGTCAACGCACGCACACACCGCTCACCGATCGTCCCACAATGGCCCAATATTCCTCAATCTAAAACGGACCGGCGTCTTTCTATGCAATTGTTAACGGCCACCTTCTATTATGCAGCCGTAGCGCAGACCCTCGGATCAGGTTGCTTCGATTTCCACTATCAGCTTGGACCTGGCAGCCAGATGTTTACGTCCTTCCTTTTCGGCGCTACCGCGACACGAACATATTTACGATTTTATGTCGGCTTTAAGATATTTGAACTCTTGATACGAGTAAGTTTAGACATTGCAAAGGGCTAATTGGGGTTACGATGTTAAACGGAGCAAATTGTAATACTTGCGAGGTCACCGAGGTGCAACGTACCGGATGAAAACCGCGTTAAATTATAGCAATAAGCGATACAATGTTCAGAGAAACATACCGCGACGCGTAAAGGAGTAGATTGGAGTCGTGTTAAGTGAAGCAACATAGTTTAGTTTATTAGTTTCATGAAAGCTACCAGACTACCTTGTTGGACGATTATCGTTCCAAACACATACCTGTAACCCAACACGTGGAGCTAAACTCCTGTCCGTTCCAACGTAAGATGTTCAACGGCCATGCAATCCGGTCGATCCTTGACCTTACCCCTGGAATCTCGTTTACAATTATTCCATCATATCGGATCGATTGTTCGGTTCCATCGATAGTGCCCTTGGCGTAAGAGCTACCGCCCGGTTAGCTAAAGGTAGCCACGAAAAGAAAACACGCTGGTTGTGAGGTACCGACCGACACACGCGAGTGGTAATTGAAGAAGATGCGCCCCTATCCCAAGCATTCATCTGACAAATCCATTCATCCGTTCACCTCAACCGCATCGGCCTTGAACGATTCAACGGCGTATACGGGCGAACGAGAAGTAACCATCGCATTCCACCAGCAATGAAAGCGCGCACGGTTCGAAGCGTGTCGACGAGGAAGAACGAACAAACGGTACCTAAGGGTCCATCGGTCTTCTTGTCCCGTCACTCCACCACGGAAAAAATACTTTGCCCCGATCGTCGCTAAGCCGACCAAGATAATTCTAACGAATTACACGACGATTCTTTACTATCGCGTGCTTGGGTCATTGGCCCTCTAATGCGGAGGTACCATTAGTCAGGATGTTAACTTTTATTTGTGCTGTACCACTTTATTTTCGATACAGGTTGGCCTACGCATCTCCTAAGTATCAAAGTTCCTATATGTTTCATCTTTGAAAATTAATCGAGATTCACGTGGGCTAGTACTTTCCTAATAAGCACAGCGTAAGTGGAAATATACGATACACTGATTTCTTGCCGGATCCGAATCACGCGGAATTATATCACGGCATCGAATCGAGTCACGAGCGTGGTTTACACTCGAATGTTGCCAAAGTAGAAATCTATCGTGGCTCGTTACTCGATCCAACGTTCATTAGCACCATAATGGGCAAGTTCGACAAAGTGCGTCTCTCTCTCTCACAAAACGTACGTTAGATTACACGCATTCCATTTACCGATACATAGTTAGGATTCGAAGAAGCAGCAATCGTGAAAAGCATTCGGCGGAATGTTGTGCCGATGCGATTTCTGCCGCTCGTTTATCGTAATTCGAGCGGGACGGTCGGCCATAGAGATTCACCGCAGAATTGGTGACAGCTAAACGCGGCAGATACACAATGTCACTCATGGGCAAAATCCGGTCGAGTGTATAATACGAATCTACTCGCCTGTTAACATTCCTCTCGCGGAACAGGTTGCAGTTAGCGACTCCCGGCTCTAGATCCCTCTAATTAGCTCTGGATTTATAATGCCGCGGATCCGAAGCCTCGATTGATCATTTTAGGAGTAGCTATCGCGAGTCGGCCTTCGTTATTACCGGTTGGCCGATAGGAACGGGGCACGTAACGAGCGAATGAAAAGCGCAGGGACCTCGAAGTCGCGCGATAAATGTGGCCAAACATCTGGACTCGTCGATCGAAAACGTCGATAAAACGTCGTTCGCCTCGTATAAATACCCTATGATTCTCCTTATTAATTTTTCGCCGTCGTAATCCCTTCCTTCCAGCGAGCGGGATTCAGCTTTCGCTCGTAATTATATCAGCGACGATTTAAATTCTAATGCCCGAACACGGTAAGTCCGCGGCGGTTAATGATCTCTCGTCACCGGCTGGAGAGAGGGCAACAGAGAGAGAAATTAACGCTAAAAGTGCCCGAGAGCAGATCAAAGCGAAACGCGGTTAACGTCGTCGTCGGGTGTTGTCGAACGTGAAACGACGCGGAGCCGTCGTTATGAAATAAGCGACGTCTCCGCGCGAGGACAGCCGACCGACGAACGAATTTTTCGTTGTGCCCGGAAACGAAATTGCGCGGAAAACGAGCTCGTTACCGGAGTTACGTATCACGGAGAGAAAGAGCAGCTTCTCGCGGGAACGTTTCGGTGTTTACGCAACGCGTGCTCGATCGTACGTAGTCAATCGGTAATTCTTCGCGTGGAAACGGCAAATAAAAGGCGGAGCAACGGCGAAGAAAAACGCGCTCGCCGGATCGAAACTGTTCATTATCCTTCGTCTTTGAGAGAGACGCGGCGCATTTGCGACTTCGCCGATGCGTAACACGACCGTACGTTTTGAATCGTTATTACGTAACGATCAAACGAGAGTAATAAGCCGTTGTCGCGTAAACGAATGTACCTAACGACTCGCTGTCGGTTAACGATCAATCGTTGGATTCCGTCCGCAGAGAGATTCTTAACGTCTTATCGATTGCATCGCTAAGTTTCTTTTATATGTACGAGCAGTTTCTTCTTACTTCTTTGGGAACGGTTCCAGCAAGGATCGTGAGAAAAGTTAAATCCTAAAAGCGAGCACGAGATTTAGATCTCTAATACACCGAAAGTCGTGGATCGACATCGTGAATTGGCTATACGGTAGTTCGTACGGAATTTCGTGTACGAAATAAAGTAGCATTGTAGTACGTTGTATAATCAAGCATTATATCTTCGAACATTACTCTTTCTTTCCACCAACGGAAAAAAACAAGGTTTCTTCATCGTTTTGCGAATCCATTCGACATTAAGTAAATTTGTTCGAGGTATACTTCCACCGCCTATGCACGAGAACCTACAAAAGCGAGGGCATCCTTCGGGGCAGACAATGCCACTTGATCCTTCAGCCAGTGGCTCCGCGTCTCTCGTCTATTTCCCCTTGCGTGTTTTCTTTCTACCGTTCTACGTCCTCTCTCCTGCTCGCACTCCTTACCGCGCCGTGGTTCTTTCTCCTTCCCGTTATAATGGGCAAACACATAATAAAGAGGGTAAGCGCGGAGCGTGTACGCGATATGTGGGGCGTTTAACAATGGAGCACACCTGAGCACGGGCCGGTGCTTTTGAGGTGGCTTTAGGAAGGTAGAGAAGGAAGGTACCGCATGGTGCATCGGTATGAAATGTGGTGGGACGAAAAACGAGCGGCGAAACGGAGCGAGGGGCACGGAACAATGCTTTCAACCTCTTCTTCTTCTTCTTCTTCTTCTGCTATGTGCCCCTTTTTCTCCCGTGTCTCCTCGCCACCGAGTCGGGGTGCCGGCACGATGCTCTCCCATTTGTTCGCGAAACACCGAACACAGGCAGTCACCTCGTACGCACGTCGTCGTAGCATAGCCTGGCATTGTCCACGACGCGACGTTACGCCGCACCCCTCCAACCAGAAACGCGGCCGTGCGCTTCTCTGACGTATCTCTTTCAACCTGCACCGGGATATTCTTGCGTGCTGGAAAACTGCCACCTTCCAGTTTGGCTTCTCCCTTTTTTGTTGCACTTTTATTCTTCCGGAAATTCTTCGTTACTTCGACCTGCTAATTATTCGCACGAGCACCTTCAATGCCGAGAGTCAAATCGGTTAGCCGATGAAAGAAACTTTGGAAAATTAATTCTTTGTCAGTGCTTTTCACTCGTAATGCTCGAGTGAGGAAATTGTACACACTCGAGAAGACGGTGTGTCTTTCCCCTACGTTCTCATTTTTCTCGAGGAAGTCTTATCGTACTCGGCAAAGTGCATAGGAGGTAATAAGTAGATACTTTTGCTCGTTCCGATGTGTTTACATTATGTTCGCCGACCCACGGCGCGCCGTTTTCTTGTTCGTCTCGCGGAAGTATTTTGCCAGACCATCTCCGCGGCGAAGAGCTACGGCTCTTTATTCCCTTTCGTATGCACCACGCACAGGGATACGCGCTTGATTTTTCAAACGAGCAACGCGATTTCCCTCGGTTTCTAACACTCGAGGCGTATCTTACGCTAGGCATTGGATCTGAGTTGGAAGAGGGTTCGCTACGAGAGGCATAGCCAAAGGGATTTACGTGGTACTCCGAGGCGACCCCAAAGGTCGACCTATTGAAAAATTAGTAAATTATTTAAGACTCTGCCGGCCACGTCGGTGCTTGTTCGCGGTTGATTTATTTCGACTATCGTGATACATGGGCCGGCTATCCAATATTGTAATACGTTTTGCATACGTACGCGCGTATCATTGTCGACGTTCGTGGCCTAGCGATTGAAACACTACCCGGGCTATATCTCAACAGGTTCGCCGGGCGTTATGAGTGCCTGCTCTACACGGCATTATGTTCCTCAGGATGGAGCGAGCCAGAGGTGGGAGAAGAAGATACCGGTCGCCGCGCCGTTGTCGGATCAGAATCCTATATTATCGCGCTCTAGAAGCTCCGGGGCAGGTGTATCGGTGACCCTTGTCTTAGCACGTACTCCGCACGCATTTTACACCCTTACCCGACGGGATAAGACAAAGCGGAATATACCCTGACTCGTTTCGCGGCCGTACGTCTTCCATACGTGACGACCGAGTGAAACATTCTGCTTTTCATTCTCGTTCATCGACGTTCGATCGCTTTCGTATTCAATAATCCCTTTTTTTAACTCACTGTTTCCTTCCCAATCGTTCAGAGAAATACATTATTACAGCGAAATAGTGGAATAGAAGATCGGTAAAGCTGATAAGGTGATTTAATCGAATTTAAAAATAGTATAGTGACTGTTCAATGTTCGAAGAATTTAACTTATTTAACGAGTATTTACGTATCTGTTTTGCGTACGCTCGTTATCTTATCAACATATGAATAATTCAATCTCGCTCGCACGTAACATTTAAACATTCGAGTGTACACATCTTAATTTTCAGGTTGAACCAGTTTGCATCCGTTAACGTTAAATTAAATTAGCCATGTATTCCTCCAGTTATTTCAGCTACAATTTATAAGCGTATACATAACCTTTAAACAAGAAACAGTTAACTTAAATTCTCGGCACATTACACTGCACCCTGCGTCATTTTTCACGCGGGCATTCGCCGTAATTAGCAACGCATCAAGCTATTCTATATTCCAGTCGCGGAACTTGTCAGATTCGAAAATCGCAATTTTCTCGTTAAATACACCTCGCTTAGTTAAGGGTTACACGCTAAACTTTCACGCCTATTAAGAGGCGCGCAAAGCTAGCTCGAGGTCCAAGCTATAAGTTGTATCAACGTCTCGGACACTCAATCCCGGCACGGATTGCGCGAGCCTGCCCGGTAATGAAACATTTAACGCGCGTTCCCTTATCTTCGCATCTGGTAATATACTATGTGTACAGCGTACGGTGAGGCGTGATAATTCGAACGCGCATTTCGCGGCTATTTTCCCCTCCTCACCTGCACCGCGAAGCGTTCCCGTTAGGGTGCGTTTAGAGCAAACGAGCACGAACGTGTAGCAACGGCAAGAACATTTATTTCTGCTCGTTTAGCGCAAACGGCTATCGAGTTAAATATTCGATCATACCAAACGGCTAATTGCGAGTGAATGTTCGCATCGAGCGCTGTGTTCGGTAAGAACAAACGATCGAGTAGCGTCGAATTGGATCTCGACTCGTGTTCGACGCGGAATTGAACCGTAGCGAACGGAAAGCGCGACGAGGTAAATTTGCCGAAGCGGGGAAAGAATGGTCGTTTTCTCGTCTAATCTAAACACACCCTTATATAATGACCAGTACCGAAACGATCAACGTTGCTACTGAAAAGCAGCTCGAAGCAAGCCACTCTAACTCGTTAATCACACGCAGAACACCAGCAGTTTTGAAAGCGATCGTACATGCTCGGAGCGTACACGACAGTGTACACCGGACTCGACAAGGTTTCACGTCGAAACAGCGTCGATTCTCTAATTCGTAGCTCGCTTCGAATCGATTTATCGCCAGATCGAGATATCCTATCGGCGCGGACGACGATGCAGCGCGAAAACGTTTACCCCCTCTTATTGGCAAAACGTGTTGTCTCTGAATGCCAACGTTCTACGATTCGCCTTGACTTTTGTTCGAGACGCTTGAATTATGTTAAAGTCGAGTCGAGAAAGCGGTATCTCGATTCGAGACAATCGCCGCATTCTACCGTCGTCTACGCGTCAACCCGTCAATAACGGCGGGCTTATTCCTTTACCATCGATTTCTTTGTTAGCCGCGAGTGTGTTTCGAATCGACTCGTAATCTGATGAAACGTCGAAAATGATCGTACGTTCGAAGAGAAAGAGATTGTGAGAACTTACTCGCGTTGACGCTCGCGGAATGACAACGTTCGTTGGTCTGAAAATCTCTTTGCCACGCTGCTTTGTAAACGTTGTTGCTTCAAACAACGACAAACTCCCGGAAACAAAATTTCAAATTGCGTGCGTTATCTCTTACACTATCGATGTTATCTACCAAACAGGTACATTCGAGAGAAGTTTTCCTATTTTCTTATTGCTAAATTATCTTAACGGAGGTATCAAATATTCTGCATGCGAAGTGGTTTTTTATTTTACATTTTGAAACAGCAGCCTTGCGAATTGATCGGAATACGTGATGTCTCTTTAAATTGTAAAACATTGTTGTATAAAGGAGTGGCGATGCAAGATGTTACGATACAAAAAATTGATACATCGAATACGACTGATCGTCGAAGTAGATTTCGGAAATCGATGGCAGGCAGAATCCTTGCGCTTATCTTTCACCATAGAAAGTTGCACCGAAGCGTATGTATTTATGTAGAAGTTCGCAAAGGTTTCGGATAATCGGAACGTTTTTAATCGATCGCCTTATACCGTACGCGTTGTCACTCGATTCACGTACGTCTATCGAAGGCACGATGATTCGTTCGTGGCGCAGAACGATTAGTAATTCAGATCACCGCTAAGTAAGACATTACGCGAACGGAGTAATTACGGTGTCGGTCGAAGTTCTGAAGAGTTCCTCGGATTTTTCCGCGGCGACGTGTCCGTTTAGGACGGCCGTTAATTAATGGATCGACGTATCGGCTGGGTTAAATTTAGCGAGGATTCAGCATAACGCGCGGTTAATTAGCCGAATGGAATCTAAGGCATCCGATTAAGGGGAGTTCGGAATAGGGAACACGGGATACGGGCAGAGGGAACTCGCGTGCGTGTAGATCGCGTCCTTGTGTAGCCAAATAGGTAGTGGCGACATCTACTTGGCGCCGGTCCACTCGTTCTGCAAGAGCAGCATCCCGACACACACTCTATACCTTGTCGAAGAAGGAAAGGGTAGAGAACACGGAGAGCAGAGAGCACGACGACGAGGACGAGGTGGACGACAACGACAACGAGGCGACGCGTTGCTGCAGCTTCCTCCGGTTTGAAGTTGCAGCTCTCACCGTCGGGAACACGCGGCAACCGATCGGTTGGAGAGAAAAAAAGAACTCTTCGCAAAACCAGCGGCGTAATATACGATCCTAGGGTCCCGACCGAGAGCGTCCAACGTTTATCTCTTTCCGATACGGAAGTCTGCCGGAGGAATTAATTGCCTGCCGTGGCACCTTACCACGGCTCCGGCGTCCCGATGCAATATCTGTTCTCCTCCGAGCCATTAGCCGGGCGCATACTTTACATTAGAAAGCACGTAAGAACCGTGGGCACAACGAGGAGACCTGTTCTCTCGCGAAACCTTGTTTTGCGGAATTCTCGCTTCTAGCGTTCGCACAGACAACTCGGAGGGGGAAGGAAAAATCCGCCGACGAAAAGTTACCGGCGTGCAGTGGATCGTTAGCGGACCGCGTTCGGGTGTCACTGCTGACCCAGACCTGCGCACGATTTCTTAGTCACCCAGACATTTTACGACCCTGCTGAGCCCACCGATCGCGGTTAGACTCGTCGTCGTCTTACTGCGTTTAGAGATCGATATTTTTTCCTGCGACAAGGAATTAGACTACTTCTCGATCCTAAATTATTTTAACGTATTTTTACGTGTTTTGCAGACTGTCACTGGAGCGCGGGTCACGTAAAAATACGTATTTAACCCCTTCCCGTACCATTTATTTAACAGATGCGTCAGTCAAGAGTAACTATAAAGACCACAACATTAAACCGAACAAAGAAAATTAAAATGTTGTGAATATTTTATATTCAGGGATCCTTGATAATGCAACTTATAGTTGAACCTAACTTTCAAGTTGAGGAATATTCAAAGTTTGAGTATGGTTTGTCACATTTGAGCTGTAAGTGCGTCACGAGTAAGACTCGTCAAAGTACGGGAAGAGGTTAATAGATTTGTGGTGATTATCGGGTATCCACCACAAATGTACTAAACACACATAATTACAAGGATGTGTGACATTATGTGCGTGTTGTTTGTGTTGCTAAGCAACGTTTTTCTTCCAACAATTTATGATTGTCGAGTTACTTGGTCTTTTATTGAGTTATATCGTCTTCAATCGAGTTCCTAGCTCCAAAACGTCCGCTGCACGCGTAATTCGGCGGAGAAGTATACCCGCATGACTGAACATTTTGCATTGTTTCTGTTTCTTATAAGTGCACACGGTACTGACCTAATACTTGTGGTATGGGTTAATCCTTCGGTATCGCGCAATAAGCTTCGAAATATTTTTATAGCGTACAATATATCAGAGAAAGCAATCAGATTTTTTAATATGGCTGTTCAACACGCCAGCTAATGTTCAATATGAAAAACGGCCGTAATGTTTAGCATAACTCCACGAAGGGTATATAAGGAAAGATTACGGTACCTCGAAGAATTTTTAAACGAATCGCGTGAAAAGTTGCAGATAAAGGTGACACGTGACAAGATAGCTCGCATAGCGGACCAAGCATTAATTTCGATCGAGGCGTTATTAACCCGCAGAGGCTGGTCGGGGCTACGAAGCGTGAGAATTTGTCTCGCGGTGACTGGATCGGAGATCGTTCAGGATCAACGACGCCGTTTCAGCATCCATTCTCTCCGCGTTTCCTTCTTCGTGTCGGTCGTTGCGATAGGATAATGCTGGCTGCGCCCGGGTGACGAGACAATCGGCAAAAGAATAGCTCGTACCGCGAGAGAACCAAACTTTCACTTCGATCCGCGGCGCTTCGATTCGAAACGAACGACGAGTCGACGAGGAAATCTACGAGAGACAGCGGACGAGTCGAGATAACCTCGGCGGGCCCGTACGACTGCGTTTCGTTATTGGCCGATTATTTACGTTCACTTTTCCGCGGGTGATTTCCGTAGAAAGGAAAGCTCGTAGAATTATCTGTTGCGTGATACGACTGCTTCTACCTTTATGAAAGAGCGAACGAAAGGAAAGTGATATGCAAATGTAGAACTTTGGAATTTTTTAATTACACGCTCTAAAAATATACCATCGTTTATGCGTTGAAACTGAATCTACTGAAACATCTGTTTTGGAAAGCGTGTGTTACAAAACTGTAGGAAGTGTCACCGCTCCTAGAGCGCTAAAAGCATGAATCCCGTGAACGATAAACTTCGCACCACGCGGTTAACGTGTTAAACGATCGAAGAATAAAAGGTTTAAGAACAGAGAGGTTCGACAACCGCGAGGGTATAAGAAACAAACGGAAAAGAGGAAAATTCATGCTGTATTGCGTACAGCCAATAAAGACTCCTTTTCTCTCGCAAGAATCGGTATATTTTCCGACAGACAGGAAAACGCACGAAGCACGCAATCGAAATGATTTATACAGTCGGCGATGACAAGACTTCCAACTAGTTAACGTTCGCTTGCGTAACCGGCAAATTATACGGTACAGGTAACGATCTCTTTGCAGTCTGCTTAAAGACGTTTCACTCGGCTCGTTGTCGCTCGACATGCAATTCGAACGTGCGTTGTCCCGTTCGCTATATAATAATACTATTTTATGCGACGAATAACTTTAATGCTATACGGACTTTTCAAACAGCCAGTGATTTCTCCCGAGTCTCGCGGGAGAGACAGAGAGGGTATCGGTAACGATACAGCGTTGCAGCAATTACTCGCGAAAGAATATCGATAAAACGATACATTTTCGAGATTACGAATAAGTTTCTCTCCCTGTATAAACTGCACGATAATTTCAAGTAGTTAATGTCTTAATTTCCCTGATATTCAGTGACCAGGCAACGGTCGCACGGAGCATAAAGCGAAGCTAATTTCGTGAAAAATCGAATGGTCGTTATGAAAGCAATTTAACTAGTAATATGTTGCACGCTTTGAAATGTCGTTAATTCGTGTTGTGAAAGGATATCGGTTTTCTGTATTGCCAGGACCGATTAAACACAACGATATTATCGTTCGCTGATACGCAATCTACTTCTTAAGGAGAATCTAATTCATCATACGAAATAGGAACGCTAATTCTGTGTCAAGATCTCGTTAACACTTTAGTTATCAGCGCCGTTAATACGGGACATGGTCGATTTCTCACGTGACAGTATCTCGCATGGAACTATCGCGTACTCGAGAACGTTGTATCGAAACTTTTATACCCGCGTTGTTGTCCAGTCTCGTTATATCGCCACGTTCCAGTCGTTATATCGCAACGCGATACATTGGAAAAGTACCGACATGTCGGATCGTCGACACGTTGTATCGGTTGTTGTAACGCATAATCGAATAATCAAAATTCATTGCAGAATATATAAATTTGATCTGAATAGTTGACTCTTCGTTTCGCAAGACACTCGATTATTCGGATTGAATGATTCTTTCATCCATGAACGTTCCAACCGAACGAACTCTCATTAGCTTGTAAATCAATTCCATTTTCCTTTTGAAAACGATCGTTCAACTAAACAGTGGACAGGCTATTATGGATTGGCTCTCGATCCGTGGCTTTTTAGCATTTCATAACAGCGAAAAGAACAGCTTGACCGTTAGATTAAATTGTACATTGAACGTAAAGTAGCGTGCACAGCCGGCGGCGAAAATTCCGCGTACTCGTGAATCGATCTATCGCGAGGGTTGAATAGCCATTGGATAGATTCGGATTTTGGTACCGTTGCTCACTTGTCCGATAGTTCGTGCAACACAGAAACGAACGTACAAAAGCTATGTAACAAAAGTAGCGCAGAAACTATTTGTAAATGTTCGGTCGAAAACATTCGAACAAACACCTGTCGGTTTACCATCGAGAATTTTTCCATGCGAACAAATAATTCCGAATATCTCTGCCATAAAAGCGCAACGTATTTGTTACATCGAGATGTATTCCTAAGTTCCTAGTGCCTCTATAGTAATTAAAATCGAACACGATATGCGCATACCGTTACGGCTATTCGACGCGTTAATTCTGAGATTAGGATACTCGTGCCCGATGATTCTTACGAAATCATCGACAGCGTAATTTGCAAAGACCGTTAACACGTTCTACGCTCCTTGTGGTTTCCTCTTTTTTTTTCGAATAAAATTACACTGAAATGTCAGCAGTCGCTAGGAAGTATCCACCATTTGATACATTTACGTCGGCCAAAGTTAGACTTTAATTTATGATGCCGAGGTAAGCTGTTCGCGTGTCGTGCCGATGATCAAACGGCGAAGCTAGAGCGCGTTAATTGTGAATTGGCTTCAGGTAAGCGAACGGAGTAGAATCGGCTGGTGAACTGTCCTCATCCGAAGGGAATACTAATTTTATCGCGGTATCGAAGTCGCTACCGACTATTAATAAATCATAACTAATACGCTACACGTCGCGAAACTCGGGAACTCGCTCGTCACGCCAAGAATAAAGACGTTAGGCCGGGGTCCTCGAGTCGCTTTTAATAGCGATCTCATTCTTCTTCCGTTAATATTGCTTGCGTAACACTCTCGGCAGGATATTAAACTCGTTGCGAGACGTTGATGTCCATGTTTTATATTGCGCTGTCTTATCATCGGCCATATTCGCGATCTAATAGTTCGTAGTTAAGGACAAGGTAAAGAGTATGCGCTGCTGCCAGGCCATTGATGATGATACAAGAGAACGGTACAAATTCATATTCTCACTTTTGACAACCTGATGAATATAGCGCCTACAGGTTAATATGCATTACCGCCATTTATATTGCCCGCTGAGCGAGTTTCCCTTCGCGCGGACTTTCATATACATTAGATATCCTATTACCGCTACCACAAGTCGTAAATGTTATTTAATAAATTTTCGTAGAAACTTCGCCTCGATAAATTCTGCTCGAATACTCTTTGTATATAATGGCGGTAATCGGTTCATCGATGGATCGTTGGGATACTTTTAACCTGAGCGGCGACATCCGCTCACGGACTTTCTACCATCAGCGTGCACTTTATTCGGTCGCGACGTGGAAAGCGCAATGTTGCAGGGGTGACGATAAATCAAGGTGGAAGGCGCGAAACGGACAAAGAGTGGAAGAAAAGTGGCTAGACCGGGGAGAAATAAAAATCAAATACGATGCTTACCGTTCCCCGGGCACGTCGAAGCGGCACGGATCGGAAGTCAAGTGCGTTCAATCGTTAATCATGCGGCCACGCAAAAAGAAACTCCATTGGAAATCACGCCGTTTGATTGTGTGCACGTTACTCGGCCTGTACGGCCGGCATCTCTCTCCCCTATATTGTATCGACGTATTGTTGACTCACATACATTTTCAGTTCTGGCAACCTATAAATCTTCGCCGTTTCCTCTTACAAGCCATTACCGAACGAGAACTCGGATACTTGTGCCGGATCGTAAGACGACAACGACAACGACAACGATAACGACGAGGACGAGGACGAGGACGGAAAGTAAGAAGCCATTGAGTGGCACGAACGTGGTCGGAATTAATTTCATCTGTTGCCGTGCTGTTAGCACTCACGCAACCACGTCGAATGAATGGTTCTGCACCTGCTTAGAAAAGAGTCATTACGCCCGGCGAAGACAAGAGAGCCGCGCGCGTATATACTCGCCTAGCCCTCTTCTTGCGACAGAAACGGGCAACGGCAATTTGTTTGGAAGCTTCGTTAACGTCCGTGGGTCCTTCGCGTCGAACATCTTGCGCAAGCTGGACAAGCGTTTTACGCGCGTGTAGATAATAGGCTTTTTCATCGAGCCGGTTAGTCACCGGAAACCAATTAATAAACCTTCGATAAGTATTAATTCGCTTATAACTCACTGTCAATTCGAAAGATGAAAGTTGGCTTTTATCGATTTTTTTTAAATTACGTCTGACAGCGTGTCTTCCGAGAAATATCGAATTTTTAACCCTTAAATGCATATGGTTGTATAAATGCTACATACCAGTTTTAATTTTATAAATTATATACAAAATGAGTGGTGTTGCAGATATACCACGTACCAATCAAATATACAATAGCATTTTTAAGATATTTTGTTAGTTGATTTCTTCAGATAATATTAGAAAATCATGCATTTAAGGGTGAAATTGATTCGATGAATTTTAGAAATTCGTATTCACAATGGAAGACGTTTTCGTAAAAAATTGACGAATATCGCTTTCTAGACTTTCCGATTGCCTATGACTCTGTAAGAATTAATAAATTAAAGTAATCGCTATGAACAATGCAAGAATCTCGGCACATAACAATTATCGTGAATCGCGGTGTATCGCTGAGCAAGCGTTTCCCCGTTAACGGTCTGAAAACTGGAAAGGAATAATTTCAGGGCGTGTACGAAGGACCCCATCCTGTTTCTCGTTTCCCTATCTCCGCTGGTTTGTTCCCCTGATTCGAAATAGATATACGACACAGATGGTCGGTTTACATCGTTCGCGATATTCTCGAATCGCTCGCGTACGTACGCAGCACTCGGTTGAAGTGGCCAGACGGGACAAGTTCTTGGTTAATTACCGTCGAGTCTTACGTATACGTATATATTTTGCAGAAAGAGGCCGAACACACGGAGATAAACGACAGAGGTTGGCAGAGTTGAAGGAAGAGGAACGGCGTGCAGCGACGCCGGAGGAGAGGAGAGGAGAGCAGAGTAGAAGCGGGAAAGAGAATGAGAGGTGGACCGAGAGAAAGGGGAAAAGGGAGCACGAGGAGAGGCTGAAGCGGGAGCCAGAGGAGATGACCGAACGAGATGCTCTTTGAGACACTGAGAGCTCCAATAAAGCCGGACCAATTACTGGCTACCGTCCTTTCCCATTCCCTATTGATTTGCATTCAAATAGATGTTATACTCTAAGTAGACGGATCCTAATGGATTATCAGTTCGAGTCATCGCGAGAGCTTCAAAGCTGTACTCGTTCCCTTTCCACAGAGAACCGCCTCCTTTCCAATCCTCCTATATCCACTGTTTCATCCATTTCCTAATGAAACCTCCTCTTGGATTGGCCCTTTTTCTAAACTTACCTAATGATCAACTCGAAACTTATCCCGCTACCACGTTACACACCAGCTTCTTCCGCTTCTTCGACGGAGAGAGGAATTACTCCGTTCGCCTTCGAGTAGAAACCGTTTCTCGAGATCCTCTCCGGGGGTAAGTAGTTAAAAAGATGCTCGAGAGCAGCGTGGAAGCAATTTTTGCGCCGTTCGATCCTTCCCGATGCACCTAGGATGCACGGTTTAAAAGACCGGCAATCCGCGTAATCGCGAGTCATCGTTGTACGAATAATCGGCCGGGACGGATTATTTGAGCGAAAAACCGGCCAGCCGGATCTAACGATACGAATTTTCAGCTTTATATTTCGGCGTATCTCGAGCGTCTAGGGGTAGGAGGTGGGCAAGCACACTTGTCGAGCGCCATTCTGTGTCGGTGGACCAGAGTAATGAGTTAAAATGAGTTTGGAATAATCGCAGAGTCTGGGCTCGTCCCCTTTCTCCCCGGGCAGTGACCAGCAGCGCTAGCAGAGATGTGACCGTGGGGTTGGAGAAGGAAAGGCCAGAGATAGAGGCGGAGAAAAGAGGGAGAAAAAGGGGCAGAGAGAAAAGCAAGAGCACCAAGTACGGGACGACTTTGTGGGCATACTCCGGTGGTACGTACGTCGGGATAGGACGGGGGGCAATGGGATGGGTGCAGTGGTAGAGCGCGTGTCCGGTATCCGACTCGCTAATTAGCTGCAAGGTGGGATAAAGAGTGGCCGAGTCGAAAACATTAAAGCCAGCAGCCGGGTGGAAGTGTAATGGACGTTGACGTATGGCCGGTATAGCTACCGAGGTCCAACAGTCATGTCGGAGAAGTAAGTACTTGGCAACGACCTTTCATATACACGGAGTACCCAAAGTGCTCGCGTTTCGACGATTCCTCCACGATTCTCCGAGCGTCCGATCGTTAATTGCTATCCGATTATCCTCTAGTACAGAGGTTCTCATAGTATCGCCTCGACCTACCCGTATGTTACCCATTAAAATCAATTATCTATCTCTCATCAAAGAGCTTTGGAGGTTCGAAACTTTTGTACTTCTCTATCATTGTGTTCCTAGACCTTAAAAAATAATTAATAAAAGATTACCATTACCGAAAACTCCGCTAAATCTGTGAAACTTTGCGAATCCCTGCGTTAAGGGATGCACCGCGTTATTATTCAGATGCGTGCAGTTATCGCACCGTGCAATTTCACGAAATTGGATAGAATACCGGATACCAACGATCCAAGCTCCCCCGTAATCTCTCGCTGTTACATTGTAGTGAACCACCGCGGCCGTGTTTAACGTCGATGTTTTTTTGGTCGGAGCGATGGTTCCTAGACACGCTTGTATTCACGATCCCTCGTGCTCGTCTGGACCCTTGACCTGGCTGTTTCGTCGGGTATTTGCATGATTCGAGAAGTACTCGCTGGACATTGGAAGAGCGAGTTCGAAAGTGCTCGATACTACTGGCACGTCACGTACGTCGATGAAATCGGCGCGGAAAGTTTCGAGCGGCAAGATTAAAGGATCCCCTCGGATCGCAGCGAAGTGCAAAGGACCTTAGGGACCAACTCGATCCTCGGACACGTTCGCTGTTTTACATAACACCATGCATTGTTAACGGTTACGTCCTTCCTCGATTTTCACGAAATCAGGTCGATTCGTATTATCCCGACTCGGACATTGACGTTTATATTGTCAGTATTCGGTAACTTTATTGACTTATACGAATTTGTAAGGGATGCATGATCTGATGATCATGATCTGATGAATGCAGAAATATTGAGGTATTTGGGATTAAAGAGATCTAGAGCCTATGAATCTACGAATCTCGGGATCTATGAATGTAGGAATTATGGAATGTACAGATGTAGGGATGAATTTTGTAATATACATTGCACACATGTTTCCATATTATAGCCTAGATTCGTAGTCAGTCGGGCAATATATGGGACGTGCGTGTCAATGCACCGACGATACGAGCATAGCTTAGCAGAACATCTGTACAGTCGAGAACAAATCTGATTTTGCTATGGAAAATATGGCGTCGAAAGGAAAAGACCTTGCACGCCTTGAAAATTTGAAAATTTGGGAACGTAAGGAAATTAAGGAATATATGAAAATTTGGGAATTGAAACGTTCGCGAGTTTAGATACGCATCGTTATGCAAAGGAAGCGTGCGTTAGAGCCGAGTGTACGCGTCGGAGATGTTCGCGCGTAGGTGCAGAGCATTGCGCGGTCGGTTTGCTTTACGACGACGTTATTCGCGCTAAGTCACGGCATCGTGCGTAATAAAGCTTGGAAAGCGAAGGGTGAACGATAGGCGAAAGTTGCCGGATGGTTGACGGTTTTGAGCGGATCTCGCGGACACCGCGTTGAAACTCGCGGAGGGGACGACGAGGGGAGGCGTCTCGCGTAAGGTAAATTTTCCACTCAGCCGGACACACTCGATGCAGAAATTAAAGGATAGAAAGGAGCCGTTGGGATCCGGGAAACGAGGAGAGGCAGAAAAGCGACGGCCAGATAGAAAAGACAGAGTCGAAGAGACGAGTAACGGGGGCTAAAGGGGGTTCACAGGCCGACGACTGAAAGAGGAGGTCGCGTGTTGGTTGGTTGGCTTCGAACGAGGGGTGGAGAGGATCGGCCGGGCGGTCGGTCGGATAGGTTATACCATCTTTCATGTAATTACTGACATAAAATGCCAGAAGATTTTCGCCCTCTCCTTCCCTCTTACCCCACCTACGAACCCTGCTCTCTCGATCACCTTCTCTCTTTCCCCGCCGGCTGAATTTCTCGCCGCTTCTTCGTCCGTCCCTGTCCGATTCCTCTTGCCCTCCTCTTTCACCTTTTTTACCGCTCCGTTCCTCCTTCGCCCCGTGCCGGTTCTCTCCCGCTTCTCTCACTCGTTCGCGTCTTTTTCTCCTCCGCGGAGTAGAAAATTTTCAATTCCATTCATGTAAATTATTGTAGCGCACCGACTCTCGACATGTGCAACTTGTATTAATGACGCAGTAAAGGAGCAGACGGGCGGAGAGCTGCCCATTAGCGGATGAAAGCGGAGGGCTCTCAGCGCATAGCCCGATAATAGCCCGACTTATACCCACCGAGGCTGTGTAGTTTAGCCCACGTTACGAGTCTGCCGTGCCTCTGCCCTGCCTCTCTGCCTCGCTGCCCTCTCTCTATCCCTATCCCTCTATCCCTAGCCCTATCCCTGCTCTGCCCGTTTGCTCGTCCACCGTGCGCTTCTCTTCCACCGATACGCGTCTTTCCTTATCCTCTTAACACCTACGTATCCCACTGCCGCCGCTTTTCCTCTTCCTTCGCTTTCTCTCCTTATCTCTGACTTATTTACTTTCCTTTTTCCTAGCCCCTCTTCCGACTCCACCTAACGATTCCACGAGAACGATTCTCTTCTACGATTCGACCAAGATAGTACTTCATTCTTACCGCGCCGCGCTCGTTAACTTTTACGACCGATTTCTTTCTCTTCGCATTAAGCGACGCGACTCTTCCTGTCTAGATTAACGCCGGCCGGGTATAAAGCTAAGTCCGCTAACAACGACGATCTCTTTGTCGACGTTTCTCGAGAAACCGCTCCTTCACCGATCTTGTTCCACATTTATTCTTACCTCCGTTCGCGAACGCGTTTCTCTTTGATACCTTCTGCCCGATTATTGCCAGCGAAAGCAGTTATTTTTTGCAACATCGTACAACGTCCGCGTATTCCGTGACGAAAAAACGTTCGCTCGCAATTGCGATCGTCCACTTTACGGCGCCACAAAGTTGAATTTCTCGAAGATAACTCGTACGCGATACGAGTACCGATACCCGGTGCCGTAATTCATATCGCCGTTAAATTTTCTCCGTGCAAACAATGGCTACAATATTGCGAGCGATGTAATATCGAGCACGCTCGCGAGGAATGTATGCAGCTGCAAAGTGGACGGACCACGTCCCGAGTAAAATTCCGTGGCACGGCGGCCAATTGCTGTCGAGATACAGCATTATCGAGCCGCGTGGGAGTGGATTTTTCATGGTGGCGATAACGCCGTCGAGATACCGAGAGTGCACCGTATCTAGGGACAAGCTCGTCTCGATTTTCACGAGCGTTCTCCGCTCGAGAGTGGCCGCGCGCGCGCGTGGAACGACGCTGGCCGACGATCGGGTAAATTTAAACCGATGCAGGTGATACCGTTACCGTGCTACTGCTGCCGGCGATATAGTCGTTGCTACTGAAACCGCACTACTCTGTTGGCGGCTCGCACGCCTCGCGCACCTCCTTTTCTTCGCCTTTTTTCTCCTCTTGGACGCGCGACGAATACGGGCCCCGTTATCGCGGCCCGGCTCCTCCGCGATGTAATGTTACAATTTGTCTTCGCGACGTACTCCCACTTGCGTTCCGTACGGGCTCGTTTATCCGCCGCGGGATAATTGAGTATCGACGCCAGTTAATAAATCGTTCCAACGCGTTCTTTCAACGCTCCAGCGAGGTGTTCGGCCGCGACGCGAGCTACGGCCCGTGCTGGCCTCTAACGAGACCTCGTATCGATGCTGCTCGACTATTAGAACGATCGACATGCCAGCTTTACAAGGTTTTCGTCGGCTATCGATGAATTTCGTTCCTGACAGAAGTTTCATGGAAACGGAACAAGGATCGACTTTCACGTCGAGGAATATTTTTACCGCTGTCATCTCGCTATCTTCGAACACACGCGCGCGTCGACCACCATTTCGTCATTCTAAAACCTTTCCGTTTTATCGTCATACTGTTTTTTATACTTATTGGCCTACCTACAGTACGAATCCCGATATTCTATTTTTTAGAATATACGCGTAATTTATATGCAATTTGAGCATCCGATAAATTTTCTCGGGAGTAAGAAATTACCAAGCACCTACTAATTTCATTCGATATTGCAGATACTCGATAGCGAAGCAAACGTACATTTGAAACCATTATAGTAAATCTCTAGTAACTTATGTATTGAAATTTGTTCATCAAATAACATGTGCCCACGGCTGTAAGTATGTTAAAGTTGAATCCCCTGAGGTGATGAACAGTCAATGTTTTCTTAGTCGCGAAGATGTTAGCATTAGTTAGAGTCAATCTGATAGCACGGAATTAGTTTGTAGAAAAGAAGACATACAAGATGGTTTATGATTCGAATCCTTTCAAGCGAGAAGTTCAGACGATTGCAACAATCACGAGTCGCTTTGATCAATGTACATGTAGGTATGCAGGCGCGTATTAAAAATATTGTTACCATCTCTTGCCAATATACCCGGTTATCTAAGCTTGAAGAATTAAGCGCGCAAACGTATTTGACATTCTGAATAGTGACTGATCATTTTTCAGATTCTGTTCAGCTACGATTTGCGATCTAGCAGAGGAGATCCGAGGAATTAGAAGCTGTTGGAATATACAAAAATCAATCTCACGTAAATTCGATTTTAATTTATTTGAAGGCAAAGAATAAACATCCTGCCTTTTTAAGAACTGCGTGGTACAAGACGGTCCTTCTAGTGTAAGCATGCTGAGATATACAAAAGTATCAATGAAGCATGGGACCTCTCGAGCTCGAGGAAAAACAGTCCGAGAATTAGTCTTAAAAACGCACGTAAAGAGAAAACATCAGTCGTAGAGTTCACTATTAAATTTTCCAAAAGTTAAATTTAACCAACGTGTTTTATTTCAACTAGCACCTTTTTGCTTCCATAATCCCAATAGAAGCGTATGTTGTTTTCAAATATGCTTAAAATAATCGCGAGAGGAGCGCTGATTGGATCGATCGATCGAATTTGAAGGGTGAATGGCACGGTAGTCGATCCAAGAACGGGAGATAAGATCGCGTACCCTTATCGTTGCACGGTCGACGAGGAATTTCAGTTGGAATTCTTTTAGTTTGCAAACAGAAGAGATGGAAGCTGGCGAAGTTGCGATTCCAAGCAAATGGATCGATTCTTCACGTTTTCCACCTGCGAGATCGCAACTCGAAACGAGCCCTAACGAGCCACGAGGATGTCTCGCGGCCGGTGAAATGAGATTCGAATCTTGGTCGGTGATCGCGAGGAAGCAGAATGCAAAAAAGAAGGACGAGAAGGATACAGATAGAGGAGCTCGCCGACCGTCACCGAGAGGGTACAAAGTGCAGAACGCGACGGTAAAGGAAAACCTGGAGTATCTCATCTTTAATCTTTAACCCGTTGGATTCATCTCCAGTTTCTTTGCCGCTGCTACTGTCTGTGCGTTGTCTTTTTTCGAGTCGTACGGGAAATGCAAATACACGCTAGACGTACACCTACTCGTCTTTCGTCTTTTTACGGTTTCCGTTTCGTCAGAAATGAAAATTTATGGTTATAGCACGTTAGTAAGTTGCAGAAGCGGCGGGGCGAACCAGCGATCATTAATCCTTCCATTTCTAAGCAATTTTGACAAACGAGATGTTTGCGTGCAGAATGTTCTATTTAAAACTTGAAAAATTGATCGCTGTATCGCGATCGTCCGAAATGGCAGTCCGAACGGTACCCGTGTCAAGAAGAAGGTGGTTGCTATTCCATTTGCCGATCTATTCGAGAAAACTTCTCGTTCGGGACCGTAACGGTATTTCGATGCGAGCTCTCTGTCTTCGATCGGCTAGCATCCGAACGTAGATCGTTATATCGTACATCGTGATCTGCCGTCGTTAAAGATCTCGCATAATGCTCGTATCGGGTGAATTTGATCTAACGGGAACGCGGTGAGTGCTTGTCAATTGTTAACCCTTTCGCTACAACGAACTTCGACGGCAATCTGCTGACGCCGAAGCGAACATAGTTGAACGTTGCCACAGAGCGTAACATCTGCTACTTTATTAAAAGCGTAAAAATCGAGGTGCGGGAAATGTGTAAAGTAATTTGATTCGAACGCTGTGCGTTGTGAAAGCAATTGAAATGTCCAATATTATAAGCGAATTTAAGTAGATTGGTTAAGACGAAGTTTCATGTTTAACGCTGCAGTGAAAACTGACGTTCGTGGTCAGACGCGCAGTAATACGGATTATTAAGAACGAGGGTACTTAATCTTCCGCTTTCATATTTTAATCTATTAGCGCGAAACTTTTTCTGCGAATAATTAATTTAATAGAATTTACAGTGCCGATCAAGTATGACTGTCATGGACGCGTTAATAATAGACCCATGCAAAGGCACGTATAACCTGTTAGTTCAGATAAGAGTCGTTTCACCGTGTATCGATATAAATGACTAAAGAAGCAAATGCAAACAATCTGGCGTTTACTTGAAACGCTGATTGCAGTGACAGGTAAGAATCACTCGAAACAACTTGCACGATCCATCATGGAGCCACGACTCTGTCTCCGTAACTTCGAAACGTGAAACGCGAAGTGAATTAGCGAATTCCGGAACTCTTGGACTCCGATTGGTTCGTTGGAGGCTGCCGGAAGTCGTGCAGTCTATTCGGTGTGCTTAACTCGACGTTGCTGACCGGTATAGGGCAACGATTTTAACCGTTTCGATAGCATCTATCGATCAGTGAGCGAAACTTGACCTCACAGAAGCTGATTCCACTCGTTCGACACCTACGCAACTCGGGCCTCGAGTTCTTAAATGCGACGACGACTCGATACCACGATCACTTCCGTATCGCCTTGTTTCGCGTGGTAAATCGAAAAGACAACGGGTCGACCATTATCGTATAATCCCGTGCACACGCCTCACTCAAGATCGTTACGATAACGATCCTCGATTTCTCGGAGAAACTCTTCTATGTACAAGCACGACTAGAGAAGTTCGTAGATTGAAAATTTCAAGTAACTTTTTCTTAAACCGTTACCATTTCAAAAGAAATCAATATTTTTAAAAATGCCTATGATAGTCGATAACTAGAATAGTGTAGATGATGATGTTTTTTTGGTATTTGCCTAGGTTGACTAGTTTTGTCGAAATCAGGCCCACCGTTCTACGAAAGGTGTTCCTCTAATTGGAGCAGGAAACCGCCATTTTGTGGTGAAAATCAAATAAAAAAAAATATTTTTTACAATACAAAAGATGTACAATAAAACCCTCGAATTGGCATTCTAATCAAGATATTCATTTTCCTCCTAAAAATTCACAAACTTTTCGGGTCTCAGGGGTGGGGTCCCTCCTTAACTCTCGTTCGGAAATTTGAAATTTTAAAATATTTATTATAGAAAAGAACAATATCCGACTAGTCGAGTTCAGGCGTGAAACCTCGACAAAACAACCTTGCTAGAAAATTGAATATCGGTAAATACAATAATCGAAGAGCGGTAATTTAATTCGTAACCCTGAAGCGGCAGACCTTGTCTCGCCCCCGTTGACGCCGTAACCTCCGCAGCCTGTTTATTCTCAGTGGCGATAATGCGATCGGGAGAGAAGCGTCGTTCGCTACCAGAACGAAATCGATTTCCGTCTTCGTCGTCCGTCTTTCACGGTCTATCGAGCTCGGGCAGCGTGTTCGCGTGGAAACAAGGGGGCAAATCGGCGGCGGATCGCGGAGAGAGGGGACAGAAAGTGGCTGTAATACCGAAGACATCCGTGTCCGAAGGTTGCACAGCGGCTCGCGAAAGCCGTACGCGGCGAAGCACGGATCTCCCGACTGGCATAACTTGTTCAACACGTTCCTCGCGCGCGATGGGGTCACCGGCGAACGAAAGATGCATCGACCAGCGGGGTCACCACGGGGTTGCGCTGCACACGTGGCAGCCTGCCGCCGGCAATTCGGTTGCCGCCAACAATATTCCGGCCGCCTATCTTTTGACCACCGTGCCTGTACGGTGCTCGCCGTATAAATCACTCGCGATAATCGTGCCCGATGGCTGCTTAATCGTAGAATGTATCACGGTGCCGCTATTTCGCGCCAAAACTACGACTCGACTTCTCCTATACGTTCACTCGCATCGCGATCAATTTTTAAATAAGGACATAGCTATTCCCATTGATATAGGAACTTGGTCGTGTGCGAATCTGGAAATATAAGAATTTAACAATATAGAGATACTGGAATCTGTTAGCAGAGGCGGTTATTGGAAAAGTATCCAGGAAGAGATACGACGCAAGAGCGAGCGTAAAAGTTCAATGGAAATGGTATAAGTTGGCAAGCATTCGAATGGCAAAGGCAATCTTATCCGTTCCGAATCAGGCTAAAAGGGTAAATCGAAGATGTTCGCGCGTTAGTTGGTCGCGAGAGATCAGGCCTCGCGAAAACGTTGACGGGTCCATGTTGGAGGATGAAGATCGTACGAAACGGTGATTTATTGGCGCCCGAAGAAAAGGAAGAGGCGAGAGAGTGGATGCTCGAGGCCGACGATGCTCAAATTGATTTAACGTTTTAAATGGAATTGTCGTTTACTAATGAAACCGGCGGCTTCGATAGCATCTTCGATTGGGAATTCATTTATAATTCTTCGGCTCGAAATGGAGACGTTACTCGGTGCTTCACGAACGAGCGGCAGGTACTATTCAACCGATTGCCATTCAATCTTGATCATTGTATCGTCGAACGAAGTCGACGGGATTGGTCAACGGAGAAGTTGCGTCGACGAAAAGAGGGAACAAAGAAGGTGTCACGGTAATCGAGTTTCCAGAGTTACCGTTTCACCGAGATTCTTTCTAATTTCGTGCCCTGCTCTTTACTTTGCCCCTGCGAAGCCGGATAATATGAGAGCGCCCGAGTCAGAGGGCGGCCGCCTCCGTTACTTTTCTAATAGCAACGGCGCCAATCGGGGCGACTCGCGACAAAAGCAGGGTAATGAGAGCAGAAGTAAATCATCGACCATTGTGAGGTAATCTCCGGGTATTGTCTGGCAGTACGCGCGTGATGTATTATGTTATTGGGGCTAGCCTGCCCGTCACAGAGACGCCGCAGACTTCTCTGCCACCCTCTTCTTCCTTTACTTCTTCCGATATCGGGGCATTTATACGCCTCGTCGTTTACTAAATTCATCCCCGTATCCAACTTGTTTCGCTACCTTCGTTAATAACTGAGTAGGTTCGCATTTATTTGCAGACACGATGGTTGTAGCTGTTCAATGGCACTCGAGAAACCAGTAGAAATTCAAGAAAACAAGAAACCAAAGATGCAACTTTTCAACGCAACAATTCTCGAAACATCCCATTGCGTTTGTACACGCGTCACTTTGTGCAACCACTTCCAGTAAGCTCCTTGGATAGCAAATTTGCTACTTAATCCTTGTTAATGGAACGCGAACAGCGACGTTGGAGGATCGTTCCAGGATCGTAAACGTAACGAAGTGCAAGACCGTTGACCCGCGGCAGAGTTAGAAGCTAAGACGCGGAGAACGAAGGAGGTCGATGATGCGACATGCACGAGGGTGGAAGCGCATCGCGAGTAGCGCGATGAAATATGCATAGAGAAAGGGGTGAGAGGGGCGAAGCGGAGTGCGAAGAGAACGACGAAGAAGTAGGGGTGGTCGAACGGCGGGACGAAACGGAGAGAGTGGGTGGAGGGTCAGAGGGAGTTGCGTTGCATTCGAATCTCGATGGGTGGGAGAGACAAGGAGACTGCTGCACCTCGGAGAACATCGGCTAGAATGCCTGCAACGAAAGGAGAGTGCGGATAAGGAGGATGGGGTCCAAGAGCTGCCACCACGCGGAAAGGGAGTTGTCGTAGATGTCTGCAAAAGGAAACGAGGGGAAGGAGGGAACATTTTACCCACCCTATCTTGCACCGTGACGTCGTGGGTCGTCCGTTGACCTCGCTAGCTTCGCGTAAACTTGTGACGCGTACTATTATCTCTACGACACTCAACCCGCGCGTATCTCTTAGGAAATTACACGCCTGCCTTTCTATCTGCTCGTTTTAGATGCTCTTTTTGGAATTAAGTTCGAAACAATATATTCTAAACTACTTAATTATCCTGTTATTTTATTTATGATACAAGGATAAACTGTTATTGTAGAACAATGTTAAATAAGAGACTTGAAGCTTTCACGGCCCGGCGTCATACAGGTATTACTGTTATTACTCAACGGTAATACCTGAATATTAAAAGAAATATTGCTTTAAAAAATTGTCTTTCGAAACATTACATACATTAAATAACTGCTCAGATTTCTTTCTACTTCCCAAAATAAATTACGTTCCAATATGAGAACGTGCCCCGTAGCGTGCAGCTCTAATGGAAATCAAAGTATGTAGGGGAACGAGGGTAAAGGACAAGAGGAGGCGCGTGCTGGATCAAAACAATTAGAATAAATGCATCGTGCGTCGACATGGGCGACTTTAAAATAAATATGGTTGTCATATGGCGATTAGTAGGGTGTTCGTGGCGATTCTGCCTAGCCGGACGATGATCGATGGCGGCCATAAATAATGCAACACCCCTCGGTGCGATTCTGAGTTGTCGGGCCACCCTTGGAACGGGAGAGAGTTTCAGAGTCGGTCCTGTTCTAACCCTCGTCCCTCTGTACCTTGTACGACACACCCTATGCCATTTCCGATACACCACGCGTTGCGGCATTCATTGCTCCGTGTCAGCGGTCACCCTCGACCCTTAAAGCCATTTAATTTGGATCCGGGTTATTAATTATTAATTAGCGCCAGTCCTATTATATCTCTATCGCCTGTGCTACGCCTCCCCGTCGCTGCAACGACGTTATGCCATTAAATCGTTGCTGCTTGTTAGCGTTCAGAAGGTACAGACGTCTTTTGCTTTGTTTCGAGTCGCGAGAATTTGAATCGTCTCGGCGCTTAATTAATCACTTCGTTATTACGACGACGCTTCTCTTTTATCCAAACGCTCTTATTAGGGGTGCGCGAGGGCCCGAAATGCCGTGATCCAGTGTTCAGGTCCTGAGAATATCTTGCGACAGAAGTCAGAAATTTTAAGTTTTTAAATTTTTTAATTTCCTGATTTGGAAGATATAGGAATCTAAGTATTTTTTTTATTGAAACATAGGAATATTTATAATCGTATCGGATATAACACAGAAACGTATTTCGCTCTTACGGTATAGCCATACGGATTTATACCGATACCATTCATGGAGCAAAGAGATTGTCAAACTGTCGGTAGCGAGAGGGTTAATTGCGCCACTTGGAAAGATGGCGGTGACAAACGAAAGGAAAAATACGAGCACGGTTCGAATAACGCCGAAGAACCCGATGAGTCCTGGTCGACAGAACAGAGCCAGGATCCCATTACGACCCATTGTCCCGGCTTTACCTGTCGCCTGACATTTCCTTGTCGATCGTCGCTTCGATAGATCGATTTCGCGCGGCGCTACTTCTGCTGCGTTCCCCCGAAAGATTTATATCGTATGCGCCGATCGCGTATAATAGGTTGAACGACCTCGACTTTATCTTGAACCTCGGGCCGCGAACAATCGATCTCTCGCGATCTTCAACGTTGGCCGGCAGAAGGACGAGGGAGCATTACAGAGACGCGGTGTGCGTGCGAAAGGTCATGACTGGCACTCGCTTCTCGTTTTTTCCACTTTCTAACGCCTTAGGACGCTCGATTCGCGCCGTACGGGGCTAACGATAACCATGATTCCCGGCTCTGTCGATGCCGAACACCTCTTGTTGCCAGCAATTACAAGCTACTTTCAGACTCTGATCCAGCCTCCATCCTTTGCAGTTCCGTAGATGGAACACCGGTGGCAGCGCGGAGAAAAAAAGAATACCAGCAATCGATAGTAAACGATTCTCGATAGGGAATTAATTCCAGAAGGAGTACGCAACGGCTCTGTAAAGTTGTTTTCAACCTTGCTACCTCGGAGTTCCTCACATTTTTATGCGTCACCAGTTCCTTTCGAAAATGCTTACCTTTACGACCTGCTCTTTGGTAACGCATTATTTCGATGCTACGCAACTCATACGCATAAGATTTCTCCGTTTCGTCTAAAAATAGATAGCAACATTATTAGTTAGAGAAAGTTGCCTTACCCTTCACCCATATAAATTATTGTCGGAATATTGGAAAGTTTGGGAACGGCGACGCGTTACAATGGCCATGAATCTTGCCATCGATCAATGCTTTTTTCATCCCAAATACATATATCGTGTATCATAGGAGTTTCCTGAGACGGTGCTTGTTTAAACATAAATTCAGATTATTGGTGATATTCGTGTCGGAGATGGCCGAGCAAACGGCACGCGATAAATCCAGAGGCTCGTGTTCCGGCCCGAAGAATGGAGTTTCCCGACAAGCGTCGATTTGTCAAGAAGGGCTTCGAATGCCTCTCAATGGCAACAAGCGGAAAGCTCACCCTCCGGGCCATTCCGGGTGCCACAATGCCTTGAATGCGGTCTTTATCCCGGCGGCGGAGAAACGTGGAGCCGCGGGAGAAAGCGTCGAGCCAGAGAATAAATTCGAGCTCTCCTTTTTGCCGATCGAACGAAGCCTACAAAATTTACTTACCTACGAGCCGCTCTCTTTACTTTTTTCTCCTCGCGCGACTCCGCTCCGGCCCATTCAGCGCGGATAACTGTATTACGTCTCATTGTGCAACGCGTGTGCGTGTACCATTGTCGGATTTCTCGGCCCTTCGACGAAATCTCGAGGGTCGTTTGCATCTTCCACTGACCCAGTCACCGCGTTCGGATCGGAAGTCTGGCTCGATACGAGAGAATAATGTCGCTCGTAATTATTCGCGTTTCCAGTTTCCGCGTGCTCAACAGCTGGATAATTTGTTTCGTTACTTTATCGTATCCACCCTTTTACGCGGGTGAGCCTGCTTTTACCCTCGCGAGCTCGGTTCGCGTAGACGCATCGTGCCACTTGTCTCGTACAGCTATAGTTGTAGGAATAGAGTTTAGAATACTATCCTTCTATTTAAGAGAACACACAATAATTATTAACACAATAACGTAATTAAACTATTAAATATAATAAAACCGTAAACGTTCTCACTGAACTAAACTGAACTCACAACAACACTTTTTCTAAACGCTGGCAACCACTTCCGCATAACATTTCGCAGTCTCTTTCATAAATCGTCATTCACAACTGCAGTCGCACATTTTCACAGTGGTTGCCAAATCAAACTAACAAAATATAACACACAACAAACCAACATAAAATATAACACACTCCCACATAGTTGTACTACGGAGGAGATTGCGGAAACGTTGTAAAGAATCCGCGCAAATCGAAAGGGAAAGATGGAGCGATCGGTTTAGAGAAGGATGATTGTCCCTTCGAACGGCGAGAAGAGACGGCGGTGGATTATCGGTATCCTGGAGACGCAGGAAAAAAGCAACGGGAAGCCATTTCCGTCGTGTCCTTATTTAGAGTAGGGACACGTCCGGGGGTAAGGCAAGGAAACGCCAAAGAAGAGGCAGTGTTTCGCGCGTAAGTTATTGCCTCGGCCCTCGGTGCATATAAATCCACGCTTAGCGTATTGTTTTCCAGATCAGGAGAAAATATATGTGCGTTCTCGCTGGTGTGGTGCACACACCTAACCTATTGAGGGGCGAGAGTCGGCCTGTGCACCCTGTTCCCTCTTTCTTGTCGGGGACGAAGTCTGGTAGAGGAAGGTCGCGCCTTTATGCTCTTCGTTCACTTTGTGCTGTCCTGGCCGCGAACGCGGGGAGCCGAGGAATCGGCGGAATGAGATTCTCGGATACGAAACCGGTGTCGGATAGTTAAAGGAAACGTGGCACCGCGGAATGCGCGGTGAAACGTTCCGAACCGTCCACGAACAAAGTAATCCTCTGTCGGACGTTGCCGCGGAGACGTTTCACAGACGACGTTATGGGGATGTTTTGGACTATGAACTCTGCGTTCAATAAAATCTCCGGGATAACAGTTTGCATTAGCCAGGCTGTTATTGTTGATTGGATTTAGTGAAGAGGCGAGTAAGTTTCCTGCGGCGCCGTCAGAGATATCGAGGATACCTCTTCTAACGAACCCGAGTATTCGATGATCGAAAATTGATTCGCGCTTTCGAGAAAGATGGAGTGATGGAAACTGCTTGGATACGCTTCGACGGTCGTTGAGCATTCGGCTCTAAACGTATAGCGGTGCTAATTGGCAGTACACTTACAATTTTTTGAGCGAAAGGCTAATAACCGCGAAGGCGCGATTATTTTATGGCGTGTTCGAATGCACTGGCGACCAATAAGTTGTCGACAGTGTTTAATAAGACTCGTGACGCCTTATTAAAGATTAAGTTTCGCTTAAACACCTCGTATCTCTCTTCGAATTTGTCGACGGCTCCGAGACGTTTACTTTTATAAAAATCCCGTGATGGATTAATATTAAAGACGTTTGTGAATTTTTATCGAGAATTTGTTACGCGGATATGGTACGATAATACCGCGACTATTCTTGCGAGAGGCGCGAAAGATACCGCGAATATTATACCTCGCGAAGGCTAAGAATAAAATATTGCGCGTATAACGCGAGAAGTGTACGGAACTTCGTCTAAGCACTTAGAGATTAAAGCATAAAGAATCGTGTAATTTGTAGTCGAGATCAACATTTTCTTCGTCAGTTTATTAACCATGTAGCAAGTTTTAATAAGTTTCGGAAGAATATAAGTGTATTAGCATATTAAGGGTCTACAAAAATTGGAAAGATATACCCGCAAATTAACTCCGACCCATTAAGCGAACGCAAACAATCAAATAGCGTTTTTACGCGGCATTCAAATGCAAACGCGAGAAAAGGGAAATGAACGAAATCGTATACCGTATCGTGGAAGGTAGATCGGCACAGCCTCGGAATGTTAAACAGGATCGCGATTTAATCTTTCTCGATAACGCGGTGATAAATGTCAGCATTCGACAGGTTTCTTCTGCTGCCCGTTGCTCGAGCTGTTCGTTTTCTACACCCACGCGACCGATTCGACCACGGTGCAAGCCGGATCGTTCCTGGAGGCGCTTGTGATCCTTAACGCACCTAATCGTCCGTGGATACGCGTTAATTGCCCACGTGTGTCGTGCGAGGCGTGATTTACCAATCCGCCTGCACAGCGACGCGAGGCAGGTGAGAAAAAAAATTGCACGGGAACTGATCGTAACGAAACAATTGTGAAATTTAACGACCTACGCGTGCTTCTGTCGAGTCACGCTAACAGCTACGTTTAACCTTTATAAATTAATCTTTAATAAGCCGGTAATTAAATGTATGACCTTTTCGCATATATCCTCGAGTTATTCAATATCATCGACTCGGCTCATCTCGATCGGGAATTGTTTACTAATGCACTCTTGGCGAATAGGAGTTTCAATAAATTTTCTTGTACGATAAGATAATCAAAGACGCTCCAGTCGATTGCACTTTTACGAGTATCATTAAAACCGTCTACCTGCTCTTCGACGATCATCGAAGACGGATCGAAGATGGACACGCGACGAGTTTCGTCGGCTCGCGATTATAATCGGAGGCAACAGCCGTTATTTTAAAACGCGTACTTTCACTGGTCGCGATAGCGATCGGTCGCGAGCGCCACTCTAATTAAATTCCCTACAATAGGAGCGTGCGCGAACGTGAACGCAAGCAAACGACCCATTAAATTTCCGCCAATTATCCGGTGTCGAACGGACCAAGGGACGTTCCGCGAGAACGAGTTCCAGCGCCTCCTCTCGAAACTGGTCGGTCGAAAATTCGCGCCAGTGAATTCGCCGAATTTATAGAGCGATCTGGCCGCGAGCGGACGTAATTTGCCTACAAGGTACTTGTTAATGCGGCTTTAATTACGCGAGATCGAGCCGGACGAAAATATCCGGATCGCCGCGAAAATAATAACACACGTTGCGTCTAATTACGTATGCGTGCGAGCAGGCTGTGAGGCGAACTTTCGTGGAAAAAGGCAGGTGATTGGTTGACGGGACGCAAATGAACCGTGGATACTCTGACTGCTTTTTACTTGCTTGCTTTCTCGCGCGATCGTCTTTGTCTACCCGCGAAGAGCAAAACGCGAATCGTTTCGTTGTCCTCTCACCGGTAATCGCAAATTATATGTAATTGACTGACTGTGCAAAAATAATTAAACGATACGTTTCAAGTAGCACTTTAGAATATCGAATATACGAATATCAGGATAAAGAGATTCAGATACTGAGATTCAGGTATATATAGAGACCTCGGGACGAATTCGTCTCGACGTTATAAATATGCGTCTCGTGACTACAATTGAAATATTTCATCGATGTGAATTAAGATGGAAATTATAGTACAATGGGAATACTTGTGAGCCTTATTTATGGATCATCAGGGTCGACAACCGAGGCAGGACAGGAATATCGTTCGTAATATATGGACGATGGAATTAATAGAATTGAGTCGTTTCGGGTATTCATAAATAGTCGAGGAATCGATAAATATTGAAACGATCAAAGTGCTCGATGGTGTTGATGAATTAATGAACGACGTATAAGAAACCCCGCTTAATTCGTAATGGAACTTGGTTATTAAATTACCGGTAGATCGAGAAATTGAACGTTGAGTGACTGGCATGCTCAAAAATCAGTGCAAAGAACTGACAATATAAAGGAACGTGAAACAACGGTGTTAGCTACACGAAGCGTGGATATATAGAGCGTAGAAATATGATACATGGCGACTTAACAAAAATCTTCTGTAAGGTAATTCCGCAAAACGGGTAGCGGAAAATTTAAATTAGAAAATGCCATGTTCTCCGTGTTCCACCTAATTATAATTATAGCGTGCCGCAGTGGCATAAATAACGCAAAAACGTAATTTCCATTTTATCCTGTATGTTCTTCTCGAGAACAGCAGGAAACGTACCGTGACTGGACGTTCGACATAATTCATTGGGTTCATTTCCAATATAAGAAATGTCCAATTAAAAAGGTGATCTCGTTATTCAGCGATATTGACGTTCGCGTGACAATTACGGAAACGGAAAAGAAGACGAGTACCAGTAAATGGTACAACGTGTCGAAGATTTCACGTGGGACGTCGAAGATATCCGGTGTGCGTGCACGCGGAGCGCGTAACACGCTGCCACGATTTCCGAGTCTCGCACGTGGGCAGGTCTCGAGATATCGAGACAATCCTGGACGCACAGGGTGCCTTCGTGTACCAGGATAACCAACCCGGCTACCGATTTGCCAACGTCGGACAGGTTTATCTCGCACGGCCTTATACGACTTCGTCCGGCAAGGAAACGACCGAAATTCGATTCGGTTTTATTTGTCGAGATTTTTCAGATTTGAAGCGTTAATGTGACATTTGATAAGTTACCTTTCGAAAGTATCGGGGCGATTAAAATACGGTTCGAGTGCTTGTCGACCGATAACTTGTCGAGGAGAACCAATTTATTAATTTTATTTCTGTTTACTCTGCCCTTAACGATACGTGCATTTTTTTTATAGCGACAATGCTTTAAAGGTGTTCTTAACACTGACTTTATCGAGTGAGTCATGGCTCCATAAAAACTATACTAATCGTGCACTGAACAACTCTAATTAATCAAGTTTCGTATTGTACATTAAAAAGAAAAGATCAAATAATATCCCTCGTATCGTTTAACAAATCCTGTCTTACCAGATATTTTTATTTCCACCTCGTCAGTGAACGTATCAGACATTAAACATTATCGACGCGTACACGGTCGAAATGTCAAATTACCGAAATAGAATTTTCTATCAAAACCTTTCACTCGTTAAACGAGTAAAATTATTTAATCGCTACATTAGTCCCCGTTTGGAAATGCAATTTAAAGGTCCTTGCTGAATACGACGCGAGCGGAGAATCACGCGCAAACTAAAAACGTGCACGAAGAATTTCTCTGTCAACGAAGAAGAAGGCAGAGCAGGAGAAAATTCCATGGATTCCATAAACTGTCGGGACTTGAACGGACGCTTATTAGGGTAGTCGAGTCGAGGCGGCGCGACGCGCGAACATAAGTTAAGGCTGAAATAAACACATACTCGTTGGTTCGTGTCTGTGTGCAGGCGCGTGCACAATTCAGCGAACGAAACGGCTAGCAGCTTGATTGCCTTATCTGCCTAATGAAACGCCTCGCTAACTAGCCCCGTCGCGGCCTATGTGCCTTACGCAGATATTGTTATGGCTGTTTTTGCCGGTGCGTTTCAGTTCGCAGACCGCTTTAACTCGGGCCGGATTTACATGACGCGGCTCGCTGACGAGCAGCTCTTAACGCGATAAAAACTGGGATGCTGAAGAGCCCGCGATTCCTCGACCAGCTCTTCCTTTCTCTTCTTCCTCCCTTTTCTTTCTTCCCCCTTCGAAAACAATTACCGATCACTCGATGGAACGACGTGCTTCAGCTTTTATACGCGATGTTTTGTTGGACGAGGTAGATTCGCGGTTGATTAGGTCGCGTTATGGCACCAACGATTCAAAGACGGCTTTATCGCGAGAGTTATGCTTCTTGGTTAGTCATCGCTGCTGCTCAGAACGCGGTTAATTCATGATTCCGAAATTTGCAAGGGTAATTAGTTTCGATCTTAACCGTAAGATTTTCTTCTGCTTCGGGGTGGTCCTCGGTTCGAAATACATTTTCTAGTAGTATACTAACATATCTAAAATATAGTCAGTTTTACAATCGCAAGCAACGAACGATTTTATGCCAAATCGACTCCGTTTGAATGGAATAAATTGCTTGAACAACAAGCGACCATTGAACACCTTGATATCGATGAACATATAGGGACGTATATTTACGTCTTTCGTGTATATCGCTGGACTTCTCAGGACGTATATTTACGTCTTTCGTAGTGAAAGGGTTAAGATTGCAAGTTGTTAGTCGCGAACAATGATCGATTCCAACACTGTCCCTATATTTAACGGATTCCTGCACTATAGTCCTACGGTCGTGAAAAATTACGAAGCGGGTGAACAATGGCGAACTACGAATGCAACTAATAATGGTAGTCCAAGAAGGTAGTTGAAAGCAACGGTGCTCTCTTCAATCATCCTCTAAGACGCTCCCATCCTGTAGACGTCGGTGCTTATCCAGGAACAAGTGGTCGATAATTAATGGCCGATTACCGAAAAAGGTCTGCGAGCGTGAACAAACGAGAAAATGAGAACGGGGGCGCGGGGTTGAGAAGGAAGAATAGAAGGACGGCTCGTTAAGTTTCTATCAGCTGACAGCGTGGAAGAGGGACGAGCCGAGAGTGGAAGATAAAGAAGGTGCAGGTTTGCAGAAGATCCGCCTGACTAAACGGTGGATAAGCCTTTAACCTATCACGTGGCACGACTATCGAGCCGATAGTATTTTCGAAGTACCGTATGCCGGTGACGAAAGGTTAACTTCGTAATTGGTACGTCCACGGTGAGAATAATTCGTGCAATGTTGCGAGGGTCTCGTTTCGCGCGTTATGGAGGCCGGCTCGATACGCGATGGCTCCATTAAATCAGGAACGCCGCGACGTGGAACACGATCGCCTAGAAATTGAAGAAAATTACAGAAGCCAGTCAGCCGGCTATGATTTATATTCGTGGGTTTGCTAGAACGAGGTTCGGCTCACGGCTGCTTCTATCGCTGCACCGTTCCGCGTTGGTCAGCTCGCGTCCGCTCCAATGGCTTCGCGCTTCGAACGTAACACGCTTGGAAATCTCGTTAGACACGCGCCGCTTTATGCTCGAGAATCGTAGATACGCCGCTCATAACCTTACGCCGTAACGTTACGGCCGCTCAACGAGAGGGAGCTCGATTAACTTGCTTCTCATCTTTACACCGTCTTCTTAATTAGTAACCTCTTTCGCGTTTTGCTCGGAACAGGTTGCTCGGTATTTATTATACCGGTTGTTCAACGTCCCCGGATACTTTCCAACGATTGATTGCTCGAAGATCGGTACCGTTTTCACCTCCGTTTACATTTCTCCCATATTCGACTCGGTATACTGGACTCTTTTCAAACAAAACTAGCGAGGTAGGGTAAAGCGAATTCAAGAATAGTTCTATTCTAATCGAGAAGTCTGTATAGGTGCAATGATATATACTTAACGATTCGTTACTGCATGCAACATAGTCATTTTCACCACGGTAATCAACGTGTTGCATCCAGATAGCCAGGGCAACAACAACCATTAATCATCGGAAATATGTTCGCGATAAAAAAAAGAACAAGTGTCCCTGCACGTGGAGGATACACACCGAGATCGATAAGAACACGTTTGCCGAACTCATTACACGTTATTTATAACGTATTTAACATCCCCGTGCGCAGTGTTAATCGCAAAAGCGAAATCGCGGCAAAAATCTTGCCCGGCGACTTTCAGCGAGTTCAAAGCTGACCCTTTCAATACGAGGCATTAGTTACAGCCATTAATATTCTGCCACCGATCCTCCGGAGCCTAGTGTCTTCGAACGCGGACGACAGCCCACGTACGCTGTGAAATTTCCATAATTGCAACACGCTCGGACGTCTACCGGGCGAGCAGCTCGTAAATCCCAAAAAGACCGAGCTTCCGTGGCGCGACTGTTAGCTGACGCTTCTGCGAGGAGCGTGTGTCCAGAGGCAGGTTAATCCCCGGCGTTTAATAGTGGCAGCGAGTCAACGAGAGGGCAAAGATTTTCCGTTGGTAGCGTATCGGATCGAAAGAGAGGCGAAGCCCAAGCGAATGCACGCCGATAGCAATGAAATTACGCCCAGGCACAAAGAACGCCGCGGGCGCACCGTCCCGTAATGATGCTGCGCGTTTATGTTAAGAGCACACCAGTTGCCTCTGAACAGAAGCAAGCTCCTCTTACAGCTCATCGACTCGCTGCTAAGTTAGCCGGGTTTCTATGTACAGTGACGAGCACGGATGCTGTTCCTCGTTATGGGCAACTGCAGGGCAAACACGGTTAAACCTGCTCTCCTCTTCCTTCCTTCTTTTCGTACGAGGTCATACCACCGCTTAGAATGCCATCCTTCAACATCTTTGCATAGCGATGTTAAATTATTTATATACTCTATCAAATTTCTTTCGTACTTGATATTTCTATATCATTAACCCCTTAACTTTAGAGCATTGGGTCAAACCTAAATATTATAGGCATAGCTCATCGCACAATCATCAGGACATACCTGAACCTTGTTTACGCTTTCAGCCCAAAATTCTTGTACGTAAATTGCAGTTTAAGGGGTTAAGATTACAGCAATAATTAGTTAGCTATGATACAACTGCAGAACAGAATCATAGGTTATATAATTGATAAATTCGAAGTCATTTATTTCTTATACTTTGCGTGTGTTTACATGCACTTCGGATCCACGTTGCTCTCCAACACACGTGCCCCTGCGACGCGTAAAAAATAATTTGTCGATATAATGTTTCAATTTGTTATCGAACATTATCGAAACTGCCGTATCATTTACATTTCTTAATCGTTGGGCCAAATTCGGTTGAACTGCTGGTGTGAAGGAATACATTAAAATATTGGTAAGTTCGTCCCAGCACGTCCAACACGTTTCGTCGTATTAATTATTATCAACGGATGTCATAAAAGCAGGAGGTAACGTATCAGACGACATTTTTCACCGATCAGAGTCGACAGTTTAAGCGTTCGTGGCTCGGACGTTTAACGGTGCCGCGTCGTTTCAGATAGCGAATAATATATGAAACGTTCGATGTAACAAATGCGAGACAAGAACGAGCGTGGATAAAACCACCCGCCGTTGAGCGAGAACTTAAATATACCGTGCAAATCACCATGTGTTTATATCGTCGTTGCTCCATTTTTTCTTCCGCTCCATTGCGCGTGGCGTTATGACACCCGTCGTTAATAAGTATTAACAATCCGGACATTGGCTGTAATGGGATCGAGCTAGGGCGATCTACGACACCTAGACGATCAGTGAAATAATTTAGTGGATCGTTTAGCTCGTAGATTTCGCTTCGTCGATGCAGGTCCGGGACTGAGAGACCATGAATGTCACCGATAAAACGCCAACGGTTCGGCTTCTCTCAAAACGGAGTCCATTAATATGCACGGTGTCGATAGCGGCACGATTTTTTCGCGTTCGAAGAAAACTTTCGATGTCGAACAAAAGATAGAAATATCGCTTATCTCGATGAACGACGCGTGGATAATTTTTTAATATTACGCCCGTGGTAAATGAAATACTTTATTAAATGACGTTGCACGGAGTGAATATTGCTCTCAGGATTCAATAAAAATGCTGATAGTGATTTATATAAGGGTATATGGATCAATTAATTGCGCGAGAGAGACGAGTGCGAAAATTCCTATCTTGCAATGGTTAATTGCTTTCCGTGCGGGAAGTGCGTTCGATGCGAAGAGAAAGGTAATTCGGTTCGTGGATGAGTGTACTCTCCTCTCACTTTCATCGTTTCTTTTATTCTTCGTTTTATTTATACGCGATTACGCGATACGTATCTACAAACTAAACCATTTCTTTGATCACGCAATTAGCTCTTACCGTTCCGCTACTTTTACCGCTTTTGTCAATTTCATGATTTTTACAATGTCGTTGTTTTTATTACGCTACTTTGGATAAGCAGATCTAGATAAGATCTGTATCGGTGTCGTAATTTTACTACAATTTGCAGCAAAAGAAGTTTCATACGGCAGAGAAGTCGCAACTCCGATAAGATCAAACAGTCGAAACTTGGCGCGGTAATTTCATTCTGAAATGACTTGTTGCCACTCGTGGGCATGCAACTATCCTGGAAGCAATTTTCATTTACGTACATCATCGAGACGATGGAGTACCGTTGGAAGTTCCGCTGCGGTCCGCAAGAACCAGACGTTTGTTTTCCCCTAGTCCCAGAGTCGCGTAAAGTAGAAACAAACCTCGGGCGAGGGTGGAAGAGCAGGGTGGCAGACCGTGCGAGGGGTAGAGATAGAGAGAGAAAGTCGGGGAAGTTCTTTTGATTAATAGCATATAGAGGAGGTCGGTGAGCTTTCGGTTATTGAAATGGAGAGGGTAGTTGGCGGATGGGTGGTGGGTGGGATGGTTGGCTGGTCGGGTGAGCGAGAGAACGAGCAGCGGCCCCTTGTGAAAGTTCCCTTTACCTTGATGACAAAGAACCGGGCGAACGGGCGAACCGAACCTCACTCAATGGAACGGACGAATGGTTATGGAAACAGCATTTAATTTGCATAGAAGGAGCCTCTTTGTCGACTGGCTGAGAGTCCGGAGTGCTCCTCGCTCGGTCGTTCCCTCTCTTTTCCGCGTTTCTTCGCTGCTGCTCGCGCACCCTCCTCGGCCCCGGGTCCGGGCCCCGGACGATCGCGGTGCTCTCCTTCCTGCCGTCGGTGAAAAGAGCATTGTCCTTTATCTATCGATTCGATCGTATATTTTATTCAGATCGCACCGAGGCTCGCGCAAAAACGGCGAATCCTCTTTATGATTGGCAATCGCCGCCCCATTGTGACGCGCTACGGGGGATGACAAGACGTCCGGGCGGTTCGCGTAAGGGAGGCCAAGCTAATTAACGAGGCCACGCGAGTTAACCAGCCGAGGAACCTTTTCGAGATGGCTTCTCGAACGACTTGCAAGAAGGGACTCGCGAGATGGTACTTTGCTCTTTTCTTTCTTTCATCGATAGAAAAGAAAAGCGTGTGCCTTTTTCCTTTAGAAGCCTATGCGGCATGGGACGTCTGAGTGACTTGAAGCCGTGTCCTTTTCCGCGGTAGGGAACGGTCAAGTGTTAATTAATAAGATTGATCAGCGAAGTATCGACGTAAGAACAGGTTCCGATATGTAGGAGACAAGTTGGCGGCTAGGGTAGCTCTTTGAACGGACGTACATCTTCTTCGAGGTTATTCTTGCGTAGCATCGGTATCGTATCGTTGCGGCATCGCCTAAGAACACCCTTTTAGAGCGTAGATTTTTTTTCGACAACACTAATGGACGCGTATAATGACAAACGCGGTTGATTTATTTCGTTAACTTTTTACCTTAATAACCTTAATAGCCTTAAATGTATAATCGAGAAGTCACGAGGTAATTATTTGAACTGATTTATCGATAATAGACATATTACTATACTTCGTCGTTGCATTCCATGGTGGTTAAAATATTTTGAGCATGAAATGTGCGTTTAAGATGACCCTCCACGACAACGGTGTCGATACAAAAGCATCATCTTCGAAACGCTTTCCTCGGTATTTCCGTTGGTCATAAAGCATCGCGTTATATTCCGAGCGGTCAAACGCGAATTCCTCTCGAAAAGGCACCCTCCGATTCTCCGCATCGGATCGATATCCTTTTCAGAATACGGCAGGAAGAAAGAAAAAACGCGGACGGAAATGGGCCAGAACGAGCGGTCAATTCATGAAGATGTTCGAAAGTCAAAGCGGCACTGCCCCTCGGTAACAGCGGAGGGGAAGATATCCTCCTTTTCGCGGAGAATCAACGATTGTTTGCGGAGGGTAATCAGGCGACATCAAACGAGCCGATCATCAAGTGGAATTGTTTACCTAGCTACGAATCCCGCGGGGTGCATCAGCGTCCTGGGTGGCCCTGGCCGCCCCCTCTTTGTCACAACAATAATGTTAATTTAACCCCCCGCCTCGTTCGACGTTTCTCTTTTGCTCGAGTCCCCGGCCTCTGTACCGGCGGCGACAATTTGCCGAGCACACAAAAAGAGTTGACAACTTGAAAGGGAAATCGAGCCTATTGACACAAGGAAGGGCACGGAGCGGGTAGCCGGCGTTCAGCATGCTGCTCTTCCAACGAGCATAATACGTCCCGTTGGGCGATCCCCCGACCCGGCTCCCGTTTTTCGTCCGGTCGGCCGAGCATAACATTATCGTGTGGATCCACGAAATCACGTCTCCTCGTCCACGCGTACCCTTTCTACTGATCGATCTTCCGTTTCATCCTTATTTTCTCTCAGCGATCGAGCAGCTTTATGGAAAACGGTACAGTGAAACAGCGGTCCGATTAAATATAAACTACAGATACAGAGATACGAGAATCTAGGTATCTAGAGAGCTAAAGGCGCGGGGATATGATAATGCGGAGATCCAGCGATAGCGCATACGTGTTTCGCTTTTATAGTAGAGGTATAAAGTTACAAATGCCTCTAGAACGAGCTGCCTGAATTATCTATTGGCAGTTTTCATTTCTCCGCATCGTTCGCGTCGTCTCCTCTTTTCGCCCATTTCACAGCGTTTCATCGAACGTGTCACTTTGTTCCGATTCTCCTTCCGTGCTCTCGCTCTCTTACTCTTTTTTTCGGGGCTCTTTTATCGTCCCTCTGGCGTTCGTTCTCGTTTAGCCGGAGAATTCTATGGATCGACTCTCGAATGAACGGTAGTATCAACAGGCTGCATCTAGAGGCCTGATCAATCACCGCTCGCTTTTGTTCCATCGGGCTTTCTAAGCCTCCTTTGTATCGTCACGTTACCACCGCTATGATCCTGCATTCATTATACCCTCTCTACGTTCTCTGTTCCCCACCTCGTCACTGTTCGCCGCCGCCTTTTTTCCCCCTCGTTCTGATCCATTAGGAAAGATTGCATTTTCTAATCCAACCCCTTTGCATTATGCCTGGCAAGGTGTTGCGCATTGTGCGGTTGACCCGGTTCTTCGCTGTTCTTTGCGCGAACGGAAAATTAATGAGCGAGAGGAGAACAGACAGAGAAACAAAAGATGACGGAGATGGACGATTGACGTGAAAAGAAGGGAAAGAAGGTGGAACATCGTATTTCGTTCGTTCTATTTTCGAATTCGTAAGACTCAGAAGAATTAAATAGAAATTATACGAATTTTTATAGTGTGATTTATTGACATAAAACTGTTTTCATTGGACGAATAGATAATTGTAATAGAGTAGAGAGATCTTTTGAACTTTATACATATGGAGATAGACGTAGGAGGAAGCACTAGCGAGAAAGTAGAGTCGAAGAGACATCTGGTGCTTCACTGGAGCAATATAGTAGAATTGAGAACTGCAACTGGAATTAGAAGCTGACGCAAAGCTCAATGTAGAGGGCAGTAGTGCGCATATCGCAATTGAACTGATTATTTGATTATTTGAGAATGAAATGCAATAGAAATATGAAAAGAACGCTATATAAGTGGGTTGTAGTCAGCTTCCTCGTTTATTAGCGATAATCGGTATGAAAGACGATAAACGTCGTTCCCGAACAGAGAAGAAAGCTCGTGGCTCCCGTTTAACCTTCAACGAACGAATTATCGAATCGAATGAAGGGGGTGATGGCGAGCAGGGGGGTCGCATTCGAATTACACGCTCGAAGAAGTTGGTTGGTTTTCGCGTTTGTGCCCCTTCGACTCCGACAAACCGAACGCCTATCCAGGAGTTTGCGTCGTTTACGTCTGCGACGATGTTTGTACCTCGGTGCTTTCCGTTTGACGTCGACGGACAGAGAGACAGAGAAGGTAGGGAGAGAACAGAGAAGAAAGGGAGGGAGAGAACTACCCCGTAGGTAACTACGGCTGATTCGGCGGCCACGATACCAGGGCGAGCAGTTCGTAAAGCGCGAGACACAAGCGGAACGAGAAAGAGAGGAAAGGAGGAGAAGTCCTGTAACTCTGAAACAGAGTTAGCTGATGAGTCTGTGGGTGGCTGGCGTCGTTTGTCGGGGATAAAAGGACAGAGCAAGAGAGAGAGGTAGTGGAAGGAGAAACAGGAGGAAGGGTGGAAACAGACGGAGAAAGAAAGATGGCTACAAACAAGAGAGCGAGTAACGGGAGAAGGAACACCGCTTCTATATAGATATTTTCATGGGCGTACCACCATCCCCCGTTCCCGTAAACCGACGTACACCCACACCCCTTCCTTCCTGGCTGGCTCCCTCGCCCCTCCGCACCCGCCTACCCTTCGTCACTCCTTCAACCGCTCCCTTAGCAAGTTACCTCTTCGTTACCGTCTCTTTAGTATCACATGAACCAATAAACATCTTCTTTGATGTACAGCGCATTAATTAGTAAACGACAAAATTGTATTTAAACAATGGCGGAAGATTCGAAGCGGGAGAGCGAACGAGAGAGACGAGACCGTGGATAAGAGAGAGACGGTACGAGATACGAGTAAAGTAAGCGTACAAACAACCGACGGAAGCTTCGTCGTTACCGAGGTCGTTTGCCACGATGATTCGCAGTAAGATCTTTGCGAGAACTGGAGTGTTCCCTGAGAGAGAACAGGGGAAGGGGGTGGAAGGCAGCGATAGATCTTGTTAATTCACGAGCCCGCCTCTCGGCGTGCTCGAATAATTGTTAACCGTAATGTTTCGCCCTTCGTTGCTGCTCGAATTAAGGTCTTCTTCTTTGCCGACCAAACCAATTAACCACTTTTGCTACGCCAATCTATCTGTTCGAACTGACCTACATATTGTACTTTAATAACTATTGGCTGCTACTTTTTCGTAAGATACTTTGTCGAAAATATTTCGATGCTATGATCACCTCCGAACTTAAAGACAGAGAGAAAAGTGTCTTTTAATGAAAAACACTGGTTAGAAACAGCGGTGACAAAACACGAACCAGATCCTCGGTGCAAAAGGATATAATCGTGAGTCCTTCAATACCCGAATAATAAACGGACGAATGCTGATTCGACAAGGGGTGTGCCCCCGCGCGACGATTCATTTATAAATAGCCCGAGACCCACCCTGGCCAAGCCAGAGAGGCCAACACTGATTGCGAACATCCCACGTCTATTTGTACAGCTTAACCGAAGCGAAACAGAGGCCGAATATCCCTTTAAAGGATTACATCTGTATGGCGCTTAGTAACGGGCGCATCCGATTCATTTATATCTGTCAGAGGATAAGGGGAGGCTATTTAAATCAATCAAACGCGCGTTCGAATACGCGGTTATATATCCGCAGGTATTAATCGACAATGTGCACGGCAACTATGCGAGGATGAACGTTGTAAAGTCGCGATGATATTGCTATTGCGATACTTCCTGAATATCGTCTTTAGCGTCTGAGAATTCGTCACGCAAATCGCCACGCTACTTATATTGCCACGCGGCAAATGGCCACGTATTAGATCGCTGCGTGCGATACTACTGCTCGTTGAATCACCACACGTTATTACTTTGTAACTGTAATCAGAGGATCTCTGGTACGCTCATTATAGTCACGCCATCTAAAACAGTGGATGTGCATTTAAAAGCTCTGAATGGTCTAAGTAATCGATCAGTTAAAGAAAAAAGGAGATATCGATGAAAGTAATATTCTGCTTTATTAAAATATCGTTGACGTGGAAGATAAGCGTAGAAAGTTTGCTCGTTGGAGCACGGTATTAATTAGCCGAGAATTCGGGCCGTTTGCCGTCGAATCTGGTCGCGAAACTTCGCCGCTTAATTCTTCGAGATATATCGGCTAACAGGAGACAGTCTCATCCCCGGGTCCGTACATTGGCAGCCTTATATAGATTCGCATCCGCAGCCGCGGCTCTTCTACCCGCGCCGAAACACGGCTATCGAGGATTTCGCCGAAGTCGACTTCCCGATATGTATACACGCAGATTGCAGAAACTCCGTGGAGAAACTTATGCGGGAACGATCGTTACCCAGGAGGCACGAAACGGAAGCGTAATCCCGGGGCCCGGTGCTCGCTGTTTGTTCTATACGTAAGATCTGCGCCGTGCTGTGTATCTTGGCCCGCCGATATCTCCTCAGTCAGCCAGGAATATTTAGTCAGATGAGGAGACTCGAACAAACGCCTCTAAGGCTTTCTATTAAGACGACTCTTTGATGTGAGCTACCGGTAGAGCGCTTTGGTCCCTCGTTCTCCATCCGCTCATCCCTCTATCTCTCTCTTCTTTGCTGTCTCCTCGTTTCTCTTTCGCTACGCGGTTCTCTCTCGAATCCCTCCTGTTTCACGGTCGCCCTCTTTTCCGCCGCTCCAAAACCTCCCACCAAACGGCCACGCGAACCGAGACACATACCCACCTACGGTACCAAGGGATCCTCTTCTCCCTTCCTCTTCGCCGAGTCCACGCGTGGCTCCGCAACCGCCTACCCACCCGCTATTTGTTTCCAGTAATTCAGAAATTCGCGACCCATCCCACGCTCGCCGCTCGTCCCTCATCCTCGAACCGGGTCCGCCTTTGCGTGCCTCGAACGCCGACGATCGCTCGCGTATCGACGCGACGCTTTTATCAAACACGCATTGCTCCATTTGAGATTGCTTCTTGAGCCTCTTCAGGGGTAAACCGAGAAAGAAAGGGTGGATCATTTTTGTGCAGTATAATGGCAGGTAATAAGTAACAGACGCTTCTATTCGTGCAGGTCTCTTTGCCCATGCATATGCTGCATTCTCGTAAACATGGAACAGTATTAACGCGCTTCGATATTAGTACGGACCACTGGCGAAGCTACCGGCAGCGCTGATGAAACGTCAAGATCATCCTTCAGGACCCGGCTCTCACCCGGAAGCATCTGCTAGTAATAACTCCGAGACACCGGTTCGTGAAAGCCTTAACATTACGATAAATTAGGTTCTTAGCGCTAGTCACCGATGACCTCTATGGTAGTTAACATGTTAAGCAAGACGTTTGCTATTTGAATGGGAGACGGTATAAAAACTGGAAAGCTACCTGGGAGGTAACAACGAAAGAAATCTCTCCGTGTTTATTAAACCACAAACTACCTGCCATTAACGCATGGTCAACGATTTGACCTATCTTCAGACTACGAATCCTAACGTTTCAAATTAATTTCAACGAACGTTTTCGCGACGAGGAAACGAGCAGACGTCGACGCGAAGCTCGCCTCGAAATGATATTCGCGTATTCGAGATCAGCCAACCGATCTTCGGGATTCTAACGAGAACATTAATTTTTACGTTTATTGGAGGACACCGTCGTTTTTCAACCCTTTTCGCGACCACCAAAGCGTGCAGTACCGACGTGTACGAGTTCGTCGCCGTTAACGGTGAACCATCAGCTCGTGCTCGACCACCGGCAGCCACTTTAGATTCCGACCAAGCAACGACATCTTAATAAGTGCGGTTACACCGCTACTTTTCTCCGATTTTTTCGCGCGTCTGCGGTGGCTCGCATATTGCGTTCACCTAAACAAGATGGGGATGCTGTGCACGTGTAAGAATACACGCGCGCCTTTTCACCTATTGTGGTCGCTGAAATGGGTTCTGTGGCCTGGCGAGGCATACCAACTGTTTTCCATCAACTCGGCGTTGTTAGCATTGACGCACTGGCATCTTGTTCTGTTTCCTGTCGTTCGCTTTTTGACAATTTTTTCAAATTTTAACTATTGGAGATTGTACACGGAAGACTAGAAAGCTCTTCATATTCGTGCCGCATACATGCAAATATCTTGTTTTTACCTCATCGCCGTTTACTTCGCACGCTGGTTGGCGCAGAGAAAATTGCTAGTCACACGGTAAATGGATTATTAACGGACGCTAGATCGACTCGATCTTAAATCTGAAACTTCTGTAAGCGAGCACGGCTGAAATGGATATCTTAGACATGGTCAAGTACCTCCTCGTCGACAATTATACGGTTTTATAACCTAATGGTACTAATTTGAAAATATGTAAATTTGTCAGATATTCTCGTGTTCGTGAAAACAGTTGATTAAACGACTCTGACATTTTTCTCGTGTCCTCGCAATCTGGTCAGTGTACCAGGTACACGTTGATACTTAGCGCTCCGCGAATTCCGCGCGGACGTTGCGTGTTTATGTCGCTCAAAACAGGTAGGTACGTGGAAGCGAACAACATGGACTAGAAAAACAGGTAGGTAGATCGGCCGGACATGGGACAGTCGATTCTGAAATTTGTGGATCTGTTGCTGAAACCGATTGTCGGTGTTGCGAGCCAGGTAAATGGAACGCCGTGGATCGGGTTTCGTCAACTGGATTAACTTCGGTCGCGATACGACGTCCGATCCGGTTATAATGGCAAGCGATATCGCTTGGTCGATTCGCGAATCGCGACATTAGCTATCGTTATCGCTGTCGTTACTCGTATTTAGCAGGTGCAACCGTTCAAACTAATTAAATTAAATATTAATACGCTTTAACTAAAGTATCGTGTTCGGACCACGCACTTTTACGCATTTATAATCAGAGTTTGCAAAACAGATAATGCGCGGACTGCGAATCGAACCGTTGGAAAGAAAGTAACTTTCCTTCGTTATATTTATCGCTGAACAATGAAACTCCTCGAAATTCCTTTCCTTTCTCCGTCGCTAAATAATCGTGGAGATCCGTGCGTCATCCAAACATAGGCAGACGATCAAAGCGTTAGAAAGGCCTCCTCGCGATACAAGGCATATAGCCGGACAGTATCGCCAGCCAGCATCGTGTACCACCGTGCGTCGACAATTAACCATTCAGTCACCGAGCGAGTAGTAGCGATAACCCTTGGACAACGTTTCCACGAAGGGCAGCCGAGGTAGACGATCATCTCCAGCACGTGGACTCCAGCCGAGGATTACGCAACGCGCCTCTCGTCCTGGTACCGTGTCGACGCGACCATCTGACACCAGGTAGCTCGAGACGTAGCGTGAATCGAGAATAACAGCGCGTGGCTGTCGGCACGAGACATCCGCGTAATCTTCGCGAGAGATCCATCGTTGACTTTGGGGACACGGTGGCTGATGGACGACGGATCGCGATGCACGACGCAACGGAACCGACGCACGTTTCTCTCTAAAAGCACCCGCGATCTACAGGATCACTCAGAATAGAGGTAACAAGCTTCGACGTATGAACATCTATTACCAACAAGGGGATTATATCAGTAACAAGGTCAAGATCAGCAAAGGAGTCTTGTAAGAGTCTGTTTTTTACGATTTTTAAAATCTGTAGCTTACTATCGAGGAAAACGGGTCGGGTAAAAATTTCGCGAAAGGAGGAAGTTTAAACGAGAGGAAGAGTTGAACAGTTTTTGACAGAGCGCGGTACATAGAAGTCTGAAACGAAGCGAGAGTGGCGGATCGCCCGGGGCGCTGCCGGATACTCGAGCAGCTCTGCTCCGACAGTAGGCTAACTACGATAGAAAGTAGGTCCCTTCTCGGCTGTGTTTGGCTCCGATCGAACACAAACGAGAGTCGTTCCCGGCCGTTTGCCTCCGCGGAGCAGCAAGAGAATACTTTTACGAAGAAAGCCCGAAAGGCCGAAAGGACGTTGCACCTTGCACGCACGCGGCTCGATTGAAACGCCTGGCCCGAGAATAGGATGTCTAATGAGGCTTTGCGTAACGCGAAAATGGGCTCGCCTGCACCCCGTTACGGTAGCATCGCGTAACTGCCACCATGGACGTTGCTCGATACTTTCTTGCCGCGTTTTCAACTTCACCGATTCGGAAGACGTCGCCTCCATTCTCGACAGAGACTTTCCGTGTAACGAACGCGGCCGCCTGATCTGTACAACACTGATCTACTGCTCGCTCGGAACGCTCGCGGAATGTCCGTGAGAGATTTGTCGACAACGATGCTGCGATCGTTTTACCGAATGCCTTTGAACGCGACATTCTCTACGCTTGTATAGTTATGCTCGATTATGACCATAATCTGCAGCTCGGTAACTTTGTACATATAACACGGTGCATGGATAATTGAAATACTGGATGTGTCATATAAATGAACGTTGTAATTATTTAGTTGCAAAGTTATAGTAAAAACAATTATAAATGATTCAATACTTTATTGAATATGTTAAAGTTCTTGTTGAAATTGTCGTGCTTGATTGACTCCGCTACCGTTCGACTTTCATCTTGATTTGCATTTCTTCGTCGAGCACGACGTCCAGCAAGAAATGCGGAATCAGACAAGAAACGAGTCACTTATGATTTTGGTGTTTTTGTTATAACTCGTAATAAAACGTTTACGACGTTTATATAACTTTTCTTATCGTTAACCGTAAATCATGAGGGTATCGAGGTGGTAGAAAAGTGGAACGTACTGTAAATTAATATCTGTTTAGAACAAAGAGATCGCAAGGAACGGAGGCGTGTCGCGATAATCGATTAATAAATTAATCCCAAGTGCGTTCCCACGGAGGAAAATCACAGGCCAAGGCGAATATGACGTAGGTTTGGGTCGTTACATAAAACGCGTTTTCATTACGGAGATGCGGGCCACCAGACTACAATAAGATATATTGAAACGTGATACGCCGTATCGTAAATATTCCGGTTGTGATTTAAGCGGGAGTCGCGAGCACCACGAGCGACAGAGAATCCGCGCCGTACGTCACAACCATTTGTCTTCGGCGTCGTCTCCAGGTATACACCAGCTTTCTATCTTGATTTCTATGCTCGGACAACGAGTCGCGGCTCTCTTACACGAAACACGCCTCGTCGTGGCGCTCCACCCAGAAAAAGGCTCCTTTGCGTGTCACACGAAGTCGCGTGTAATTTAATACGCGTGTAAATCTTCCGTGGATACGACGGCCGGGCGTTCTTTATACAGAAGGGAGAAAAATATATCGCTATCGTTCGAAATCGGAAGAACCGCTGCTTTCCCAGCCTCGGGTCGTTCGCGGTTTTCGAGTGCCGCGCGTTGTTATAGGACGACGAACTCTTGTCCTTCCTGCCGGGCTATTCGAATCTATTCTAAATTCTTTCTTACCCAAAATTCGAGACTTTATTGCAGAGATAAGTCTTACCACACCCTGTCGATGAATTTTTTATTTAAGGATATTTCGACGAGTCCCGAATTGTTTGAATTCGTTGCATGTGCATCTTTATCGGTATTTATCATGACAATATTGTACGAAGGCTTATAGTGATCGATAAGTGAATCGATATCTAATCAGGGGTCTTATTGACCGCGCCTTGTTAATAAGAATTTACACCGATCAAATTTGAACCACGTATTTCGTAATATTATGCTTAATCTGCTTGCAAACTGTCGGATTAACGATGTCTATTACCGAACCATTTATAAGGTATAGAATCTTCCAAACACTTTGTACTCGAAGGACACCTTCGAGGCATATTGTTAGATTCCGATTTATTAATCAGATTACAAGGAATACTTAGGAACTAGAACTACGTTGCGATTCCAACTTCTTCAACTACTACGATGTAATATTAAAAGTCTGGACTGGGAAGCTTCGGAGGTTCTTTTAAGGATTTAGGATTCGGTCTTGGAAGTAGTAGAAATGGCGAAAAGGACCAATAGGGATTGTCGGATAACTAGGAGTCGGTGAGTAAGGATCTAAGGATCGTATGACTAATTACGTACGGAAAGATGACGGGATTGAGTTTGGAACATAACAATATTGACTATTCTAGAGCGATAAGAATACTGACTAATCTAAAGAAATAAAAATAGTGATTAAACTAAAGCGACATCCAACAATAAAGAAGAGAATGATATTCTTTTCTAACGATACAAATGAATTAAGTGATGTACATGCGTGTACACGTGCATACGGAACGATTTGGCTTCAGCAGTACCTCCTAGAAAACAAACAGCGCATCCTCGTTTGTATATACGTCAGGGTTCGAGGCCGACCGAGGCACATCAAATATCCATAGAAAAAAGTAGGCAGGCACTGTTTAAACGTCCACAAAGCAAACTAAATAATGTTAAATAGCGGGGCGTCGTGGCCTCTGCACACCGTGTTTGTTATAACATTTACTTTGGTGCGCCACTGTTAGCCGGCTTTTACTGCCCGTCCGTAGAAATGTGTCTGCCAGATATCCTTCGCGCTCTCTTACGACTCATCGGTCTTACGACCCCCGTGTATTCGAAACAAGATTTCACCAGGACTCGTCCCGAGTCCTTTCTTCTTTCCCCCGCTCTCTATTCTCTTCTAAGAACCGCGGTTCTTCGACTTTCTTCGGCTAATTGGCGTCATCGAAAATTCTCGCAACTCCTTTGATCAGGTAGCAGTGGATTATTGCTTACGGAGATTCTAAGAACTTTTACTTGGGATGATAAAATTACAAAACTCGAAACGATAATTTGACGCGGAGAAATGTAACACGGTGGATTCAGCGCGTTGGAAAATGACGTGAAGATATAATTCGTGGAGACATAACGTGTCACAATTTAACACCTGAAGATCCAACGGGTGGTGATTCCGCACGTAGAGATCTAACGCGTGGCAATTTAATGCGTGGAGATTTACGGTGCAGAGATCTAACTCGTGACAATTTAATGCACAGAGATTTAACGTGTAGAAGTACAGCGCGTGGTAAAGTAACGTTATGAAAGCGAGAGTGCCACCACCTCGTATAAAAATACCAATATAACGAGAAACTACCTTTACTCTGAAAATAAAGATAGTTTTAAAACGACTATTCCGAAATTATAAATATTCAGTTATCTTCCACGAATATCGAAATTTTATGTAATTGCTCGAGAGGTCAATACTGCAAAGAACTTTAAAAATTTGTGTCGTTAAACTAATGTTTGAGATCCGTAAGGACGATAATTAATGGCTATCAGGTAGAGTAGTAGGAGAACGAGGACCATGATAATACCATAGTAATTACCGTAATAACTAGTTACCTGTAGAAACGCACAGTAGCCTTATACCTATTTGCTAAATGCATATAAATTTCTACTTACGGTCGAAAGTAACTAGGAACATTAGGTTTTATAGTTGTTGGCTATAAATCGTTTTATTCGTGTCATAATTTATGGTTTAAATAACACTTTAGAATCAATTACGATTCTTTACAGTCACTGTTTGGTCGATAATCATTGGTTCGTTCGATCAAAACATTAAAATTCAAGTAGCTGATACATGTGGTGCAACATAAAAAAGCTTATCAACGCGGACTATATTTTACACTTCAAATATTTTATTCTGTATACCAACATATCGCTTCCACGCGTATAAGCCACAACTCAAATATACTCCGAATTTTGCCGAAAAAAAATCAACATACAATGGCAAGGGGCTGAATGGTTCCCCATACAAAATACCATTCCATTCGCTCGGATGTAGCGCAATCGCAATGATACTCGTTTACGGTTAACGTTGATCCTCCTCGCACAGGTGCGTCCGTTTACTTTTACAAAAGCATCCGACGAGCCGATCCGGCCGAGTTTCCATAATTTATCGCTGGAAGAAATCGGAAGTTACAATTGTAGCGATCCTGGAAAGCGACGTCCGACGTACGCGGATTCGTTCGGCACCGCGAACTGGAGAGGGCTCGCGACCAGGTTTCTCGAAGATCGAGCCTTATAAGCACGTTATCACGGCTCGTAGGAAGCCGCTGGAAGCAAAGAAACGTATAAGGCCGTGGCGAGTCCGGTGATGCAACACAGCTTCGTTGCATGTGAATCCGTTGCACCGTCCAGAGAACACGTTTCGAACGAACGAAACTTTTCCATTCTACCAGATATTTCTGAAACAAATCTCTTACCGCATACTCTACTTATCGCAAAAGTGCAAACCGATTATGTAGACATGGCGCAGAAATGCTTTAATGGATTCCATTGTCGATTTTCATCAATTTTGGTCGATTAGACTGAATGTGGAGGACTGTTAGGTGACTCCATTATTCCAGATATTTCAATCTCAGTTTTTTAACCGTGCTATCCATATTAGTCAATTTTGGTCGATTAGACTGAATGTGGAGGACTGTTAGGTGACTCGATTATTCCGAACATTTTAATCTCAGTTTTTATTTTTTTAATCATGCTATCCATATTAGTCATCCTCCCCACTAACAATGATCCACCAAATCGACAGATTTTTCAACGCTACCCTACTCGAAAATTCCCTGTTTTATTTCTCTGAGTTGTTTCTTAGAGGAAGCCCTCATTGTATAGAAACAGTTTAAACACTAGTCGCTCCTTACATCTCTCAAGAGCCATGGAAAGCATCTCCGGAAGACGCCAGACTGGATTAGAAAGATTTGAAACTTTCCCCTGTCCGAAGCGGCCCATGTATACACGATGTGGAGCAGTGTCAAAGAAAAATGGGGAAGAATAAAAATGGCCGGGAGAATCGTTGCGTGTAGTGCATCACTCGTCGCGCGGATAGGCGGCACATTTGGGCTTCCCTTTCTCAGGAGCAAGAATGTTACGACGATACTCGGTAAGTTCCACGGGGTAAAGACAGCAACAGAAGGAATATCAATCAATCGTCGGCCCTTTGCAACCGGTACTGGCTAGCCCGGCAACGTAAACCGAGAACTCGGTTTAAGAGAATTGTTACGGTAAGATCACCACATGGCTGCTTGCGTGCTCGAACCACTCCACGCCTGGTCTTTTGAAGTGGCACGAAGGAAAATAGGAAAGCATCGTTTTCTATGGCCACTCGAATATTACTGTCAGGCAGTCGCGGACGACTACCAGAACAAATTGCTTTATCAACATGGCAGAATACAATTTGGTACCGTATGTACTGCACATGTTAGCTTTGTCGCAGAGGCAGGATACGATCCGAAGTGGAAGATTATCTGCCACAAGATTCGAGATCAGCATTTTTATATTTCGAGGACGATCTAGATACGCCACTGCGATCAAACGTAAAGTGTAAAACGAACGTTCGCGTTCATGCGGTTAATTTCGTCGGATTAAATCGACGTTCTTCCATCTTCGACCTGTTCCTTTTTCGCGACAAGTCCTGCCGCGGAAAATGTCGCTGCTTATCCACCGTGACAAGCACGCAAGACGGATTTTCCTTGTCGCGCGCGTGTATAAGAGCACGTTTGCGATGAAACGTGAGTTCGTGGAATTCCGTAAGAGTCTCCGGATACGCTTTCATTTTAAACGCGAATAACGGGAAGTCGTAACGCGCGTGTTGCTTCGTTATCGTTTATTAGTTCGGCAGCTTCGATACAGTTTCGCCCGGAATTAACGAGAATTCGAGCCGATACGGAGCATTGCAGAACGGCAAGAAGAAATTCTATTTAACGATAGCTGCGATAACTCTTCGTCCTTTCCAATCAAGTTTCTCTCTTCTTTTCGGATTTTCCCGTTCTCTATCGGCCTCTCTCCGTCCTCGTTCATCTTGCTTATCTATTAATCTCTCCGTTTCTCGCTTCTGTTCCGCCTCGCCCGTTTTTCATTATACGCGTTGAACGAACATTTGCTACGCGATGCTCTTTTTCTCTGCATTAGTTTATTACCAGTCGGGGAAATTATTTAAATTACTAGAAGGGAGAATTTATAGGAATCTCCACGCGTTGCTGCCCTTGCTCGGACTACCGACAGAAGAATTTTCCCGCTTCTAAGTTCAGACACGTTGAAAAATGAATCGCTTCGTTGTTAGCGAAATTAATAAGTCGTGCAAGCTGGACGAGATGAATTGTGCAAGATTAATACCCGGCCTATAACCGGATCAACGATCTGGTCTGTCGTTACCTGGACGTAGCCAGCGACAAATCAATAAAAACTGGGAAAAACCTGATAAATAAAGTGAGAGAATAAAAAAAAAACAGTGACATATTGACGTGTTCGTTTGTTCAACGTTTGGTCGAACTAGAGTATTTTGCAATAACCGTAGAACCTTCGGATATTGGAATCTGGAAATTTTCTATGTAATACCGCAACATAGCAAAGAAAATCAGGAATCCAAATAGATCCTAACTGCTTAAAAATGAAAACTTGAACGAATATAAAACGGAGTTAGGTTCGTGAAGTCAGAAGTAGTAACCTAAAACGAAAATACATTGTGGGAAGCCAAAGCACCTTGCTTCAGCAAAGACACGTCAGAACAACCCACCGTTCGAAGATTAATAGTTTAATCGTATAGGTCGACATTCCGAGCAACCGGACTTCCAGACAACACGATTTTGCCGTGCCGGCAAAACCCCGTTCGGACAGTTAGCAGAAAAATTTCGCACGTAATAAAGCAGCTTAGGTACTCGGGGACAAACGGAGATAGTGGTACAAAGTTGGCAGGTAGCTCTGAGGAAACGTTCGGTGATCCGCGAGCGCTCTGGTTACTGCCCTAACAATTATCTCTAATGGGCCGTTGGATACTATAAATCGACATGGGCTAGAGGCCGTCCCGATGAAATCGGTCAGGCAACGCGAACACGGTGCGTTCGGGATGGCAGAAAATAGAAATCGTTCTGGTAGCTCGATGCACGGTGATCCGGGCTCACGGTGTGCCCAGCTCGGTCTCCTCCATCCGGCTCCCGAGATGGAATCCACCAGGTTGTGCAAGTAGCGGCACCTGACTGCAATGCTGATGACTCGACCAGACACTGGCACAACCTGTGAGAGAAAGATGGACAGAGGCAGAGAGAAAGGGAGAGGCCGAGCGAAAGAAAGAATCGGATAGACAGCCGGCCAGATACGTGCGTGCGGACGTGTGCGTACCTATGACCACGTAACAGAGCTCTGCTCTAACTTATCCTCGGGCTAGATCGTGCCTAGATGAGGCTGTATCGCGGCAGCGGCCCGCAAGCTTCGTGCTGGACTTTGCTACCGTCGGTGATTGCGACTCGGATGAAAGGATGTGAGAGGAACCGTGGTCTCGATCTCTGCTGCGAGAATACTGCTTAGATTTTCGCCGTCATGATTAAACACCTTGCATTTAATAAGTTCTGTAATTTGATTGTATAAATTTTCCGTACGTGCACTTGTAAATGGTTGACAAGGTCAGTGATTGATAAAGTGGCACAATTAGTAGTTTACGAGGTATCGAACACCTGCTCACGATGAACCGTTGCATACGGTACAATAACAAAAACTCGGTCGTAAAATTTGATTCGGTACTTCCAGAAGATTATAGATTTTTAAGACAGGTTCGATACGTAAAATATAGAACGAAAGCAGCGAGATGGCTCGAGGGATAGGTTCGAGGGCATCGATTGCACGTTGACATTTCGCAAACGTTAGAATTTACTTCATTAAGGATATGGTATCGTAACAACGATCATACGTTGTGCCGTTTCTTGTTGATTGCCTGAGATACTATTGAAATAGAAGTAGATCGCTTCTTGCCACATCCAACTTGCTTAATCTGCTATTAAAAATCCCTAGTCAAGGATTACGTTTCCTCCCGCCCTTTCATTGCGGTCTACGTTACAGATAAAACGAGATAAATAATTATTATGGTTCATTACGGATTCGTGATTCTACGACATCGACACCGCGCGATTCGATTCGAGCCGATTCGATCGAACGCTCAGTTTAATTCGACGCGATTCGATTTCTTGCTCGTTTAGTTTGAAACGCACCCTAACACAACGCAACGGTACGGCTCGCGGATTCGCGAACGCGTATAATGTAATCCTGTTCTTGATCGTCCGTTTCGCTTCGCCTCGGTGTCCAGGACTCTCTCGTTCCTTCGTCTTCTTTCTCCTAAGTCCCTTCTTTCCATCTTTTCTTCCGCCTGTTCTTCTTCACTCGGCCAATGTCCCTCCCTTCCTTTCGCGTTTCACTCGATTTCTTCTCATGCTCTTTGGTCTCGCTCGCTCTCGGTCGCCGGTCGCGCGCTCGATCTTCCTTCGTCTTCAGCGACTGGCCGCGTTATTTATTGCCGGCAGCAACGGCCGCAAAACTTAAAGCCCATACACGCGTGTACACTTTCTGCGTACGGTTTTTACACCGTGCATTACAATGCGCGCGCATGTACGCATTATACTGTCCGCGTGATTCATTACCGGCCGATCCTCCGGCTGCTTAAGAAAATACGGAAACTATAATTGCGCGAGACTTATGATGCCCGGCTACGTAGCGACCGGTCGACTCGAGCACAGCCTCGTATTCGCTCGCTTGTCCGGCTAGGGACTGGAATAACGTCCAGAGGATCCTATGGGTATACCCAACGAGCGTTTATGATCGGCGAGAAACTTGGCGAGATCATATCGCCGGATCTCTTCATCCGCGCTGCCTCGCTCCCTCCATTGAGTCGTCCATTGTCGTTGATCGTGACAGTGCGTAATCGTGGCTGTTTTATTGGCGGTTGTAAAGTAATCAGTCGGCCGATGGAATGTTCAGTATTTGATTCCGAGACGCGGCTCGAGGCGTGCGTGCTCGCGTGAGACGAACGAGTATCCGCGCATCGTCTCGCGGTCGTCCGATGCCATGGTATTTCGTTAGCAAACTTCTTTCGAAGGATTCTCGTTTGAACGGGAAACGGTGATTATAGATAAATGTGAACTTAATGGCTACGATAATTACGGGCAACCGTGGACTGCTATTACCGCTAAGAACGCAGCTACGTATTTCGGGGCGACAGAGGGATGCTGCGTTCAGCCTGCGTTGCGTTGCCGATACTTTGCGCGAGCTACCTTTTTTTTTCTATTATCGATTAGACTTTAATTATCGGATTTACGACCGAGATCCTTTATCCTTTCACTTCGATCGACGCATGTACATATTTATCGATGTAAACCGACTGATAATGCTTTCCAATAGAGAAACGTGTTTACGCGGTAGTTGTAAATAACGATGTAACGTACTCGGTTTCGTTCTTGGAAGTCCGTAAAATTGCATCGAGGAAATCGCTTTTTGCGAGAAGTAGAGGAGCAATTTCGTGTCAGAACTGTCGATTCGATCCCAGTGCCATTTACGCGGGTTTCGTCGACCTGTCGACCAAAAGTTGCCTAATGTAAACGCCGGTGGATGTAAATGCCGGTTAACAGGCTGTTCGTTAAGTCCCGTCTGGTCGATCGACAATGACAAATGCGCGTCTCGGTTAAAGAACCAGGAATCTCGGTCTTTTTCTCGGCAAAGACGAATGGAAGTGGCCGTGGAACGGGCCTAATAAGCGTCTAATTTGCTCGAGCGACAGTGAGAAAGTAATTCGGATCGAGGTAGAAGAATTCCTCGAGGCGTAATCACCGTTTTAGCATACCACCGAGGCATAGTCCGAGAGAAAGATCGCGTACGAGCTTCTCGGTTACGCGATTTTCGCTTATCACGGGCGATCAGTCGTGAACGTGTAGAGTAATTGCAGGCGATCGTTCACTTGATCCTTGGAGGAGAAGCGATTTCCTCGCGGCGAAGATGACCGGTGCGCCGTTTCGTAGACCCTCGCGTACGGCGGCGACTTATCAGTAAGAAATTACCTTCGAGAGAGAACAAGGCGCTGCATTCTCGCACGCTCTAACGACGCGGGTATCTCTCGGACACGGCTGCGTTTCTCCATCGCTTATCCATCCCGAGAGAGTCGGCGCCGCTGAACGCGCGCGAATACGCCACTTATTACGCGCTTTAGAAGCTGCGACTAAATCTAGTCTATTGCTATGAATAACGTTGTTTCGTAATATAGCGGAAAAATGCTGGAAAAATTGCTGTGAAAAAAACTCGCTGAATCATTCTTTTATCAACAACAATCTTATACACTCGGTTGTTGCCCGGACTTTCATTAATTTTGCATGTAACCAAGTATGACTGCTTCGCTATATACCATTAGGCGCTAACTTAACCGTGATAGCCTTTACCTAATCTACACCTGGCATAATACGACATAACGCAAACTACTCTAGAATAAACTTTGATCGTTGTAACTTTATCCTATCTTCACTACTTTTCTGTAGGGTCTACGTGTCAACTCTTTCTCAGGTATTTAAGACCAGAGCTATGTCGAGAAAAACGTTGGGCGATTAAGCCTTTCGGGCAAACGATGTGTAATCGGTCGTTTAAAAGTCGTTCGATGCAAATGACGCTTTAAGCGTCGTCGTTCAATATATGGTTGAACCGTGATTTTCGTAGCGCGGCGTTTCAAGCGGGTCATCAGTCAGCTGAGTAGCGTTATGAAATATCACCGTTCCCCTCGAGAGACAGCTGCTACCTGCTCGCTACTACCTGCTACCCGCTCGGCCGACTGAAACGTATCCGAGGCGAGCGCACGCGTCACGGTAGCCGGAAGGCGCGGAAGATATTTGTATTCGAAATCGGCGGGCTTGCTAGAACCGTCAAAACAAGAACCACTTGCATAACCGCGACGATATCGCCGCGCACCGGTTCAACTACGCTTATCGGCCTGTGATTCGAGTTTCACCCGAGTCGAAAATGAAAATACCACGGCGATACGTTGCATTAGAAAGTGGACACCGCTGGACAACCTGTAATCAAGACGTTTTGGCGTCGCGCGAACGAGCGAGAGACTATCGAGAAAAACCTTTCTGTTAGCTGGCTATCGAAAGATAGTTGATTATTAAGAAAACGAGCAACAACGTTGATAGAGTGTTTCTCTTTATCATAGTTTCTATTCGAGAAAACTGTTACAAGCTGTTGTAACTCGCTGCGAGGCAAGTGGACACCGAGCCAGTATTTTGGCGCTACGTGATACATTACATTCCGTATAAATCAGGATTCGAAGGTGACGTGTCTTTAGTTGCGACGATGTTATACTTCATACTGTCGGACAGTATTTACAGTGCTTATGTAAGATTAGGACCTGATCAATGACTAGCAAAATCGGGGATCAGAGTAACGTATCAATTACAATTGCAAACATTCGTCGAAACCTCGACGCAGTCAAACAGCGTTATCGATTAAAAGCGGCATATCACGCTGTCGTTCTAATTTATTCGAGTCTGAAATCTAATCAAATTTCGACCTTCTTAGATCGAGCCTTCAACTTTAAGGAACAAGATCGAACACGATGACATGTTAAAACAGCGTGTCGCCGTGATTCGTTGGAATTACAAAGTGTCTCTCGGATCGCTCTAATGCCCGTCCCATTCTAAAGTGGAGAAACTCGCAGAACGAATGAGGACTCGTACGCGACGGTAGGAAGAAAAAGGGACGCAAGAAGAGCCGGGGTACAGAGCCGCGGATCGTCGCCAGCAGGAGGAAGCAGCAAAGCCGGGTGCACGGCCAAGGGTCGTCCCCATTGTTGTTTGTCTTGCTGAATATTTTAATTGGACGTAGGCTCCGCCGCGTTATTTATCGTCTAACAATGGCTGGAAGACTGGTAATTAATTACGTTGTTTTGTGTTACTTTATATAAAGATAGCAGGTCGATAGGAGTTAACCGGCTGAGAGCAACAATGGTATACAATGTGCAATTAGCGGGAGCGCCTCCCCGGAGAACAATGCTGCGGCTCGGGCAGCGTCCGTGTGCTGGTTGCGTGCCGCTCAGGTATTATCTGACTTTACCCGCTTCTGCACGCTCGTGTGCGATCCTGTGCGTGAATACGCCGCCAACGAACCAGACCTAAACTTCTACCCATTCGTTCCTCATATTTTATCGATTATTTATTGCCTGTTTAATTTTATTACTTTATTTTTCACCGATATATATATCGTTGATATATCTTTAAGACCGATAGAGGGTTCGAACTCCATCGAACTTTAAACATTGATATTGTCGACGGTATCGATAGTTACACCTCTGCGGGCCAAGCGAAGCGAATAAGGCACCTCTAGGCGTCGCGTAACAAGAATTCTTTTCCCCTCGAGCTTGAATTTTTGATTGCGCTATCGAGGGGACAGGTGTCCAGCGGTAATAGGCCGCTCCGCGTACTTCCCGCCGGGTAAACTGTATCGAGATCCTTATCGTTATGTAAATGCACGAATAACTGTGATTAATTGCATTGTACCGAAACGGAAATATCGTGGAACCGCGATACTATCGATGCACCGTATCGCGATTCCCTATCGGTCTCTTTTACCTGGTCTGCCTTTTTTATTCTGATGCGCACCGCACGCTTTGGCCGCGTTTAATGAAGACGAATCGCTCGAGAGTGACACGCGTTCTGTTATCGCGTGTCGATTATATAATTGTACGAGCGCTCGTTACGCGACTTTCATAATTGAAATAATTAACGAGCACCGTGCCGGCACGAATTCGATCAACGAAATAATGTGAAACGTAATTAAGGGATCGACGGAAATGCAACGGTTTTGTGCGATTACCGGTCCGACGGTTTCAGGGTTGTCTCGCGTTATTATTTTTCCAATTCAATTATACCAACGATTTCCTTATGGAAATTACTTCCTGCCCAGTCAAATACATTGCGGTTGCTTGAAAAATCGCTTGTGACAGCCTGCCTCCTTTTTCTGAAGTAATGCAATTATTTAATTCGATTAAGCAGGAATGCTCGGGCATCGGCGACGATTCTTAATAATTTCCTCAATTAGCTTCAGTGGAAGGACACGGATACTCGGTTTCCGAACAAAGGTAGGCAACATTAAGTGCCTTGGTCTTCGAAACGCGTACTATTCGATCTTAAAATTTTCTTAAAATATAGCTTCCTAATTACACGCGTTCAGTGCAAATGTGGATACAGTATTTGCCACGTTGTAATAACTTAATTATCTTCTGCATCTGACGAGCAGGATGGTCGTTGCATGATTTTCGAAATTCCATGGTTAAAGGGTTAATTAAAATAGCAAGGTATCCTAAAAAGCGATGATACAATAATTTATTCTTTCTTGTTAGAAGCGTACCAGCATACTTGTTAACAGTAACTGCATAGAGCGTAACAATCGCGCGGAGCGAATCTTCAAAACGTTCCCGGTGCATTTATTAATATTTGTAACCTAGGTAATTAGCATTTTCGCGCGATAAAATTCCATCGAGCCGGGAGCGGCATTTTTTCCCAGCACGATACCGTACGCGTCTCGCTTATCTTTAAAGCTTTAATTCTCCGACAGCGGGTCGCGCGTTGCCAGTCATGGCGCATTTACATGAGAAAGGTCAGTTTCATTGACTTGGATCGCAAGGGTAGGCGATAGATTGAATAGCCCGAAGGTGAACGTCAATGTCACTAGGTTTCTGGGCGAAAACGCCCAAGTAAATGCAATTACGTTCGAATCAATGAAAGGGCGCTTGGTATTGATCGACCTGCCACGACTATTGCCCCCGCGTTATCGGCCATTTGAATGGCACCTAATGAAAGTTGTTGCCGAATAAAAATCCCGTCCGTTTTGTTCCGTGGTATCTTCCTTTCGCGTGCACCTATTGCGATAATGCGTGGATCTGAATTTCAAATTCCTGTAATCCGTATCACCGATCAGCAGGTATATATCATGTCAGTGTATAGGAAAGTTAGACACAATTTGTTACAGAATATTTCTCATAAAAACTAGCTAATTGTCGAAGAACTGGTTTAAAATTGAAAAATTGACTATCTAGAGCTGCTTGGTGTTCGCAGGTTAAAGCATGTTTGTTACGTATCAAGCATTTAACAGAAATACCAACCTACAAGAACAAATTGATCAGTAATTGATAGGTGTCTCAAAGAATTTCGAACGATTAGCACATCGAAGTTTTCACTTTGTTGTTCGATCGAGAACAGGTATTTTAATTTCTTAGAATTCCTACAATGTAATTTTAAGTTTCGGTATGAAGAAAATCTGATCGATTACAAAGTTTCTTAAGTTTCTTAAATTATAGCGTAAGTTATTGGTTCGTAATAGCACTCAATTCATCATTGATGCTATTAAGCATACATGAAAGCTGTCGTTATTACTAACCAGAAACTTTCGAACCATATAATTAAACCCGGTTGCTATCTGAGAATTCATTATAGTAACCGTTAGATCTCCGCAATTAACGAACTTTCATGAAATCTTGCGTGACGAAAAGAACGCGTGCAGAAAAACTGGAAACAAAAACGAAGAAAACGAGGTGTCTGCGGTAACGAAAGAAAAGACGTGACCAAATTCGCGAATAGAGGTATCGGTTGCAAACGAGCGTTCTCGTTCGCGTCATATTCCGGCAACCCTCTAAGCCGATACTCTTCAGCCTCGAATGTACGTCATTGTCGTGCAACCATCGCGAGGGTCACGGAGAAGCATCGTGCCATTCTTCAGCGCGCGGATTACGCGTTGCGTGTAGCGAGCGAACCAACACCAACCTCGTCGACGACGACGACGACGACGACGACCAGGAAAACGATGGCAATGACAACGGACAAAGAGAGTACACCGAGACAAAGAAACAAATTTCTAAAGAGGATGCCTCGTCGTCGTGGTCGTCGTCGTCGTCGTCGTGGTTGCTGACTCGTTTCTGTAATGTTTCACGCACGCGATCGCGACTAACGATGGTTAGGGCGACAACCACGAAAAGAGGTGAGACACGGGGCGCGAGAACGACAGAAACAGACCGAGAGAAAAAAGAAAAAAAGGAAAAGAAGTCACAAAGGGCCGTGGTACACGTATCGCGCATATAAATGACAATGCCGGCTGCCGGTGGAACTGATGAAGTGTCGTGTCTGTGTTTCTCTCGTCCGCCCTCCAACAACCACCCCCGTGAGACTTTGTCGTCGGGGGTCTTCTCATCCGTCGCCTCGCCCTCACACCTCGACGAGCCGAGGGTGGCTGCGACCCTCTGCCGTGGTTATTGTTGCGGTTACCAGAAGCCCTCCGACGACGGAGTTAATTGGGCGACGATTGTGCCACGACTACGCCGCTTTTCTTTCTCTTCGCGATGCACGACGAGCGCGACCAAGCGACCGTATTCGTTGACCTCCGACCAGAGGACGACCCTGACCGTAAGGGAACAAAGGTACGCTAGCTTTCTTCGCCAACCACCGAGTGTCTGGTCAATGTCGCGGATATACCTTGCCGGTTGCTGCACCGAAGTAACGGGAATTTCGACTTTCTTTTATGGCAACGTTAACGTTTTTTAATACGCAAGCTGAACTGATATTACCACAGCTCGTTAACGTTTATATGGATCCGACAAATGTCCTGCTACACTTCACACGCGTATTTCGAAAGTGATACAACCGTGGAAAGTATAATTATCGTAACGCTCTGCATATTTATGATACGTCTTGTGTTATATATCAAGTATGTCGACGAGCTTCGTGCGCTGAATAGCATTAACGACAAATATTAATCGTCGGAAGTGTTCTTAATAGTAGTAACTCGACTACATTATCGATGTATGAGTTTGTACCTGGCATGTACGAAAGGTGACAATCTTCCGGCACAAATGAAATTTCGCAAGGAAACAGCAGCGCAGTTACTGCACGAGTCGAGGAGCCACGTCGACCGAGAACGGTTGTACGTTAAATCAATTTGCATATCCTCCGACTAAGACAACGCGGTGAAGCAAAGCCGGCGGCGGGTCTGTCCCGAATATATCGCAACACGTATCTCGCGTTGGAGCGACGCGACGTTAACTTCGAGGAGGTGCGGTGCGGCGGTTTGGTTAGCGCGGGGCCAACATTTGCATGGAAATGGCGCGACTTAACGTCCGTCGCGTATCCTTGCCGTGTCTGACGCGCTCTCCGCCAGAGTTTCGGGCGATAATTGCAATAATTGTCACGGTCCGTATTGTTCGTCCACTTGGAGAAGCGACGAGCGGCGTCCGTGGTCCCTGCATATGGAACAAGCGGTCGCTTGATTCTCGCCTGATTGTTCCATTCTGAGAGCTCCACCAGCATCATCCCCCGTCCCGCTTCGGCCCGAACGAAACCGTGCTTCCTCCACACTCCAAGCGTACACGTACGGCCGGCATCGCGTCGCGTCATCCTCGCCTGTCGACTCCACGACTCTTCGTCGAGATTCATCGAGAAACCCGCGACACGTACTGTTACTTTCACGACAACACGAATACCGTACAGGGCGATTCTTGCGATAGTGCACCTCTGTCGCGAATTCGTATTGTTCTGGGTCGAGAACTCGAGGATTTCCTGCAGCGAGTAGACCATCAGAAGTAGAGGGTACATGTTACAAGAGGGAAAGTAACAGCATAGTTAAATATGTGTAGAATTTAGGTCGTGTATATACGAAAATTTTGTATAGATTTTTGTGAGACAGACTGTAGATCGGACGAAAAGTGTCTGCGGCCAGCTTCCTGGTTGGGTGGTTGGTTCGACGTCCCGACTAACCTAACAACCCTCTCCTCGCGCGGACGCGAGACGAAAACGAAACAATCACCGATTCCTTCATACGTGATTGCCCGTATTGTCTGACGGCAGTGGCGGACAATGGACCGACAGTTTATGACGCCGTCGCTTGCTCCCTTTTCAAGACACCCCGCTGCACGACGTGCCGCGAGCCGACTGCGTGGACGCCGCGGGACGTCGAGGTCGCCGATGCTCCTCGACGCGATTAATTCCGCGCGTATGAAAAATTCCCAGGGAAAAATGTTGAGTTATGCCTGAACACTGCCACCCGGTATCGTGCTCAGTGGGTGCAACTTGGACGATTGCTGGACCTTGAAAAACTTTTCCTTTCGTGATTTATTAACGCTTTACTCGTGTATCAGCAAATTTTCTGTACTTTTTTTTTATTACCGAAGCTGCGTGTAGCGAGTAAGATGATTTCTTTACATGGTCATTGTGATCATTAATACCTACCAACGTTCGATTTGCCTCGTCATGGTCGAATGAATTTTTTGATAATAAAAAGCGAACGTTTGCATTTTTACCCGAAATTAAAGTGGGCGTTCAAAGTATTAAACTCGACAAACCTGACGCTGGTAGTTTCTCTCGTTCTAACAAAATAATCCCGCTAATGAAAACAAAATAGTCGCGACAGGCAGTAACCAGGCCATTTCTCAAACCTGATTTCCTTCGAACGTCCCTCGACTACGGAATCTCGATTCCATCTTACTTAGACTGTTCGCCGCGTTGTCGGTCCCACCCTCGGCACGCTTGTCGCGACGTCTCCGTTCCGTAAACCGAGGACAAATAAAAATAAAAGCAATTAAATATCTTAATTAAGGCTATTAATCAAGCTGTCGGGACGTGCGGCTACCGTGCGGCCTGATTCAGGAATGGCAGCGGCGCGCAGTTTCTTGCGACCGTTTCGCTCGTTCTCTTTGCCGACTAACTACGCGGCGCTACATATTATATTCCGTGCACACAGAACGCCGGATCTCCAGGAATGCGAGGTACTACGGCTACGGCATCGATCGGATCGATAGGGGCCCGCTCGCGATCGATCTTGGCCGTTTTTGGACTCGCGAGCCTCGAGATCAATCCAGCCACTTCGGTTCGTCCCACTTCGAACGAAATTTCGTGTCGAACCGAGCTACGTACGCGGCTGTCGCGTGTTTTCGCTGTATGTAACACTACGCGATTGCGTGACCGTGGACCCGCTCCAGCCAGCGTCGGAGTATGTAACGCGTCGCGACCGAATTTATGCGGTTCGTCCGCTGTCTGGTAATTGTTTCGTACGATTATCGCTCGGACGTTTAACATCGCGTTATACGGTTGTAACGAACGAAAGTTATCGGACGAGTATCGACGAGTGAACGGCGCGATAAAAAACGCGTATCGACCGGACCGAACGAGACTGTCTTCTTCTGACGGAATAGGAAAAAACGGGATTGTTGCAGCAGAGAATCATCCTTGGTTCTTCGAAGAGCAAGGAGTAATTTCTCTTAGAACACCGTACTTTGATTCATGTTACATATCGAACCTTGTCAATTTCTGATTCTACGACTATAGAATAATATTTAATAATAGAGAAGATTAATGAAATTTATTAACATAAATAGTTATAATTAATTAAAAACAACACAGATGGAATCTCTCGTACGTCTTTATCTCACGATTTCTCTCAGAGCAAAGCCCTCTTCGCTTCGTTCCTCAAAACATTCAATCACACCCAAAAGACAATCTTCTAACAATCTTCATTACATACTAACTTAAATTATATCATACGCAAGCTTCATTCATAATATGCACCCATGCTGATCATACAATTACAAAGCACATACACACATACCACAAGACTTTGACTTTAGAACTTAAAAGTCACTGTCTTTAAAAATTTCGACTCAAAGCAGTGTAACAAGATTTTGTATCAAAGCTGTAACAACAATACTGTCTGAAAAGTAAAGTTCGTGAAGAACACGAGATGAGCATCACTCTCGCTATATTTGGGAAAGGTTGATTAAAATGCAAGGTACGCCAGCGGTTGGTTTTTACTTGTAGGTGGCTCGTGTCACAAGAACTGGTTATCGAATGACGAACTTGCACTCCTACGCGATCGTTTTTAGATCGTTATTTAATGGCCAGCTAATGACCACGCGAGTGCAGCACGATATTGCGCGGAAGGAATTAACGTTGACGTTCATGCGAGACACGAGTATGAAATATTGCTTTTTTTATGCGATTAAGTTCAAGGTCACTTGAAGATCACTTTTTGCGCAAAAATATTTATGCTTTCTTTTGGGTAATTCATCATTGGACTTCTTATTTATAGACTGACAAGATTATTCATCTACTGGCTGCTAATTAACTCGCTCGGAATAACTGATATATTATTGTGCCTTCTCAAATCTTCTCGTTACGCAAATTTATAGGTTCCTTAGAGCGAAACAAACATAATCTATCAGTTAACTCTTTCGATTCTAATGAGTTACGCTCTAGTAACTGTTCCTGGTAGGGCCATTTGTATCACGTGTTACCTTATACTATTTTGATAAAAAGAGTTAGTTTCGAATTGAAAAAATTAAAAGAATGTAGCAATGTATAAATTCTCTTTATAGGTATACGAACATATTACTTTTAAATAAAGTAATAAGAAAATGAAATAGTGAGAAAAACTAGTTCTAAACATAGTTTATATATTTCTGAAATACAGCAAAAGTGAAGATGTACTTCCCAGGAGATTAAGATGAAGATTAGTCCCTTTTTCGATAAAGATCCCTATTATCGTGGCCCTGTCAATTAACATTTTTCTGCACGTATCGAACAATTAAGGTGCATTCCGAACCGCTGCAGTTTCCTTAGATCGAGGGAATTTTTTGCAGCCTTTACACGTACGAGATCTCGTCGATGTAAGCCGACGTCTGGGCACTTTAAAACGGCCGCGCGAGCCGTAAAATGCTCGTATTTATTTGCATTGCATAAGGAGTCGAGCAGCAATGCCAACAGGCGAGCGTAACACAGCTACCATTCGTTATTAGTCACAGTTCCTTACTTATCCGCTTCGCTTTTTCCAACGGCCTCGTATCGAGCCGAGCTTTTACGGTAATGGCCGCCGACTAAGATGTTTCGGGAAAAGTACGGCTTCGAGGGAAATCCAGTTGCGCGTTACCTGCCAGCTATTTCCATTCTAATTACACTGAAACTTACCGAGGTGTAACTATGTATTTAATTGGTTAATAGGACTGGCAGAAGGGTACGGAGCTTTTGATAATTATAGGTCGGCATACTAGAAATGCAGACTTTTTAAACGTTTCGATCGTTGGTTTTGTTCTTTAATAATTGTACCGAAATTAATGTCTCGAGCGTTCAACGCTTCAACACGTTTAAGTGTATACCTTTGAGTTGCGGGAATCTAGTTCGTTTAACTTGAATTGTATGAAATTCGTTTTCAACGGCCGGAGTAAACTGAAATTTATGAATAGACCGGCAAATTCTTGACCTTTCATTTTATTCTATTTCAGAAACCCTCGAATTCTACAACACGTGACCTTATTTCTAATTACGCCCGAAAAGAGAAGAATGTCATCTTTCAGATTTCGACGATCTTTGTGAATCTCGCTACAGCTCCTTATAACTGATGGCAACCTAAAGTTTAAGACATAAAGACCGATAAGTTTTAACGATTCCATAATGCTACATAAAATTTGATGTCGAAGATAGCCATCACGGCGAAGTGTTCAATTAAACAATAAAACGACGATAATCTGAATGATGGCGGTTTTAACGTGTCGTATCACGCTCGTCCGTTTTCACTGCGCCATTTAACGCGCTAAACACGCGCATTTGGTGAAACGCGTTGGGTGTACACGTAAGGATTGATCTCGCAAAGCCAAAGCGAGCTTGCTTCGATTTACGCGTGACTGAGAGATTAAACTTTACGAGCATGTGATATAAAGGTTAACGATTAAAAACTGACCAACTGAGCCGGTTATCAATCATTCCCGTCACGCGTACAACGATCGCGCCGGACTAAAGTTACGAGCCGTTGCTTCGCGTGATTTTCTACTCATTTTTCAGATTGATCCACGTTTTTCAGGAATCCTTGAATCGCGGCTGCGAAGTGTCGCCGATAGTCCCGAACGATTTATCTGAGCATCGTTTAACGTTATTTATGGTCCGCGTTATGGCAAATCCGTTTAAAATAAAACTTCTTAGAAGGATTAACAAGTTTTATAGATACATATATCGAATGCTTCGATCGGTGAAACTCTTGTAATTCCCTCGATTTTATTTATCGTGGCTCGAGATTTATAGATTCGGTGCACGGAACATAGGATCAATGCTGCCCTTTCGAGCACTGCTTCTTGGTATTTAAAAGTTAGTTACACTAATGCATTGTGTAGGATACAGCATTAATAAGGTCTGCTATCGAAGTACGCCGCAACCAGTTACCTCGCAGTTAATATACATTCGAATTAATTGCCAAATAATATTCAGATTACAATCGTAAACACTTAAAACCGTATCTATCGAATCTTTCTCCCGGTAAAAGCATAAACTGGACTATCGAAATGTCATACTAGTCACCGACAAGTCCCTGTTGCACCGCTTTTTTCGTCACTTTCCTTTCACGTTTTCATTAATTTGTAACATTTAGTGCATTCGGCAGCAGTTTCTCGGAACTTTCGTAAGTTTCAATCGGTGATCGTTAACTTGTTACAACTTTACCGAGAATTTAAGCCTGCCTTAGATACCGATCTAATCCTAATTAGATCCGATGCAGATCTAATTTGGACCTAATCCAGGTTGAACTCGTAGCTAACGAAAAGTTTTGTAACTCATTGATGCATCATCGCGTGCACGCGCGCCGCAATCTTCGCGCGTCAAGCTGCGTTTCGTCTCGCGTCGATTATTACGAGGTCACGTTTCGCTCTGTCATTAATCCCCGATGTCGTCGACATTATCCGCGAAACGAGCTTCGCAGGTTCGCTCGTGTTACGGCGTTACGAAAGGGTTTTAATTTATCGGATGCAGGAAAACGCTGGCAACACGATAGCGCGCGGGCCGCGAGCGTAAAAATCGCTAACGGATGATCGTACACAGTCGTCGCTCCTTCCCGTCTAATCTGTTGAAACGTCTCGTCCATTAATTGATACGTTGCCGATCCGCAGGCTCGAGCGACGCGGTCCGTGCGATAGCGACACCGAACGATTAGTCTTGGCGGGAGCAGTCACACTTTTCCCATCGTGCTCGCTGTTCCGATACCATTACCAGATAACCGAAACGATGTTTAACTTACGAACAGGTCGATTAAAGCGTACCGTGTCGTAAGCGCCCTTGACTCGGCTCGACTCGCGGTGAAAGTGCCATGAAAGGGCATGTCGAACGCTTTTATTGCCCGCTTTATGAATCACCGTCGCCGTTATTAAAGCCGGCATTGTGTTCGAGCAGGATTTACTCGAATGTGACGAGTATCGTGAAAAGGACAAATGAAATTTATCTCTGAGAACTACTGGGTTCGGTTTCTAACGATTACGTCATTTTTCACTATTTATACGAGTGATACGAATTTCTCTGTTCTCTACTGCTTCCGTGATACGATAAACACGCACGAAATACAAAATATTTTTCACGAAGTTATTCGCGAAAGTATGTAGCAGAGTCTGAGCTCGAGAAGGGGAGGAGGAAGAGGAAGTTGGAAGGAAAGGTGGGCGCAGAAGCAACGAGAATATACGGGAGGGTAGCCCATAGCATGGCGCTATGTTGTGATGTAATTAGGTTGTCTGGAACACTCACGTCACGTCACACAGTGCGCTGCAAGGCGGACGGAGACATAATGCGCGTCTATAGCCGAAGCTTCTGGTTTCCTTCCTCGAGCGTTCCTCGAGCGTTCCTCCAGCGACCCATCTATCGCTTTTCCGCCCTCCGACACCCATTCAACCAACCTTCATTCTGCGCGATTTCTGTTACTGCGAGCGCTAATAATGTCGACAATAATTAGATCTCTTGTCCCAAATCTGCCCGACTCGATGCCTGAACATTTCCTTTAATTACAACGAGGATCTTGATGAAGTTCAACTACAGAATTACGCGGTTGGGATTTTTGTCAATCCAATAATACAGCTCTGCAAGAATAGCTGTCTTCAATATATAAAAGAGAACGATTTAAATTTTATTATCCGTACGAAGTCTGAAATAATGAATATGCATAATTTACAAGACCAATCCACGTGGGCTTTGATCAATGAATATAAAAATGAATTAAACGTGTATCATTGAAGAAGTTAATTTATTATATTTTACTCCGTAACAATGGTTCATTTACATCTAAAAGAATCGATAGCAGGTTCGATGAATTTTTTCACGGTAAGCAAATGAGTGAGCACGATTATCGTGTTCGGTATCTCGAAGCGAGGAGCGAGCAAATAAGGGTGGCCAGTCTTTCTTTCCCTCCTCTCGAGCGGTTAATGTAATCCTAACGTATGTCGGTCGTCGCCCAAATAACACGCTTTCGCAGGCAACTGTGAATTATGAAGTTCTTTCTTGGTATCGGTGGTAAATGGCAGCCGTACCGAGTTGTACGGCTTCGAGGTACGAGTTAAACGAAAAATATGAAGCGTATCGATGAGTAAACACGATACAAAGCACCAGGAAATATCATCTCGAATTTTTGTGTTAATACGAGGAAGTACGCGCTTTAACGATTGATACGTTATTAATTTCTTTTTACCTCGTTTCGATAACGAAAATCTGAATCGATTATTTGTTCAGCATGAAAGCTCGTAGCGATCCTTTAAACAGAAATCATTTTAATATCGGTGATAGATTGCAACGCGAATTCGTGGAAAGATTATTATTTCGTTTTTTAGCCGCAAAACATGTTTATCGTATTATATCGAATGAAGTACAGCGTACAGAAATGATCGAAACTAAAGACATAATTAAATGGAACTTCGAAATCGTGTTTTCGTACCCTTTTTTGCTTTCTTATAGGTACACCTGCAAAATATAGGGCTCGGAATACATAATAAAGGCGTATTAAAGCGTATGAAGTTGACGAAGGACGCTTGTACGTTTGTTAATGCGAACGGCTTAAAAAGGAATTTGAACGTTATCGTACAATCATGATACGTAGAAACGCTTTCGTAAACCGAGCGAATAGGATTATTAAGAAGTCTTAAATATCTCATTAAAATGCACATTTTATAATGCTCGGTACATCCAAGGAGATGGGACTTCTACCCAAGAATGTGGCTCAATTAAAAACGGCACAGCTGTACAGTACACTAATTGAGAATATTCGAAATACTTGTTTTTTTCTACGGAATACACCTACAACACATTAAGATACGCCATCGTAAACACGTACAAAAATGGGTGAAGTTAAGAATATTTTTGATATTCGGTGAAAAATTTGGGCAACTTGTTAGGAAACTTTTCGGTTTACGATGTTTAAAAAAATGTTAAAACTTCTGTTGGTAGTGGTCATCATACTACTAACAATATTACCTGAATATTTTTACGATATCTTGACGTTAATGTTTGCGCAAACGAGAAAGAAAAAGTAGCATTGCCGAGAGAGCAGTCAATTTTTCAAACTTCCGTCTGTTCGTAGCTGGCATCCTGTTCAGGATATGGTTCTGGAACGAATTTAGCTTCGCTTATGTCCTTATCAGCTCGACATTGGTGCGTGCAGACATTCGAAGATCGTAGCAAAGAAGCAACTTCCGCGAACGCGACGACAGCCGGTCGACGTTGAAGCGAAATCGAGTTCTGTATTCGATCACAGGAATTGCCAGAAGGACCGGCGTCGCCTTCTTAGTTCGCCAACTAAAATTACCTTCGACTTTCTTCTGTCTCGATCGTTGACAGCTTTTTCGTTATCGGAGGTAAAAAAAATTGTTATCCCTTCGAAAGTTGCAATCTGCGCGTTAAAGGATCGATCCTTCTTCGCCGTTCCCCTCTACAAACGAGTTTTTCGGATCCCAGCGAAGTTTCTTTTTTTAATTTGATCACAGATTAAACGAATTCCACGATAAACGATGTACCTCGCGGTTCTGAACCAACGAATTCACGGAGGAACATTTGTAAACACGTTTAATGGGGATTTACTGCGTTGCGATAAAAAACCAGTTGCCTGTTGGAAACGAGTGTGATCTGCTCGAAAGCTTGTACTTTTGACTCTCGATTTGTTCGTCGATGGTTGCGCGACGATCGATCATTGGAAAATTCAACTTAAATATATTTTATTTACGCGCCAATCGGATCCGTCGAAAGATGCTTTTTGCAATAAAACATTGGTTAGCGTCGAGGATCCTCGGTTATTATGTCGTGCTCCGAGTTGTTTTTAAATTCATATAATTGGAACACGATTAAGAAAAATTATTGCTGCGCATGCTTATTTGTTAACATATACCCGGTCATTAATTTTTCAGCATGGTTTTATCGCCATACTTCCAAGCAATTACACTACGGACCATAATTATTTTAAGATCCATTTATTTCATTTCTATGCATACAATAATTGCAACCGGTACGTAACGCGATCGTAAACCCGATCACGCGTAAATTTGCACGAAACGTAATATGAAACTTCTGTCGAGAGTGCTAAGAAACGTTCAATAAATCGACAATGTAGTTTATATTAACACTATGTTACTATCACCTTATACGACACTATCGTATAATTATAATTATACTTTAAAAGTATAGCAAATATTAATTATGAACGCTATTTATTGTGATGTACATAAACAGTAAAAAATATTGAAATGTACACAGAATGCATCTCTGATTTTATACTTGTAAGGTGGTAATACAAATCAACGTTCTCGTTGCTTTGAAATAGCACCTTTCTAGCTCCCAACCGTAGATATCAGCTCGAGATCCCCATCATCCACGCACGTAGATCATCCCGCAATCCGTACTTACCGGCACCACTATTAACTCATCAGATTTTTTACGCGACGATATTACATTTAATGAGCATAACGGTACCGACGGCGTCCCATCCACGAAGCGAGTCCCCGTCTCGCAACCTTGCCCCTACTTCCTCGTCCAACGTGGCCCTTTTAACGCGCTTTAATTGTTTCGACTTGGCACCACGTCGAGCGTGGGCTAAATTCGTGCAGCGAAACGTGGTGAAACAGGTGTTAGGATTTTGGATAACGACGCTGGAGATCGAGAATTCCGCGCTGAGAATCTAATATTGTTTATTTAATCGAATATCCGTCGGTGGCGTACAATCAAACGTCATTACGAACGGCGTGGCTGAATAGAACGCGAGCTGACTGCCGTGGCTTACGAGGCGCACTGTTCCCAGCATGGTAATTGTATTTCCATGCTCGGTAGGTCGACAAGCAGCGAGACTACTTGAGCCACGGCTGGCTGACTGACTGACTGACTCAGTCGAGAGAAGCCTGATTGACTGCCACTGATGGGAAAATGGCTCGTGCGACCACCACAATAAAGGTGCGTATTCAACGGCAAACTCTACTGAACAATATTCATAAATACTCGTTAGCGTTATTTGAGGATACGTAATTATCTCATGGTAATAACAGCTTCATTAATTTATCAAGCGCTTATATTACTTCTTAAGATGGGAGATTAATTCAATGTAACGTTAAAATGTATACAATACGAGGATATACATTGTAGTCAATATCGATGGATGTATCCTTATTATAATAGTCCTTGAATTGTTTTTATTCAAGCAAGTGATCTATGGAAAATGTAATTCTAGGTTTGATAGTCTATACCAGTGGAGATGTACCTTTAACATCCTCCCAAAAACCCACCCCTCGTTTCTCCTTGTTCTCTAATCCACTTCTCCCCGTCCTCGATTTTGTTCACCCGCCTCTCGTCACCCACCTTAGCGACCCCTGGTTCACGCTATTGTCGTTTTCTGAGCGGAGCCCGCCTAACCGCGTTGCTTCGCTTCGAAACAATATCCGCAGTGATATTGCATGGGTTCGATAATTCTCCGGCGGGAAATGCGATTGTTGCCTCACCCTCGGAACTCCACATTGCTCAGGGGTGCGAACTTCGCTCAAGGAAGTTGCCAACGGACGTTGTTACACACCTACGACTGCAAACAGCCTGAATTCCGGAAGAAGGGGATGTTAACGGTTTATCGAACAGGCGGTGACAATCGCGAAGACGCTGGTACATGCGTCAGTAGAATGAATTATCGAGTGGACAAATGCTCGAGGGTCGGTGTTGGAATCTTTACATGTTTCTACATTATTTTATTTTGATCCCTTGACCTGCAGAATTTTCGTATCCCCCGTTACAGTTCGCGCGGGTTCAACGGCGTTACAAAAAAATATATACATAAATTGCGCGTTGTTCGTAATTTGTTTCGATTCTCGTTGCCCTCTCCCCCACGGTTGGTCGTTAGCCGTGGAGTATAATGCCGGACCCGATGAGCCGAAGAGGATGAGGTAGAAAAGCAGCGAGGACCTTAGAGGCGAGGACAGCGGCGAGACAATGAGAACGAAATGAATGAATACGCTGATGAATGCGTACAATAGGAGAGCAGAAGTGGCAGCAACCCTGACTAACACAATGGGGCGACAAAAACTCGGCTCTTCTCCGCTCGAGCCAAGTCGACGGGCGACGAGGGGCAGAAGAGAAGGTGTGTAACCAACGAACGACGGAAGAAAAGAGAAAACGTCGCTCGCTGGCCAACGAACCTGCATTATTTGCAGAGAAGAAGCGCGACTGTTTCACGCTCAACCGTGCTGTTTCGCCTCCGGTGGCGCGACCGGGGACGACGATTAAATTGGTTTCGATTGGCAGCGAAATTGTCTGGGCGAGTGGGGCCAGTTGAAAAGCTTTCGTCTTATTTACAATGATACATTTTTGCACGCACACGATTCTTACCGATCAAAAGGTGGAACGTCCACTGTTATTAGACCTTTCGACATATTGTCATGACTCCTTTTTTCAATCTTCCTCGTCTTCGCGATTTTCTTCTTCGATCATTCGTCAAAGTGAAACGAAAAGCATTACTTGCTCTTCCATAATTCTTTAAGCGAAATTACTAAGAAAAGTAGGAATGTGCAGCCATTAAATTTAATGCTCATCGCTGAAATTAAATACATGGTTTAATGTTTAACGGTTGTAAAAACATTTTCCATCGACCGTAATAATAAATTAGAATTTTAGATGTAGAGCGCAGTTAGAACGAGAGTCATTCGATTATCCAATCATCTTGTACGTAATTTATTAATATCGGATAATTGAAATTCTACTGTATTAATATAGTGCTATGAACCGGGACGAGCAACTTTCCTGTTAACTTTTGAAATAGGAGAAACGTGGTGCACAGTATGACAGATAGATCATAGGTTGAAAATGATATACAGAGAGAGGATTACGTGATCGAGATGATATATAATACGTTCGTTATTAGGTACCCCCCGAGATGATGCTCGAACAGTTGCATGAAATAACGATAAAGAGAATAGGCGTTTTTAATTATTCATATAGAATTCGATGATATACAGTCGCGTGTTTGTCCGAAGGTCGTCACGATACTAGCAAGAAGACAACTTTCTAATTTTATTTACACGCATCTTGGATTTATGAACTTTATTAATTTTCAACCGAATAGACGTTTATGAGGAATTTATACCGTCGATTAAGCGCGGAGTAAACAAGCTAAGAACAATCGATCACGAGACTTTTATTGGCGCGGAAAGAGATGGATGTACAATTAAGTTAAATATTATAAAACATGTATCTGGTAAATTTATCGCAAATAAAAATACAGTACACTTCCGTTGTATCGCTACGGAAGAGACTGCAAAGGCGGAAAATTTATGGGATCGAATTAAAAGCTTTTTCTATCCGCATCCGATATTGTGGCGAAGTATTAATTACACGGGATAAATATAGAAATTTTCTAAATATCTATTTACAGAGTAAATTACTCCTATTTACGAAGCGAAGAGATAGATGAACGTTTAGAGAAATTTCCGTTAAGGAAGATTCATCGCTCTCATAAAGTATAGTTTCGTTTCGTAAAATTATGGTGTCTTCGTATCGTTTATCCTTTTAAACTTTCTTTTGTCAGTGATTCTTTCCCGACTCACACTATCTCGTTCCAGTCTACGCCAAGCTGCTCGAATCCGGGAATCTTTATGAAAGGCATAAACGACTATCTTCCCTAACGGTACCCTCGGAAATGGTATTCATAATTATACAGTTGCGACACACGCATACACGCACGCATTATTTGTTCGGAATTGTAATGGCTACGGGTTGGTTCTTCTTTTCATTGAAACGTGCCAAGCATCGACCGGTGTAAAACGTTATAATCACCTTGCCACGAGAAGATGTCCTTTACGATCTATTATAAATCGTCGACTTTCTCACCGTGTTGTGCTCGCTCGACCTGCTCCATGCCATAATCGTATTCACGACTCGGTTAATAGGTGATCGTCGAATCGATTTCGATCGCTGATGATAGCCTTTAACAATCCTCGAACACGTTGTCGGAAGTGTTCGCGAATATTTCATCCGGTACGATGGATGACAATTATATTTGATACGATATTTTGAGTGTCATCTTCAGTGCAATATCTGCATAGTAGTAGTACTCCCGTTGTATTGTCACTTTCACGTATTAGTGACGTTCTCTCACCATCGTGGCACAAGAGGATCCATGTTGAACACCGAAGGTTAGATGGCTAATCTCGGCACAGAAGTTACAAGTGTCTAAGGCAAAAGTTACTGGTGCGTACAAGTATCTATTTCAAAGTATCTTTCACCGGGGCTGTAGACGGACGTTCAAAGAAACCATTGTGTTGGAAGATTATGCAAGAGCGGTACTGCTTTCAGGTACTAAACTAACCGGCAAACTTAACCGGATCTTAAGGTAGACGAAAGAGAGAGAGAGGCTGCGAGGTAAGCTAATAGAATATTAAGCGTGCCCTGATGGAGGTACTATTTATATTCCTGGGACGTAGCCTAATACGTCCATTTGTCTAGCAATTAAAACGGATGATTGATAGCATCTGCATCGTGACGTACGGGGTTACGTCCACGAAGAAGTAGGAAGTGGGTGAAAATAAACGTTCGTCTCGACCCATGCTCCGCGCTGCTTCGAGCGTAATCGAAGCGTGGCGAGGATGATACCTGATTGCCAGGATTATCTTAGCGAAACGGGACCGTTCGAAACTTCAGCGTTCCGAAAGTCTCTATCCGCGGTAACCCTTTTTTCCGATTAAAGGACGTTTTGCTTCGAAGCGTTATTCGAGGGAAACGAATTTCCAAGAGCATCGTCGTGGCTGGCTGCGACTCCGCAGAGCGATGATTCAATAAATAATGAGGGGTTCAAAACCCTCTCTATCGCCCCAATCGAACGCTATAAGCCCATGTCAAACCCATCAATATTATATTCGCCCGTTTCCGAGCGCGTCGAGGGAGAACGACATTAGTTTCCGCTAATGGTTCAACTTTAACAATTTGCATGGGATTATCGGAATCCTTTTGCCCGCGCCGCCTCTCTCGCTTATGCAAATAAACGACTTTTCGGCTGTCGTCGCTCTCGTCGTTCCTCCACGTTGTACGCGCTCGCGAATTTCTCGTTACTTCGCCGATGTATCATCGGCCCGATAACGGGCGACCGGTAACAGATACTTGCAAATCTCTGCCTTCTCAAATTATAAAATGATATGTTAGCGTCAACGTGTTTTGGAGGGTCATTGGAGGCAATTAACTTGTGCTATTTTGCCGTTGAACTATTTATGATAAGAATAGCCAGCGTGAGGACTGGGCGAAAGGTCGTTTATGAGAGTCCAAGTGTGGCGATAGATGATGGCTATTGACTTGGAATCGTATGGTCATCAGATGTCGTAGGATTGCTTGCTTTGTTAGCTTCTGGGATTCTAGAAAAGGTTAGATAGTTTGCTATTGCAATACTGAGTTGAGTAAGGACGTTGTTCCTTGAGGTTCTGGCCACGGAGTGGTGAGGCAGGGATGCCTTTGGTAAGAGGACTGAGTTTGATCTCTCGGCACTTACCCCAGCACCTTAATTGGGAACGGTTCATTTTTGACAACAGTATCTAGCAGATACGATATCGAATCTTTGTATTTTGCAGCTGAGAGTGGTTTCGGGAACACCCTGTATATCGTTAGGCGAACGTTTCTAATCGTAAAAATTGCAAGGGGAGAAAGAAAGTAACACCTCTGGGCGCTTAGCGCAACCGAACGCTTCAGTTAACTGTACTCTTATATGATAGGTTGCTCGTTCTCTCTTAGATCGACTAATATATGGCGCATGAAATGAGCTAAGCCATGAACCAAGAGAAGGTGGGGGAGTGGACGTCGAAGAGGGGTTAAGGTGTAACGGAACCCCGATGATCCACGTATTCATCATGCGCGACCTTAAGCGAGAAAAAAGTGACAACCAATTTATAACCGAGATAATTACAATATCAAGTGGCTGGCTTTTAATATATGCTTAATAACCAATAATGAGCGTGTCGACCGATCGGTTCCCTGTTTCTGTTTATGAATTCACCTTCACGGAACGAACTATTTCGGGAAAAGATTCTTCCACGAAAATTGCACCATTATCGTGATTATTCCTTCCTTCTTAGAAATTCGTCGTCCCATCAGGGGAATCGTCATTTACGTCGGTGATTGGCACCCGTGCTCGCGAAAGGATCTCAAGTAAATACAAATCACTGCACGCACCGTATCCACGGATGCCCGTGAGGTGTTCGACGGTCACTCGATCTGTACGTCATCGATTTATACCCGTTTCCGAAACTAATGACACACGTTTTAGTTACGGGTAGGAGGTACGTGGTAATTTTCAACCATTATTGTCTCGAAATTACCCCCGGACGATTTAGCATGCAAATCAATTTTTGGTACGCGTCAATTTGAATACTAAAATGGGACACCTTGTAAACATCACAGGTAAAACGCGAACAACACAGGATACACGGGCAACGTTAAATACGCACCGATGTACAAGTATGTCACCGAAACGAGCGAATCTCGCAGCAGAGGACTAATTGACAAACATTGACGGACCGTTCGTTGTAGCGCGAGCCAGTGTAATGTCCGAAGTGGCCTTTGTTGACACGAAAGACCTTTACTTGGACAACGTGCACCGTGTTCCCCATAAAAGCCCTACACCTTTCAGTCCATTTGCTCGGCGCCTCTCTTCTATTCTGGCGTTGCCATTATCCCTTTGGAACACAATTTGCCGTGATACCTTAGGAAGATACCTGCACTTTCGTCGATGCGAAGATTCACATAAAAGTTCGTATACAGAGCTCTGTCGGTATTTGTCATCTTAAAACTTTTTAAGCGATCGATCGTTTACGAACAAGGAACAAGTTAAACGAGTTATCGACGTCTACGTGGACTCGAAGCATCGGGAGAGCCGCTGTTACATCTTTATTATTTAAAATTGACAGAACTTTTGCGCGGCATAGGATACCAGTTTTCAGCACCTAGTTGTAGTAAGCTGCTCTCTCGTGTCCACTTCGTTTCCTCTTTCGTGCTGTCGCTTATCATTTAATTAAACATCCGCGAGAGATTTTACGGATTACGGTACGAAAGAGCATCAAGGTTCGAAAACAAGCGTGAGAAAGATATTCAGAACGTTAATGGCAATCCGTCGGTAGTTATGCAAGCCATAAAATTCGAGACGACATTCTCATATTTTTACCGACACTTTGTTGCACGATCGTCTCCCGCGGCGAGTTTACCAACCGAGCGTTGTGACAAAAAAAAAAAAATAACTCGATCGGTGGGTTCTTCTGGTCGAAGAACTTTCTCCGTCAAAAAATGTCTTGACAGTGTACGCGAATTCTCGTGCAGCGTCCAAAGATGGACGAGACAGCCGCGTATCGCGACGGATCCTTTCGATGCGCCTTTTCTTTTCACCTTTCCCTCTTTCTCCTTCCTGCACTTTTTTATTTTTCCATCGCTCGCCTGACGGCGACTTAACGGCAAACCGTTATGATAAGCTTAATGCACGGCTGTCCGTTCGTCTGCTACGTGCGCGTCGATCCGATCCGTGACGTAACAATAAAACATTGTTAACGCTGATTGCCCTGCGGTCGGTATACCGTTTGCCCGCTGGAATTTCTTGTTCCCGTGCCTCGGCACCAAGGAAAAAGCCGACGATGATGACGATAATAATGATGATGATGACGCCGATACACGCGGGATGAAATACACGCACGTGGACACGATGAGCTTCTAGACGCGTTCTAGATGATGATACCTGCTGCTTCTTTTAACTTCATAATTTCACCCTTCAAACTTGACGACTTGTAAGTACAGTAGGAATGCCGTTTAATCATAGATACTTAATCGTGTTTAAAAATTTCCGATTTTATCCCGTTTGGAACGATAAACGCGCACACGTTCGCGAGATGCTGTCAGAGCTTTCCATCTTCCGTTGTAGGAACGAATTAGCGTTGAATCGTACGGTTGATTCTTTCATGCGTAATTCATTTTGATTTCACGTAGTCGGTAAACGATTCGAAATTTTTCAAATTAGAGGAAGAGGTATTCGACGTATCGAGTTATCCGCGCATTCTTATCGAAGAGAAACTGACTGGATGCTGTTGCACGATCGACGACTACCGTATCGAACCGCTTTCTCTAGTCGCAAATGGTAACCGTCTCTCGAAACAATCGTCCATTATCCGATATCGATTCGCGGCGAAGATGCACGCATGGTAGGGTCCGTATCGAGGAGTATCGAACGCAACCGGGCTCCCGCAGGTGCACGAACCAAGTGATGGGGCCGGAGTCTACGCTGACCAGAAGACTCGTAATCGGTTTCGAAGAATCGCATCGCAAAGGAATCGATGAAGACACGTCGGATCGCCAATAACGATTATCCGGGCTACGAGGTATAACGTGCTCCCCGCTCCGTCCAGGTCGTATTCAACGAGCCTTGTTATACGCTCGTTGCGGCAAATGCATTGTCGATCGAGCTCGAATGGTTTCGTGGAATCCTTCGTCGGTGGCCAACGATCGTAATGACCCTGCCTAGCGGAATAAGTCGCCGCGTATGCGAACATATTCGACTATCGGACGAAGATTACCTCGTGAAATCGGATCAACGGTATCGCAGAAATCTAGTTTTACATACCGGCGTTTTTTTTTTGATGGACGTACTTCGCGCGAAATCGCCAGGTAAGATTGCATACGTGCTGGGTCATCTCAGAAGATGCCGAACTTTTGAATTTCGATACTTACCTGGGCCCTCTTACTCGAATACTTTCTGACCCTCGTTCAACTCTGGAAGCCCTAATCTCGGGTACCCGCACATTCTTGCTCTTCATGTTACTCGTTTCTCGTTCTCCCGTTTCTCCGCTGTTCGATTTCGAAAATGAAACGAACGGAAGCGAGAAGTCGTTCGAGGCACGGGGAGCAAAAAAACAAGCGAGGGTAAATCCGTAGGTGGGAAGGTGGTGAGAAAGTACGAAACGGCAGAAAGAATGGAGGAGAGGAAGGGAGGACTAGGGGAGACGGGCGATGGCTAAAGAGAGGGCAACAAAACGCATGGAACATGGTTGCTGGGACGCAAAACGAGGACCAAGATAAGCCGTGCCTCCATCAGGCTGCTATTTCTCCCGTGACAATAAAAATTATAGGCTATCTGGACTGGAAAACAACAGGTCGAGCGGGCTGCCTCCGGATCGTGGTTTGCATTCATTAAGCCTCGACACGCAAGCAGTGGCGGTTGATGTTCTCCTTCTCTTTCTCTTTCTTCTCTTACTGATCACCACCGTGTTTCTCCCTCCCTTTCTCTCGCTCCTTGTCCCTCTTTCTTTCTTTTCCTTGCTGTTCGATTGCTTTCCGTCTACCTTTTGCCAGGTACCTTCTTTCTCCGTCGTTCGCAGCCCCACCGTTGCCCTCTCGGGGCCAGGTACCCCATGCGACGCCCCTGGGGTCCCCCCTTTCGCTCCACGGTACCCCCTCGCAACATCTCTGCAGCCAGTTGCCTGGCTGGCTGCCCGACTGCCTCGAGACTCTCTCAACCTGCAGTTCCAGGTTGCATCGAACGCGACCACTACAACCGGCCGTCCATTACCACTTTACATATTACACATTATAAATTACCGGTCTCTCTGTCCCTCTCTCGGGCCCCCGTTTCTCCGCTCCTCGACAACCTCCACGCTCTTCCATGGCTGATTCTTTTATCCTGCATCCTCGCGAGCCAACCGCACCGAACGACCGCACTCGTCAAACTTTCAAAGGGTACTGGTTCTCTCGTTATCGTATTATCGACAGTGCCAACCTGACGATTTCACGAGACTCCTTTCGATTTCGATTTCGATTTCAAGTGGATCAAGTGTACGTTCTTCGTCCGTTACAGTCGTTCTTGGCTGAGTTTATCGAGTACTGTTTGTCCGCGAGCCCTGTTTCGATATTCCCTGATACAAGGACGGATGCGAGCGATTCTAACTAAAGTGTGCTCTTTGCATTACGAATACTTTTGGTACGGGCAAATTATTTACGACTGTCGGATCGAAAAACGAGGAAAGTAAACACATAACAATACTGCGGTCAGCACCGGAGCGCGTGACAATGTAGCAAAAGTCTCTTCGTAGATCTCCGTACACTACCACGATATGCAAATGCGGCAAGTGTTCGTTAACGTTTGAAAGTGGCAACGAAGGTCTACTATATATAACCTCATTATATATAGCAACATTCCTTTGACCATTGTTAATGAGCTCCCACTTTGTAGCCTATTGTTAGTCGTACTCGTTGCAGCAATGGTGAACACGTATCATAACGAAAGTAATAGTATGCAATAGAAAGGATCCTCAAAACCTGAGGACGAAGGAAAGTATTAACATCTTTCGTTTCTGGTGAACACGCGCCACCGTTGCACGTTGAAAATCTATTAAGAAAATAACACCTCGTTAAACGGATCGGCTACCGGCGGGACAACGCGGTAGCAACAGCTTTCACTGGCCATGTTCTAATAGATCGATGTTTACAAACCGGTGTGTAGTGCAACGTGGTGTTACGGAGACTTGATCTCTCGGTGGCGAGCTGCAATTTAGGTAAACTGTAGAGGGGACACCGGGGTACTTGATCTCCATAGACGATACCAGCGTCTATTTCACATTTTTACAACACGTTAATAACCCTACCGGAATAATAATCCTAATTGAAAATCACGAGCTACTTCGTATGATCCAGTTTCACGATTTTGATTTATTTCGCTAGAGTGATAACATATAATAACGTCGGTGATCAACGCTAAACCCGTAAATTAATGTTAGTCGCTTTGTTGCATAGCTCGATAATTTTGTACTATATTCCAGTTACAATAACAGGTAAAGAATTGTTATAGCTGGTAAGCTCCTCTGTTGCGAAAATAAGTGTCAACGGAATACCGAATACAACGTTCTTCAAATAATTTTCAGGTATCTTCTTAACTCGTAAAGTCAAGCTTATTTTAAGCAAAGCATTTATTTAATGGAAGGGCCATGTAAGAGCGAAATACGAAGAACCAGAGTCACCTGAACGTATTCGTTGTTACGGAGCCGAAGGGACGAAAGATCGTCAACGCGGTATCGCGCGCGAATCTTCCTCGAGCGAGGGCCCCGTTAAGGCCACTAAAAAAAACACGAAGCCGCACGCTTATCGATGTATCTGCGGTTTAATAATGCAAGTAAAAACGCGGCTCTTTCGAAACCCGTGGACGGTCATCGAAGAGACGTTTAAGAGAATCGACAATTATGGTCGACAGGCCATTACCACTCGCATATAACGTGTTTTAAATGAACCCGCCTGTGCTGCCGCCTTTAACCTGGCCTGAGCAGCCAAGCTCACGTATGTTCGTACAAAGTAGCGGACTCGTCAAAATGTTTCACAGAGCAACCGGTCGTTAGGTTGCGTGAGACAGTCTCACTAATCGGCCGGAGTCTCTCGCGTGCACACGCGCATCGAGCATTGTGGTCAAAAAATTAAAAGTAACTGACCGCGATTACGTGCTGGACCGCGCGAAAAAATATTAAACGTTTGATCGAGCATCCCCAATTACTTGTCATTAAAATGGAGGCTGGAAATATTGTCGTGGCACAATGTAGAAAGTGATTCTTGCCAAATTGCCGTGATTACGACTCGTCGTGGGGCGCCTAGCAGCCACGAGATCTCCTACCAGTCCATCTGGACAAGCGTTTGTTACGAAAACGCGAAGTTAATGTCGCTCGCATTATGCTGGAATAACACGCGAACGAAAGGACGTCTGCTCTTCTGTTCTCGTCGCTTCAACGAGAGTATGCTAATGTATTCCTCGAAACGTAAAGAGAAATACGTTACGGACAGCGAAAGAAGGCAAATTGCGCCGTTTTTCGTCAGACTCTGTCGTCGAATTCGGACGTCCTCTTCTTTTGGTTCTGCTGCAGCGAATTCGTGTTTTGGAATTACAGGAAGTAAGCATTCTTGAAAGGGAAGGAATCTGTGGAGATGAAAATTTGAAGATTATGGTACCCACGAATTTGCAAGTCTGAATTTATTAATTGTTAATTAGACACATAGGCGTTTTGCGTAGAGAACCTCTATACGAGAGAGAAAAAAGACTGGGTCGATCGCGGTAGAAAATCACGCGACGCACAGCGAATCAGAATTTATTAGGAAGACGAGAATAGTGCGAGCCGTCTACCACCCGCAAACGGGACGAAACGACCAACGACGCAGCCTGTAATGCAAGCATATAATTATACATAAAGTATCATTAAGTTGCCATAATTCTTACGTTATTGCATTATTTAGCTTTGGCGCCCCGCTGAGGGGTACGTGGGATCTTTGCGAGCAGGGGCGTGCAAACGCGGTTTTACATCTTTGTACACGGACGAGTATCCCAGCTATTATAAGTAATACACATGCCGCGCGTACTTTCCAGCCGTTCCACGCGAAAAAAAGACGTGGCCCGTCGCCTGATGCGAACGTACAGGGACACAAGGAATCGAGAATGATGTAGGGGTCCGCTTGGACCATTCAGCTCTCGAGGATTCCTTCGATAACTTTGAGCGTCTAGGGGTCAAACGAGAGGACCTCGTGGTGATGCTCCCTGTGCCTTTTACCAAATTAATCATTCGTAAATTCTACGACGTTCTAGCTTGCAATTATCCCCGTATCCGAGTTGCAATAAGTACTACGATGAAATATTAATTTTACTTTAACCCCTTCGTACTCGATGTCAGAAAGGCGATGCTATTTTGGTTGCTTCCATGGATCTATTTCGAGCTATGGATGTGAAGAATAGAGATCTAGGGGTACGAGGATATATACCTAGGGATGTAAAAATATACATCTCCGCGTGACGTGCGCACGTGTTTCGCTTTTACGGTATGGATTTAGAATAGTTCACGGATGAATTAACTAACAGGTACAAATCACGTTCTACACCTTCTACCTTTCCAGAATACACTGTCCCCGTCTAATTTTACGATCAGAAAAGGGCAATGGGGAACAGCAGGGGACCTAAAGGTTGAGTGGGGTTCTAACTCGTGAAGCGACCTCGGAGGACCCAGGTGCGAGCGTGGCTTCGGCAAACCGATCAGTCGATTTTTGCTCGAGCGGATATTTTTATTCGAAGTCGTCAGCGGTTGTCACATTTCCACGCGGCTTCGAACGCTCGTTGGCACAGGTGTCGAGCTAGACGCCGTTGGTATTCGACGCCGCTCGGATAGATTCACGACGCTCGAATCCCGCGCCGCTTGAATCCAGCTTTTCGCAATACACGCGGACGTTTTGTTCGTCCCGTAGGCAACGAGCTCGCTTAACTGACTGCGAATTAAAATTCCAGAATATAAGCGATTGCTTACGACGATTAATCGCACCCCTGCTGGCACGCTCGCAGCGCGCACTACGCGCCGGGCACATCGTCGTCGACCGAAGCGACGTTCCTTTATTTTTAGTATCGAACGATTCTTCGAGCGTTTTCGAGCGGTCCGACATACATATATCGGCGCATTTGCCGCATCGGGTTTCGATAAATCTTGCTTGTGTCTTCTACCGGAGGCACGGTCACGCAGCTTCTCCGCTCGTCCCACTCGAACCGAACGGATACACACGAGACGTACAAAGATCCTGGGGCCTCGACTACTCGGTACTTTGTATCGGCGACAACCATTTAACTGCTCGAAGATAGATCATTCGATAGATGGCTTTTCGTCCGTTGTCATGCCGCCAGATTACTTATCTCGCGTCTTTTCCGAATACCAGTTCTTCTGCATGCGAACTTTTTACCTCTCGTGCTTAAATCTAGTCGCTTACGTGACACCGCGACGCGCCACGCAGAGATGCCACCATCGATTATCGACAAATTATTGCGAGGCTTTATAGAAATGATCGATGTCGAATGTAACGTGTAATTTTATCGTTCGAATCCATTTATTTCTTGTAAACTTCAAACCTGGTCCAACTTTGTCATCCGAAGCTATTTATTCGTGTTTAAGCACAGTAAGTAGACTTAAATGATAGAATTACGAGCTAAACTTTGCCTGGTTAATTTTCATTCGCTTTAACGGCATCTTAATGATACGATGGACTTATCGCTAGCGTTTCGATGTTATCGACGTGTACCGATAACGTTATCGGTATCAGCGTTTCCAGTTCGACGCACGCGTTAAAGATTCTCAAAGATTCTTGGTGAGAAACGTTAAACGGAAGCCATTCACGTCGTCGTAATTTTCCTAAAGAATTAATAGACCGTATCATATATCGCACAACGCAATCATCGTCCGGTAGAATAACGGCACATATAAGATTCAATTTAGTCGCGAATCGAATTAAGTCGGTGAGACAGTAAAATCTTCGGGACACGCGATATCGATAGGACAACTGGAATGCGGAGGTAGATACTCGTATCTTGATACAGTTTTAATTTATCTAAATCATCGGAGCAGAAGACACGCGCGTGTGCGTCCACCGGGAAAAAATCCGCTCGTAGCCGCGTTGCAGCAAGAAAGAAACGAGAAACGGTCGCGTCACGCGGCTGCGCATGCGCCCGTGCCGCGATCCTGGCTAATGCGCATGCGCAAAAGCGTCCACGCATGCGCCGTAGAAAAGGAGGAGTCTCGCGGTGGTTGCTCGCACAACGGGCGCACGATGCGCCCGGCTACAAAAAGTACATTGCATTTATAAGTCATTTATTATGAATTACACGATGGTATATTTAAAATGGGAGGCATGTCTTGTACGTGGATATATGGGATATCGAGATTATAACGCATGCGGCGGAGAGAAACCGGGACTACAACGGCCTGGGATACGCGCAACCGGACGTTATCGTGTAGGTGTTCTCGCGTGCGTACGCAACACGACCACGCGAGGACTCGCTCTGTGAATCGTCCGCGCCACGCATGCACGCGCCTACAAATTGGCAGCGCGTAGCCGCATGCTGGCTCCCGGATAAAACGTGGAAATCGCCTTTTTATTTTTCTGCAAATACTCCTGCACTCGGTACAGGAAATTAATTTCCTTCGTCGATGTCTCTCCGATGGCTTTATGTTATCGAGACGCGTGTTCACGGCTAACTTGCGAACTTGTACGAACGATCGCGTTCTATATCGTTAACTGATGAGATACATACCCTGGACTCGCATTAAAATACAGAGAAAATTCTTGTCTATGTTAAGTCTTGAAACTTAACTCTTATACATGTTGGCTGGGTTATATACATGGTGAATCGTTCAATGCTTCTTAACCCCTTCCCGCAACATTTATTTAACAGATGCGTCAGTCAAGACTAACTATAAAGGGCTATTAAAACGAACAAACAAAATTAAAATGTTGTACATATTTTATTTTCAGGGATCCTTTATAATATAATTTATAGCTGGACCTAAATTTCAAGTTGAAAAGTGTTCAAAATTTGAGAAAGATTTGTTACATTTTAAATGTAAGTCCGTCACTAGTAACACTCGTCAGGAGTACAGGAAGGGGTTAACACTAAACCTACCGACATATAATGTACACTTACTTTGAAATTAAAAATAAAATTAAAGAATAAATATACGAAACATAAGTTAGAATACACGTTTATTATTTATCTTGAAGAAAATCAATTCTGACTTCGAGGAAGGTACTTTAACTAAATATGTACCTATGTAACTAAATATGTAATGTAATTTATAGTTGAACCTAAATTTCAAGTTGAAGTATGTTCAAAGTTTCAGTAAGGTTTGTGATATTTGAGCAGTAAGTGCATCACGAGTCAGACTCATCAAAATACGGGAAAGGGTTAAACATTGCCTCTCGTACATAATTTATTCATCACTTTCCAAGATTTTGCGAAAAAAGAGACACGTTCTATCATCGGCATTCTGTCCCCGCCTCCGCTCTAGGCAATCAGAAAATCCATTACAGCAGCGTTATTGAAAAACAAAAGGCTGGCAAAGTAAACAGCAATTTCGGCCTATTTAAATTCCACGAGGACCAAACCTGACCGTTATTAATCACCGAAAAAGGCGGTCAGACCACCGCGCCGCGTTCTCGCGTTTCACGCGTCCAGGCGTTTAATACCCGTTCGAAAAGTGACCGCCGTCGATCAGTCAGCTCGTACGCGACAACGAAACGAGATTATTAGATGTATGCGGTTAATACGCGATCGTAACCGGGGAATAATAGAGAAACTTGGAAAAAGAAGAGAGATAAAAAGTCAGCGGTGTGTTGTGTATCGTGGTAAAGGGTAAACGGCCTCCCAACAACCTAGACGCGCCTTGACCCACGCGAACGAAAGACAGAGATCGAACGGTACGGTGAGAGGCGAACGATGAAACGAGACAGGATACGCGACTCTTGGAGGACAGAGAGAAAAGGGAGAGAAGGAGTTTAGAGAACAGGTGCGCGACCATTGACCGCCGCCTTTGGTTACCCACTGAATTATCATATAGGTACGTTCATTGCGTCGGCGATCGGCCGATTTAATCGCGCCGATTACCGGCCAACCGTGCACCGTTGGGGTGAGGTCAATTAAGATGGGTTACTGGATAATAATACGTTTGGGGGTGCGCTGGAAGACGCGTAGAATCGTCGTCGAGATAAACAGTGAATCTGGTTCGCGTTGGGCACAATCGTACACGCCGAGGTGTAATGAAAGTTTCCAAATAGGCACTATTATTTGCTTGCAATTTTTCAAACGCGTGAAAGCGAAGCGTTTTCCCTGGATTCAGACTTTTCTTGGATTTACGTCCAGGTAATCATCGGGTTTCTTATGAAAGCTAGATCGATTAGTTGTGCAATATCAAATTGTGTAATATAAAAATTAATTTTCTTCCAAGTTGCATATTCGTGAGATTTCCTTTCGAGTTTTGTGTGTAGGTCGTGAAGGGATGGCGCGATAGGTCTGTAGGTGAAAGGTGAATCGCTTCAGATGCGGAAACGCGTCTGCAGGGTTCCGGTGCACGGTCATCGTGACACAGTCATCCGCTATCTCCGAGCGCGATGGATAGCTCTGCCTTTCACTGAGCGACTCTCCGTAGATTTAATAGACAAACAGCGAGATGTTCGTCCGTGTAATATATGATTATCGCCGGTTACTTTCCGGCTAAACTGCGTTAATACGCGTTTGAATGGTAAATAATTGCGGTGCGAGAAAAATGCGTCGAAGAGAAACTAAGCAACTCATCCGTCGAGTATAATAGTTAATAAATACTTCGACAACATCATGGTTATTGAAGGTTCGTATCATTTACAGGAAGACAGCCTCGTCGACAAGCCTCGCGATTGATTATCATTGACGAAAGCTTTTCACCGACACACTGTACAGCTGTTGTAATTAATCGCTTATTCTTTGACTAATTAGCCGGCGATGAGGAGTGCAATGTCACCACGGTAAGGTTAATAAACGTCGTGGACGATTACCTTCATTGCAGGATTATAATAATGTACAACATATTTGCCTTTAAATTGTTTCTAAATTCTGCGGATAATAAAGTACCTTCATTACATGCATTTTCAATCTCTAATTAATTAACTTCGTCCTGATAGAAATCTTTGCATCAACGATTATAAAGTAAGATTCCTGATCATTTACTATGTAAATAATCAACGATGGTAAAATGTTATATCGTTAAACCTAAAAAAATTTGCCACAGTGATTCGGTGTAGACTTGAATCTCGTGTTTCGAGTAAAAAAGCGATAAAATCGATCCCCTTTCGAACAACATAAATGACAATCGATTGCAGGTCGCACAACTTGTTCGAACACGTCCGGCGTGCATGATGTACGACACCCGGGCACGATCGTAACTTACCAGGAATTTTATTAATTATCGCGTGCGTTATTATTACGGATCGGTGTAAATCATCTCCAACCGTGACTTATTGGCGGGGTGGATAATCGCAGCGCACTTTGAAACACGATTCTTATACGTATAAATGAAATAACTCAATAGGACGATGATAGATGCCCGTGGGTATCAAACATTTTTATCGAGCGAACGTCCCAGTTTGAGAACTCCGATTCGAGAATGTAATTTAATTGGTCGAAGTCCAGCGTCGATATTCAGGACGTAGCTGAGTTACGTAATACGATCTAGGATAGCGATCTAGGATAGGTTGCGATAAAGTGCGTAGAACGAGATATTTCGTGTATCTCCATATGCTACGATGAGATGACACTATTGTGAACATAAATGCGTATAACGTTGCAATATAACGAGAGGCTACTGTACTTGGAACACAATCCTCGTTGTATTTTAGTACCTTAAATCCCATGTTACTACCAGCCTCTCCATGCTTTATTCCCTCGTCGAGAAACGTCGAGGAACGGTAGCTCGTAAGTATTGCCACTGGGTAATTCCGATGAAAGTGCAATTCAGGCCGCGAGTGGCATTAACAACGCCACTTTCGCACTCCTTTTTCTCCTTTTGCCTGTTCTTTTATTCGATCTCGAACCGGTTACATCAACGATGGAAAAAGACAGTTACCGACGAAGAAAAATCAGGAGAACAGCTAACGTAGGTTCGAGTACAATGAACGGATAGAATAAGCAGATTGATATCGGAGCCAGAAGCGTGATATTAATTCCAGGATACGTGTGACCAGCACAGTGTGACTCTGGATTGTGAAATGTTGTTGATAGCTTTTTCCGGTGCTTTCGATTCAACAGGGGTGGTATAAAGTTGCTGGAATCGAAAACCGCTTATTAGCACTCTAAAATGCTAAGAAAGATTCAAATTGTACAAATTACAAGTTATCTGCATCGTGAGCAGAAGCTACCACAACGTGAATTATTCGAACATTGATACGATTAAGCGCAATAATGTATATATCTTTGGACTATAAAGTTTAATTAGCCAATTACTAGCTAGTAATTAATTCAGCATCTATTTTTCCAGCTGGCATGAATCATGCTTATATTAATTGCGCTGGGTCTCGTACGCCTTTGCACCCGTTACACGCATTCCGTTAATTCTTGTTGCGCGATTAATAAATCAGCTTCCGAGAGAAACGAGTTAACGGAATTATTGTTGTAAAAAGAATCTCTAGATGTTGATTTAAACTCGATGATTGTCCTTTTTTGGCTCCAATAATGCTACATTTCAAACTTGCTATTTTGAATGTTACGTTTTATATGTGTCCGAACACGACATCGTTCATCAAACTGATTGAGATCTAGACAGCGGACCGTAAGAGGTTTGTCAAGAAAATACAGGTTTAACGAGTAAAACGATTTGTTATTGATGATACACAGTGTTCTATGCGAGCTTCTGTAAAAGGAATACGTAACTCCGCGAAAGAAAGGCATCTCGTGGATCGATGTTCGTTTTTAATCGCAGGAAAAACTAAATACTTTATAAAACGTTCCTGTACACCAATTAAATGCATGTGTATAGTAGAAATCCATTTAAGGAATCAGACTGCATACTCTCAGCTGTATATCCGATTTGAGAAAAATGCTGACACTGAGATATCTTTATTGGTAAATTATTTCCACCACTACGTTATCAAAGTTCTAACCACCGTTGAGCTGAAAGTGCGTCGCGCGTGAAGACTTCAGTCCTTCCGGCAGCGGATGAAAGGATTGTTCCTCGATTTCCTTAATCTTACAAGATCGAAAACCGCGGAGAATCGGATCGAGCGAATCCAAACGCCTTTAGAGGCGAGAACCGCGCGCGGAATTTTCGAGGAGCGCTCGTTAAAGCGGATCGAAGCGACGCGATGTCGAGGATCCTACGACTAATGATGTCCCCGTACGGTTTGCGGATTGGACGCGTCACACCGGTCTAAGTACGCGTCGCGGACCGTGCTCGGAACAATGCGTGCCGAGCGGTTTAAATGTGTACACGGCGCGAACAGTCAGCGCGAGGATCCACACGAGGCTGACTGCCGCGGTGCCAACGTGCGTGGGCTGACAGGCTGACAAGCTGACAGCGAGCTGGGTCCCGACCACCCGACACCTCACTGTCAGACGGACCTCCACTCTCCCGTAACTCCTCGTCTCTCGTCTCTTGTCTCCTACCTTCCTCTCCCTGCCACCCTTACGCTCGCAGCCAACGTCGCCTCTGTCTTCCGTGATCCTCGAACTCGATCCTTCGGAGAACCACTTGCACGGATTTCGCTTCGACTTTGCACCTTGAACCGCGGACGAGGCTCTACATTGTCCGTGGCAGCTTTTTCACGCCGAGAAGGAGAAAGCTTCCATTTTTGACAAAGACGAGTTTCAAAATATTTGCAGAGGTGTGTACTTTCATTGGTAATTAACGATCGAGCGTATTAACTTGCTGTACAATTTGTTTGCTAAATGCGTCAATCAAAACTAACTATCCATAGCAATAATATTAAAACAAATAAAGAAAATTAAAATGTGAGTATTTTATATTTAGCAATCTCTGACTATATATATTATAGTTGGACCTAAACTTGAAGTTGAAGAGTATTACAAATCTTAACAGGATTTGACACGTTTGAATTGTGAGTGCGTGACGAGTGAGACTCGTCAAAGTACGGCAAGGGGTTAACGAATCTCCTTCTGCGAAGAAGGATGAACAAAGCGTGTCGTTAAGTATGCGCCACGCGTAAACCGGTAAGATCGTATTGCAGCAACAAATATAAACATAAAAGTTTTTATCGTGATCGGCCATAAATAATTTTTCTTACAATATAACTAGTAATCAAGGCGACAAGGTAAAATTAACTGCGATCCTAAGGACAAGCTAATTAAAACGGTATCCTTGAACGAGTCGAGCCTACCGCTGTTCCACGTTAGCAAACTTCGATTACCTCGTTGCTAGATTTTAAACCACATTCTCGCCGACCGATCAATTCGCGCCTAATAAAAGTCGCTTACCCGAAGACATACGGGCGCCAAATTGTCGCCTGTTAGATTCGTTAGCGTGGTTAAAAGCATCCACCGGAGATGCTTGCGCGTTTATTAAGGATCGCAGTTTATGATCAACGTCCGATCGTCGGGACGCGTTAGCCAGCTGTAAAGAAAAGTATTTACGACGATTGAGCGCGCGAAACGCGTCGAGAGGAATCCGTAATAATTCGAGACGCTCGGTTTTAATGGCTCCCGTTGGTATCGGTGCAGTTAAAGGATCGGCCACGGAATCTGTCGTGAATCGACGGAGCTAAAGAACCAACGCGTTAATGCGTCGTTGTGCTTCTGACGCGGGTTTGGGGAGGATGCATCGAGTTTACATCCGACGAAGATATGCGAGAATTATCCAAGCATCTCGTGCGTCGTCGACTTGGCTTTCCAATGTTTCGCGAGATAAGCTCCGGGACACGCGAGGTACAATTATTAAAAACCGGTAGAATCCACGCTTGTTCCACCGCCCGAACATCCCATTGGGCCTAAGTACCTATTTGTTGTTGTCGTGTGCAGGTATGCCTCTCCTGGTAAGACACGTCCCGTGTTCAGTGATAAATTTCATCGGAACGACGAATGGTTGTTCGGGATTTGTACTTCCTGGCCGAGGGAAAATCTTTACTCGTGGGCTTCTCGGAATTTACCATTGCATACGTGGTGCCGAGAAGGGTGTTTTTCTCTTCTTATCCTTCTTCCCTCTTAAACGCAGCCAGTCGCGGAAAAAGCATCCATTGTACGATGAGGGGATTTCGTGTAAGACCATCTTGTCCGAGATAACAAATGAATCGGTGACTCGAAAAATAGTACAAGCTGAAATCGCAGGTACTCGACGATCGTTTAATTCCTCTAACAACATAGAATAAGTAGAAGGTTTGCCTAGGTTTTTACGAATAACTCGATTCGAATGCGTAGAACAAGATATCGGCAATAACGTCTTGCTCTGGTTGGTCCACTTCTTGTTAAAATGATCTCCCGTTTTACGAGTGTTACCCGTTGAATTCCAGGCCCATCGAAGCGTGCAGAATTGGAGAAATTTCATTTCTATTGGTTTTTAACCGGATGAACGTCGTAAGAAGAAAGTAACTGTCGATTAATTGAATTTTGTAAATCGACGTTTCTAATTGAGCGGCTGATTTAATTGAAATTATAGACGCTCTATTTACGAAAGGTTTTCGAGTTTGTCCTGGTTCTCGCGATTGATACCACCAGCGTTAATTTGCAAACGTGTGTTCATCGAACATGAAAGATTCCGATTGTGCAATGAGACAACTTGCACGCTCGTCACGACCACACGAGATATACTGGTTCGTGCATCGGTTCGAATCGATACTCCAGAATATATGGCGTGACAACTTGGAAATGATTCTCGAGGGAGTGGTTTAAACATATCGTAGTAATCGGTGAGGATGAAAGGACAACGATTCGAATCAATTTTTTCGCGAACATTCAAACGACGATATCAAATAATTTCTCATCCTTAATGTTTTGTTTGCGGAGAGGAGTCAGGCAACATACTACACGTCGTGTACATGCATGATTCTCCAGTTCGCATGGGCCGATGTATCGATTCAAGATGGATTACCGTTTCGTGAGTGTATTCGGCTTTCTCTGTCAACACTGATTTGCGACTCGAGTTCTGAGCGCCTTTGAACCGCTTGTGCAATTTCAACTCTATCATACGAGCAGCAAATTACGAATTGTGTTTTACGAGCAAGCTATAGGATTGAGCACGGGTGATCATTTTCTAATTATAAGTGCTGATTTATAAACTCACCCTCTCAGATATCCACATCCGCAGATATCTATATTCGGAGTCACATCTCTGGGATTTCTATATTTCTATGTTGTCGTACTACTAAGAACAATAGTAGGAAACAATGGTTTCGGAGTTCCGACGCTTGTTTCCATCGCCAAAATCGCTACACGTCGCAAAACATTTTGGCCGTCGAATCGCAGCGCTATAAATTTTAGCGCGACATAATAGCGCGACAGTTGCGTGACGGAGATTTATAGGCTGGATCCTCGGTACGATCGGCATGGTCGGGTTACGAGGCTGCGGTACGTATACCAAATTGGGAGCAATCGTACGTCTCATTAAGTATCGAACGGTTCGGCCGGTCCCGGGGCAGAGACAATTACCGCGTGAGCGACAGCAGCTTCGAGATAATCGGCCGGATAGAAGGGAAACGTGCACGTATATTTCACGTGGCCGTGGCCGTTCCTTCGATCCGTTCGTTTCCATCCGCGGCCCGCCGGACCGCCGCGCCGGTGTCTTACAATTCACGACAACGTCACCGCTGCAGATAACATCGGATGCAGTGTGCAACAATGCACCGTGCCGATGCATACGACGCCGCACAGCCGGTTAAAGGACCGTTTCTACACAATCGTACCGTTAACGTAACGTCGACGTAACGTCCCTCGATGTTCGCTCTTCGAAAAAAACCTGAGTAACTGTTTAGGATGTTTAGGGTAGGTACTGAACCCTCCGTCGACTCGTTGCGGACGATTTATGGACACCGAGAATCCGGAGAGTCGGCGACGCGTGGGACTCAGGCCCGATGCACTTACTCTCGTTACGCCAAACCGGACTCGACGCGATTCAATTTGACGCAATTTGACTCGGCGCCTTTCGATTTGACGTAATCCGATTCGATTCCCGTGCGACGATTTAACGTCAATTCCGCGCTAGTTGGGCCTGGCTCGGTCTGTCGTCGTTCGGTTCGAAGTAAAAGTTCCTTGGGCTTTCTCAGGGATGTCCTGGAATTGATAAATTAATTTCCTTACGATTCGCCCGAACCAGTGTCTGTCTCCATAAACTGTCTGTCGCGAAAGAACAGGTGTAATTAAAATATTATTGGCCATCTCGATCGAAAGGTACCGCGTACGGCACGCTGCCATTGATCTTCGTTAAAGCAATGTCCGGGCAATTAAGCGCCTAATGCTTCTCCCCGAGCGGATAAAAAGTCGGAGTACTTTCTTCGTATCGTGTGCAGCGTATAATTAATTCTTATACCATTAAACCGCTATCGCAGCCTATCGGCCGTCGTACATGCCGCCTCAAGAGCGTAATTAAGCATGTAAAGTAATTACCATTTTTCTGCCAATGTGAAGCAATAATTATACCTCTTGCGTAATCTGCGAAGGGCTGACCTGCACGGTCGATGCACGACAATGTTGCGAGCTCGATATCATCGACGCTTCTACTCTTTATACCGGGAACCATAAGCGTCGTTTAGTACAATGTAAGAGATTTTTGATCAGCGATTTCGCATGATATAGCGGGCTATTAAACGATGCACGCTTGTCCAGTGAATTTGATTGGAATTAAACGTTGAACTCTGCTACTCTGTAATCGTTTCAATTTATCGTAAGTGCACGCAATTTACCAAGAAGCTGTTCCGGCTCTCGGTAATCCGGTTTATTCTGTACCTTGTATTTTTCTGTAATGCAGGCATTTACAAGCTATCGTACTGATCAAATTAGATATAAAAATTAATAAGTCGAAATGGTCAAGGGGATTCTTGTATCAATACGTTGGTTCAACAAAGAGGACTCTTTTATCGAGTAGATCTCTTTGTTACGTCTTTGCGAGTCTCCTGTTTGAATAGGAACAACCCCGAGAATAACCCAATACAGCAAACAAGGAGGGTATCAAAGAAGTTTCACTGGTTTCGTTTCCGTCAGCTTTCAGACATTCTCTTGCTTATTCTACTCGCAGAATCTCGTTATTCTGCGGTACTACCAATTTCAGAGACATTATATATCTTTGTAGGTTACTGTTGGGGATAAACTTTCATTGAACTTTTCGTAGTTGCAAGAGTTTTTAAACGTGGGATCTTAGGCGAGTGAGCAAAGGGGCATCGACTAGGGTTTGAAAAGAGTGGAGAACCGGGGCATCGGGGCGTTTGAAAGCTCGGTGTCGGACGAGGCGAGACGAAGCGGAAAGAGTCGAAGCACGTGGGCTCCGGTTCGAAGCAACTCGTCTCGTCGTGGTACGAGAGGCATTGTTCGTCGAGCGCAGTACATCAATTGCGAGAGCTCGCTGACCGCTCGCTCGGTGTTTGGCGGGTATCGCGCACGCTCGTACACGCCTGCCCACGCGATGCTGGCTCCGGCGTCTCTCGTAGCGCGAGCTGCAAATGTTTCTCGGGCTGTTATAGATACTTACATCAAGAAAGGAATGATGTATGCCCCTCGATGGGTAATATAATGTAGGCGGCTAACGAGAAAGGCCTGAACCCTGCTAGCAGAGGCCAGCAAAAAGGGTGGATCCGTAAATTCGCAGCCTTCAACTAAATCAGCCCGAGTAACGACGCCCGTCGTCGCCCTCGCTGGACGTCGTTCGCGCGAGTCACTCGCCGGAAGGCGCGTCCAATAGCCGAGAGACAGCTTGGCGGAAAAAATATTCCGGGAGGAAGTTAAGGGTCGTTGTTGATTCTCTCGAGAAAATTGAAAAAGAACGAGGCTCGAGGAGCGCGAGAACTCGCTAACGCGCCCTCGCAGTCTCAGTGTTTTATGCTCGCGCCTATGCATGCGTAACGAGCTCGTACGTCTCTCTAGTTAAATCGATCGTTTTGGTGAACGGTCACCGGACAAGTGGCTAACAATCGTTCGCGTCCCAGTAAGAATGCTCGAAGAATCGTTTTGTGCCGCGTCTCGGTTGCGCCATTTTGCCTTGGCGTCCCTTAATTGGACGATTCGTTCGACTTTATTTCCTCTCCGCTCAGCCGTGGACGTTTTCCTTTCTTTTTTCATCTACGACGAGGTTTCACGACGAAGAATTTCGAGTCGAACATCCGGAGAAAAAGAAATGGAAGGCACGTCCAGAGTACGGTCTAATAAACCGGTGGTACAACGTAAACGATTCTCGAGCCGTTGCCATGTTCTATTCCGTAATGGCAACGATATTAACATAAGGACTTTCAGCTGGCCCCGACGAGTCAGCGATTTAATAACCGATCGTACCGGGGGCATTCCGTCAACCCAGATGTATCCAATTAGTTAGTCCGGCTAGGTAATGAGTTTTACTACCTATTGACAGTGGCCGCAGATGCACGGCCATTAGCAATTCTAAATGGTGTCGTGCAAGAGTCGGTCATTAGGAGCAAACGTAAATAATAATTACACGTCGAAGAACAATCGGCCAACGTGGTCAATCCCTACGTGTCTCCCGTCTGGCGACCGTGCCACGTCGCGTTGTTGTCACGGTAGCTTCCATCTTCTCCTCCTCTTCTTATTCTCTATCTTCCTTTCCCCGACCCATTGGCGTAACTGGGATTATTGTCCGAAAGGGTTAGGTTAGGTTAACCCTTTCTACATTCACTTCTGTACGCATTTATTTTTTTTCAAATTTACCAATGTACGATAAAATCTCCTGGTAAATTACAATAATCTCTGCAGTCCAAAATTCAGTATCATCAATGTGTTTCTTATATGTCGTGTTCCTCTAATTGCACAAAAAAGTCGGGTCTATTAGCGTCAACCTTAAATTGCCACCAACTAGGCTCGAATAAAAAGAAACGTTCTGAGCCTACTGATTATCACGAGTCATCCTGTAGAGGAATCCAAGCCGTATTTTCGGGAGGCACCCGCCTTGCCCCCTACCTAGTTACGCCACTGATTCCGTCTTCTTCTTCTCCGTCGCGTACGCCAGAGAGCGAACCGCGGCTCCTTCGAGCGCTAAATAAAGTAAAAGTTTAATGGCGCACATCCGTTGTTCCGATAGATATCTTAATGCGACCGGATTTTCAAGTCCCTTGAGATAAGTGCGCGAGCCCCGATGAAACCCAACGGCGAAAGGGCCGATAAACGACGACGTTCACCGGGTTCTACGTGTTTTTTGGTCAACCCGCGGACAAGCGAACGAATCTAATGACCGCGATCCGTAACAATGTCGATCGACCGAAATGGTTATTAGAAGGGACTCCGCGTCCTTTTTCTTCCGAAGATTACACGAGATAACAATTCGATTCATTGTAGTATTTTTTCGCCAGATTCGAGATTCGATATGTATCTATTCTACGAGTCGAGTTCCCTCGATTCTATCCTGTGCGCTCAATAGTATAGAAACAAATCAGGAATGATGTGAACATAATTTGAGAATATAATATGAAATTTTAAATCATTGTATTAAAATTGACGTAACGATATCTCTTGCAAACAGTATTTAATTGATCGTTAAATTGGAAGTATTGCCTGGGGATACCGATTACGCTGAAAATGTTCCATTGAAACGTCATATTCAAACCCACCGCTGCCCAATTCTAATCGCGGCACTATAAAGGCAGTAACCGTTCATGAAAGTAGAAGTTATTGTGGTTCGGCTTTGTAATAACCAGTGGCTTTCCTTCACTTCCTTGTTCACGCCCACTGTTCTACGTAGAACAGTGCACAATTAATTTTCGCCGCAATGGTAACTAATCTAGGATTAATTTCTCCGGCACGGTCAGAGAACCGTTTAGCCGGGGAATAGATCAACGATCACGTCCTGTACAAAACGAGCAGAAAAGTACTTGAACTCCGCCTCTCGACGTGATTTCAATCATAATTACAAGCGTGTGTCGAATTCTTGGCGGTAGCTTGGAAAAAAATTAGAACGTGTCACGAAATCGAATGTTTAAAGCTTTTTGTAGGTTATGTATAAAATCTGTCGAGCTGAAAGCTATAATTGCTGATTGTTACTTCGCATTGCGCGATTATGACGATGAAATTATAGTTCTGGTGTTACGAATAGAACAGCTATGCTCTGTAGAATGTGTCAAATACCTCGGGAACTGTATAACGAACAAGTATAATCGTTCACGGTGAAAATTTATAATAAACGTGAAAAGATCAACGTTAGAATGTAGTTTGGTATGTTCATAAAACACCGGAAAATGGTAGGAAAAAAATTTCAGTCAAATTTACAACTACAGGTTAGAGATACTATGATTTAACGGATACTATAACATCATCGAGTATAAAAATGCATTACTGTTTAGATATTGCAGAAAACGAAGAAAAAGAAGAATGAAAGGTTGAAAAGAACAACGTACCGGTTCACGCAGGATAGCCACGTTCCGGCAGCCCGTTTGATCGATACTCCTGTCAAAGGGAAGAGAAGTCAGAACGATGGTCCGGCGCGATTACATTAGAGGTTTGGTTGTCGACACTCGAAAAAGGAACACGATCGCGACACGAAGGTGTAAGACGAGACGACAAGGGTGACGAGAAGCGCAAGCTCGGGGAACGCGCGAACGACGCGACGGGCACAGGTGGGAGGACAGGGTGGTCGAATGTTTAAGGGATCAACCGACGAGTAAATATTCCGGTCGGTGGTGAGGGACAAGGAATGGCGCGAGGCTGAAACGACACCGTATAGAGACGGTGTACCCTGGCAGGTGAGTTATATTCGTTAGCCGGAACGGACGAGCGGAGGACCTGGACCCACGGAAACCCCGGGGGGAACCAGGTATCCAAGCTTTATTCCAGTTTAAACGGTCCGTCAAAGTCACCATTACCATTCCGGTTCGCGCGAACCATTTATTTACGCGGTGCCGGGACGCGCCGCTTATTTATAGCCGTCAATTAATTATCGCTGAATAATGAGCGCGTACAACCGCGGAATACATTAGCCGAATCGGCCATTCTTACCGGCGTTTACTCGCGTCGGGGGCGGCCGATTCCCCCTTTTACTCTTCTGCTTTTTTTTCTTTTCTCTTTATTGTATGTACATCGCCGGGCATCGTAACCTCACCTAACGAAAGTGGCGACGCGAGGAAAGATATCCTTTTATTCCTGACTGAAACATTTTCAAATTTTTAACTTTTGTTGGAATCCGGGATGAGGGATAAAACCACTAAGAGTTTATTGGGTTTACGACCTCATTGATAACGCCGACCTCGACTTTAACAAAATTTCGTATGAAGAATTAGAAGCAACGACCTCGTAAACTTGCAGCAATACTGACTCTAAATCTTAACCCTTTTCCGTGCCATTTATTTAACAGATGCGTCAGTCCAGACTAACTATTCAGGACTGTAACATAAAAACGAACAAAGAAAATTAAAATGTTGTAACTATTTTATATTCAGGGATCCTTTATAATATATTTTATAGCTGCACCTAAATTTCAAGTTGAAAAGTGTTCAAAATTTGAGTAAGATTTGTTACATTTTAGCTGTAAGTCCGTCACTAGTGAGACTCGCCAAAGTACGGGAAGGGGTTAACACTAAACCTACCGACATATAATGTACACTTACTTTGAAATTAAAAATAAAATTAAAGAATAAATATACGAAACATAAATTAGAATACACGTTTATTATTTATCTTGAAGAAAATCAATTCTGACTTCGAGGAAGGTACTTTAACAAAATATGTACCTTACAATAAGAAACTTGTAGAGCGGTCATTTGACTGGTTTGGTAGTTTTAGTGTTAATCTGAGGAGCCCGTGGTCAGTGACAATATATATATATATATATATCCTAATTCTAGTGGGCGAGGACGACCTTAGCCCTTATGACTAATGGTGGACGTACGCTGTTTTTGTTGAGCATCGAGAGAGTCATGGTTTGCCTATGACTTATTTTTTACTTAAGATAGGTCATCCAACACTTTAGAGCTCTAGAACTTCAACTCGGAAATTTCAGAATTTGAAAATTTCTAAATTTGAAAGTTTCCAGTTCTCATATTTGGTTCTCCACGGTCGAGGGTGAATAGTGGGAGGCTTCGCTGACTAGTTTTTATCCGAAGGAAGCTTACGTTGCACACGAGTGTACGTTCCCGTTCCAACGCTTCCCTCTTACCCTTCTGGACGGCTTCGATTTGTTCGGAACGAGCTTTCCTGTCCGTTCGTGTGGTTCATTGTTCGTGTCCCTGAACGACACGGCACGACCGCGGTCTTCGTTGTACCGCTCCCTGTTAAGCTGAAATAAGATCCGGTTCAGGTGTTGTCCTTTATGGTCGAGGACGAAAAAACTCTCGGCGAGACGCGATCTCTTTCTCGTTTCCCCTTTATGGGGAGGGAGGTAAATTAATTTGCCTTCGTGACCAAATTGATGCACTTATCGGTGCTATTCAAACTTCTTGAACATCTTACATTTTATCGCGACACTGCATTATTCCACAATTGCTCAAAATCATCTCCGAGTATTTACTATATACATTTATACAGTGTCGATTCAAGCAAACAAAAAAAAAATATACTGATCGAATTGAGTAACCTCCTCCTTTTACGAAGTCGGTTAAAAAATAGCATTATGTTACATAAAATGTTAATATTATGGTTAACGACAGATCAGAAATATTCTCCGAGTAGAATTTATATCATTTCACGATCAAAGAAAAGGAAACATTGTGGTCCACGCAGGCAAAAATTCCAGCTCCTGGAAGTCAACTTATATATTACAAGACCCTAGTCCCAAGTTAGGTTAAAGCAGCATTGGAACGTTTGCAACAAATTTGCATAAATTATTACAATACTGAAACCAATTTGCACGAATGTCCACGATCCCCGTTGCAAGCTCAAGTGGCTGTATTTCAAGAGCAAACGTTCCACGCCTCGCGTCTATTAGAACTCTGCTGAACCCACCCACCCATCTTCGCCACAAAGGAATAGCAAAACAGGCAACCGCTTATATTCGCTGAGCACGCATTAAATAACGCGCATGCAGTCGACCAGAGTCGAAAGAATTCCTTTCGATGGTCGGATCCCAGGGAACGAGTCTGACATTCCCTGGGAATAGCTACTCATCGATTACTCGAGATAGAGTGTTGAGTGCCGATCGCTGGTATATGTATATGGGATGCGCTCGAATAATAATAAACGGGGATAAATAGCTAACGAAGAACGCGTATGGCTCTGTATCGATGACCAATTTATATACAGAGTGTCAGAGTTCGACATATTTACGAATAACAAATAATAAACTATAGGGTTAGTCTAGTTGCTGCAATTGACGAACATGTACATTCGAGCTCAACGTTTGCTTTGGATGAGGTAGAACTTTGCGCTATTTGCATTTTAGGGAAATATGTACTTAAACGTCCGTATCACTAAATTCTGAAATTCGCGATACAGAATGTTATTTTACTTTTAAAGTTTTAAGCGAGAATAATTTGTCAAAGTTATGAAATAACGGAGCCCGATCACCCTGTAGAGCGGGTGCTGAGACATCGACTGTGCCTCCTCACACCCCTTGGTGGGCAGAGCAGACCAGGGGGGTGCGCTCTGGCAAACTGTGCTTGTCCAGCAGGGACAATAAATGACATTGGACCCGTGGTTCTCGCGACGATACGACGGCACGACCGCCAGTTTCTACCCGGTTTCACCGCTCTCATCCTCCACCTTCGTCTCCAGCGATTCCTCCTCTTCTCTCTCCCTTTCTGTCCGTCCCGTTCTTCCTTGCCTCGTCCGAGAGCGTAGGCAGGTTGGCATACGAGCCGCGGTCAACTCGCCAGCTCCTCTCTCTGCTCTAATGAGCTTGCTATTATTTGCTTTATTGAATGCAATTAGAGCTTACTCCGTGTCCCTGTCCCTTCGTGCGTCTCGCCTCGCCTCCCCAGGCCTCTCCGCTAGACTCTTCTCATCCTCGTGCTTCTCGTCTTCGCGGTGGTACGAACGCGTCAGGGTAATCCTTCGTGTTGGTGAATAAACGCGAAGCGGTGCGTCGCGTTCGTATGCGACGCTCGCGTGCTTACACGCGCGCGCAACGCACGGTGTATCGCCGTAAGGACGCCGGGGCATAGCAATCAGCCACAGACATGCATCCCCGCACTACTGTGTAATTTCTAGAACAAAAACCTCGCCGTAATTGTGTTCATTATCCTCAGAGGCACAGAAACAAAGCGGGCGCTGCCGGGGGACGCGAGAGGGATACGGATATCTCGAATCGCGCGAAATTTCCTCCACGCGTGTACGACCTACGCTTTCAAACGGAAACTGTGTGTTTTCGATCGATGTTCAAATTTCTGATTTCCCGCGAGCTCGACATAGAATGCTCTTTGACCTAACATTCGTGTTTATCGATACAGAATCCACATAGGTGCGATGGGACTACAGTGACGGAATCTACGTAAGTGCGAGTGAACGCGTCAAAGTTTCGACGTGTCCCATTTTCCCAGAAACATCGATTTTACCAGAACCAGAAGCGTGGAATTATACGTACGTTAACGTTATGAAACGCGGACCTGTTCTTTCGACGATCGCTGCGGATCTCCGCTTTTCGTTCTCGTTAAGGCAGCCTGTAAACGGTGCCGACGACTCTGCGATTAACCAAATTTCAAGGGAAGCTTCGTATCTCCGCCGGATACCGCTACGGCGTGCCCTCTTTCTCTCTCTGCTCGGATTTGAGTCATTAAAACTCACTTAGGGTAATATCTGGGTTGTTCGTTTTTAAACGGAACGCTTTCTTGGAGCAATTTATCTCGAATTTTCGCGGTACCCTGTGGCTGTTCGGAATCGTATCCCTGGCAGAGTGAATATTGTCGTTACCACTAAATTGCCTAGCAATTTATAAGAGGAGGTGTTGAAAAAGTCTTAGGAATTCTTTTCTTTAAATTCCTTTTCTTGGAAATTTAATGCACTATTATCTTCGAGCGTTGTTATTAAGAAATTTTCTATGTAACTTTATTTATTCATAGTTCACCACAGAAAGGATTTATCAAGTAACTATTCATAGTGCATCGTCTAAAAGGTCAGGTTAACACTTTAGCATGTAACACGTTACAGGAAAGATGAATTTTCGTTTAGAATTTAAGTAGTACGCTCCTGTGTACTCAGACCGGTGACGCTACACGACATCGTGAGTGTAATTGCACATTACCAGCCATGGAGATCACAATCTCAACTAGCTCGGTTAGATGAACGACTGAAATCGAGAAATTACGCTTAATGGGAAGACCACGTTAAATATCATTCAAAGTAACCTGGGAGCTGTATCGGGGGAATGCTGTTTAGCTTCCGTGAAATTATCTTTCATTTTGCTGCGTTTACGATCGCTTATTTATGAATGGTTCGAATCAAAATGTCAAAGAAACAAGCTTTGTAAACGACGTAATTGTAGTTCGGCGGTAGAGACGATAAATCGAAGTACATGAAGGGTAATCTATATGCAGATGAAATAACAAAACAGCTTATTAGAAAACTGCTGTATTAGATGATACTGATGTTCTATTAATTTGAAGATGGGTATTAGAGAATTAGTAGAAGCTCGTCTAAGAGTACTTATATTTAAATTGAGTGGTTGTTTAGATTCCAGAAATAGCAAAGCATCGATTATATAAATAATGTATCCTCAAATACATGTACATCATAAGTTTCATCGACGTCGGTCAGCCTCGACCTATGGTTGAATATAATTACCGTGCAACGTAATCCAGATTTATTCAAAGGTGTCCCGTGACTTATAGAGGAGGTGCATAGGCATACGTGGCACGTAGCTCGCGAATGGCAAGTAGAAAGAAGAAAGGGAAGTAAGAGAGAAATATGGGGATCGAAGGGAAGGAAAAGGGGAGCCGAATCGAGGCGGTCGAAGCAGGGCTCAAGGTGGTGGGTAATCTACGTAGCGAGTTAGGTAGGATGGGCAGTGGATACACCGGCTATGTATAAGTATAATGACTGGCACTTCTATGCATTATCATACCGCTGGGGCTGGTTGGCTCCGGTGGTGGTTGGCCGGTCCGTGCGGTGCTTGGGATCAGCCGCGGTCGGGGAGATGAATAATTTCAGGACGGGCACGCAATTACGTGCGCGTACGTCTCGCGTACCAAGTAGCCAGTCGACGGGCCACGCACGCATACGTGCACACGTGGCAAGGAGCCACGGACACCGTAGAAAACGAACCCTGTAACCCATCCCCCGTCTCTCTTTCTCCCCATCGTCGCTCCACAATCTTGGTATCATTTATATTTCACTGCAGGCAATTATTTCGGGCCCCGGCGGTGCCCATCGGGTGTCCGATAAGTTCGAACCAAGGTCCGAGACCACCGCTCGCGGTGCTACCATACGGCTTTCGCCTTGTCCTGGACGATCTCGTGGGTCGATACATCGCTGCTGAGTCGCGTTCGGTTAACTCGAGACTGCCATCGAGGACGCGACTCTTTGCTTCCGTGTACTTCGTCGATTATGTGCATCCGTTCTTCGATGCTTTTCAATTCTTACTCTTTTACTATCCCCCTTCTCTACTTTACCTCTTCAAGGATACTTCAACTATGTAGACATTTACATATCATTGCTACACACGCGTAGACACTCGATATGTTATAAAATTCATTAACCGAAGATCTCTGTTTATTACTTTACGGTTTCACTGTTATACTATTTGCTACCCCACATTGCCACTTCCCTCCCTGGCGGCCGAGCTTTAGCAGTGGAGTATGCTATAAAAGGAATTCCATTTGTACGACAGTCTTTTCACAGACTTTTCCGCTTCTACAGTCGTACCTAATGCGGAGCATCGATCCTTATCGAATCGATAGTTGTAGAATTGGAACTGAACATCGATTGAAACGCTTCGCAGGAAACAACAAAAATAAATGGGAAGAATACGTGAAATTCGCTCGCAAATATATTGCATAATCAATCGGTAATAACTCGGAACCGGCCGGGCGTTTCTCCTGCCGGTATCGGGACATTAATTATCACTACGTGACGTTTCGCCCGATCTTCTAATAACGGTCGTCCAGAGGCGGATACGCTCGTAAGCCCAGGCGATTCAGACCGAGGCACGTTACCCGTTTATTCCCACAGCCTAATTTTACACGCGCTCGTTGCTCTCGCTACAAGCGCGTTTAGAAGCAATAGGTGTAATCGTGTATACACCTCGCGTATAATTTACACGAGACCATGTGTCGCGCATAGGCAATGATTAAAGCCTGTTAATTTCCGGCAGTGAAGTTATATCCGGCGCTAAAGTCCGATGCAATTAAACGTTAGACGCCGAGGCGGTTCGCGCGGCCCTGGTTAAAGCGTCATCCACTCGGCTATAACGAGGACACTTTGAATCTCAAGGCAGCCAAAGGGTGGCTTGCCACCGGGAAGGGTGAACGAAGGGGATAGGGTGAAACGGAGGACGGAAGGGGAAGATACTTGCACGGTTGCTCGCTTTAGTAATTCTATATCGCAGTCTCCTATATTCGATCGTCTCGAGGATTTTCTTCATTATAAGTTTCATAGCTGAGAAGAACGTAACGCGGAAGGGTGAGGCTCATAAGACTTTCCCGTCGCACCTCGCCGCAACGGAGTCTATGCCCGTTCATTTTCGAGTGGATGCGCTTCAATTTCACTTGACGCTCGCGCGGCATGCACGACTTACCAACATGTCTTTTAACGAATCGCCGGACCGGGGGATCTCAGTTACCACTTTGAAGATGAACGCCATGCATGCGTGTACTAGCCGAGTATTTGCAGACGCGGCCTCCGCCCGACGATGCAACCGTCAACGGATTATCGGCCTGGGTCATCCTCAACCGAACTGTCGCTAAACACGTCACTGGGAAACCGATTTCGATTACGCTTTCGATCCGACACACTTTATTCAATTTCGTCGTTTCCTGACAAATTTTGTAACGTATCACTGATATCCGAGAATAAACGTTACCGCTCGCAATCATTTTATAGAGTTCGCCAAATACGTATATCGAAGACTTTTCACGTTACCAACGAAAATATTTGAATCGACTGGCGCAGCACCGAGAACATAATCTCCACACAGTTTCGCGCGTACACGATTACGCGTGTTGACCCGTCGTCGATATATCCCACAATCTGTCTGATACTTACTAGCCGCACTCCCTAACTGTCGAGTGGAACAATGTCGACGTATTATTACACCGGTGGCCTGTCACCCTGTCTCTTTTCTTTCCCCGCATATTTCTCGCTCGTTGTTGCAGTCACGTCGTTGGCGTGAGCGATATCGGTGACAGAGGATACGTATATACAATATATATATTATAATAATGTGGGCCACAATGGATTCGCGTCATATCCTGGCTCTGTCCCCAGCTCGGCCATCAATTAGATCAGCTCACCCCAACCTGCGTCGCAGAATATCACTCACACCCACCCGGCTATGATCCATCTTCTCTTCTTTTGGCTCTCCTCTCGTCCCGCCTCGTCTTCGCTCCCTGTCTCTCCTCCTCCGATTCCTAAGGGTCTTTCTTTCGCGTTTCCGTTTCAAGTAGCTCGGGATGAAGCAATTACCGACGGACAAGCGAGGAACTCAATTTAAATTACGACTTCTTGCCGTTGTTACGACCGTTATTATAACGTTAGCGTTTCACGGTGATTCCTTTGCTCGCGTGCGTGCAGACACGCCGATCCGAGCGGCTGCTTGCGCCGATCGTGGCTAGAAGAGAATTTCGTCGTTCGTGAGCGACGGTTGTTCATATGCAACGTGCCGAAATAACACGATGCTAAAACGTGTGCCTATACAACGCGTAACCATGCTAATTTGAAAAACCCACCTGTCATATAATAAAAAGTTCCGCACGAACTTAGAGTAGGGTGTAAAACCGAAAGCATCCGTTCCTCGTGTTTCACGATGTCCGACGTGCCATGGTAGGTAGCCATAAAGTTACGGCAAAATTCTGGAATCTACACGACGCGGAATGATAATTGTTGATCCTTAAAAGTAGGCGGTGTAAAGTCGAAAGGCGGTAAAAATACGGAAACGATAAATTTTGGCCAATTGGGCGTCGCGAAAGGTAACGAACCTCTTCTTTTTTTATTTCTTATTTCCCCCGACACGTTCCCGTAATTAATCTATCGTACGGTATTCGGGCACCGTAGGTAACGCAGGTGGTCCCGTCAGATGGAAACACGTTGCCGCGATTCACCGTACAACCGTATGGAGATTCGTTTCGCGCGAACTCGTAGACTGTCGTAATAGCGTATGCAAATTTATGATGATACATTCGCGATAATAGTATGAATTAGCCGGGCGACGGGAACGTTCGGCGTATTCCATGAAATTTAGCGAGCAATCTCGAGGTTAATTTAATGATTGTTCAAGGAGTAGGGAGAATATGCGGAAAGACTATACACGGAATTTCTTTCACAGTTTCTTTATTCCCACTTTTCGTTTTATGATGGCTGCCAAAGGAGGACATCGTTCCCGCGACTCTGACATCACTCCATCAAAACGGAACATGTCTGCGATTGTGTCAGACATTTTGAAATTCTTCACGTTCTACATTTCTAGGATCTCCAAATTTTTAGACTTCCGGATTCCTGCATCTCCAAATTTCTAAATTGCTGGATGTTGTATTCCGTAGGAATCAGGGTTATTGTATTAAATAAACTTCGATTCCAAGCGGAATTTTAGGCTAGGTTTTATTCACCGTGTACAGTAATTCTGATTGAAATGTCGTGCAGACGTACAATAGTTGCTCTCAGATAATAGATTTTAACTCACTGGTTTTAGAAAAGTGCAGGAATATATATGAGTTTAAAAGAGTGGTGGAGGGAGTTGGAATTTGTAAGGACAGCGTTCATAGGACAAGGTTGAGGATGATGTAGGGCTGATTATTGACACTACGAATCGTGGTTAAGGATAAGGTCGTTGGAGATATTGCATAGTTGGTTAGGTTATCTATGTTATTTTAAGTTGGCATACAACATGGATTATTCTCAGAATTTAAGCAAACGATAGTTTTGTATTTCTTGTGAGAAGTTTTTTGACACCACGGTAATTGCATGAATATCTGCACTTTAATAAGTGCAAGGTTGAATCCTGATTCCAGACTGATGAAGACATAACGCCGCATTTCTATCAAGCACGCGAAACAACACGGTATAAAATTATAATTATCGCTTATTTGATGGCGGCTCAGCGGAAGTAACTGATTACCTTTCGCGCATCCACCGGATTGAATACGCGTCTCGTTTCTTTTTCTTCCTTCTCTTTGGTCTCATTTCCTTTTGGAAGATGAGACAATGATGTCCGACCTCCGGGCGAGCGAGCGGACGGGTGGTCAAAGAGAAAGAAGAAGAAGATCAAAAACACGCGAAGAAAAAGGCTGTTATACCGGCGAGAGGCGCGGGATCAACGAAGAAGAAGCAGAAGAAGAGGAACAAGAAAATAGTTAGGAAGAAGGAGAAGAGAGAAGACGAGGATGATCAAGAAGAAGAGGAAGAAGAAGAAGAAGAAGGCCAAGAAGAAGACACGAGGAGATTGACCCTCTGCCCTGCTCATCGTACGCAGGCGAACACGCACGCGACCGGTTTGTTTCACCCCGATGCGATGCTAAACGAAGTTTTACCAGCCGGTTGCTCCGGCAAATCGTTTCTTCTTTCTCACTTAATACACGGACCTGACAATGTTCTTTGTAAAGTTGATCGCGAGACGGTGCAATAACCAGATACGAGAAGATCCTGAGATATTCTCGTGCCGAGTAACTGATCGGTACATAAAGGCTCTCGACTACTTGCAATATTTACCTGGTCTCCGTATAATATTCGAAATTAGATCCCGACATTTTTACTTATCCGGAATAAATTGATCTACTAAACACAGACCGCGTAACAAACAACGGAGCGTATCTAAGGGTTGTTATCTTCTCAACAATGCAGAACACCGATGCTGAGTAACACTGGCATCGAATAATAAAGCAAGGGGCATACAATTCACGGCACGTAAGCTTCGCTTCGTGTAATTTACTTTATTCAGCTTGACGGACGCACATGGCGATTAACGTAGCCCCATGAAAGGAGCAGCATCGCAAGGTGTTTCGAAATTGTAGACCGCGCGAAATATAAATACCCATGATACGTAAATGGTATCTGCTTACCCGGTTGCATATTGTTTGCTTCTTGACTGCTCGTTACCACCGTAATATTCTACGCCTTTGCTGCGCAGCTTCGACGGATAACCGTTGATTGAACTGTAATTTTCGATGTTAATAATTTATATCGGACACTATTTTATCGTGAGCATTCGAAAAATAGAGAGAATTCATGCGCGTAACGTCTACAATTTGCCTCGCATTCCTGGCACTGATAGTTAAACGCACGTTTACAAATGCGTTTTTAATTATAGTGTAGCTTTGTGATGCTTGTTAGAAATTAAACGTTCTTCTTATTTTACGCAAACTTTTATGAAATGTCAAGGAAGATTCTCAGGCTTTTTACTGAAAAGTGGGTTCATTGTTATGTAATATGATTTCTATCGTTCGAGCATTATTTGGTCATCGCTCGGATAATTTACAGGTTTCATCACGAAAACAAGATACCGGTTTGTAGAATTTCGTACGTCTATGACAGGTGAAATTGACCTAAACAGTGACCATGTGACGTGGACTGTCTCGGCGAATGTTTACGATGATCTTTTTAGTGGATTATACATATAACATGTGGCCGATCGGTGTCACGCAATTAAACGTCGACGTTGCTGGTGACAGAAAAATGGCCACTTTCTTGTTTATATATTACTTAATTTAGTGAACTATTAAGGCGTTTATCCTATAGAATGGTGTGAAACTGCGTATATTGAATTTATCAACTTGTTATTTATTATTTGACAGGCTGGCGATTTATAAAATTTCTGAATATGCGATTATACGCGAAACAAAAATATACCGCATAACATATTCACGGATTTAACTTATAATATACGTAAATACATGCGTGAAAGAATATTCGATGACAGAGCGAACAATTTTTCGTAGAAAGCAGACAGCAAGTCTGGTCCATGAATGAAATCTATATTTATAAATGATATAATCACGAATTGCGGAAGCGTTTCAGCTTGCGAACCATCCTCCATCAGTATTTTCTCCTGCTCCCGTTCGTTAAAATGCGGATAACGTTCCGGCTAAAAGCAACGCGAACAATGAACATAGGGTCCGTGAGAACGAAAAAAAATAAATAAAAGAAGAGTAGATAAGGATGAGTCGTAGCTGCGTGTCACCCCATCGGGAAAGCTCCTAAGTGGTGTCTAAAAATGTTCCTCGTTCAATGGGACAATGAGTGCACAATGCGTCGGTACAATCTGGGATTTCGAGCTACCGAGCATTTAGGTTTGCAACTCATGGTGAATCGGAAAAACTCCCTATGGAGTTTACGTGGGAACGAAACACCTTTTCATCGACGTCCCTCGGGCTCCCCCTTCTTCGTTAAACGGAATCGAAACACCGGACCAGAGAGTCCTTTCTCGTGACTGGTACGAGCACGTTGACCCCTTTGTTAGTTTTGTTGGCACTTTTTGGTGTTTGTTATCTCATACATATAATTCTACAACTCAAGATATTTATTGCAGTTTTCTGTATTTCCTTATTGCGTACGGTAATTCGAGGTTGAAAGTGAACCGGTATTGTTTAGACGAGTGTTAACGAGTTTCCGCATCTTAGTGATTAAGTAAGCGGGAACATAATATCACAAAATTACGCGTTGAAACGGGACGTAACGATACAGCTATCATTAAACGTAATAATCATTATGAAAATTAATGCCCGCGCATTATTTATCTGATACGTACACAGACAATTAATAATACGACGCGGAAAAAGATACGTCTTGTCACGCGTATACCTGTCGCTGTGAAAATGGCGAGGACAACGGATTGTTTTATTACATTACTTATGAGGAATATCTTCATTCTAACGACACTTGGTTGTGTGAAATCGAAAATGAGACACGGGATGCCTTGTCGATGACAATTCAAGTTAGATTATTTGTAATCACTATAATAGAAGTTTCATAAAATGTTCAAGCAAATTATAGAAAATATTTTAGAAATATTATCAAGTGACATTCGTATCTTTGACATAATCACACGACTATACCATTGCATCCATAAAAGTAGGAATCCAATTTGTAAAAAGAAGATGAACACCGGTGTATCAGAACGATCGTGACTCTATCGAATGGTTTGCATCGAAGCTAAAATTTTTACGATCGGTAAGTACTAAACCAGTAGCCAGACAGAATCGATCATACCGATGTCGTGTCATTGGCAAATAAATTTCCGATCGAGCAACAAGATCTGTTGTCGATAGTAAACAACGAGTACGAGACATCAGCCGGCGGCCAAGTAATGATGTAACGCGGCTAAGAATGCAATGGGCCAGCGGAATGACATTTATTTTCGCCAGACAAGACGAACAGCGTACTTAACGTCGATCGATCAATCGTTCCAGCAACATTGCCGCGAAACGATCTTACTTTGGTCCACGATCGATCAACGAGAGAAAGATAACGGTGTCGGTGGACAAATGATCATCGAGTTAATCAAAGGACGAAGATGCGGCCGATTTTCTTCGGTTATAATTAAAAGTTATACTACGTTTCTTGCTGGTACTCGATAATGTCCCGATTATTACAAGCAACAATATTTTAATTTATGCATAAGGTAACGGATAATGTGGTAATTCGTTTGGGATCCACAAAAATGCTCAAAGATTTACAGTTAATATCAGTATAGTCGTATCGCGACGCGTGCGCATAAATAAGTTTAATTGTATCATTACGATTTGATTCGAATTCCAAAATGATCAAAAACCCAAAGATAAATAACGACAATTTTATCAATTTTCTCGCTGACTTACATATATTCGTTTAAAACGAAATCGCTGCGGGTAATTAACAATGTCCATTAAGATTTGAGGATACTTGTCAAAGATATCGGGGATTTTGTTAAGAGACACTGTTACCGCAATTAAATAAAGTTTGTACATAATCGCTATTAACTTTATCAAAGTTAACCGCGACTCCGCGGTAAATATACATCGAAAGGTAAAACTGTCGCGCTTTGTGCTAATTACCGACCTCCACTTAAAGTGATTAACGCAGGGATTATAAGACACACGATGCTTTCGGTGCGTCTGATAGTGTCGATTTCCAATTAGCTGTAATAACATATAGCTTCGCCAAGCGGTAATTGCTTCTTGAATAAATTGCAGCGAACGTAGAAAGCGGTGTCGTTTAAATATTACATCCGCGACGTAGCACGCTGCCAATGCTGTACGCGTTATTTATGTTAATTAGCCGTGGCATTTTAGAAACGATGCACGTATTAATGTCGTTCGTTCAACGCTGCCTCTGTGCCTCAATTTTCACGAAAATACCTCGATCCTTCAAAGGACACGTTCTTTTACCGAAAGGAGCACTGGCTGCAACTTAATAATGTTAATTAATCGAACTATGTGATTGTCACCTCCGAGTACAGTTCGATCAAAATGTTTCCTTAACACGTTTTCAAAGTGTCAAGTAATCTGGTGCAACGATTGCCACTGTAGCAATAATTGAGCCGTTCAGTGCACCCATTAACTCCACTTTTTGAAAAATCTTAAATTATTATAAATATAAGTAGTTACGACTATACCAAATGCTTTAACACTTAAATTTAAGATGTTTCAAAAAATGGAGTTAATGTGTGCACTGAACGGCTTAATTGACATACATTTATTTTATATTACTCAAGTATAAAATCTTGAGTATAAAATTTTCACATATATGAAAAGATCATATTCAACATAAAATGAACGGATTTGGATGTGTCAATGACCGGTGCAGTGGTAGAATTAGCACGTGTAATAACGAGACACATGCGATGCAGGGTTTGGATCGTCTGCCAGAAATTTGATGAGTTTTGTAAGTTTCCGTAACATGTCGCATTTAGAACGGAACGTAATAGCTGGCAGCAAGGTGGTCGCAAATTCGTAGGCGCCAGTAGGCCGGTGGAAGGCAGCGCAGCGTTCGACGGTGGCGCCGGAAGCGCGAGCAACCGGGCGTGTCAGCGCTGACCAGCGCAACTCCGCTTCTTTCGCCACTGTTCCGTTGCGTTGCACCTGCACACGCTGAATTGCACCGTGTGTTGCCTGGAGCTACCGTGATTGGTCTTCCACCCACGCGTGCCCTCGCCATGGAACCAGTCCCAAAGGCGGTCGAAAGCCGCACTTTTACCTGGCCCGCCGGCACCCGAAACCCCGTATTTGTCGATACCCCGGTGACAACCTGTGTTTAAACGATCTTAATATACCGATAAGGGCTGCCGTGGCTAGCCGGTAATTATTCCGTGTGGCTCGAATCAATTAGAGGATGATCGTGCAAACGACGCAGACGTGACGAATACGGTTAAACGAACTACTATGCCCAAGGCAATTAACCCGTAGACGAACCGGAAAAACATAGCATGACTTTTCATTTACTAGCTGCACTGTGAAATTCTTTGCGTACTTTGTGGGGTCGAATTATTATATTAGATATTTATTTGGAAATGTCTTACGTCCATTTGGTTGGTGCAGATTTGTCAAAAATATCTTTTCCTCGAACGAAGGGGATAAGAAGGAGAGGTACATCGAGAACGTTTGCCAAGACAAGGCTGGTTCTCTGGCACATCGCGTTCCTGGCTTTCCGTCGGTGGCGTTCAAGTGGAAGGGCACAAGATGGCTCGTCGATATCGCGAAGGAGGGGTATAGTGGGTGAAGAACAGACAGAGAAAGAGAAAAGGAGAAGGAGAGACAGACAGACAGAGAAAGAGAAGACGGCGAGGAAGAGGTAGGGTTGCAAAGGGGGTACGATCGAAGTACGTCGGACAGCAAGGAGGCGCCGGTACTGCGCGCCACACCCCAATGCAGCAACTCCATTGATTATTGTTGCCGGTGCACTTCCTACCCCGCCTTAGCGAACGACAAGTATGCCCTGATTCCAGCTTCCAGCCAAGCTAACCGTGGCTCGCAAGGTGTTTCGTGCCAGCAACATTCCATGTTAGGAAATTTGTAAGAGACCAAGTTCCGAACAAACAATGCTAATGTCGTCGGGACTGCTTAATGCTTTTTCTTCGATGGCGACACCCTGTTTGTAACAGCCGTTAAACAAGGATCGTGCGTACTTTCAACCGGTGACCAGATTTGGTCAAAGGAGTATGCAACTTCGCGTCTGTTTCAAATTACAATTAAGCAAGCTTTTCTATTCTAGCAAAACAATAGACCGATACGGTAATGGTTTCTCGGTCGTGCGCTCGGAAGCAGGCTCTTCTAAGGAAAATGCTGACGCAAGAAGAAGGTTGCACGAGCAGATTCATAAATTTTCATCGCGGACAACTTTAGATGTCCCTCGTTAAATATCGTAACTTACGAAATTACACGGACCAAATGAAATCCGATTTGCACGTTTTCCACGGTGGAAGAGTCGATTCGAAATGATTCGGTTGCTGAAACCGATCCTACCGTTCGCGATTATACAAAAGCCGAAGATAATTCTGCCAGGGTTGCCTATCAACTCCGAACGGGCAAAGTTACAAAGGATAACGGACCGTGTCATCAGCAAAGCGAGCAGGAGCCACGTCCAGCGGCATTTTCCAGAAAGGCAACGCACGTGAACAGCGTAAATAAGCGAGAATGCGGGTCATGTCGTGCGACATAGGGTTGCAGGTATGCGGGAAAATCACGGAGAACCGGTGTCAAGTCTGGTGCGGTGCAAATCCGCGCGGGTGTCGAAGGGGAAAAGAGGAAAAAAAAGAACGGCGCGGCGCGGCGGGCAAAAGCGCGTCAAGCTGGCACACGCCCGCTTCTATTTCCCCGCGGATTAATCTCGATAATTAGAAAGCGTATCACCCACTCGTTGCACGCGCCGTCGACTTCGAGCGTTTCACTTCATTCGCCTCATTCACCAAACTCGCGTTATACGCTCACTCGAGTTACACACCTCACTCACGCTACTCGCTAAACCTTCTCCCCTTCTCCGTCTCCGGACCCGCCACCACCATCGTCTCACCAGTCATTCACTTCACGTGGCACCTGCTCTGTGCCACCGCTGTCTCTCTCTTTCTCGTCGCTCCACCTTCTCGTCTGTCTTTTTCAGCTTTCTGTCCCTGCTAGTAACGGCACGCACGACCGGACGTCGTTGGTGTCAAGAAACGCGCTTATCAGAACCTACGGGATCGAAACGAAACTCTGCTTGGAAGACACCTAGGGGTTTTATTCCGCTGCGATTTCAGTTCCGAACCTTCGACTGCCTTGCATCGATGTTCCTTTATGCACGAATCGTTGCAATCTATAGAACAGAAAGTTACGAATTTCATTTCCGCAGCCTGAATTTGAACTGTTTCAAGGATTTCCTAATCTAGAACCTCCGTAGCTCGAACACGGTCCGTTCCGAGGATGATCGGGTTTTCTTACACCCCTAGCAGAATCGGCAAAGCGTAACGCGTACCAGGTAGGCTCGAACGAACGCCGCGGGTCGTTTCTTCGGTGATTTTTACTCGCGGCAAATAATAAATTATCGGCCGGCCGTGCGTAATCGGGCCTGGAATATAATCTGCACATGGACAACCGTATCGCGCTGCGGTAGCTGCGGAGGCTCCCTCTTAGCCTACAATCTGTCTTACATATTCATTATGGCTGCAGGGTGAGCAGGTATTATCTTAGATGGTCGGTTTGGAACAACGTATAGCTTGTAATTTTCAAGGGGCCCCACGGACTGCCCCTCTTTACTCTTCCACATCGTCGTCCTTTCCTTCTGCTCTTTCTCTTCTCCCACACCTCACCCTCGGAGCCCAGCATCGTCCTCGAACAGTGATTTCTTCCATCGCTCTGCAAGTTGCTTTTAGTTACAGGTATTACGCGAATCAATGTAACGTCCCTTACGTACCTACGGTGCTGAATGTTATCGGTGTCATTGTGGAATCGTCTTAACGACCGGCGATTTCGTGCACGCTTCACGTGTCTGTGCTCGTGGAAGCGCACGCCTCCACCTGATGATATCGAGTCTCGGCCGTAATTGTCGACCCGTCTACCTGCTTTGCGAAAGCTCCGGCGACGATCGCGGTATTCCCGGAACTCCGAGCGGCGCCTTCTCCAGAAAACAATCAGCGTTCTCCCCTCTCGCGAGCGTTGCATTCGTGTCCGCTTCGCACCGGACTCGAGCGCGTTCCTCCAGGTTTAGTAAATCTGAACAATTCAACTTGGTTGGTCGAAGTTCCAACCTTGGGAAACTTAGAACTACAGAGGCGTTAGACCCAAAGAAGGACACAGACCCTGACGCGAAGAACAACGTTCGGAAACTCTGTGTCTTCTCTCTTGAGAAGTGTTCACGATTACGTAACAACGAACTATACATCCCGGCGCTGATAACGAGCGTAGAGTCGAACAACCTCGCGATGAAACTAGAAGAGAGTCGTGTCCTAGCCGTAGAGCTCGAGATCGATGAATGAAGCTCGCTAGACGGCAGCTGCTTGTCCGGTAGCGCGGAATGCTGCGCGAGATCTCGAATTATCGTTATTACTATCGTACGTTAATTATTGTACGTAAGCCGAGCCGCGGGGAACCGGTATTTCATGATCATCAAGGATAAATAACGCAACGTATAATGGCCTGACCGTCGGAAATGTATTTGTTTTTCTGCGCTCTGTATAAGTTATGCGCCGTTGATGTTATCTCGCGTTGAAATTCAGCCCCGACCGATACCGCGCTGCTTAAGAAAATTACTTTTAATTACGCCCGGCAAGATTCATCGCGGGCAGTTTCTTCTTGTCCTCGAGTCCGTTAAGCCGTGCCGAGGATCATCCTTCTACTTCTGCGGTTCTTCCAACCATCCTGGATCATTTGGAACTTAGGAAACAATTATCCCGTGTCTGCTTACCGCCTTACGGACGGGTTATCTCGTTCGCTCTATCGAACGAGTCGTGTTTCGCTCGGCGTCAAGAAAGAACTTGGGATCTAATATTCGAGTAGATGATTTCCAATATGTAATAAATCATTCGCTCGATTTACTTTATGACCTGAATCTCGATTAAATATTGCAACAGCCTTGCGAAACGCTGCGTAGAAAGCTCCGCTGATCAGCCTTAATTTGTTTACCGAGGTATGATCTGGCGATTAATCGAGATCTGGTTAGAGGTTCACCGTTCGATCAACGACATTCTTTCCATCGTGGATTCCGACGACTGGGGGAACAGATATCTGAAACCAGTCGGACAATTGAACTTTTCTTTTCTCTACGACTTTCTCCGAGCCGCGTTTCGGTCGCCGTGTTTGGAAGCGTGACGAACGCGCGTGGAACGTGAGGTCGTGTTATGTTCCAGCGACCGCTAGCTCTCCATTGAAATTTATTTAAACGCGCGTCGTTAGTTCGGATTCAAGTTTCCGTAATAACACGTTGGGACACTGATAAAACGATCCAATTATGAAAACAAGCTACACCATTCTCTAAGAGAAACCTTGTAAAAACCGTCGACCATGGACCGAATAGGTTCATACGGAGCGTGACGAAATAATACATGCCCACATAATATCCGAGGATACGCGACAGGGTATCGATCCATTGGGTTAGCTAGAAAGCCCAATATCCTGTTGAAGTCAGGGTTAAGAACCGTGGTCCTGTTGGAGGAACGAGTGTCGTCGAAGAAACGGGAAGCGGAGGGCTAAAGGGGGCGGCAGGTGACAAAGTCGGGTGTTTAGGCGTCTTTCCAGACTAAAATTGGGACCTAAGCGACCGAACGACAGGGTGGAGTGTGGGGTGGCGACGAAGGAGCAGCGTTCGAGTACAAAAGGGGAGGAAGAAAGAGGGACCGATAAGAAGAATGAAGAGGCGACTCGGTCGGTGGAAGGAATGCCGTCGGACGAGCGCCGGAGGGCAGCCGCGCGGTTTCTCTCTCGCTTCCAGAACGCTTCGTCTCTCCACCCTTTGCCCTCGCGGTAACAGAGAATACTCGATCCCTCTATCTCGTTTCCTTCTTTCGTTTACCAACACCTCTTCGTCCGTTCTCCAGCTGATTCCCCTTCGCTCCGTATCCCACACACCCCGTGCCTCCCTCGGATACGCGGCATTCCGTGTCAAAATTCAAATTTAAGCTTATATCGATGAAAACGTTTCTGTTTCCGGCGATTACCGATGCATTAACGTTGGACGTTCGAAAAATTGGAGCAAGCCAGCATATTTTGTTACTTTAAACGTAAAGCTTTGATCCTTTACGCGTATACCTTTTTCAAACATCCGCAGAATATTTGATTTATCATTGATTTACAGGTTATTTCCATACTTGCTATTGTATGGCATATCGTTTGCCGCTGCGCAAACACCACGGACGGCCAAATACGGTATTTACCGATCGGTACTCATGATCAAAAGATTACGTTTAATTAGAGCGGTAATAACGCGATTGAAACGACGAGATTTACCAGCTCGTCGGAAATGTAATGTTTCGAAAAATTTGCACGTCCTGTGACGGAGATCGTCAACGAAAGCCGAGAGTTTAAAAAAAATTGGTTACTGCGATCGCAACACTGGTGGGTTTTGACGTGGAACGACCGGTACGCGTCCACGCGATTGTGGTGGTTGCTGATACCTCCCGGGGCCTCACTTGTCACACACGCAGGGGCCCCCTCTCTTCTCCGGTCGGCTGACAGGGCTTAAGGCCCCGCTCCCTCCTCGAACGTGTCCTCTCTCCCCTCCGCTGTTGTTGCACCCCTGGTTCGGGCCTTCGGGTTGCATCGGCACGCCAGCGGCAATAGCCGTGGGCCGTGGGCCGACACAGGTGATGCACGGGCCTCCTTACATCTTCGATCCACTCTTAGGCCTCTTCTTTCCCACCGGCTCGAGCGTATCGCGCTCTCCGTTCTCTCCCTTTTCTCCCTTGTCTCGGCGAGTCGGACTCCGCTCGCGGCCGTGTCGCGCGGCCTCCTCGTCGCTCTCTTTGGCGTCGTGTACGCGTTCGACGTCCAACATCGTCGAGCTGCGCCGCGCTCTAACGCCTGTTATTGTCCGTCTTGTTACAGGTATGCGAGCGACACGCAGCGAGCGTACGGGCCGCGTGACGGCTGCCCGTTGCGAGCTGCACGTGTTTCCTGGACCGTTCCGTGACCTCAGGTCGCGTCAGGAGTCGATACCGCCAGCTTCGATTCCGACTGCCGGCGCAGCTAACTTCTTTCGCTTTTACAGATCGCCGCGAAACGAACATCCTTTACGGTGCTGGTACTACACGATGTTGTTGCCGACCCACGATGCTGCCCGCGAAACATTCACCGCCCGATGAAACACGCCGCGATTGTCCGTTACGGATCTTCCGACGATGAAATTCGTTGCGATCTATTTGTTGAGGCATGCCGATGCGAGAAGCGGACGGACAAGGAAGCGGATGGAGGGATTTTAAATAAACGGGGCTCGTTTGTAACCGCGGAAGAAAATGCGCCTCCAACACCGGTTCGATAGCAAAACAATAAAAGAGTAACAAATGGACTGCGAATGTTTATGTAAGTACGTGATTTTGATCTTTAATTTTCTGAAGCAAAGGCAAAAAATTAATAACGACGTAAAAACGCAAATAAAGAAACTGTACTGTCCGAGCGACAAAAAGTTGTGATATGCGATAATGTAAAAAGAGAACAGCGTACACCTGCTGCTTAGCTCATCAGCTGTTGTTTTCGAGGCTGGACCGCCGTGACTGCGAAATTATGAGCATTTTGTCGAGATCCGATACCGTAGGCGCAGCCAGCAAGAAGACCAATTAAATTTCGTCCAGCTACGAAGCCAGTTACTTATTTAGGGCCCCTCGAGAATAATGTACTGCATTTCAAATGAGGAGATTTACACAATCGTCGTGGTCGTCGGAGCACCGCTTCAGACCCTCGACCGAAGCAACAAGTCTTTTTGCGGGAACCCATGGTCCCGATGATGGTTCTTTCGAAGCTGGCTACCTTTTTCGCGAACGTGATCCACCGTAGCGGGCAATTAGGAAGCCCTGATTTCCTGAATTACGGACATCGGCCGTTTTTACGCGACGACCGCGGCGAAACCGAACAACAATCGACGCTGCGACTCGCGGACGAAACGGAGGAAAATTTACTGGTTAAGAAGGCGCATTAAGCGGTCAGCGTTATTTCGACGTCGTTACCTTCGAAACGACGCGATGTGGAAAACAGGTTTCGGTATTAAAGCGTTTTTTAAGTATCTGGCCGCTCGCGGGTATTACATTCAATACACGAATCAACCATCCAGCGAAAAGTGGATTACGATTATCGCGAGCAACGCTAACCGTCTAGGAATGCCAGATGCGCTTCAACGATCCTTATTATTTGCTCGATGCTGGGAACGAAAAGACTTCCAATGGCAATGGAGATTTAAGATATACCGTATAATTGATGGAAAGATTGCGAGGAAATGATTAGGCTCGTTGAAAAGTACTAAAAGTTTATTTTAAGAAAGACGATAGTTAAGTTTAATACGTTCGCTGCAAACTGAGGGTCGTGAGCGTTTCAAGGGGAAATGAAATAAGTAAAAATGATGTTATCTGTACTATAAAAGTGAAACATGCGTGTGGGTTATGTCGAATCGTATATTCCTAAATTCCAGAGGCCTATATCCCCAGATCTATATACTATTAAATTTCCAGAACTTTAAATCTACCGAGATCCTCAGATTTTTAGATCTCCGTATTCTCAGATCCCTACGTATACTTACATCTCCGCGTCACTAAATTACTAGATTCCGTATCAGCAGGCTCCCACGTCCTCGGATCTCCGATCTCTAGACTCTCGTATCTCCAAGTACCCGCATCTTCAAATCTCTGTACTATTGATTCCGAGTCGATAATTAATATCTTCTCCGCCTGAAATAGTGATGAGAATAATGGAGTCGATACCATCAATTTTAGCGGATTGCGACTCTATCGTTATCTAGTGCTGTTAATTTTTAAATTATCGGTATCGTATATTTTTGAACGAGGACATTATTGACACCTATTATGCTAAACTGCAATCAGTAAGAGTAAAAAATTCTCTTAATAAAGCAAAGAAAATTGTTCTCGAGCATCTTCCAATCACACTTCATACCCCATATTCTATTTACGATAATCACCATCAAGTTCAAGTAAATGAGAACTAAAATGGAATCTTCAGTAGCGATAGCCTCCCGCAGGGACAGCATCGTAGACCACGGATATGATTGATATAAATTAGCGTTTACGATGCCACACATGAGAAGAGAGAGGCCATTTCCACCGGGATGGGGATCGTTTCCGTCGAGAAACAGCTGTCTCATTTAGCGCTGCATTTATGTATATAAAATGAAGTGTTCTGACTCACCGACGATCAAGGCACGGCCTAAACAGTTCAACTTTCGAACCTAAACGTTACCTTCCTTTTATTGCATGAATAATTCCTTTCTTTCTGACAGACAGTCAATATTTGTCCCAACTATTTCACCGAACACTAAGTTTACATTGAACTACGTTCTGAACTTAACCTAGCCACATTTAATCCAATTTAGCTTAACTAACGTGACCTAACGCAAATATAATCTGAACCTCAGAAGTAAATAGGACCTAATCTGGTCTCCTTGACAGGGGTTCGTGGACTTTTATTTAGCTCTTATAGTAAGAATTGCATGTAAGTTTAGCTTAGTAAGTTCAGCTAAGTTATGTTACGGCGGATTATTTCGTACTAAGTTGGGCTATGCGGTACTTCGTGTTGGGTTAGATCGATTCAGGAGAGTTTAGTTGACATTTTAAATAGGATTCGATTCGCCTAAAATTGATTGTACAGCGGAGTCATTCGAAAGAGCAGCAATTTATGTGTCATCGATAGAAACATTGTCAAGTGAAACGAACCCCCAATAATTGGCAGCTACCGTAACGACGAATCGGCTGCATAAAATCGTCGATCCGCTCGTTTCCTCGTGAGGCGAACATAGCATGGTCGGGCTAACAATGTTGGTGTTTTAGCGCAAATCGCGGGACCGGTTCGGCTCGGTGTATCCTCTTCTCGCGGTCGTCGTCGTATGGCTTTTATAAAGCTGAACGAATCGGCCGATTCCAACGCGGACAAACGTACTTACGCTTCCACCGAAGGGAATAACGAACGTATGTAACGCATGCGGCGAACCGTCCGGTATAGCAGCCAAGTCTACGGCCTGTATACGATGCAGCAATCTAGCCGCGTTGATTAGAGTCGTATGTAGAATCGAGAACCGGATTCCAAGAACCTGTTTCCATGTTCACGTAAGATCCCCGGAGTAATCGACTGACGGATCGGCGACCGTTCGAGTCACCGACCCCGACCGACCGACGCGAGACGCCGCGCCGCTCGCTCGCTCGATTCCTCTCGATGCCAACCACTCCGCGACTGCGTCGTCCCGACGATGCCTAGTCAACTCTTCTTCCCTTTGTCCGTGCATTCCTGCGGGACACCGTTTATTCCTACCGTTCCCCGCGCGCTCCTTCGACACAGGATGCCTTCGTGCTGCTGCTTTTACTCTCGTGAACGTGTTAATGTCGCGTCATCCGGATTACGTTAATCGAGCTTTGCAAACTTTTATGATACGTCGAAAAAAGTGCGGAAATTTAAGTATATCATTCCCGGAATGATGATTGACCGCGTCTCACTTTTTTCGCGAAAAATGAGTGATTGAGGAGCTTTTTGTCGAGCGATAAATTAACCGGCACGAAACCCGGTAACGGGTTTACATAAAGAAACGTGTTATATACTTTGATTACTTCGCTTGACATATGAAGTTTAACTTTAACAGTATTTCTTTCCTTAATCATTTTTCGAGAGCCGTCTAATTTCTATTCTGCTTTTACGAGTAATGTACAAATTATATAAAGTCAAAATATTTTTAAGGATGTTGTATAAAGCACTATGCTTCCGATTAGAATTTTCCCAGAACCAGATCTGAGTGACATATAAAGCATAGATCAACGATGACCCAGAACAGAAAGGTTTCGGTTCACTGGGTCAACCGTGATTCGACCTTCTCTGCACGCAGCTTCGCGAACCTACTTCTTCCCTCGCGATGCTTCCATCAGCTCCGACGTCGCGTGTAATTCTCGTGGGCATTCTATCGAGTTCGAAATAGCGGGTGAACGTAGATAAGGGTAAATCACGGCGGCGATTAGCCTCGATTGTAGTCGTTCGCCGCGCGAAAAGATCTTGGGGTCAGGCTGGTTCCACGCGTTGGTCCCGGTCGTTGACTAGCTCCCGGCGCGTTTGAACCGCCTTCCCCGACGCCATGGGACAATCCCGCGACGATTATCTCTCGCGAAGATCGGCTTCTGAATCGACGTGGCTTTGGAGGCGCACGATACCGTGTCGCGGCCCGAAAAAAGGAAAAAAGGTGGAAGCGTTCCGGCTTGTAAGCTCGGAATCCTATTAATAGAGCCACTCTCTCAGAGAGAGAACCGTTCATTTACACGCGCGTAGCGGCGTCTATGAGCTTGCCTACACCAACGACGACTGCATCTATTAACGCATCGAGTAGCTACACTGCCTATAATATTATCTGTACTAAGAGGCTTATCGAGCTCGGGGTGTTAATTAATTTTTTGCCCGGTCAACGGGCGATCGAGTAAACACGTCGAATCGATCTGCCGGTTCTCTGGCCTGGGAAGACAAGCCAGCGCGAGATACTAGTAGCGTAGATAACGCTGGCAAATCGAATCGGGTTTTATCGCGGCGCCAAAAGAACGGAATTCCGGCCGATTTGTCTGTTCGAGCAGCTGATAACGCGATCTCCGTTATATGTCGGCTGTCGTTTCGCGACTTTGCAAATGGAGCGCAATGCTCCGGGTTTTAGGAACGATGTATGGCGCTATATCGATACTTTCCTGTTAGATAAGTTACCGGTTGTCGATACGCCGAACAAACGGGAATCCATTATCAATCTGGGCCACGTGATACAGATTAGCGTCGTTTTCTCAACTACTTCATTCAACATCTCGTCTACGTTCTGTTTAAAAAATACGTTTCTATCGCGTTAAATTATCCGACACGCGTTTTGCATATTTCATTCGAATGTTAATATACTTTTTAACTCCGAATCATCCTTAATAGTAGCGGGCGAAGAAAGGAGCGTCATTATCACGAATCACACAGTCTTTGAAAAATTTGCAGTGATCAAAACCGTAAAACTTTCAGTACAGAAACGTCTTACAATTTTGGGTTTCAATAGACGACGAGATCTCACTGTACTCATTCTCCCGGATTCTGGTTACAACTTCCTTTGAATACGAGATGATAAACATTTACAGAACCTTACCCGTTTGAAAAGCTGGCAAGAAAAATTGGATGAACCGAGAAAGCTTTGCAAGAATCTTTTACAAGCGGGAAGCACACGTTAATACCGGATTTACGAGCGAAACTATTTATCGACCATAATGCATCGTTCACGTTCAATTGAGAATCCGCGAGGCGTCTTGTCGCGAGCGGAACGCCGCGAAATTTCACAGCAACCGTCTTGATAATCAGCTTTTATCGCGTGTCGCGGGTTACTGAACGGCCACCATCCACCGTAAGATCGCATTATGATGTCCCATCGTTTCACCGACCGATGAATAACGGGGACCATTCTCGTTGGCCGCGCGAGGAGTCGAGCGGTAAACTTCCTTTTCTGCGCGAGCAGGGAAGAAAGAGGAGAATTAAAAAAAAAGGGAAAGAAAGGAAGAGAAAACGGAGAAGCATTCGCTCGACCCGTCGTCGTCGACGTCGTTGTCCTCGTCGTCGTTGGAAGCCACGAGTGGCTCCGATGGACCTCAGTCTCAGAGGTACTTATCTTCCCCTCGCAATCGGTGCAATATATTCAGGGTGCAAAGCGTCGTTGTCGTTAGTTGAATGGACGTTTTCACTTAAAGTCGCGTTCACTCGCCGGACAAAGGGATCATTACCCGGGGGTAAAGAAAGGCTGCCCGCCGCGCCGCGTTAAACCGCGCCGAGCCGTGGCGGACACTTAAATACGCAGAATTCACGCCCCGATCACGTGAATACGGAAACGTCCCGGTGACAAAGCAGCCACGAGCTGGATGCCTGCTAACACCGCCGTATTCCTCTCCAATTAAGGTAGCCCAATTTCGAAATTCTCGTACGAATGCTGCTTCTCTTGCCTCTTAGCTTTATCTTCCACGGAGCGAAATAACGTTAATGGTACAGGGGAGAAAATGAATATGTTTTGTGGGAACGACGATCGATTAAATGTTCAACGGTTTCGATATGCAAAGCGTTGCTCCATTTCATTTAAGAATATGTTAATATGTATGGTACATATACAGTTAGTCACAGCCAAAATCGTACGTCTTTCAAAATCTTTCATTTGTTCTATAATTTTTATTTGTTTTTCAGGGATTCCCCTTGGAAAATGCTAACAAATATATGTATACTGTACGATTTTAGGTGTGAGGCATTTTACAGCCAGAATCATAGTAACTTTGTTTTTTTTTATATTTAGACAACTCTGTTTCTTTTGATACTACTACATAATAAATATAGATACATTTACAATATAGATTCGTGATATTTTTCCCCTATACCTTACCTGAACTTTTTCACGAGAAGAAACGTATTCGTATATATGATGTACGATTTTGGCTGTGTATGGTTGAATACTTTTTGTAATCGAAGATGATATTAAGGTGACAACGTTGAAATAAGCTAACTTGTAATCTAAAATCTCCTGATTCGCTCCGTAATAATGGCTATAAATCGTTGGGCGTTCGGTTATAAGCCAGAAAATATAACGGTATATTCGACGACGCGACGTCGAAGAATGCAAATGCAATTAAACGAACCGCGGGATGGCAACCGATCGTCCCCGAGCGAACAGGAAAATCAGCCGCGAATCGAATTAATCAGTCGAACGCTGTAATTAACATTATAGGTACGAAGACTACGCGTCACGAGCACACCACGCTATTATTAGCTTTTAGACGGTAATCGCGTGACCGGTTGCCATAACTCATCGACCTCTAAGACGGTTGTCAATTAACACGACGCACACCGAATATGCATTTCCAATTGCCCACCCGCCGCCACACTCTCCGATCGAATCCGCGAACATCCTCCTCCTGTCTCACGCGCACAGTCTTCTGGAGAACTTGATAGACAGTGATGGGCACTCAATGCTCTTTCGTGCTGTTTAATGCTTATTCGATACTTGCTCAAAGTATGAAGTTATTGAAAATCTCGGCCTAGCATTAACACTGGTAACCGTTGCGTCACAGAACGATTTCTTAGACGTGACGTGATATTTCTTACTCACCCTTTCCATTTTTAAACGTTTATTATTAAAATTCTTGAAACAAGCAGGCTCCGAGAGAATCGAAATTTTTAAAAATCATGTAACTACAAGCGGTTCGAAGAATTTCTTAATTTTGAAGTGAATGGCTTTGAACGCTATTCCCATCATTATTGATAGGTCAACGATTGATGAAGTGGCGCGTCGTAGCGGACACGCACGATATCTCCTTCGAATCGATGCATGCATTCAATTTACTGTCAGTGGCCATCCATTAACATTTAGCCTCGCGCCGCCTGATAGCCAGAGACGTGGAAATAAATAGTAATTTCTACGGAGTATTAATTTTGCCGGGGATACCGATTTCGAGGATAGGATGTATGTATACAAGCGCGTAAGCGACGGTAAATTTCCTGAATTACAGAACCCGCAAGCTGATCTATGAACCCTATGAACCCGCCGACTGTATCCTATTCTTTCTCGTGTTGCAATCGAGGGAAGATATTGATTTCGAAACGTTGAATTCGTTTGGTCATCAATTTTCGAGGGCTTGAACATTGAACGAGGACAGTACGGCCTCCGTACAATTTTTATAAAATATCGACGAAATTTTTGGTAAAGGTCTCACCTGGTTGCTGAAATATTCGAGTAACCCTACACTTTTTATACCGATCGGAGCATTTTTATAATTCAAATATTATGCAACTCCGACGTGGTCCTCAGCATAGAAGCAGAAATTTTTCACCTGCACACCGTACATCTTTTATCATCCCGATTAAAAGATGGCAAGGGGGACTCAGTCGTAGTAACTTTCTCTCAAACGTATATTCCTCAACAGTTTTCACTCACGACATAACGAACGAGGTATACAAAGTTCAGCTGATCTTACACGTTTTGAGTAAAATACACCGAAATTACAAGTATTACATCGAACAAGCATATATTACAAGTATTACGGTAAGTATTAGTTGGTACGAGGAATACATGAAGCTTGACTACCGCTAAGTGGAAACGAAAATTCTTAATGGTTTTTAAAGAGATAGCCCTGACGCGGAAGCGAATCGAACAATCCCAGATGAACGCGTGTTACACAGGATGAACGAAAGAAACGCATCACGGTACCGACAAGGGGATTGCATGCGAGAGGTGCATGCATCTCTCATGGAGAGATTCGTTCGTGGTTTATCAAGATTCCACGTAGAGAGCATTGTGGTCGCTGCATAATATTAACATTAGCGGTGATTAGTGGGCTGCCGGCCAATAGCTCTAAATGCTACTCTCCTCTACACGCGACCTTCCCTCCATTAACGAGCTTCACAGGCCGAGGTCGACTCGGATTTTAGGCCCTCCCCTTTTCTACGTAGGTTGCACGGGAACGACGCGAAACCGCTTCATCGTTTCTTCTTCATTTTCTCCTCTGTTCATTTTACGTGATTAGCCGATGCTAGAAGCCATTAACCTTTTCGTACTTTTTACGAATGGCAGAGAACATGTGTAACACTGTTGCATGTACTCGCACAATTAGGAAACGAATAACTTTTGTTCGAACATCGGGTTCCACGGTAAGCGTAACATTTCAAATGTTCGACTCATCAATTACGTTATGTAAGAATTAGCGAGAGCTCTGCATATCGTTATCGATCGGCTGTTGAATATTTAGGCAGATGTATCTTTATGCAGGAACAAAAGACATAACCAGTGATTGAGGATAATAAATTATTAATGATCAAAATTCAGCCTATAGGTAATAAATCGTGAAAATTTTCTTCCGCGTCTTGAAAATAAGTAACGAGTATATCTGATGAAGTTTCGTGTAATAAATTGACAACTAGCACGAAAGGATAGTTGGGGTTAATTTAGCGAGTGTCTTTCTTTATTAAATTAAACTTGTAACGAATACCAATGACCTATGCGATACAGGACGTGTTAATTGACGAACTCGATCGTCTTCGGACAAGCATCGCAGCGGTGAGCGATTAATATTCATTAATATAGAAATGCCAGCAGGTATTAGTCGATGTCTCGTTTGCGGATAAAAGTCTATGCTTCTTATGCTAATTACATTATTGACAGATACGCGGGGAGATTTACGATCGCCTTTTAACGCGACAACCGACGAAGCAGCTTGCTGCTTATTTATGCTCGATTTCAGCGTTGATCGTCCGATAGGACGGAATTTATACCCTTTCTATATAAACGTGTTTAATGGTCTCGGCTAGTTGGCGCTGGTGAAGTACGCTTGATCGTCGGGTGTGACGAAGGTAATTAATTAATTGACTCGTAATTATCGAAAATTCGCTTTCCTGACTCGAAGGATCAAAACTTTAACGGCCTTCTTCAACGCCACTTGTTCCATCGACGCTTTGTTCGACTAAACCTATCGTACATGAATTACTTTTAATTTCACATTACTAAGTCTGACAGACAGTCAGATAAAACGGAGAAAATTTGAAATTCTGCGAAGATCTAGACGAAGATATGTAGATTCTATGCAATTAATTAAAAATATATGCTAATCGTTAGGTTTCACTTTTACAGGTGTGACATTATCGATGAGTACAGGAGCGTGTCACCAAAATTTCGCTCGCAGATAGAAAAATAGAGATAAAACAAAACAGGTGAAGAGTTAAAAAATTCTATACTTTATAAAAGTATTGCGCAACGTGAGAAGAGGAACTGAAAACTTCACCGGAATATAACATAAATTGAGGCTCGAGAAATTTGTGGATTTGTAAATGTAGAAAAGGACTGTGTAAACGACAGATTTTTCACGGTAACAATCTCCAAATCGATCATAAAGATTCAAGAAGCGGATGCTGACTTGTTTATGTCCTTGGCCCGACTACTTGGCCTCGTGGCGGCCAACTAAATCATACCCCGCGGATTTTATATTAAAACAAATAATTAATTCACGTGCCTGGCTCATCGGGAGGTCCTGCGGTCTCGCGGTTGTGCCGTGCCGTTACAGAACCCGAGCGAACCGCAAGACACTTTTGTTTGTTCGCGAAACCAGTCGAAGAAGGAGCAAGACGAAGGGATAAAGTCACGCTACCGCTTTAACACTATGACCCTCAGCAGGAGTTGACGCGAGTTATCGGACGAATAAAATTTCGGCATTCACACAATTTAGAAATATAGGAATTTTAAATTTTCAACAAATTCATAAATTTCGTGAACTTTCTCTTGGCTTCGTTAAAATAATTTTATACCGAACAAAGTATATAAAATAAAATTAGGAATCGGTTACGTGTATTTATCGTCCTATTAGTCGATATTCTACGCGATAAATTCACGGATAGAATACGCGAGGAAACGAAGGGACTTCCGTGTGAGATGTACCCAGGGTCACCGGGAACACTGTAAAAAGCCGAATTTGTTGGCGAAGTGGTAACTACGTCAGCCCTGTCTCGTGTATTTCCACGTGAAAGTCGATACTCGGACAAGTTATCCACTAGAAGTGTACGGTGAACATTACTCGATAGAAGAGAAGCTTTTTTATTACCTGAATGTGCTTCGGGTTTGCTACAGCACATTAAACCGGACGTAATTTTTATGTTCAAGGGTGGTTCTACATTCAATGGTTGGGAAGAAGAAAATGTTGATATGAATGCATGTGCATTTTAATTAAAATTATTTTCTAGTAGATTTATTAACAAAAAGTGTACATGTCAGAATATGGATGTTCCATTTGCAAGCAAATGTACAACTTAATTGCCGCGGAAAGGTAATTACGATTGTTCCGAGAAGTTGATCCATAGATATGAACCGTGTACTTTGCAAATTTGATTGGCAATTATATTCACGTCGATATCGTGTGTCTCGTCCATTTTTATTGCGAAATTGTTCTCGTTGGAAATTGTTACGTTAATTTTCATAAATACGATACTATTATTAGATACAAAATAAAATACTTCAGGTATGGTTTGGACCGTGGTTAATAACGATAACAATTCGTGAATCAGAGTGACTCGCACTTTCGATCCCCGATTTCGTGCGTTGGCGCAATGAAGGGTCACGAATCTGCTCGGTTTTGACTCTTCTTTTCACCTCGGGCATCGTTATCGACACAACCGTCGCCGTGTCGTCTGGAATTCGTGCGGGATGATAAATCGTACCGCTGCATGCTCGCGGAATAAAGTTACATGATATAAGAGGGCAACCGTCGAAAGAAATTATGGGAAGCCATTGGACGTCGTGCACAAGCGCCGAAAGAAAGCACGCACACGTGACGAGGTAGATATAAGCCGAAAGCAATTAAAGTATGAAATTTGTCCCTCTTGTTCCGTATGTTTCCATGAAATATGTACGACATGTTTCGCCGCATGAACCTCCTTTTCACCTGTCGGGCAGGGAAAAAATAAACAGCGAACGAACGCAATGGCAGAAGTAGAGCATGTCATCCTGATCGTTAACAATTAAATTCTGTTCCACGATTCTAAATAACATCGAACGATTACAGGAGCAAATTTTTAAATAATCCACTGAGTGCCATCGTGTTTGACTTTCCACATAAATTAGTTGTACATAATAATTTCGAAAGCAGTCTCATCGTTTCATTAGCGTGTCCATTTATCAAGAGCACATTGGCAAGTTCTGAAAGTGCGTTACCCCGGATCAGAAATAGACACGCTTGTTTGCTCGGGGAATTCTCCAGAGTCTCGACAAATCAACCTTCCTTCGAAGTCCTTTCGAAGAAGTCGATAATGAACTAAATGAGAGGAAAGTCCTTCGGAACTTTGTTCATTTGTAACAGCGAATTATTCGGAGGGTGTGTACTGCAAGTCATAGTTTGTAAATAGTGGCGGTATTCGTTCGCTTTCATTATGCGCTAAAGCTGCGACTACTCTCGCGATCTGGCCCTTCGAAGACCGAGAGGGTATGGGTCGAGAAGTTTATGAATTTCGCGAACGCTCAACCCCATTCTCTAGGTACCCTCTTTTATGACGCTCACGCTCGTGTAGGTCGCATTGAGAACGCGAAAATCTAGCGGCTCACGAGTCATTTCCGTCGCGTTCGCAATGAAACGATCTCTACGTGAGATGAAAGTAATCAGGATCGAGGATAGTTGCCCCGTGGCCGTGCGCTTTTTCTCCGACTCGCACGGACGACGATTAAATGACTTCATTTATGATTCTTTCTGGATCAATGGATATCTACGTCTTAATCGCTCGATCTTGGGATGACTTCGTACATCTTTGGAGCTTGCGAGACGATTGCGTTTGAAAATATTTTAAGAGAAATGCTAGCCATTAATTTTTAAGCTGCCGACATGAATCGAATTTTATAATCTGAAAAATTCAATGCCCTTAATTATATTTCGAAATCCGGAAGTCCCCAAATTAAAAAATTCGAAGGGTAGAGCGCACGAGTACCGTGAAGTCTTAGAGTTAGATCGCACTAAAGATAGTTGTGGAAATTTTTAATTCAGAAGCAGTAATAAATATATAATAAATTCCACTTCAACCTGCCAAACAATTCAAGAAATATCGACGTGTCTCCTTCTCCCGCGAGTCTAAATTTATAGACTTTAGCATCGCCCGGAGTTAAGACTCCGAGACATCTGCCTATAAGTTATTCAGTATCTAAAATCAATTGCTCAATTTATTAGCAAAAAAGATCGATGAATTTTATTAATGTTAGTGACGTGAATTGGGTGGACTCTAAGCAAAGGAGGTTCGTAAACGTATACAATGTAACATCAGCGCAATTATCTCATGAGTGGCTGCGTTTTCTCGCGTGACTGAATTAACACACTCCTCGAACGTTGCCTCGAAGCGCAAACACGATATCTTCGCGAACGGCGCGCCACGGCCGTGTCGGCGAAGCAGACGCGTTGCATCGTTTAACATATAAATATAAAAAATCCGCTCGTCGAGCAAGCTGGCAGTGTGTACAGGTTGGAAAAAAGATTTCATAATATCAAATAAATGCAAACTACCTCGTTATCGCGCGCAGTTGGTACACAATTTTAATTAGATGATTTTCCCGGACTCGAGGGAAAAACCGTTCGCGATAACGTTCCTGCAGTTGCTCGATTATGACGTTTCCGGCAGCGAACACTTCATTAACGGACGTGGGTTTTCGCGTGGCGACCAGCACGGATCCATGCACGGCTCCATTATAAACGTTTTTCAACGCGCGTACGAGCAGAAAAGCGGCATCGGACGCCGTCGAAGCGGCGATGCCGTGGGACTTTGACATAGATTAATAACCGACCACCTCCTTTGTTCAACGCCGTGTTTCTTTTTGCGGATCAGCGGGACTCGCGTTTAAAGCCTGTCCCTCTTTGCAAATCATGCCTCGGCCGTATCTTCCGTTTTACCCACCGGTTGCAGTGAATGCCTTAACAGTGCAAAGATAATCGAGTGTTGGCTGCGGAACGCGGGATGACGGTGAATTGCAGAAACATCCCTCTTTGGCACGGGTAGTCTCGTTAGCGCGAAGGGTGATTGCAAAGACGGAAGCCAGCTACGAATTATGCAGATCGGTTGCTGCGGCTGGGGTAACTACCGACCTTCCGATACGAGCATTTCTTTCCCTTCGACCGCGTTCTTTCTGCGAGTCGTTTGCTAGACATACGTTAGATTAGGGTGCGCGTAGATTAAGCGAGCTGTTTCCCTTCATTGACAAAATAAATATAGAAAAGCTTTTCATCTCGTAACGCTAAATATTTTCCGGAAACGACTGGAGGGAACGCGAAAGAGTTCCAGAAACGCATGCGTTCATGTACCATGGTAGAGTTAATTTCTCTGAGCATATCCTGATCGTATCTCTGCGTGCTTTGTCGAACGAGAATGATAAAAGACGGTACTCGTGAAAGAACCGAAACGATTTTTCAACCTCTCATGAATGTAACTAAAATTACTTGCACGCTCGTGTAATATAATAGACCTTTTTGACGAGCTGGTACGGTAACTCTTTCCATTATCCACGAGGAAGGCCGGAAATTACTGTAACCGGCGGGCGTGCTCGGCGTTGACCGATTACACAATTAATTTCTATCACTCACAGGTGTTCAACGTTTACGCGGCCCAGTAATTACCTAACCGTTTCTCTGACATTCGCGGAAACTTCCATTAATTTAGCTCGATGCTCGACAGCCACCGAAACCGCGCGAAACGATCAGACTTTTCCACCTTTCTCTCTCTCGTTCGACGAGCGATTTTTTGCATGGCCGGCGAACGAGAGAATGCCAGGGAGTCCCGGCGTTCGGTTTCTCGATCCGTATGCCGTCACCCGTTGAGCGATAAACGGCGACTTTAGTTCGGACAATGACGTTCAATGTAGCGTGACGGGATGATACGTTGCGGGTGCCCGACCACCCGCTGGCAAGCTCCTATGGTCGCCGACTATGGGGGCCGCACATCATTACCCGCCGTTGTTGACACTACCTTATAAACGTCGTCATTCGGGCTCGGGGATGTGTGACGGACAGTCAACACCGTAATGCCGTGTCACGGTTGGGAGCCAGCTTTCGATAGGGGTAGCACCATTCCTTTCCATTCGCTGCCCGTCCAGTAGCGACCTTCTTCCAGACGATCTTGATGATCATGCGTACACGGACTTTCGTAATTGGACGAGTCATTCGAACGATCGTAATTCTTAACAATTTGCCTCGCCTCGTCGATAAACTGACAGATATTGAAATTACATGTGGTTCGAACTTTGGTCATTTAATTCGCATTTTCTCTGTCGGCGTCGGCTGCAGGTGGCGGCCACTTTGCTTTTATCCGGATCAGCGATATCTAGATAAGTCTTTTTATTCGGCCATTCTTTATTTTACATTCAATGCGCGTTACGAACGAGTAAATCGTAAGAGATTACAGTTCCCGAGAGCGCTAATTTTGGAACTACGAAACCTTATAATTTATGTATTAATTATTTCTTAATCGAACGGAGTGCGAATAAGTAGCTAATTGTATGTTATTACGTAAAAATAACGAGTAAATGTTAATAGATTGGTCTTATGAAACTCGAAGGTTAAGAATTATTAATTGCCGTGAAACCATTATCGAACAGTTGATTCCCGAAGCGTAGTCACCGCATCGGTTTCAATCCAATTTGCTCGGATCGTTCGAAGAATTATCGGTCGGTACGTGGATGCGTGGTCGGCGTGTTCTCTTTAGAGAAAAGGTAAAAAAAACAAGGAGAATTCAGAGGGGGAGATCAGGGTTGAAATATCCCCGATCCAATAGGCGGGACCGGGGGCCGTCCGCGCAGCAAACGGAATATAAGCCTCGATAAATCCGGCGCGCAGTTAAAAATTGATACAGTAGTTTCGGAAGTGCACGGGGCCGGCGTGGTTTAACTTACGTATGTAGTGAACGGTAAACGGAAGCCCATATCGATAAGTATCGTTGGTTTAGTAGAGGAGAGGAGGAGAGAGAGTGGTGGAGAGAAAGTAACGGCCACGCGAAGATAGTGACAGAGCAACGGACCGAAACGCGAGAGAAAGAGAAAGGGGGTAGTGATGCGGGACACAGACGAAAATAGAGTCGAAGGAGGGGAAGGACGAGGTCGTGGGGAGGTTTTGCACGAGTCGGTAGCCAGGGTGGTAGCGGCTCCGCGGCCAGGGGGTGAAATAATGGGGGCGGACGAGTCCCGAGTCGAAACATTGATGTTGCCCGGCGCGCTTACAAACACACCGACACCAATCGAGCATGGCTTTTCCTATAGAAAACCAATCCAGGGGGCTCCGTTAGCTAGGCGGCCGGTCGGTTTCAAAGGGTGGAAAAGGGAAGGAAGACGGGACGGGACGAGAGAGTGGTGGTGGGCTTGTAGGGGGAGGTGCACTGGGAGAGGGCCAGAGTACTACGCGGGGATGTAGAGGGAAAACGAGAATATGTACAGGATGTTCTAAAATAGGTGCGTCTAACACGCGTGGACAACAATGAATCCAATTCAAATTTTATATAGTTTCTCTTTCTTTGACCAAATTAAAAATTGATCTTCTATTACAATGCAACTTCGTTCTTAATATTTTTAAGCAGAGAACTTATGTGTATGATGTTACAATGATTTCTTACTAGCACGTGACAAATATTTGTCAATGATTCTATTAAACAAAATTTGGTATTTTAATGTCGCGAGAGATACATAAGGGAATTCCATCAGTCTGGATGGGTACACGGAATTTCGGATGCCTGTACATCCTTAACATCGTATTATTCCGGGTCAGTATGCACAGCAGAAAGCATACATGTTAGGACTAGCACACATGGCTATCCCTTTGGTGATACAGTGTAGCCATTAATTGAAACATCGAACCTTCAATTGCTCATATGATAGCCCATTACAATTATCTTCGAAATTGCCTATTTTTGACTAAGCGATATTTGGATATTAGCTTCAGAATCAATCGTTGCATAACAAGTCTATACTGGTTCTTTAGTCAACCTTACAATTCGGTATCTATCTAATTTTTATTTGAAAGATACAGTTGGTCCCAGCTACATGGGGCATCCTGTACATATGTCGTACAGCGCTCTACGCCGTCGATGTGGCTCGTGTTTAACGCCCTTATAAATGTGTAATGCGTATGCTTGAAAGGTGGGGGTAGAACGTACCCGCAACTCACCAGCCTGGTCTCTCTCCGCGTATCGATAAACGATCAATCAACCGGTACACCTATGGAAGAGGCCAGCGAGAAGGGTAAAAGAGGCGGGTTGGGTGGCGGCTGGGAGAAGGTGGATGATTAGACGAAGAGGTGGAAGAAGAGGAGGAATTCGTAGAAGGGGAGAGCAAGCGAAAGGGATGAGAGAACGGTACGATGGTTGGCGAAGATGGGTATGTGAGAGGAAGGATGGAAGGGGTGGAACGAACAGAGATCGCGTTCTCGTCACAACGGGGGTGAGAGAGAAAGGGAGGAAGAGAAAGAGAGATTGCATGGCAAGAGAGCGCGGAGCAGGTTGGGAGCGGGTGGTGGCCCGCAGAGTATCGACCCACCGTGGAGGAGAAGGTAGCTAGGGTCGCCGTCGCCGGGTTTTGTTGCTATAGGTGTGCCGCGTTTCCGTCTATGAGGAACCTGCATGAAGACGCTCGGGGGCTCCAAACGCGATACCGAGGAACACGAGCTTCGTCGCCCTTCGTCAACGGCTAATGCATCGGATGCCATCTTCCTGATAGGAAACCTTACTTTCTTCGATTATCGAATCCTTTTGCAACATGTAAGGAGCTTTTGCAACACAACAGACTTTCAAAAAGGGCGACGACAAATTAATCTAATTTTAACACAACAGCAGCTTGTCCACAATAAAGACCACATCCCCTATAATTGAATGTTCAGTTGAACTGATATTGTTTCTTCGGAAAATGATTTTTAAATTGCGTTTTCCTTTATAATAATTTATTAACGAGTGCACCCTATTGTCAAAACGTTTGCTACCAATTACATACTCGTTCACCAAACATTTCTATGTCGCGAAATAATACAACCGGCTACAGTCATCCAGCAGTTTCAATCGAGAAAGACATCGTATCTCGCCACATCTTTCTACCGTTTCTCAAAGTTTACATTTTCCCCGGGCCTAGCCGGACGACCTCTTCATCCCCACTTTTCAGCAGAAGTCACCCCACCAGGGGGTAGTAGCGACGTCATCTTTGGTGCTTTCCCTTCTTCGCGTCAGAGATGTCTCGCGGACAGAGGTGGTTAGAGGGACAGGTTATCAAGGCGGAAAGAGAAAAGAAGATTTGGAAAGCGCGGAAGAGAGACCAAGAAGGAGAGACATGTAACCGATTCGAATTACCAGCTCGACACGCTCGCCCTGGTATTCTGGAGGACGTATCGCGATCCGCATCACTCACGCTCCGTTAAACGCGTTAACGACCCGGGCCCGGCCACGTAGAATGCGCGAGCTCGGAATACATCCTCCGATTCTTCGTAGTCGTTGTCGCGGCACGGTCGTTTGTCCTCGTCGAGGACGAGAGAGCGTGCACGTCGTGTTTCACTTGGCCCACCCTCGCGTTGGTTTCTGCTTTCATCATTGGCGTAACTAGGATTTTTTAGATATAGATCGCGACGTGGTTACAAGGACTGTAATTTCCAAATTCATAACTCTTCTAATTTTGAGTACTCTTGGTACACAGATACTTTCTCAAATTTCTAAATCCCCCAATTTCAGCATTTACAGCTGGTCTCTACATTTCCAAATATGTATTAATATTTCCGAACTTGAAGTTTCCAGATTCTCACCTTCCCAAGTTGACAAATGTCCAAATGTAGAAATTGCTAAATGTCCAAATTACAGTCCGCACCCTCGCGATCTTGCGATCGGTGTAATCACCTGCTCACCCCTATGGTGTACGATGTGAGCGAGTATCCCCTATTCAGGGAGGACCAGGTCTGACCCCTACCTAGTTACGCCAATGGTTTTCATCCACTGTCGGTTACCCCGTCTCTTCCAGCTCGTGATATCCATCCAACCATCCCCTTGTAGTCGGCGCGCGCGCCACTCAAGTGGCCATGGAGGGAACAATGCAGCCAGCGTGCCGTGTGCCAGCGTATCTGGCCATTGTGGGGTCAGGTGGGTCGTCAGTCGGCAGAGAGCCCGTTGGCTGGCTTCGCGGGGTGTGGCCATATAACCATAGCCGCAACGATCTCTTCTCTCTTCATCCTCCTTCGGCTTGTTCGATCTCTTTTCAGCGTTGGTCGCGTTGTCTCGTTTGGTAGCACGCGTTTGATCGCTCCGTCTCGGTCCGCGCCACGATATCTCTATAACTCTGTCTCTCGTTCGCAAATTCAACCAGCTACGCGGTCTGATAACAATAGGTGCTGCCCTCTCTGTTGCTCCGTCACGCGCTATCGCGCTTCTCCTCGCGTTCTCCGCGCTGGTTCGGTCTCCTTCGTCCCTCTTTCCGCTCGCGGATTTCGCAGTCGCCTCGAGGTAGGGATACGCGGCGCGCGTACGGCACCGAGCTACCAAGCAGGCGCATCGTCGACCTATTACAATGGCCAGCCCGCCTAAGCGTTTCATTGTCATCGGTCGCGCGCCTTCTCTCTGCCCATGCGTCGATGCGCACAAACCATTGTTTTCCACGAATGGGCGGCCCTCCGCATCGCGACGCCATCGGTATCGTCGCGCTTCGGTGCTCCTAGTGCTCTCCGTTTTGCACCGTTCTCGCATTTTTGTTCGAAATATTTAAAAAAACACGCAGAAAATCAATTTTAACGCGGACCTTTATGTGGACAACCTGGTACCCCGATACTCGCTTCCACACTTCCATGGAAATACCGCTTTGAATCGGTTACTTGGAAGTAACCAACGATTCGCGAAATTTTTGCGAAAACTAAAGGTTGATTTTATAATATGCGCGATATTCCATAGGAGAGTAAACTATATACGAAAATGGATATAACAGATGGTACATAGCAGCATAAGTAATGGATGTTGTAAATTGGATATTCGAGTACCCCGGTTGCTAAACAACCATGATCATCCTGGTTGGCTAGAAAAGGGAACTGTTGTATAATAGAATTTAGAGCACAATTAGGAAGAAAAAAACGCGAAACCTACATACTGAAGGTTGGAAAATGTACCGCGAGGTCATGCGCGATCTCTTTCCATTTATTTGCACGCATTAGCAAAAGGGAAATTGAAGTTGGCCGAGTTCTAAAGCGAAAACACGGTTTTCGTTGAAAAAGCGGTACGCCGTAAGGCAGGCCGGCCATTTGAGCGCGGCATTTTCATTCGCGCGCAACATTTATAATTCAGAGAAATAAAAGTGGCGAAAAGCGGCGAGTCCTCGGTGTTTCCTCTAGTTTCACGGCTCGGGATAAATATACGAAGCGTTCGATGAGCAAGATACGACGGTACGTCGTGTCGGTCGGGGCGCGGCCCTGATAATGAATTCCCAATTAAAGATTCCATCGGGGCTCGGTGCGCGTCGATGATTTACGTCGTCTCCGTGAAACGAACGGAGGTCCTCTTTTCTGGCCGCGTGATTCCCAGCGACAGGCCGAGCGCGAAACGCGCACGAAATCCTCGTTACAACCGAACGGAACAAAACAAAATGGACGTGTTCCCAGTGAAAACCGTATTCATTAATAACGGGCTGCGAGTATCATTCGATCGCGCCACGTAGATATCCGACGTAGAACCGGTCGAGGATAACTCGACATGCGAATCTCTCAGATAAGCGGGCATCGTGAAGTAAATCAGATCTGTTCCCTCGCGCGGCCGTGCATTCTAAATGTAATATACGCGGACAGCGGGGACAATCAACCGCGAGCCTTATATCCAGCCACGCTCGAGATAACGATGACCGGATCTAGCCGGCATTAACGAGCCCCGTCAGAATACGTTCCTCTCGAACCGAATAAAACTTTGCTCTTCATACCTGCAGGCTGTTCGCGATGCGTTGTCTCGTTCGTTTTTACGTGTAATCGTTACAAATGGGAAGCTCGCCAGAACATTCTGATGCGTCCTTCCCACAGTTTACTCTGCAAGGGGAGTTCATCGACGGTTGCCTTTCAAAATTTAACGCGTTTTATTCTCCACTGGAAATTATTTGATCGCTCGTATCGGTCTTTCGAATCAAATACAATTCGCACAGTAGCTACCGCTGCGAATACCTCTGGTTAGATTGGAGATTGAGAAACCTTTTACAAAATAACTTTGATCGCACGTATAAAGTGATAAATTCACGTTTTAATTCTCCGACAGCGCTAATACAATAGAAATGCTAATGGCTAAATTGGCCTTTAATCGCGTGCATAGCTTGACGTGTCCAGTGTTCGGGAATAAACGATCGAATCAACGCTTTTTCTTCCCACGTTCATTCCACGATTGGCGTAACGGGTCGTGCTCGCGCTGAAAATTGCAGTCCTGTCGGTTCTAACATTGCGATCCCCCTAGTCTACTGTTACAGCACGCAAAAATCATTGCAATTGCGCCAATAAATCTTCCACGCTAATGCCAGCCCTGGAGAAACAGTTATCAGATCTTCGAGATGCGATGGAGCTTTAACAATTTCCCGGCTATTATTTTCTCCGTTCATTAACGATTCGTTGAACTTGATGATCTAACGGAGGATCCATCGTGCTCTGGTATTATAGTAACAATATATCGAGTTCCAATGTACTGCACGTTTATACGTACGTACATATAGGTACTATTTATCTGCCGTATCTGTACATCTGATGGGAAACAAGTTTCCAGGAAAAAATCCTCGAGTTGTAGAAGTAATATTGTAGTGTACTACTGGTCTTACGAAGCGCTAAAACATTACGGAGAAAGCTGACAAGGAATTAGTAGTTTCTTCGTAACAAATTAACCACATGAACTTCAGCTTTTTATTGGCATTGCGTTCATCGCGGTAAACGGTAAACTTACAATTAATATTCGTGTTGAATAGTATTCTCGATGAATAGTTAATTTATAAATTTGAAAACTACAAGTTTCAAACTACCTTAACTTACATAATTGTACAAAGTATAAAAACATAGCTCTTACAATAATTATAAATAACTAATAAGTTATACCTAACTGTTTGACGAGAAACAATCAATCATAAATTTGAAAACTACAAGTTTGAAACTACCTTTGGAACTTACATAATTATATAAAATATAAAAACATAGCTCTTACAATAATTACAAATAACCAATAAGCTATACTTAACTGTTTGACGAAAAACAGAAATAGAAAAATTTTCATGTACTATTTGGATAAATTCGAAACCTAACAATATAATAGGAACGTAAAGATCACTGTGCATTTAGAATCATAGTTTTCTCGTGTCTTTCAATGGCAATCTTCTTGATCCTTTCCCACAGCATCGGATACGGATGTATGGTCCTAGCAAAATCAGCTCGGTTCAATCTATACAACTCGCATACTTCACAAGCGATGACACTTGCCACCCTCATCTCGTCCGGCATAACCAACGCAACCTCTCCAAAGTGTGCACCGTCCTCCAAATGACACACTTCCTTTCCAGAATCCGTATAAATGGCGACGGTTCCCGTGCCGATGAAGTACATGCAGTCCCCAGTTTGGTTCGCCCTTACGATCACGTCGTTCGTAAGAAAAATCTCCGATCTGAGCAACGACACTATCCTGCTCAATAAAGACAGCGGAAGGTTGTTGAAGAACGTGACGTTCTCGACCAGCTTCCTGCAAGAGTGCATGCTGATCTCGTTACGCATGTGAGACGACAGCGTCTGAATGATTTCGGACTCCCGAAAGAATCGATGCTGGAAACGAAACTCGTAGTATTCTATAATTCGTCTCTGAGTCGGATAGGGCAGCTGCTTGTGTCTCATGTATTGCCTCAATTGAGCTACGGTGCCCTGGTACCTCAGACGGGAACTGTTGGCACCCTTGAAGTACTGCATGACTCGCGTAATCAGGAACCAAGGCGCAACGATGCCGATCAACTGCATTATGATGATCAGATATATGTCGCCTACATTTCGAGGATTCGAGTGTAGCAATCCACCTCTCAGGAACGTGGCAACGGCGCGTAACGTGCTGGCCAGGTACTGCTGATTCCTGGGAGCGTCCCAAAGGTTGGCAGCGTGTATCCACGAGTCGTTTCTGGGCGGTTGTGGAAGATACATCGAAGCTGCCGCGATGGGAATCAGCCAGTGGAAACAGGACTGCCAGTGCAACGCCATTAGCAGCCAGAAGACGATTTTGCAGAACTCGTAGAGTGCTATAGGCAAGTCGTAAACGAAGGCCAAGCGATCTATGTATGAACCCAAGGAGAACACGCGGAAGACGCAAATCAAGGATAACGTTTTGCGAATCACCATGTACTCCTGCCATCTCGTTACGAAGAATAAATCTGTCGGGAAGGAGCCTATGAAGTCGGGGATGAACGTGCTGCTTTTGATGTAGTGTTCGACTATGCGATGATGATCCAAAACCACTCCGTGCTCTTCTTTGTCAAAGTATCTGTAATTCGAGTTAACATTTTGGGTTCAGTATGGATCATGTTTTTGTAGGACAAATCGTCGTTACTTACCCCGTGAAGAAATTGAGCAGTATGTCAATGCAGCAAAGTAGCAGGAGAAAATTTTTACTGGCAATCCAAGCTTCAGACTTCCTTATCATCTCGAAGGTAGCTTGATAGGGCACCAATAGCAGGAGACTAGTTATCATGAAGATCATCAGGAAGTTCCAGAAATGCCTGCAAAAATCTGGGACGTAATACGCCTGCAAAGTGGACCGGATGCGCAAACGGGTATCAACTACTTTCACCAGCCGATTTATCACTACGTTAACTGTAACTCAATTTCACGGTCTCATCTCAATGAAAGTAGTGCACGTTAAGGAAAATGATCAAGTTTGGGAACGAGACTTCACCACCTGCCTTGTTAAATACGAGAAGTCTAGGGTGTTCTTTCCTTATATTACCATTTTATTGAAGAAAACCTATCAAATTTGTCAGGTGTACCTGAACATGCTGAACGGATGAATGATGTGCGGGAAATGTCGCAAATGACGTCGTTTTTCATAGACAATGGAGGCGCTGCTTCGCAGATACTTCTGAGACGCTGGATTACGGCGAGAGGCTATCAGCGACAGACGAATAAAATCGAAGATTTTACGGAATGGCCCTCTGCCAGGTACGAACAGTATGTCTGCTTCTTTGACGGAGAGTTCGCATTGGTGCTCAACGTGCAGCATGATTCAGCGTTCTGATAACGTGCGAAAGATAGGTACCGGGTCCTTTGAGAGAAGGTTATAGCAACCACAGGCGAGTAAAGATAGGCATTATGTAACAGTATTATTTATGCGCTACAGCTTCAGCCGGTTCGGTCGGGTTATGGGATAATAAGGACGTATCGATTTTCATGGAGTACTCCGTAACTGCGTCATAAGTAAGGATATCATTGATGTAATTCAATATGAATTTGGTATGCATTTAAGTAAACGGGCAGTAGCCGTATTTAAAATATAAACACATTCGAAAACGATACATTACTGAAACGTTTTATTCAATATGCATACATGTAGTAGATCATAAATTTATTTAGTAGATAATATTTCTCACGCTCTATTATCAAAATAAATCGTTTAAATTATTAATTAAACATTTATGTGTTTGGGATCAGTTCCGAGCTACAAGAGTGTGCGCTGTTTGATATCGCGGTGCTGTACAAAGTAATGCAGTGTGTTAATTCATGGTTTACGAACTAAACCGCTCGTCAAACACGTGTTATATTTTTTAATTTAAAAAGGTTCATCAAAAGCAACATCTCTTCCTTACTAGCTACGTCAATAAAGGACAGAATGCTGTCCTACTAGCACCATCTTGTGGTCGAAGCGAGAATGATGATGTTTGTTACTTTTTGTATTAATTAAAACACAATTAAAATTCTTCAGTTCGATTACATGTATGCTTTTTCAACTATTTTAAATAACAGATGACATATGTTAGTTTTAATGTTGCAAGGAATAAAGAGGAGTTTTATTCATCCCTGGAGATGATGGATCATAGATCTAGAGGAATTAATCAATGTGATGGACGTGTATCAGGGACAAAATTTTATATTCTTTTTTCTTATGGAGTTTGTTGAAAAATCTTTAAAAAACATTTCAATAATTTTGTGGGAGGGATGAAGGATAAAATCATTCAGGATCCAAAAAACCTCCCATCTGTTAATTAATAAGGATTCCTACAGAAAATTTATTTTACCCACTTTCGGTTCAACATTTTGGAAGTTACATATGCAGGAAAGCTTATTCCAAGCTATGCTCATAGAGGACCTTTTAAACGTTCTAAAGTCGGTACCATTCTGTCCTTCAGATGGTAAAGGAGGTAGCTGCTTGAAGAGCGCGTTAGTATACTGCCATATAATAATCTCAGTGAATGCAGTAAAATGTAATACGAAACTCAGTGATTGAAAAATATATTGCATGTTGCATCAATCTAATAATCTTTTTGATTACCTTAAAATTACTGTCTGCTGGCTATGTAGATACCTTCAATTTCCAAGATACTAAAACAACTAATTCTACAATTGTGAATTACTAAATCACTCATATATTAAGTATCCATACTTCCAAATTATCCAAATTATAAAATTTGTATATCAATTCGTAACTAACTGCTGCTCCATTATTGCCAAGGTAACTTTCCACTTGTCAGTAAAGCAGTCGAACGATATGGTAGTTTCCGGACGTTCGAAGGCAGCACTTCCGTTCTTCCATCCATCATCCATCCAAGCAACCACAGAATTAACCAGCTTGCAGTTAATTATTCGAAAGTATATTAAATATTTGCTCGTTTCACAAAAAGTACGCAACAGGAATTAAATTCAATACGTGACACAGAATGATCTACTGCCACTTTAGATTTCTATTGTACAAAATCATCGATCCCTGCCACATAAATTCCAAGATTACTCCTCCAATGAAAAGCACGGATTTTTGCATATGAAGATCGTAGACCCACAAGATGGATGACCTTGCTCGCGATACATTTAAGCGACCTTATACACAAGTTAGCTTTACGGGGGCTCAGACCTCGGTTGCGTGCATGGCATAAGAACAAATTTCCATGGTGCACGTTGAGCGGCGGTGAATTCTCCGCGTAACGACAAGGTTTTATGGGCGATTTTATTTCTTGAACCTGCGCGAACGTATTTTCACGGACGTATTTATTATATTCCGGCCGATATCGTGTACCAGTCATAAAAGCTCTACTCGTTAGGGATTCAACGGGTACGTAACTTCGCTAACCACATTTTCCCTCCATTTTTTACCTTTTCCTCCCTATTTTTTTTCTCAACGAGTACATCGACGTGCAACCTCGTTTAATTAATGTTCGCATGTCAACGAAGACTATGGACTTCACCCCCTCGGTATGTCCGAGTTCAGTGTATTTGCATGCTGCTATTTCTGTAAATATTAAAAACACAACAAAATTCTAAAATCTTTTCGAACAGGGACCTACTAAAAAATTTTAAATAAAATGACAGATTTGAACCCGTTGCATGTACATTGCGGTATTCGAAAATTTCCGAAATTTCCAATAAAAATAAAAGACCGAATGTCCATCCCGATTAACACGTATACGTATTTAAATTTTTTGTAACGTTAATGCATTGTACGTGTTAAAGCCAACGAAGATAGATTGTCTGAAATGAAGTTGTCGATTACCATGAATGGAAATTTCATAACGTTGAAAACTTCATACTGTCAGACCGTCAAAATTCTCTTCTCGAAACCGTAAACCTTCGCCATCAATTTACCATCACCGTTCTAACTCCCAGACCGGAGAACGTTCTCGACGGCGCCATCGAAACTGGGAGGTTTCGATCCCTGAATCGATTGGTTTACGGTAATACGTAATCTAAAGTCTCGGCTCGTTCCCGTCGAAAGCAGCAACCACCGAAATCGAGGGAACCCAGTTCGGCGTGGAAGTTGTGTTCGTCTTTTTCTCCGCATCTCGATAATAAATTTTCAAGTTGTCCGGCCGAGTTGTGGAACTCCGGTACGACGTTATGGACGATGCTCGAGAACAAGAAGGGTGGTTACACACAGGCTACGCTCGCAACCCTCTGCACATACTAACGTGGATTTATTGAGACCATCCTCCTCGTAACGACAAGTGACTGCGGACAAGTTCCTCTTTCTCTCTATCTTTCTCTCTTTCCGCTCGCTGTATCAATATCTCGTTAGAATGATGAAAATAACAGTAAAATGTTTGTCCTCCGACCAACGCATATCTTTTATTTCGCTTTTATCGCGGATTTACCTCGCCCACGAAATTGCTTTCAAATTTAACTAACACTTAACTCGTATTCTATTGATTGTATCTTCGTGCACGCGATGCCAATGTGGGATTTAATATGTTCAAATTTGAATAACTAATCATCGATGACTAAATAAGTTTATCTATGTCATCAAGCCCGAATGAGATCGCTAACATGGAAATCGTCTGTCCGTCGTTTTTGCGCAACTATAATCGTAATTCGCAAAATGGAACGGCCTATCAGCTGGCGTTAGAACGTATCGGTAATCGATAGTGGCGTGCAGTAGAATCGGCCGCGGTACAAAGACAATTATCGTTCTTGGAAATTGGCGACAAGTTGGCAATTGGCGATTTTCGGCGAATTGCTGTTTTACGCGCGCACAAGCGTCCACTGGCCAGCAAATGGAATAATGCACGTGGTGCAAGATGCGTGGGACGCAAAACGGGGAAAATGGAACTGCATCGAGCGAATTTTTGAACGTATCGCTTTGGTAAATAGCTTTTAACTACGTTCTCTATTTTTTCGCTTTTCCTGGTCAACGCGCCCGCCTATGCGTAAATATTGTCATTGCGTTCTCAAATATTTTACAAATTAAACAAGCCGGAGTATTTAGCGGAATTCAAGGATTTTCGAAGTTTTTGAAAATTTAACAACGCTGCCAATGACATATAACAATCTAACAGCTGCAGTCGAATCATATGTCATTACTAAAACTGATATCGAATAAAAAATACAAGTTATCGTGTAAATTCAAAATAGTTCCCCTCGAAGCAGGAACAAGATAAAGTATAGCGTTTCTTGAATACCAGTTAGATGTCGCGTGCCCGTTCACGATCAAAGAATTAGGTCGGAAAGTAGCAACAATTACCATCAATCTGTCGGTGTAATTCAGCGGGAACGACGTGTTTCGTCGAAGAAAATCAATTTGTCGCTGTTAAATGGCCTGTATGATTTTTAGCTGGTACTTAGGTGCACACATTGATTTCATTACCGGCAAGCGTCGCGTTTCACTGCTCATTAAACCAACAGATAGATCTTTTGAACTCTGTGTACGTTGCGGTTGTCTTAGCTCTCCCTCGTGGATGCTTAACCAAGTTGAAACTTGATCGCAATTTACAGTCGACCCATGCTATCGAGCGTGAACGTGTACACGCGCGTGCACACAAACATACGGTAAAGGAGAAAATAATTTTCCGTTCGCAGGCGAACGAAATTAAAATTTCTCCGTGCGGCACACCGCTTCAACTTCTACACGGCTGATATCTATTGCCACGCTGCGCTGGCCCCTTGTAAAAATTACAGTTCGAGCAATTATTCCCGCGGCAAGCGTATAACGGCAGATAAACATGCGAGAACGCGCTTAAATTCATTTTAGACATGGCCTGAGAACGTTTGCTTCTACTCCCAAGAAGCAGGACGTTATTTCAATTTTCAATTCAGCACGCTGAATTATATAACAAGTTGATCGAGACTGAGATAAAAAGATATGAAAGGAAAGCTAAATTATAGCAAAATTAGAAACATGGAGACGTACAAACATATAACCATCTGAGAGTATAAAAGTACATGAAATAAAAATATAAAAATCCGAAGATAATTTTTAACCGACTTCGAAAAAGGAGGAGGTTACTCAATTCGATCAGTATATTTTTTTTTTTCGTCTCTCTAATTTCTAAATTAAGAGAACGAATTCGAAATTTCCATAAATCTCTCGACTGTTCATCCGATCCGTCCATCGCAGCACATAATTTGGTGCGTATATGATTTGATAGTTTCTAAAGGGTTGACTGATTAAAGCGATATTAAATCCGCGAGCTCCGTTCAAACAGCCCCCGAGTTGAAACTTGGTAGACTGAACAAGCGAACGCGGTGGATGCAAGAAAATTAAAAAGGGGAAAGATTACGTTGAATTGGCAGCGGCTTAATCGATTAAGGAGTCGCGTCACGACGCCACGAGTGCTCAACGAAGATCCATCAAAATGTCTTGGAAGATGCGCTTCGGGCAACTTCCGCTCGTATCTCGCGACTCCACCGTCAAGAGTCTCGGGAAGAAACTTTCAAGCACGATCTTTATTCGCGTGGATGAACCACCGATGAACCATCTGCAAGCAACATTAACCGTGTTTAACAACGATTCTACAGAAACAGACTCATCGTTGTGTACGAAATATACCGTTTCAAATATCGTACCTCCTTGACTCAGAAAAAAATGCGTAAGTTGTCTCTAAAGGGATATACTAGATACTGTCTCGTGGCAGAAACTGCAGTCATAATCGTTATGGTACCGGTTACATTAATTTTAACATTTAAAATAAATGTGAATGGATGTACACGTTAATTCTTTATCTTCCTACAAATCAATAGACACTTCGAGGAAAGCATCTAAAGAAATTGTGCAATTTAAAGTAAGAGAACCGGTTGTTGGACCGGTTCGAAACGGTTAGTGTTAAGCGTGCAGCTTCAGGAAGGTGCAGCTGTAACATTACCACGATGACCCTCGGCAGAGTCAAAGCACGTTAAGTACGGGCAGGCTTTTCCGATTGCCATCGATTCGTCGCAACAACGGCGCAAATAGGCTGGCGTTTTGTCTCGCCGTGGAAGAGGATTGCCAGCAAACGTGGTGCCTGGCAAACGGCTAGGGATCCTGCTAGCAACAGCTCGCTTTGACAAGTTTACGACGTTTAACGGGATGCAAATGTGAGCGTGGAGTCGGGGGTGCGTTCGTACGCAGCCTCGAACCGACGATAAAGAGTCGAGTACACGGTGATCAAGAGGAGCGAGAGAAGGGAAAACCGGCGTAATTACACGGCGTGTACGGTAATCCTCATATAACAACGTGGACCAGCCAGCCCTTGAAACGGGTGTCGACTACGAGACTGGCCAAATGCCAACTGCTCGAAATAGTACCTTCGACTGGCGAGACTGTATCGTATGTCAGACACCCTTGCGATCCTGCTGCGTGCGATTCACACGAGAATGTAAGTTCTACGACCACCAGTTGCCTGCTCTTCCAGACGATGCCGAAGATCAAGCGAACCGGGTTTAATGATAGCAGCTGGAGTTGCTGTTGTTGGCTCGCGCCGTGGAACGATGGAAATGTTCCAAAATTTACGTTGCAAATTTGAATTTTAAATTTATGTCGTTTAGCTATAAATGTCGTGACTACCGCGCTGATAATTCTTCTCGCGAACTTTTAGCCACGAAGAACTGGTTTCCTCAAATTGGCCATTCATGACCTACGGACGTGACTCTTCGTAATGGTTTCTGTATCAAAAATAAACGAATGCCGAACCGGAGTTAATTTTCAAGCAAAATTGCTCGGACGTATCACGTCGTTGTGGATCATTATGAGGATGCATGGCCAACGCGCCTTTTCATCTGTGTCGTACAAAGACTTACAACCCTATTAGCCGATAATGGTGAAAAATACGACCATACGGGGTAACGATCTTAGCTTATAGCGATCATAAACGTCGGATAAAATGTCGCCGCAACGCGAGAGGGGTAATGCCGGCAATGCGGCCAGACCGGGCATAAATTCACGGCAACTGGCGTGAGTTATGAAAATTTCATGCTAGAACCGAGATGGTTTATCCATTCATTGGCGTACGTCGTTATACTGTACTAAGAATAATGCGTTCTTTTGTAAATTTATACGACTAATTAATCTTTTACAGTTTACGCCAGAAAACATGGAATTTTTCTAGATCGATGACTAAATTTTTCATCTATCTTTAACATGGAAAGGTCAAAGAAGATGTTACAAACAAGATAGTCCAGATTATGCGTCGTGTAGCAACCTAAAATTTTGCTATCAGCCTCTTCAACTATTTTAATACGAGGACCTAGCTGTAAGTTTCATATTTTTCTAACTCAATTTAACTTCGCTTGCTTTTTCTGAAAAAATATCTGTCTGAAATAATTCTGAGAACCGAGCTCGCAAGTTTCTTAATCTTCGCTAATAACTTCTATAAAATGGAGTAAAAATCGTATTAAAATACCTGCAGATGTAATCAGAAAATAATTTCAAAGTTAAAAGAGACCACAGCTAGGAGGAAATATTATTTCCAGGCTACTGATGCAACGGTGAAAGTTGTTTCGTGTTTCACCCTCCTCCTGGCCGGGTAAACGTTTCATAAATCTTCCTAAAAGATCCAGGCTTATATTTGCCGCGGTGATTGCGTATCGTTAGAAAAAGAAGGAAAAAGAACAAGGTAAACCTTTAATCGTGAAATTATTTCGTCACAACGTGCACTGCTTACGTCACGGACGCTGTGCGACCTAAGCCCGTTAATCCTTTATTGCGTTACTATTTTAATTTCGAAAATAGGTTTTTAACTCTTCGAGGTAAGAATACGTAGCAACGTAATAACCACGATAAATTTATTTGAAAAAATATGATACCGTATTTTCGCAATATTTTTAAAAAGCAGAAAGATCGTAATTATTTTTTGGTATTAATTTCTTCCCGAAGAGTCGGTGTAACCTTAATCCTTTTTCAAGAAAAGAAGCAACCGAGTTTATTCCGCGTATAAAAATCGATTAAACAAAAAAATAGAAAACGTGGATGTGGGTTAATCTGGCTCTCAGGAACGGAATTATGAAATTTGCAATGCATGAATGTTTGATATAGAACAATTCTGGGGTATATTTGCAACACAATGTAACGAAGGGTTAATTTGATCGCGAGACGTGTCATGAAGTAACATTCAAGAGGAAACTGGTACGATTTTAATGAATATTAAAAGGAGAGACGTGTATCGAGTTAGAATCTGTGGTCGCAGTCATAGATAGCAAATTGGGAAAGTTGTCGAGGGGAGAGTGGTGAGGTCTCGACCGTCAGGACGCGTTCGCGTCTTGTTGCATTATCTTAGAAAGTTCTTGACATCTTATAAAGTTTCAAACTTTTGTTATATACGTATTCAAAGTAGCGTAGCAACGTTGCGGCGTGACGTTATTATTGAATATGGAACGAGTGAATATGAAAGACTTACTAGTCACTCGTTGGATAAAAGTGGTTCCAGTCTTTTAACTTTTCAATCAATTAGAGGAAAGATGTCGGAAGAGTGCGTCATATTTATGGATCACGAGCTGACATTGTCTCGCATTAAATATTAAAATGTAATGAATTTTAAAGTATTCTACGGTATTCTGTATTCAATTTCCTTTTGTTTTAAAATATTCATTACGTGTAAAATTGTATGTGTCGCGAATTGCAAAAGTTTTCAAATCAAGGAAAGCGCTGTTTCATAATCGATATTAATTTCTTCCAACTTAATCTTTTGCTTCTTTTAATCGCGTTAATTTACTTTGACGTATCGCGGAAGGAACGTATCGTACAATACAATTTTCATCAAGTTGAAGATGTTTATTGTTTGCAGCCGGAGTAGCGCGTTCTCCGACGTTTAATCAGAATATTTCGAGTCGGTTGCGTTGCTTCATGGCAACTGTAAAACTCTCGAGACGGATAGTACACACTTGATACATTCTTTGCCGAAGTTAGGGTAAACATAAACTTCAAACTCCGCGGAGAAATGGAGAGAGAAACCTTGGCTGAGAAAGCAACCGACGGTATCGTCCAGGATCTAACGAGCATTCCATTTCGATGTTTAATTTTGTATAATCGAGATCATAAGCGAAAATAGTTTACGGACACCCTTCTTCGTGCTACGGATTAAAGTGGATCTTGCTAGAATCAACTTTTAGAATATACGATACACGCATTTCATGTCACGTACAACAGATTGCGCATCAATTCGAAATTTATATTATGTGGTAGAAGCCGTAACGTCCGTTCTAAAGTTTCATCAATTCATCGATTTTTATAACGTTACCGATAACAAGCTTATCTCTTTCGTGACACAGACAAGTTTATAGAAGCGTCTTTACGAAGTGTTAACACAGAAATTCTCAGGCCGTACAAGTACCAATAAGCGGTGATACGAAATGCCACGCTATCACGACATTTTACTACCACCGTAAAAATCCTCTCGAATACAGGTGTAATATGTAGGTTAACGTTTCAGATGGTGATTTAGATACGGAAACTACTTCAGTTCAGGTCTTTAACTACTGTATATTCTTCTAAAAATAAATATAATGAACTACACGCTGTATTAATCGGAAGAGGTAGTAGTGTCAAGCGTTACAATTATGGAAAGTGCATTATAAGCGCAGAATGCCAGTAGTAACAACACGGCTATATTTTCGAATCAAGTTAGAAATAGAAAGGAGTCCAAGGAAAAGCGGGACGGTAAAAAAAGTGGGACGGTGCACGTCATCGTATTTTACGTAGAATTGTTCGAAACATTCTGCGTAAGGTATAAAGATGTTTTCGAATTGGAAGTAGGACGAATAAAATATTCCTCGGGCGTCTTATAGTTGATTAACATCGCTCAATTTGATACGAGGTAACGCAACGGGTATACGAGCTCCATAATTGGCACGTTATTTTGAAAATTCGCGTAATAGAGCCTGCTATCACAGGATGATGAGATATGAACTGCGGTATAACGAAGACACGTAGAAAGCACGCCGCAATATATCATGCATAACAAGTGACTAGCCTGACTCCATGCCATGTGCAAGCTGTCTAAGGGTGCTATCGCGTCAGACACAATCAGAATCATATTTCTTACATGATACACAAGAAAACTTGCTTGTCTTGTCTTCCATTTTTAACGTGTCGTCCTTTTCATGCGCCTCATTCACGTCCAATTTCCATGTATCAATGATTTGTCACGTTCCCTAAGAAAATGTTAGTTCGATCAAGATAAACGTTCCACGGAAATGAAACACTGGAAGAATGTGATTTCACTTTACTGAGAAAATGCCACTGAAGTGGTACTTTTAAATTAAGCGTAGCGGTTTTAAATTAGGATCTGTAGAAAAATTAATTTCCCAAATTCCCAAGTTTCTAACCCAACGTAATTAAATAATTAAAAGTCTAATTTGACTTCCGTTGGATCTTCGAATGCTAATTGACTTTTAATAATTTAATGTATCGTCTAAATTATCTATATAAATTTAGATAATTTTGACATAGATTGACTGATCGATGAAACGTTAACGAATCTAAATCTAATTCTAGTCTATCGAGTGGCAGACAGGTTGGAGGTGATGGACCCAAGTTGGATCTGATGCGTCAACGTCAAGACGGGGTTGGTTCGAATTCAGTGGGGCCAACCGGTATCGGAGGCTGTTCCAGGCGATTTGTGTTGTCTAGCCGACTCCTTGGGGATCGAAGCTCAGCCTGCCTAGGAATTCGTGCCGACCACCTTCGTCGAAATCGTATTTGGTCCCGACGAAATCGGAGTTAATCTAGGTGACTTAGACCGCGACTCCGCTGCATTCTCGTTCAACGCTCGATTAAATAGAAGCGGATTCAGCTCGGTGCTTCAGCGAAGATGCTTTGGTTTCTCTTAAATGGCCTCGGGGTCTGAAAAATAAAAACGTCGGAAAAATCATCTGTGTTTCTAAAATAACTAATTCTCGAATCAATTTTTCGTTAATAAATGTTTAGTAAAGTAAAAGTTCTTCGGTGGAAACTTTTATTTATGATTTTAGGGAGATGGAAGGGTAAAGCGTTTAAGAATGTTTGACCATTAACCTACAGTCTTTCAATACTTAAACTGCCTTCATGAAGAAAAATCTTGTCCCTGCAGTCGTTTATTTATTCATTGCAATTACAAACTTGAATGAAGTCTGAAATTCTTGAATATTTCCACCGCATTTAACTTTTAGAGTTTTCTTCCGGAACATTGTCAAGTAATTACGCGATAAAATCACATTCATGGGAAAATTGTCAATTTTGTAGAAAGGAAGGGAACTCGACCTTATTATTACTTTTAATAACATCGATTCGTATATACGTTTGTAACTGCATAATGTGCACGGCCGGAGGGCACAAAGGCGTTCCGAAATTAATTTTAAATATTACGACTAAAAGATTACGTCGTACCTTTTGATGCGTCGGGTCATTGATCGGTGGCTTCTACTCGAAGCGCAAAGATGGTCTGACCACAACACACGATACTACTTGTCGAAGTCCGACCACACAGAATGTTCGATGCCTCGAAGCTCTGTTCTCAAGAGGATTAATTGCAACGAATCACTAATTCATTACCAATTAAGCGATTAAAGCCGCCATTGTTCTCTGTAAATAGAAAAAGGAGCAGATTTTTAAAAATTAAAAACGACTTCCTACAGGAAGTATCCGGTGCAATCGATACTCGTGCAAAAAGTTAAAAAAGAATAATAACGAACATAACTTCGAATTAATCACATTATTTTTTAAATTAAGGAGAATTACACGTCGCTCAAGTTAAAGTAATTATTACATAAGCAGGTGAAATTTATATTTGAAGTTCCGGTCTCCGTATCAGGCTTTTGACGGAGACAGATTAGTGATTCGTTGCAATTAACAAGGTCGTGTACCTTTTCTTTTCACGAAATTACTACGGTTTCCTGGAAACGTGACTTTATCGAGCAATTCCTTGGAAGCCGAAGCCAGGCTATCACGATGAACGTGGCTGTCTCGTTACGCACGAAGTCTGCTCGATACACGAGCACGTGGCTTGATGCATTAGAATGATGCCAGGGTTCCCGTTTAGCTGGCCGCCATTCTACGCTCGTGCACGCTTCGGTGAAACGGCAAAGGTGTACACCTCTCGACGCGTACATCCTACAGGAATTAACGTTTCAACGTTACGTCATGCACGTGCTATCAGATACGCGTGCAGCTACGTTAATGGCCGATTAATTTCCTACTGTTTCACGGTACGCGATGCCTTTTGTTCATCCAGTTTCTCGCTAATTATCGAACACTCCGTGATTTTCAAATAAGCGCCATTTTTTTAGATCCAGTCTGCTATTCGATTGTAATCTGTTCGTGTAAATTTTTACGTCACGTGCCTCATATTTTATTATAATTAAAAGTAACGCGTTATAAAGTTTATGTATGAGAATTAAGGAAACATTTGCAACCTTATTGCATTTACAAGTGTTTTTAAATGCGTTGGATAATTGATATTTTTTATAAAGACGTACTTCAGCTTTTCTTGAATTTTTGCACACGAAGGAAGAGCTAAAGAGCCGATGCAAGTAATTTCGATTTGTCTAAAATCCAGATTTAGGTTCATTGATTCCATGCAAAGTTAATGCGATTGAATAGTCGCATTTAAATCGATAGAAATTTAATACATTCGGTAAGTCTAGACTGTGTGAAGATTTAATTGAGTTAAATGCTAACTCCAAGTACCACATTTTTTAATTTGAGAATTAGCGATCTTTACGTTAGTAATGATGTTATATTAACGCAACCTCTGGTTACAGATATTCGAAGGGTAACAAATAGCAAGTTGTCAGACCAAAAAGCAAAGATTTGTCCTCATGTTTGTGCGTGTCCTTTTTTCGTGTAAGCGGCTCTAAGAAGATAAAACTTGTAGGCAAAACTTAAAACTTTGATTCCACTTTCAGCCCCTCGGAGTTAAGATTTACCGGCGAACTTTAAGATCTAAAATTGTCAACTTTGGAGTAGAAACTAGTACACTTCTCTTCCCGATTCCTCTTCTTTTCTGTTTTCTACCGATCGGAATAAATAGATGAGATATGATGGCAAGCGATATTTGTCCGCTTCCAATTTATAGCCATGTGATTTTCAAAGTAAAGCGTCAATGGTACGCTCATTAACATAATTGAAGCATAATCTACTGTCAATATTGTAAACTATATGACGCCTTTCATCTCTTATTACTTAATTAATTAATTCATTATCCGTCTACGTTATTATCAAAGATTCAACGTTAAACCTTCTCGTATTAGTTTGTACTTTGACAAACGGGGAATAACTACCATTTTGAACTCGATTGTTTGCGTATGACGAGCCAATGAAGTATTAACGCACGAAATGTCTACACTTAATCTGGGTCACGATTAATTCCATCAATCGATGTTCGAGGGTAAGCTGCTTGCTTCACGAAATTCTCAGTAATTGGTACACTGGAATTACCTATGCACCGCCGCCATAATTCAGTAAACAAAGGGATGTGAAATATTATGGAAATTTTATATTTAATGCTCGTAATTTCGGTTCGCTGCAAGAGGGAGTTAGTTACGTTTAATGTGTACATGAGTTATGTCACGAGTGCAACTATGAGGCAAGGAGTTAATCCCGAATCAAGATTATATAGGTTTACACGAATGTTCGTGCCGTGATCGTTCGCGATTTTCACGGTATTTTTCCATCTCACTTAATCCGATGAATCGCGCGCTGTGTCGGGGTAAGTGACCGTGCAATCAATGTTTAAAGAGCCGATACTGGGGCGAAATGCAACGTCGAATTACAGATTACGAGTTTCAAGGGATAGAAAGAGAGAAGCACACGGTTGCGTACAGTTATATCTGTGTATTTCATTGACCTATGAATACCACATGGGGTTCCATGCATTAACGAAATGTAATGGCTCGACAGAAACGGCTATACCATTCACTTTGTCCGCAAACAAACTGTAACGCTAATGCGCCACGTTAGCTGGTATAATATGTCGAATAATCTAAACCAGAACGAGATTCGACAGTTGCTATTCTGCTCTTTACGTTGTGAAAATGAGGTACACTGTACAGCTGACGTTATTTGAAACAAATGGTTCGCGAAAACTTTGTAAATTTCCAATGTCGTAATTTCGACAGCATCGAAACGGTGTTTTCGACGTTTTATTTATGCAGTATCAACTTTTGCCGAAATTGCTCCTGATTATTTATCAAAGAATTCGATGAATTAGTTGGTAGGTAAACGATTAAATATTTTATCTCTCTAACCACGCAACTAGAGCGACTATTTACGAAAAATTCATAGTAGCAAACTGTCGGACAAGGGAAAAAAGGACAGTGTTTGAAAAAAATGATAAAGTTCGATGAAAAGCTCTGATAAAATGCGAAGACTCATTAATCTGTAGCTAATCCGGATTTCCTGTGAATCACAAAGTTTAAATGAAATATATGAAGAGCAGTGCCATCGCGAAACGTGTTTTCCACCCATAATCGTTAATGAAACGACGATATTAATAAAGAAATTTATTCGAGTCGAATATAATTGAGAATTTAATTCCAACGGAAATGACAGCTCCGACTCGATGAGAATTCCATCGACAAATGTATGTACATACACGAGAAAGATATTTGATCTCAGATCCAACTCGACCATGGATTCGGAACTAGTCCGGATGTAACCCTGACCTAACCAGCTTCTAAATCAGATTAAACTCGGGCCTAACGCAAAGTTAACCCCAATGTCTTCGATAACTTTGGTTGGCTTACGGAAATGCAAGCATCTATGCGAAATATCTTGTTTCAGGATCAATGCAGTTAAATCGCGGAGCTCTTGAGAGAATCAATACGCTTTGGGCCCGAGGTTCAAAGAAAATTCCATCTACCAAATACGCACGAACGTCATCTTTTGTCTCGAGTGCCGTAAACTTTAGCGGCGGTTCTGCCTCGACGCTGTAACAAAATTTGTAAAAACAGAGAGTTCTACTTCCCCAAAAGCATAGCTCCGACCGTTACACCGAAAGTCGATTCACGCTTCAAACGCTAGCGACGATTCGAGTAACCTTAACTTTCTGTGAACTCATGACCTCCCACTAAGACCGAAACGATCGTAGCAAGGTACACGCTGAAAATTCCCAGCAAAGCCACGGGAAAAAAAGAAGGAAAGGAAAGCAAAGCAAAGCAAGAAACACGTAGACGCGGAAAGAAGCAAGAAAAGCAAACAGCCGTGCAGTAAAGGAAGCAAACAAAGAGCACACGTAGAGGAGAAACAACGAAATCTAGCTGAAAGAAGCGAGCAATAGTAGCGAAAGGAAGTAGTCGCAAGGTTTCTTCCATTGGAAGACTCGCGTGCGGAAGGCACGCGTCTCGTCGCGTCGCGATGCCAAAGAGAGAAAGAGACAGAGAAGGGTCTCTCTAAGGGCAAGAATAGAGCAGAATGGAGCAGAACGCGAGAGCCGCGTAGGTATACGTACACGGTGGCTGGCGTCTATATTTTATATCCTGTAGACGAGAAATGTCGCTAGGGCGCAGACTCGAGGCAATCGGGGTCGGTCGGCTCGCCAGTTACTTTTCGCGATCCACCGTGGCCGCTCTGTCGCGGCGCCAGGTGTACACAGTTCGGACGAGTAGTCAGTCCGAGGACGGGAAGGGACAAGGGTAGATCTACCGTGACCTACCGCGAGATCACGGATGGAACAGTCTCAGCGACGACGCCGCATCGAAACGTGTTCGCGACCCGCCAACTAGGGAAACGCGGGACAAGGTTGACGCCGAGCGGAAACGGAGACGGCGTTACCGATTCCGGCGCACAGCTTGCGCGCCGTTACCGAAGCGGTACCCAAGCTTGCTTGCGCGAACCGAACTGTGCCGCTCGGTCATCCCTGCCGAATCAGTCGAGAGCCATCGTGCCGAGTGTTTACGTCGTCGCTCGGACAAATTCGTTTTCGCGTTACTTCTCTTTCCCTCCCTCGCGCGCTCGCTCTTGCTCTCTCTCTCTCTCTCTCTCTCCTAGACGAGATCAGCTGAGAGAAGACCATCTTTCGTTCCGTAACGGGTCAGTGATACGTGCTCGCGTTTTTTTCTTCGTGTGTAACCCTGCGAAGGGGATGTTGTTTGTGAAGTGCGACGAGGATTGCTAATTTCGTCGTCTGACTTTGCTACGCCGCGTCGTAAACGCGCGCGAGTACCGGCCAGGATACGACCGCGTGGACTTTAACTCCGTGTTCGTTCCCTGAATGTTATCCGGTGCCAGATACGAGCGAGACCGTGTTCGAGGAGCTTACGAGCGTGGCATTGGTCGAGCTCGGTGGAACGTTAGTGCGGCAAAGTGACTTCCACAAAGTGCTACGACGACAAGACCATACAACCTCGCGACGTGATCGTCAGCATCAATGACAGGCGGAACCACGGCATCGAATTGAGGTGAGAGACGCGAGTCCTTCGGTTACGATGCTCTGTCAGAGATATCTCGTGTTTGTTCGTGGATCTCTTCGAGTCGAGACCCGATCGATTCGAAACCGTGTTATCCAAGCTTGTACGTGGGATTTAATTAGAGAGAACGGCTCCGTGCTGCCGCGTTAATCGGGCCAAATTTCGGGGAACGGAATTATTATTGACTGGAACGTCCCGCGAGTTACGTCTTGTCAGAGATGGAAAATCCGCTCGAGACGAAAGTCGTCCGAACGAATTTTCTCTCCGCATCGTCGAATTTTCGAGATCTTTCATCGATCGGGGGTATTATATTGGCTGTGTTCATTTTGCTTTGTTCGTGGACGATTTTTTGCTACGCGCTCGTTCAATTACTTATCGGTATCCGGAGAATCGTGTCAGGTGTCTGCTTTGTGTTTCCAATGTTTATTACGTGGGATAATCCGTGAAACGTGAGGTGCAGCCGTTTAATCTCCTTAAGTTTAATTATACGGTATAGCATATTGAGAGTAGGAATTTTTTATCATGATACCCCTCGAGTATCGATGCTTACCCTTCGGACTGTTCGACCCTCTGCTTATTATTGTTTTGCCTGTAGATCGTGGATGCTTATACACGTATACATCTTGACGGTACATTATTTCATTGAAAGTTATTGAACGTTTAAAAAAATAATAAGTAATGATAATCCGTAACACTTAGCTTATGAAACGACACTCGTGTTAATTAAATAAATTTTGTGTTAATTAAAGCCTTCACACTGGTTTTATAACCAGAACATCCGTGTATTTCGAGCTTTCTATTTAAAATGAACAAGACACGAATGTAAAAATGTCTACAATATGAAAACATGGAGTGATTCTGAATTATTGAGGACGTAATAAATTTGTTAACACCTTACCACAGTAGAAACGCCGCATTTAGTACGTAAAGCAAAATAGTCAGAATTTCAAATGTAACGCTGTTGCCAATGCCTTTGAAAATTGCATGTACTTATTTTTACTTTACGGTACCTTTATGTCGCTAAATAACGTCGAGCTGTTCTACTTCCAAATTTAGACATTTTTTTGCGATAACATAGAGGGGTGGATCGCGTAGTTGGGACAAGTCGTGACTTCACATATGACAATAGTTTTCTTTGAATGTACAAACAAAAGGTACGTTTGATAAAGTTTGTGGTACACAGGCACGTTCACCGCGGTATTTGTTTAAACGTAATTGCCGATTAAATCGGTGACCTGTGTACGCGTTTGGGCCGCGTAGCCGATTAAATTAAGTTGCACGCTTTTAAAGCGGCGAACCACCGCGAAGCCGCTCATTACATCCTGCACGTGAACTTTTATCCAACCGCGGCCTCATGATCCGGTCATAAATGATCCGTTCACGTGACATCAACGGTAACCACGAGTTATTTGAATAATCGCTTTTATTACAGTATTCGCGGTCAATTTTCGTTGCCGTGTAATTCGACGTTACACGATTATAAGTTAACCAGCCACTTTTAATCGCCATTAATATATTGACCAGCAATCGCTGCTAAATTGCGACGCGAAAACACATATACTTTTCTTAGCATCGAAATTAACGTTTATAGAGATTCATGTATTGCAGAGCGCGGGAAAAATAAAACCGTAAATCAGTTTATTGCCTCATTCGTCGTTTATCGTGGCCAATATTGCGCGTAAAACATTTCTTCCTGCAAATCCGAAAGAAACATTTTATAGGTTTCTCGAAATTAAAGGTTAACGAAAACTTTTAACTTTGATGTCCGCTGTTCGAAATTCTAACGATGCACTTAAATCTTCGTACTTATTAATCGCTGGAGCTCGCATTCGAAGGATCGAACAATAAATGTCTCGGAAAAACGTACATTAAGAAATAGGATATTCGTTAGTGTCATAATGTCAGCTGAATGCGTGTTCGTTATACGGTAATAAAGAGTACACATTCTATCGAAGCAAATAAAATGTAAAACCGAAAAGTATCAGGCCCTAGAAAAATTTCATATTAGCAACATAATATATTCGACGAAGACGAACGAGCTGCAAGGTTGACGTAACATCCCCGTGGATGGATGCACTTTCTACTCGCTTTTGTCGGTTGTTTTTCAAGAAACGTCGCTAACTGGAGGGCCAGTGAACTCTCCTGCGAAACTTAAGTGTCGCGTCGTCGTTATTTACAGTTTTTATCAAAAGTTTCCAGTACCTCTGACCCGTTCGCGCGATTATTCCACCGAGAGAAGATTAAATGTACAAATATAATAGAAATTAACTGTGCTCGAGATACTTGAAGTTTCCACGGCGGTTCTGCTTCGTATTTCCATAATTGAGAGGAAAGTGCAAACAGCACTATTTTAAACTACCAGGGAATCACGGGCATCCCGGGGAAGTTTCAAACGATGAAAAGGTACTATTCTCGCGACATTTAAAACTAATTATACTGGCCATTAATATCATAATTAAAAGTGTTCGTTATTTCGCGAAATCGACAATTATAATCTTCAGAGTTATGAACGCACGCGAATAACGAGATAAATTTATATTAATTAGAGTAACCTCATCTTCGGTATAATGCAACGAGAAATCTAAAGGTACGATGCATTGATTTCGCATTATCAAAGGGACATACAGTACAGGGGTTATTATCATATAATGCGTAATGAAATTTTTCGCTTGACTTTTAGCGTATTAAATGGAAGTAATGTTTCTGTATTACTGGCGTGTTTATCAAACCATTACTCACTGTTTGCAGAAATTCCGCCGGTTACATTTTGCTACGCTGTTCCAATTTGAATTTATGTCACTCCGTATAATGAATGCACAAAGTGTAGAAATACAAAATATTGTCACACGCGTACGATCTCTCGACAGTCACGCGTTACAATTATTCGGTCGTAGCAATTAATAATTTCGGATTTCCGATATCTTTCCCAACCTTCATTTTCTTTCGCTCTAAAATATCAGTTCGTTTTCGCGATAATCGAGGATTCCCATCGATTTCATTGAAAAGACACGGAAACGTTACCACGCGAGTTTTCAATTCCACTGAAAAGAAGAATTTCTAAGCGTTCTCAGCGATCACGCAACAGCTGGCAAACGTAGGAATCGTAAATTTTCAGATGACTGGCATCGAAACGGGAACTCGATCGACGATCGTTCGCATGATCGATCATCTGCGTAGTTTGCGCTCTGATTTTCCTGTAAAACGGTCAACTTCTTAACTAAACCACGGTCTGTTGTCACTTCTCGTAGCCACACAAACATCCCGGGAGGTATCTCCGTAACCGTGAATGCTGCTCGTCCACCTGTATGCGTACACGCGCCACTAACTACAGTCCTATGCAAATATGCTGAAAGCATACCCGGAACGTTCGCGGAGTTTTAACGCGCTACTTAACCGTGTGTTACGTGCGCCGACAGATCGATTTACCTCTACCCGCCTTGCCGTACAACTTTCCGCTTGTTCGTTACCTTCCATTTCTGCACGATCTACGATCTGTCTATTAAATTTCATTGTTACACCCTGGGTCATCAGCTCCACTACATTCAAATTCTGGATTTCGATGTAGTCGTATGGTCGACTAATGCCTTTTGAATAAGGCTTTTCTAAATTCTACAATACCCTTTACCATTTGAACTTCTTTTACGAACACTTTTTTATACGCTTTGCATTACACAGGGTGTTTCGATGGAGTAGAACATGCAAATTCTTTTCACCGTTGCTAAAGACAGGAAAAAATTCCAGCGGTTTTCAGAATTATTTTGATAGAAATACAAGTTGAACCTAAGTGACACACCTTGTTATTCCGTAAATAATTAACACTAAAACTACCAAGCTGGTCAAATGACCGTTGCACAAGAACCTTATTATAAATGACACATTTTGTTGAATTGATTCTTCTGATTTCTGTATGGATCAAGATAAAGAATTAATGTGTGTACTAATTTATGTTTTGTCATTTGTTCATTTATTTTTTGACTCCATTTTTCATCTCACATTAAGTACATATTATAAGCCGGTAGATGTAGTGTTAAAGTTGATAAATTTGTATGATGCACAATGACAATATTATTATTGGATTTAAAGTAAAAAGTGATCCGGTAGTCCGTACGTTATGAAATTTTGTTATACTTGAATTGGTTGGTTGATAGTTAATTTGCATTCACTCGCCGATTTCAATCGAGTAAATTCAATTTGAAGCGATTTATCGCATTGAATGCATGGCGAGATTACAGATCATCGGTTGTACGATGTTAGTACAATGGAAGTGCTTTTTATGCTTCATAAAGTTCCACGTGTTTATTCGAGCGTCGATATTCTTTGCAGAATTGGCATAGCAAAACGTGTAAATAACGTTGCTGTTCATTTCTTCTCAATAATTAATTTTCCAGCGACTTTAAAATTAAAACGCGTCGGATCGGAGGTAAAGAATTTTCATTCCGAGCGATATGTTCATTGCTCTCTCGTGTGTACAATGGAGCTTAATAAGCGAGAAATTCAAGCTACAAAATATGAAGTCAAATGCAGAACATATTAAAAAGACGCGGATTATCAAAGTACCGTTATATCGTATTAAATATCGGAATAACGTTAAACAAATTTCTGTTTTATCGATTTACGATTCGCGTTTATTATCCGGCACTCGCGAGCTGCTTTATATTATTGAACTGCTTCTTGGACGTTTCGTTAGTAGCGGATAGTCGTGCTTGAATTTCCGCGAATATTGGAGGAAAATTCGTTGGAAGGGAAAAGTAATTATGGCTGGTAGTAGTGGGTCAAGTATGACACTAAGTGAAACATGAAAGCGGTTGTTACGCCGAGGTGGGATTCTCTTTTTTTCTGGAATTAGTGATCTCTTCGGAGGAACTACCGCATTCGCACACTCTTTGCTCAGTCTCGGAATGTCTTTTATAATTCAAATGAAATTCCTCCTCTTGAATAGTTCTACAAAATTCATGGAGCTTTTTCCAAGCGTTTATTCGTCATTATTAACGTAAGGAACCACTTGCGCGAATGTTATTTCGTTTACGGAAATGCGAGTTATGGGGTCATTGCAATTTTTATCGTACTCGAATATTTATTCTCTTTCTGTCAAAAAATGTGATGATAGTATTGATGCAACAGTAACGTTTTGAATCCCGTATGTTATTGAGGCTACGAATTTAATTCAATATAACAATGTATAGAGAGTAATAGACAAATTACTTTAATGATAGTAACTTGACGCCACCGTGTCGGGTTAAAACGAATATTTCTACCGTGGAACGAAACACGATATGATATCATAGATTACCACTGACAGTCAGTATTTCGAGTTCAATTTAATAGATAGATCACGAAATAAAGAAAAAACAAAAAAATTCGGTATAGCGTTGATATTCTATTAGCAATAACAAATCGACGCTGACGCTTCAAATTCATGGTACAGCGTGTCGCGCTAAACACGGATATTTCTACTGCAAAACGCGACGCACTAAAGTTTTTAATCCTATAGCTTATCGCTAGCCCGCACAAATTTAAATCAGTATTTGTTCTATAACGTGTTATATTCAGACACATGCTTCTATATAGACCCATATATCACTGCACCCCGATGTCTCTAATCCTTTGAACACAATGCATATCACTAAACTTGTTTAGCGTACAAAAACTTTCCTGCTGCTTATGCCAATGAACCAAAGTAGAAAGAAAACGACGAAAATACTCCTTTAAACGTTATCTCTCCGCATTGACAAGTCCGATAACTGACTGGTATTCTGATCGCGCTTCAACGCGATATCGCGTTTCCTAACCCGTAATGTATACAAGATGCGTATGTGTACACGTATCGTATAAACGTGTCCAGGTGAATGTATCGCGACGTAAAGAAGGGAAGCGACTGGATAGGTAGCTGGGGGTGTAACAAATAACGCCCTCACTTATCTGAGTCATGCACTTTTCAGTGACAAGGGCGTATGATTTATCGCCTACAAGGCTGCTACAATGAGTCCAGGACGTGTTAAACTGACCGCGTTCATCATTAAAATTAATGGGTATTGGATATCGGCCGCATGACCGGGCGAAAGGGATGCGGGGATAAACGGGACACAAAATAGAGAGGCAGACTCGAGCGTGAAAAGGCGTTGCAATCGTTTAACCCTTTCAGCTATATTCGTTCCATAATAATACGTTATATTTATTAAAAAATATTATACCTTTGTAAAAAGTCTTTTCAACCCTTCGTGCGTTTTTGAGGCGTACCGAAAAAGAAACGTAATAGAATTTTAACGGAACACAGGCACGTTGCATAATGATATTTTCGAGATATCAGGTTTGGAATATGTTGGGGTGTTTTATTTAATGCACGTTTCGCGTTTGTTTTACAATGCAGTGACCTCGATATAATACGATTTCGAAGAAATATTCGTGAGAAGCCTCGAAGAGTTGCCGCAATTTCGTCCGATCGAATTAAACAAGATAACCGGAATCTTTCTTGCCGAAAATCGTTTGAACCCGTAATCGCGTAACCTCTGTTTCGTGAATTTCGATCGTGGCCCCGATCAAGCCAGGCCGGCTTATTTGAATGCGATCTTCGCGCGGCGTTTGAATAAAATTCACCTTCGTCGTCGGAAGATCGATACAGGAACGTCCCTTCGCTGAATTTTAACCGAGCCAACGGGCGACCGAGTCGAATTGAAATTCCTAATACGCGCCGGATGTAAAACTTGCCAGAGGTTCGTGTAAAAAGCACTTTCATGCTCGGCCGTGGAGTTGCGCTGGCACAATACGTTTCACGAGATAATTTGCACCGGCGAGGCTCGTCCGTCCGTCCATCCGGTTCTCAATCGTACGAGCATCTCAGGTGTTTAACGTTCAGCATCGCGAAATTGTTCCGGTACCGGGGCCCATTGTGCACGGCGAATATGAAACGTGTTAAACTAACCGCCAACATCCATTAAAATTAATGGGTATTGAATAGCGGAGATGGCCCGGCGAGATGGGCTCTACGAGATGGGAAGTCGAATGAAGTGCTACATCGTCGGCATACCGACGCTTCGCTCGTGAATCACTGAAACCTTTCAGTCGCCGATACAAACTGCCCCCGATCGGGCAAAAAACCGAACCGTCGAAAGGAGCCGAAGAGGACAACCTACAGATGCATTCGACACCGTTCCAACTACATATTCCGGCGCGTGATAATCTCAAATTGATATATGTCTACAACTAAGGATACCCTACAGATTTACAGATATACAAAATAGATACTGGAATATAGAGCTGTATACGGTTACACATCGATCTCTCTATTCAAATGAATCCGAAATGGAAACATGTTAATGGCTTTCTATATTACTGTTTAAACATTCATACGATAACTTATACGCCATCGCTTAGATTAAGAACAATTAATGCTTCTAATATTTTTAACAATATTCTACTATTCTGCTATTCTACTATTTTTCTATTTTATTATTCATCGTTTTAACTCATCGTTTATGAAAAGATGGAGTCAAAAATATCTGTGCACATCTTAGTGATTAACGAACCATGCCAGATATGCCCCAGGCGTAGCGCGCTAGCGCGATATTCCGGCAAACTTCCGCCATTTCCACGGGATTAATACAATTCCGGGGAACTTTAACAATCCACAGCAACTAGCTAAACTAAACAGATTTCGTTGCGCGAGGAAACGTCAATTCTGACGTATGCGTTTGATTTGAACAACTTGTATACACTAATACAGGCTTACACCGTTCGTACCCGTAACTGACGGCTTGACGTTTGCACGCTGATGTGTACTGATTTTGGATTTCCAACAGTAAAGAGAGAGCGTAAGGGGGAAAGAGGAACGGGGGGAGAGGGGACGCGTATATTCCCCCACGTCACGGCTAATGAGGAAATCATGCCTCGTACAATTAATCCCGGACGAGTTGAAATCGTTTCGACGAAACACCCTCAATTACCGGCGCGATATCGCGAAGACGATCGACTGAGCGGAACTGTGTGCATCCTTCTTCCAATGCGCCCCTTAATTGATGACAGCTTGAACGCCTTTTGCTGCCACTGCATTTATTCGACTTCTATTTGCATGATTATTTCCATAATCTGAACGGTGCATGAATGTGTTGCGTCGAAACTATCATTCTAAATCTACTAGATTTCTACATTCCTACACTAATATGTAACTAACTCTGTATCATTAAATATTTATATTAGTAACTGTTAAATAATTAGAATTATGGATAATCATTAAAAACTGTTAATATATTTTTAAACACAAACAAATTATTTAATAAAAGACACAAGCAACAAACATTATAACTTAAAGATTAATTAATTAAACAGGGATTACTTTTTCTACATAACACAACTATTACAAACGCTTGCATTATCAAACGAACAAGACGGAAGTACCAATATTCAATTATTTTGTTTCTAATACTCAATTATTCTATTTGCAACATTGTACATCATTTCTAATACTGTAAGATGTCACTATAAGCTAAAGCTAAATTTATTAACCCTTTGCACTATTTTGACGAGTCTGATTCGTGACGCACTTGTACTTCGGCCGTGATCAATTTTACTCGTATTTTTAATTAACTTCAATTTGGAGTTCAAGTCCAATTATAATTTGCATAGTCAACGATTGCATAATAACATATTGACATAACATTTCAAATTTTTTTTGTCTGTTTTAATATTGTAGCTGTAATTAGTCAGTTCTAACTGACGCTGATAAATAAGTCATAGTGCAGGAAGTTAATAATTTAACAGTAACATCAAGAATTTTGCAACTTGTGAAGTTTGGATATAGAACTGGGAATAGAGGTATTCGAAAATGAAGAAATTGTTTAATTCAGGAATTAAATTGAGGTATTTCTCGCGGGACAATACGAACGTCACTTATTTTCGCGTAATAACCATCCATCAGCGAACCAAGTCGGCTTTCTTTGCCAAGGAAGAAAAGAGGTCGCGTGTTTGCCGGTCGATCGATCCCGCGAATATTACCGAATAGATTCGCCACGAATGAACACGCAGATTTTATCAGTTGGCAAGTTTTATCCTTCTTAGGATCGATGGAAAAACGGTGACTCAGGATGGGCTCGCTTTATCCTGAATGATTTTCCGCTCGTTGACGCTTAACGAACACTTTTGTTGTTTCGTGTCCGGCTCTCGATATTTGCCGCGGCCAAAGGTGATGCTCTTATTTCCTCGTAAGTCTCTCGGTGGTGACTCGTATGACACTGTACCATGGTGCGAGCATAACTCTTGGGTATGTAGGCCAGCAGAGAGGTGGAGGTGTCCTGACTTCCGGGAGGATAAATCACCGTGCGAGCACGCGCGCGATAAATCCGCCTGTTTTGCATCGGCCGCAGAAGTTGAACAGTTTTCGACTCATTCTCGGTTTTTCCTCGATTCATCTGCTATTTTTCTCCGGGCATAAATCGTTGATCGATTCACTGAGTATTCGATGAAATTTCAAACCCCCGTCGCTTCTCTTGTCTCATTTTTCAACCCTTAAATACACGAATTTATCATTTAACAATGTATCTTTGTTTTTCTCTTATATTCGAGATTTAACTAGGTATATTAAATAAAATTTAAAACGTTGGAAAAATAATATTGAAATTTATAAGCAAGAAAGAAAGCGTTTCAACATTTCGGGCGAATCCGCGTATACGGGTTCTGTAAATGTGATCGATCGACCTGGGTCATGTACTCATATGCGCCTTTAGCGTATATCTTCATATTCTGGACACATGCAGGCTGTTCCATGTGACGGTAGATTCCATGGGTAGCTTTAAGTGAGAAATGTTGTAACAATGTGTAGCTGATTCGCATTCCATGCCGAGATATAATAATTCAGCACTTAACTTCTGAAGCGAAAGATTTGCACATATTGAAAAATAATACCTGAAGCAATGACCTAAAGAACCATTTAGGAAATGGAAATGAAATAGAGCCTTACATTTATATCGACGCTTCAGAAGATTGAAATAGGAAGATATAAATTTGACGAAAATCGTCGCTGGAGGAGCGATTTGAAATTCAGAAAATGAAAATGGTGAGAAGACAAAAAGTTTCAATTATTTTTAGAAGGCTAATTTAGGTTATGGAATTAAAAATTTCGTTTTGTTGGTTTTCCTAAGTTTAATTAACGATTACGAGAGTTCGTTAAGTCGGGCGTATAACAAAGAGTGTGACAGCAGAATTCGTTTCCTTCGTGCACAAAGGCAAAGAATGCGAGAGACTCGGCGGAAGTAACTTTTCCTCCAAAACAGGCTATTAATCGTGAATGAATTATTGTTGTGCTAGCAGGCGCAATGGTCGGCCATAATTTCGATTCATTTTGGCAAAGCAGCGCGTGGTGCACGAGAGGCATGTGAAATTTATGCGTGGATTATGTAATAGTTTCGGCTGTCACGTGCATATCAATCGAGTTCGTGCAACCGGTTAAATATTAATCGACGAAAGTGCTTCCCTTTCCGTTCTACACCAGAATAAACATCGTACGCCAAAGTTTTTCGAATTTTTCCCAACGAAAACATCGATACTCGATACCGTTTGAATTCATAGTGTCCAACAGGGGACTCGAATACGACCCAACAAACAGTGCAGAGTTTCGATAACAATTTATCACGTGGACTTCAGTAACGAGTAATTTATTTCGGTTTAGCATTAGTTATCCGAGTGTATCGCCGCGTTATGTACACACGGGATACCAGTTTATTCGGTAGAATCAGCATGCTGCTATATCGCGTTGATTAGTATACTCAGCCTGTAATCGTACTTGTTAATTATCGGTTAGCTGTCGATTTTCTTGTATAAATTGCATCCATCGTACATACAACGGGTAAACGTGTTCATTTCCGGCCGAATCGGATTTAGAGAAAATTAGAGTACCGGTTAATTGCTGGTTTTGGACGGCGGGTTGACGTATTTTCTAACGGGTCAGATATCGAGTGCTTTTAAGCTACGCAACACGAAAAGTAATGTTACAACCTAACCATAAATTTTTGTTTTAAATAAAACATGTCTAAAGACAGAAATAAGAGGAAGCTCCGATCCAATTAAGTTTCATTCTGAATTACCCTTTTGTCTAATAAACGAGGCCTCGACTTGAATTTGACAGCTTCCATTTGAATGCCCCCGTCTAATTTCCTCCTGTTAACTCTGTTCGAATATTGCAGTTGACGTGTCTACTTATTTTAATCCTGGTTATATAAGTCTCTTGAAATATCTAATATTAATATAAAGCTGTCAGCCATTTCTATCGAGAGACCTTTATCATTGTCAACTTATCAAGACTCGATGTGATTCTATGAGATCTTGAAATTTTTTCGGGTGGATTATTCATGTTACAAGCGAGTATAGTAGAATTTCATAAAAACGCGTATCAAGAGCATCTTTAATCAACGAGAAGATCTTCCCTCCACCACCGTTCGTAATTATGGATGTTCGAAAAATATGATTTACCTTGGACGAGCCGTGAGCTAGCTCCCTTCTTTTACCGCTTAATTTCATCGAGTATCCGGGAAACCAGGCAAGCGTATCGCAAATAAAAATCTATACGTGGAAGTTGCTCCACGTACGCTCGACAATAAGGTTACAAGAACGGAAGATAATCGAATCAATGAACGGAACTTAATTGGACAGTAATTGGACTGGGTGTAGCAATATCGGCGCGGTGTACCAAGGTGGATGGACACACAGAAAAGCTGGCCTGGAATAACGTCAGAAATGACAAAGTTTGCCCACGGTAACGTTCCTTTCTGGCTGGTTCGCGATCTCGATAACGTTATAGTCCTTCCAGACGGCAGCCATTAATTCAAACTCTAATCTCCAACGTAGTTTCCATACTTTTACACTGATCCTCAAATTGCCGATTACTCCATACGAAGCTAGCGTTCATTTTGCTAGAGGGAAAGGCAGATTCCCCCGGCAAACGCGAATTTGTCATAGCATCTATTTTATATCATGACCCACTTTGGAACCTGCTTAAAAATCATCTATAAATTATGCAGACATTTTTACCATGCGATATTAAGTGGTCTTTCCTCCGCCTAATGCCCTCATTCATATGCAACGAGCATGGAAAAAAATTCTGAAACAGAGGATCTTTAGGGTCGAAAACACGTTGCGGCCAAAATGTTCGACAATGTTTCAACGACTGGAGTTGGAATTCTGAATTTAGGACTTTAATAAATTGCTAAAGTTATATAGGTATTGGCAGGAGTAAATGAAAATTTAAATAAAGCCGAAGTGTTTCGTTCGCTACGTAATAGACGTAACACAGAAGCCTTCCGACCGTTAAAACGAAAGTCGAAATTAAATGGTAAAATTCAGGTGGCATCGAGCATTTTCGAGCGAAGCGTCGTTATCAAATTCGTCCTCGATTTGAAATTCTGGGTCCAGCGTCGTTCAATTATTCGGTCCGATAAAAAATTACTTTTGCCGGGTCGAGGACGAAAAGAGCTCTCTAGCCAACCCAGTGACGAAATCGAGCACGAAAGTCCGGAATTGTAGAAACAGGAATCACGTTAACGTTGTCCACGATAAGACGGAGGCTCGCTCTCGTTATTCGAGTCACACACGGTAAGATAACGCTTTTCTCCTTTCGGAGAGGAGCGACGTGTCTTTCCTCTTTTCCTTGGTTTCCTGTCCACCGGGACCTCGTAAACCCGCTTTCGTAATAATCCGTAGCCTGCCCACCTTCGTACTCTCTACGTCTTCTTTTTCCTTTCTCGTCGTTTCCGTGCCGTTTCCTGCATCCAGTCGGCAGTCACCTCGAAATTCTCAAACGAGAAGCTGCGATCGTTCCGAGCAGACACGCGAATCGCGCGAAAACACAAGTTTGCAAAACGTCGGGCTGAAAGGATGGTTCGTTTCGTTCGACGTTCGCCGAGTCCGAGCAACATGCAAAACTTGACGCACGTACGAGTCGAGGCGTGTAGACGCGTGTAGTCAAGAATTGGCGAAAGTTCCTCGTACCTTAGTCACGTTGGTCGGACTGAAATTGCATCCTTTGACGATCGCGTGCAAGCTTCCCAAGAAAAAGTTGGCGAAATGAGCAGGAACGACCGAGTCGGATGCGCGGTGCCGAGCTCTCCTTTCTGCGACTTCGTTTTTCCACGATTTCCGGCTGACTTTCGTCGAAATTCCCTCCCTCTTGGATGCAGCTTTCTCTACTTTTTTCTCGTCCGGGAAGCCGAAATTTCAAAGGACGCCTAATCTGCCTGGTAGTTTTCCTCGAATCGCGGCCAAGATCGTTTAGGTCGATTTCCAGAACTTCTTCGTTTTTCGAACCCCTGTCGCGATTCGAAATTTCTTTTCTACCGATTCTCGTACGGAGAAATCAAAATTAAAATCTGTTCGGGATGTTCGCGCGGAGCCACTCGGATCGAACGTAACTCAACCTACAGAATGGATTAATAATTTCAGATAGCCGCAGCCTGGTGGGCGCGAATATAACGTTCGAATAATTACAGAGATGCCTATAGGTGCATATTTCAGCGGCGAACAAACGTCAAAATGCACCGCTGGGCACACACCAAAGTGAGAACGGCAAGGATATATGCACGCATCGGTGGTGGGGTCAAGAGAGGGAAACTATACGTTGCGCATAACGCTGGGGTCCATTTTCCATTATATTCCGATGAAATATAAACTGTGCCGTAAATAACAATCCTTTATACCGAACAGTGGGCGCACATCACGGGCACACACCCAACTCTCGGTTATGCGGCCGCGATCAAAAGATACGCATGAACCGTTTCGTAATGCATTAGACGAACTGAAAATACGTGTCAACGTATTTCGAGCAATTAACGTTAGATCATTTCGACGATTGATACAATTGCAGGAAAGATTTTGATAACTAACGCGATCTAGTTCCCGCTTCGAATATTCTGCTCTGCCGCCAGATACGTTCAGAGATTGTACTTTATGCTACAATTTCTGTACCAGAGATATTAATCTGTAGTCGCGGTTACTGAAATTTGCGGTGTTTGCTGAACGGCACATTTTATGGACGCGGTTGTGATTCAGCCGTGTATAGTTACACGAATTATTAAGGATTACGATCAATATTATTCGTAACCGCCTTTACGTAACGTTCCCCCATCTTTCGCGGACTTAAAAAATACTCACGGGTGTTATTTCGAAACTCGGTCGTTCGTGGACGTAAGCGTCTATACATAAGTAAGATGAAAGTTAGCGGGTAGCCGTCTGGTTTCGTAAAAGCTAGCTAAAGTTTTTCGTGGTCAGCACTGGCCTGATGCTGTGCTGTCCACAGTAGGAGGCACTCATAGGCTCCTGGGACACTTAGGGGATCCTACTCTATGGCAAGTGTGTGTCAGCAAGCGTATATGCATAAAAGGAGAGTGAGCGGAGCAGAAAGCTCTCTGCTTCTGTAAAAGTTCCCTAAAGACTTCCGTGAACACCGACCTAGCGGATAAGTGGCTGACTGCGAAAGTTCAACATTTAAATTCGACTCTTACCTTTCTTTTTGCGAATCGTACGAGGCTTCTTAATTTCACCCGTCTACACACTCTTCACCCTACCTTATTTATCGTGCAATTAATTTCACGAAAGTACAGATTCTTAAATTAAATAAACGAGTCCTAAATAGCACGAATTTTTCGAGAAAAAGTCAACAATTTTCGGGAATGAGGTAATTTATTTTAAAAGAAGTTTGCGTCGTTTGTTGTAGCGATGACAAGAGAAAAACTGTTGAAACGCAATCAGATTCTCGAAAGCGCGAATTTATTGCGTTCACCGTGAAAACTCAATGCCGGTCCCCGATACACAGAGTCGTGAAAAATAGCGATAGTGATTGATCCATCGGCTACCTCATCCACCGACCGTTTCGTAATTATGCAAATCTCTTCTCTCGTTCCCAACGTGCCCACGTTTTTCTTCGTTCGGCGTGAATGTGTTTGCGAGATCGCTACCTGATATGCATTTTCGAACGAGTTAGATTTTTGTCGCAAAAAGTGCTACGTTCATCGTGTTGTAACGAGATAACGAGAATCGACCACCGACGCTGCTTTAAAAACGATCTGATACAATTTTCTGCGGTATCCATCGCATGATAATCACTCGACTGCGGTTATTTATGCATTTATGACGTACAAAAACATGAAGCATATGCAAAGCATGTTTTACCGCGGCAATAAAGAATACAGTATCTAAACAGTAAAAAAGATGTATATCGTTTATGACAGAGATAATGGTCTTTGTTATGTCCTGAAATGGAGGATACGCTACGAAAAGGTGTAACGCTGTATGGTTAAGTTTAATTAAAATTGCGCCGTCAACTTTATGAATTTTCAATGTCCAATAATGCAAAGAATATGGAGAGAAAAATTTCTAAGTAAAATGAAAAGGTTTATAAATGTAAAGGCCAATCGCAAAATTAACACGACATCAGTTTTACCAACTTGAATGGGATTGGACGAATCGCTACTTTCAATTTTCGCGTCAGATTTTACATTCAGCTAATCAAGCATTCCTTTTAAGTGCTGTAATTATTGAAATGAAGATAATGACACGTGATATCGCCGAACGAATTTTATTCGTACGGTTAGCCGTCAAATGAAATATTCATATATTCATGCATTTCGTATATCAAAAACAGGATGAATCAAATATACCCAACTGTAATATGTTGAAACGTGTTTATTCAAAGGATCTGCGAAACATTTTGCCAAATTATAGAATCCATTGATTCCAGAGAACAACTGACATCGCAAAAATACGAACATGTAAACCAATTAAAAGCTATACGTATATTGCAGTAGTGCATTTTTCCAAATTTCTTCCTTCGTGAACAACAATATATTGCATTTTCGATTTGTTTCACGAGTGAACTCTTTTAAATGCGGATATTTTTTGACAGGTCATAAAAAGTGTACATGCGATTGGTATAATTTGTATGAAATATTGCTTGCATTAAAGAGGATATCTTTGAACTGGATATAGGTATTTAAAGTGTTAAGGTTAGGTGCAATTTTAACGATTTTCTTATTTGTTTCCCTCTCGCACAATCAGATATTTCTATTCGTGCCACATCAATGACCGATATCAAAGTTTGTGGCGCTGGTCAGTGCCAGACTGTGAGTCAGCAGGTTTTTCTTTCACTATTACGCACTTCTATGAAAAAGAGGTAGGTCACGGTGTTTCTGACACTTTCGCTCATCTCTTAAATCCTTTAAAATCCTCGTATCTTGGGAAGCAGTACATCAACTTTAAACAAAATCTGTTCTTATTGCACTGCCTGCTAGGCTGTTAGTTTAAAATTATCAGAATCGCTGTTTATTACATTTTACGTAAGTTCATTATATTTTATGTAATAAACATTAACATGCATCGAATGCAGCACGATTATTTTGGATTAATTATGATGTGTCACGTTATTAACGTGCTTGTTATTACAGGCAATATTTAATCCTACTTTTGCTTTAATCATACGTTTGTTTATGTAAGTGGATTAAATAAAGTTTGTTTATTTCGAGTTAATACAGAAGTAATTAGTTGTTCGTAATCGATTTATGGGAGGGGTATCGGGGAATTCTGCATTTGCGTAATAATTTGTACAAATAAACATAAATTTGCTTAAATGCAACATTTTTGTACGAATAAAATATACTGTTTGCGTTTTTCGTAAATGTATGAAGGAGCTCAAAAATTCGTGAAAAACTGATTTGCTCTCTACTAATCAAACGAACAGAACATTCGTGATGGACGTCCGCTCAATTTTGTAACCGTACGCTCCGATATAACGTTAGCATACGTGTCCCGCTTTTATAACGCAGACAGATCACTGAATTGTTCATGCAGCTCTTCAAAGTTTAAAGTTGAAACCGGTATGCCATATCTTTCAATTTTCGAAACCGTTCGATACGCAACAACGTAACACAAAGTCCGTAACAGCGTGAAGCAGTGAATTCATTTCTTGCTCGCCCACGGAAACCATTCAATGTACACAGTGGCGATTGCCTACGAGCTATAATTCCGTGCCCGAACGATCATAATTTTCTGTCGACACACGTATTGCTGCCGCGAGGCCAACGAAATGGTTAGCAGTCGTTAATGCTTACCGACCGTTCGGAATCCACGATTCAATTTAAATATAAATTTACCGCGCGATAACCGAGTAACGATGAATTCATCCCGGCGCAATTCCTAGGAGCATAGACGACACGCGCGCACACAGGTACACAACCACACACGAATACACATTCGAGCGAGTACATACCACACAGAGGAAACGGCACGAACGAAAGTCGGAGTTTTCGAAATCACGAGAGTCCAGCGGTCGTCCGCTGCTTCGTACTGATAGAATCATACGGTAGAGTAATTTGACTTAAGGGTCGTATGACGGTAAGTTGAAACTTCGTTTATCAAAAGATGTCCGCGGGGACTCGGTGTTAGCTATGTGAACCTAACGTTTAACTAGAGGCGAGCTCTCAACTCAATTTACGAGTGCAAGCTTTGCTTAACCCACGTATTTACGGTTATCAGAGTCGACGCTCGATATCCTGCAGGATCTTCGAATCGTATCCTGGAATCGGACCGATGAAAGTTCATTTCGTGAAATAGTAGCTTCGCAGAAGTTGAAAAGGCAATTTTGTATTGTGAACTTTGACCCGTAGTCTTTCGAATAATTTTTCAATTAAAACTTTAAATGAAATGAACATATTGAAGAATAACGAGTCGGTATATATTCGACGATTTTTAAATAAAAATGAAGCGTTTCATTGTTCGAAAGAGGTTGGATTTTTGCTGGGAAAGGAGATGGAAATTTCCATAAATTCGTTAGAAGATGAAACGCGATATTAACGCGACTGATTTGAAAATAAAAGACGCTTGAATGGTTTCGATCTATCTAGCTACATGTTCGAACAAAACTCGGTTCTTTGTTTCGGTAAATTTCAACAACGACCAATGAACGGTTGCGTCCACGTCCCGTTTTATCTCAGTTCCCATTAACTGCAGAATAAACCGTGACGCAGTATAAAGTCGCGAAAAGCTTCCTAAAAACTTTCCCAGGTCGGTCATTTTCTCGCGGTTTCACGACCGAATCGTTGTGAACTTTTAATATCAATTACAAGAGGATGGAGGATAATTCTGTTCCGTTTCTTTCCAACGATAGTTTCTACGACTTCGTAACGAGCGGAAAGAAAAGAAGATCTCGAAATCGCGCGAACACCTGTTCTCCAAAGCTAATGGTATTGCGCGACATTATTTTCTTTGATATTCTTGTTGCCGCTCGTCGATTTGCAAGTAAAAGCGTTCGATTTTTACCGGTATTTGCTCGCGAGTGTAAACCGGCGAAATAATTTGCGAGCGAATATATTCGAATAAATTTGAATGGGTAATATTTGAAAATATCATGGAAATCGGAAACCCCGAATTTGTATTGTTGTTCGTCGACAAATTATAAATCGACAGAACGTGTAGCGATGTACTTAAATTCGAGACAATTCGACGCGAATCAATTTCGCGCGATTCAATTCGACGCGTTTTAATTCGATATAATCAAATCGGTGGCAATTCAATTTCACGGAAAATTTTCGCGCAAATAGCGCGACGATCGAGGCGTTTCGCGCGAGGAGTTTCCGGCGCGCCTCGGATCGGCCGGGGGTCGAAAACGGCACGCGCGCAATCCTCGAGATCTGATTTACATTTTAATACAGCTCGGACAGGTAAGTCGCCTTTAATTAGCGCCACACGCTAATCAATGCAAATCTCCTGGTTTTCATTAATATCTCGCTAGACTGTAAGCGCATTTTAATAAATTATATTAATCCGTCAGCGAATTTCCACAACGAGCGAAACGGGATATTAGGAGGCGAACGATACCGAGATGCTAGACGTTGCCGAGGTGATATCGTCGGATTATGCGAAGCGTAAGCAAACGATCTTATTCGAACGAAAGAAAATAGAGGTAGAAGTTATCGAGTTATCGGGCAATAGCGTGGAAAAGCTGACAATAATATAAATAAGACCCTACGTCGAATCATGCGCTTCACTCCATTTCTTTGCTTATAAATTTATCCGCTAAATATTGAATCCCGAACGGGAAATTGTCCGCTTTACCTTCCGTTGCTGCAAGACGTCGGATTTTCCGTGACGGCAAATGAGTTCATGAATCAATGAACCAATCTCGATATTGGTGCTCGATGAAACTCGAAATTCTCCACTCGTTCGGAGACTATGCTTTCGTGGAAAACAAACGCGTTCAATCGTATCATAAACGATTTTGCGATTGCGATCACATTTATACTTCGATTTTATAGTTCCTCCAGCATTGACAAATTTTTAAACTCAGATAACAATAAAAGTTTTGTGAATAAAGAAATTTTTGGAACAGCACACTTTTATGTAGGCTAATGTGAAAAAGTTTGAAACGATGTAGCTAATGTCGAAGGGAGTTGCACCAACAAAATCTCGTTCAGAACGATGCAAATATTTTAGCAAACGAGCATTACATTTCGAGTTAGTTTCCCTTTGTACGAACACTGTCTTTCGAACAAACGGTCGGAGTATAGGGTTCAACCACGATTAACCCGCTCCACTTCTCTACAACATTATCATTATCGTATCCTGGTTTATCGTACGTGTGCGCTCGAAATGAGAGAAGCGCCGTTTGTATCGTTGAAACTTCTTCTATTACGATATTTTTTGGCCACAACCTTTTTTGCATGATTTTTCTTCGTTTACAGAAATTTCCGTTCCAGAATTCCTCAGGGTAATTAAGCCAAAGTAACTGCTTCTTGCTTATGTTTTCAGCTGATGCTCAATCTTCTATAATTGCGGTGTAATCATCGTGCAATTTTTTTGATGAATATCTAAGTGCGAGTAAAATTTTCTTAGAAATTGTACCAACGATAAAGTATAAAAATTTTATAGAAATTCAGCAATTTTATATGTTGGTACAATGTATAATATAAAACATCAATAATAGGTAAGGATCTAGGAATTTCTGTGGTTAGAGAGCTCTGAAGATGATCCGAAAATTTGGAGATTCACATCTGGATATATCCCACACGTTTTGCTTTTATGGTATGTATTGTAGGCAGTTCATCGTATCGTGCTAAAATGAAATATTTATTTTTGCAACATACCGTGAACGCATTAATTCGTTTCACCCAGAAAATTAATCGAAAACGGGAATAAATTAAAGTACGTCTAGGGGTTCACGTCGGCGTTTATTTATCGAATGAAAATTTATGAAAATTTATTCCGATACTTAATGAACGGAAATTTCTTCGCGATTTAGCGTCGCCAATATTTGTTGGCCGTAATTTCTATCGCGGTGTTTCGTCGTCGTCCAACGATAAAAGAGAAATCAAATTCGCTCGTTTAACGGCGACATTTCGCGTCCACTGCCTCCACCCTCGTCGACGATGTTCCGGTGAACTTTTAATATCCGCGCGAAATCAAATTACCACCCGTTTCGTTTTCCAAGAAAATATTTCACGTGCTACCAACATCGAACCTCGAATACTGTGTACAAACACCGAGCTTTTAAACAATAGTTATATTTTCTTTATTACTCGTTAACGATAAATTACGTAAGACTCTTTTATACGTTTGAACCACTTTCAAACCTGTTATAACAGCTGTTACAATGTTACATAACACGTTTCAATATAATTGTTAGGATATTTGGGTAACGATTTTTTGAGTCTGAATATTTTATGGACATCATTGTCGCCTATTAGATGCGAAGTAGCGAGTCATTTCGATTTACGGGCACGAATTGTTGCGCCAAAGGCGCACAACTCGTGTGACAAACTTTCCCAACGGATTTCGTGTTTAACTTATTCCGTTGAAGAACGGAACAATGGGAGCTTGATCAATCGGAAATAATCAGAGGCGAAGTTGAATCGCCGCTAGCGCATCGCACGGCGTGTCCTGCTTTCGAATAAACGAGCGGAAACTTCCACGGCCCGGAGGAAACACTTTTCGCCCGTTAGAAGCCCCTCGTTCCGGGCCCAGCAAAGCACGGATAATCGAACAACCGGATAATCGAATTCCGATTAAACTGCTTTCATTTTTCTTTTTAATCCGATCGTGGTATCCTTTGCACGCGCGCATTACATTGTCTCTACGTAACATTGCTACACGTACCTATTGTGCATTTTATTTTAATGCTCTGTGAAATCAACTCGTAGTGATATTGATACATTGTGATGTGCATTGTGTTATCGATGACTTGTGACATCGAGGCGTTATAGACGGGGTGTGATATCGACACGTCGCGATATTGAAGATTTGCAATATGCACTGCGGTATCGACGTGTGGTCTTGACGCACTGTGATTCCAACGCGTTGCAAAATTGACGCATTGTGGATTTCGGTTGTAATCTCGACTTGTTGCGATATTAACGCTGTGATATCGACGCGTTGTGATGTCGATGTGTCATAGTATGGACGGGTTGTGATATTGAAGATTTGCAATATGCACTGCGGTATCGACGTGTGGTCTTGACGCACTGTGATTCCAACGCGTTGCAAAATTGACGCATTGTGGATTTCGGCTGTAATCTCGACTTGTTGCGATATTAACGCTGTGATACCGACGCGTTGTGATGTCGATGCGTCATAGAATTGACGCCTTGTGATATCGGCACGTTGCGATATCGATGCACTGCAGTATCGACGCGATGAGGACTTGGCGCACTGTGATCTCGACACTGTGGTGTGACCTCAAGTCGTTGCAATAATTACCTGAATATTGCGTTGTGATTTTTACATGTTGCAACATCAAAGCACTGTGATATTAACGCATTTTAATATCAGTGCATTTTAATATCTACCGATGATATCGATGCGTAGTAATATCTCTCGCGTTATATCATCACATATTGAACGTCCACATATGGCAACTCAGTACATCCACGCATCATGTAGCAATACGGCCAAATGAGTTATCTGAAGTCTCCCTTCCGCAACTAATAGAAATATTCGACTCACACATAAATAATATATCCGAAGCAGAAACAAGAACAATAAAAGTTTTAACGACCGTTGGAACTTATTTATCGTCCACTCTCGAAGGGGCAATTCGTAATGGACATTGATAACGATTAAAGAATAAAAGTCCGTCTTTCCACGAATTCGACGCCGATAATTGAATTGTGTCAGATTAATTGTAGCGGCAGCAATTCGATCATTCAATTAGAGGATAACAATACGTACGTGCAGTGGCATAGATGATGTGCAGCGACAGTTTTCTGTCAGTTTGTTGGTGAAAGCTTCGTGCATCGAACAAAGGACCCCGTTTTGTGAAAGCTACCGATAACGGACAAAGGATTCCACGAACAGGATGCAGATGTCGACCGAGTGAATACATACATACTCTTCGAACGATTGTTTGTTTTGCACGACGATTGAAGTGTAATTATACACGAAGAAAAGTAATTGACGAATATCTGTCTTCGTTTCACGACGGTGTTTCTTATTTTATTTCGGGTTACAAAGATATCTTTATCGACACAATCTTTCCCGCCAAGTTGGAGATATGGAAGAAATGGTTAACCGTTCCGTAGCATTTGGTGAAGGGGCAGGGGAACTCTTGAAAAACCTCCCGACGAGTCTTGAACTCTCTCCATTAACTCCGACGAAATCAACTTTCCTAGATATCCGAGAGTAAACCTTACACCGAAAGTTCCATCCCCGCTCGAATGAGCAGCAAGCTGCTCCAGGCCGAACAGTCACCCGGGAAGAGTATAATCCCTCTCTCGCGGAAAGTTAACTCTGGGCAGATCAAGTCAAATCCAGCGTCTAAACGAAGCAAGCTGGCCCAAGGAAGCGGCGCTTGCGAGCTGTTTCGTGTATTCGCGACGAGACGTCCGTGACCCGAACGGCGCTGCTAGATATGGAATCAAATTCGATACGCGCTCACAAGTCCCACCGGTTTCAATAGAAAACCTCACTTTACGGGTTTCACGCTGAAGTACGTTACAACCAGTACTTTTTGCCGATAAAGTCTGAATGTTGTAACGAATATAGAGAAATGGTATTGCCCCATATCGCGTCCGTGTATCTTTTAGACAGATTGTTTCTACCTCTTTTAGTTCTGACAAAATTTCGATAGGTCACTTTATAACAAGCGTGCTGTATGTACTTGGATTCCATCTCTAAACACGACTCGGGCACACAGGAGCGTTCTCACGGGTATTGAACGAGGAAAAGTGTCCGCTAAAATCCTAGGACCGTGTATGCTACGACCTGTGCTCCAGTTACGCCTGTCAGCCTGAATCCTGAGGGCAATGTTGCCGGACTTTGACACAACATTCCCTCTACGCAAAACAAACACGAGTGCTGGTTGACCGAAATAGAAGAGAAAATTCTTTGCTGATACGCTTGGTGGAGAGAGTTTTGACGGGGAACAAGATGGAACTGGAACAAGGGTGTTGCGAGTCGGAATCCGTTTCAAACTATGTTGGTTCTACGGTCAAGATTCTGTCCCGGTTGATTCGAAGTTTGCACTTCACAAAAACAAACCGTGCTCGTTTTAATACGACGTTCCAAAGGGAAGAAACGAATTGGGAGTTTTGGGATTGAAATTTTTATGCTGTGGATCGCTGTAGAAGGGTATGAAAAATGCAACGTTTAGATAAGAATTTTAAATAGAATACCGAGTGAAACCCGAATGTTTAATAAAGCGAAGGTAGAAAGGGTTTCGAGATCGAAGTTAAAAGGACGATGTATTCCAGTAGATTGGCGACACGAACATCGTCCTTTAGGCGGAAAGCACGTCAGTCCGGGATTCTCGCGAAACAGTGGATCCTGTAGGTGTGCCATTACGGGAAGTTCCGGCAACGATAGGGTCGAGCAAAAACTTGCGAGAATCTACGGTGGATCACGAAAGCCATTCCAGGAATAAGCCGTGAACTATTTTACCGGAGGTGCCATTTAACCGAGCGACGTCGGTATCCGAGGACGCGGCTTAAATCCTCGAACGACGTTATTCGCTCGGTCCTGCCAAACTGCCATAAGTTTCGGACTTACAGCAGCATACTAAATGCTCTCCTTGTGCTTCACGAGCGCAACCGGTGCGCCACGAATCGCTTGTACATGCACGTTGATCCTCGCAATTGTGCTTAACACGATTGTCACTAATAATCCGGCCGTTAAACGAGCTCGTCTCGACGTGCCAGGCCGGTTCTTCGACATCCTGTTACACGGCGTACGTGACGTAGATTTTAAAGGGCGCTCAAGTTTCACCGCGGTGATCGTTCATCGGGGCAGACTTTAAACTTTCCACCATTTTTCATGGTTATCCGTTGTTCTGCTGTTCCCGTGGCTTTGACTTTCCTTCAACTATCGTGGTCGGTTTAAGTTTAGGCTCGACTAAAGTATGCAAATTTCTGACTGATGGTGTATCTTTATTCTCGGGAAATTCTTAGATGTTCTCGGTAAAATGTTTCGCAACTTTTTAACCGTTTAAAGGATGGATATATACGCCGTTCATTTTCGAGAACATATTGGTACGAACTTATACGTGCAACTCTTACACAAAAATATGAAAACGTGCGAGTTCAAAAATTTAAGTACAAATTTAACCCTTAAATGCATAAGTGACAAAAGATTCCGTAAATGTATCAGTGGATTAAAATGTACTTAATTGAAAAAAATAGAGGAATGACATCTAAGGATCTTTATTCCAGAAGTAAAAACAAGTATTTTAATACAAAGATATAATCGGAAAGTCATAACAGAAAACAAAATTTCCAACCTCACGCAGTCTATCCCTATTATAAATCGTTCAAAGGTAAAATAGCACAGGTTAATTGCTCCCGACGTCCCTTCAAAATACGTTGACGATAACATATGTGTACAATGAGATACTAAATATTCAGAACGTGAATCCATATGTGGGGTCCATCGAGGTCCCCACTTACTTAATTTCGTGCTAACTTTGATTACAGCAACAATTTACATCTGTAAACACATTGAAATTAACATAAATATAGACAGAAACAAATACCTGAAGTTTCAGAGCACAAATGCCGCGGCTAAAAAAGTTAACACAAAAAATGCAACACTGCAACGCTCATGCATTTAAGGGTTAACCCTTCGCGCTCTTCAATTTTCTTCGTCTACTTACTCTTTAATTAAAAAAATAGATTAAGAAGGGGGTTCTCAATAAAATGTATCGCAATAGGACGTAGTATATGAGAAATACATTTTTCTTGTATTACAAGTAGCAAATAAATGATAATATACATGTTCAACCAATCCATTTATCTGAATTATTTATGAGATCCAAGAGAAGTGTGACGTCGAGCCATACTCGACATAGGAGTGCAAAGGGTTAAGTGTAAGTTGGTAATGTTAATGGTGTAAGAAGCGTTAACGATTGGAAAAATCTGCAACAGTTCGCAATACGTGGTCGTGCTAAAATAGCCATGCCATAAGAACATCGGTAACGTTCGATAAAAAGGAAACCGTCAACGTATCCAGTCCACCAAAAACCTCGATAACAATCTCGTAATACAGGATCAGATTGAAACCTTGGTTCGAAATGGTTTGGAGCTTTGTTCGGACCACCGTAGAAAAGGGGTCAAAGGAAGCACAGGGAAACAGAAGTTTCTGTCGGAACGGTATGATCGGAAAATCGACAGAGAGAACGAGAGAAGTTCCGGCGGGGCTCGTATTACTTTATAATCTGGCAAAACATTTTTCTGCCTTCGAAAAACCCTTTCTGAATGGCGCGTATTTCACGGAACGAGAGACTGCTCAGACGATATCGCAACGAGAAAGCGAGGGGTTGAACGAGTAAGGGAGAAGACCAACCCTTAAGCCGTGGTAAGCCTACTACGGCCTCGGTTACGGCGGATTCTCCTGGGCTCTATCAGCATTCGGATAAGCTGTATCCGGTATTATGTTCCTTCGTCGTTGCCAACATCGTGGTTTTGCCCTGGTAAAAAGTGTAATCGAGCCGGGAGACCGAAACTGGTGGGGTGGTCGCTGAAACAATGCTAAATCGAGGTTGACGCTGAAGAAAGGGGTGACGCAACGTGTTGCACGCTACCGCTATCACCGAGTCGCTTTAACGAACTTCCAAGAACAGCCGATGCCCGATTGATATTGAATTAGTCGACGAGGACGCACCGTTAACCGATTTGTCGACGTTCCACGAAGTTTTAAAGCTCCACTCTGGGGACACCGTCTGAGAAATTTACCCGTCGAACGCTTTACCTCGTGAATCTTTGAATCTTCACCTAAGACGCTTATGGAACCCACGTGGCACATAAAATCTGCCGATGTATAAAAAACGGGCTTTCGACGTTAATCCAACGGTCTTTAATTACGCTGGAAATTTTGATCTCAAGGGTGAGAAATTCGGTCATACTCGTAGTCGGAAGTTGCAAATGTATGCAAATGTATCGATTTAACAATTCACTGGGTGCGACAATGCGAAAGTTCCGTGGATTAATCGCTCGCGGAAAGCTGGGAGGCGTGCAGAAAAACGGGTGGATCGATAGTATTCTTAGAGGATCTGTAGAAAGAACGACGGTACGATACGTTGCATCGGTCGCATCGAGATCTAATCGAGCGTTCTTGGAATTCCAACGCGTTCAGGGCAAATTCGCGATCGATGACCGGGCAACGCGTAAAGTCCCAGGAGGATCTGGTACATAACTCGCTGCATGCATAAAAAGCAGCTTTATTCGGCGCAGATTGAATTAAAGGCGACATCGTTCCAACGCGAAAATTCCAATCTCGCATCGATATTCGTCGATGACGCGGAATAAGGTCGGCTTTCGTCCGATTTCGAAGTCGTTTTCTCTGAAATCCGTAGGAGCGGGCCAGCGGGCTACGTACGCTCGCTAAAGCGCGAATTCGGCCCGGAGAAAGAGAGAGAAATGGTTCACGAGTCGGTGGAAAAGTGCTTTCGAATTTGCGATTTCCGCGAAGGACGTCCCAGGCGTGCTTGCGCCGATTCGTCGAGCGAAATGGAAAATACGGCGGATAGAAGGGCGTGTAGAAACGCTTCGAATACACGTATTTGCCCGGAGTTAGTCGCGTTATATTTTCACGGACCCCGTAGGTCGACGAAGCGTTATAAATTTTATCGAGTGTGAATTCGTGGCGAACGTATTCCTTCCGGTCATTAATCTTGCTGGCCTACGACGAGTTCGAGGTCGATGAATGCACCAGTTTCGAGCTCGTTCGTCTTCAATTCGTTCCATTCTTCGCTTCGGACTCGAGAGAATGTCGTCGAGTATGGAACCGCGTTGATGCACGACGCTGATTCGACCGGGGGGACCGAAAGCAGATTGCGAAACAAAAACCGCGTAATGTTGTAATTATGAATAATAACTTTTTGATACATCCTAACATAATTTATATAGTCGGAGGGGAAGTGGTAATAATTGTCCGACATACGATTGATGTATTCTACTTAACGTCGAAGTAATTTTTCAAGACACCTAGGAGCGAGAACTGCAGAAAGTGGAAAGCGCTTTTTCACTAGTGAAACGAAGATACTCTAAGCGTCGCAACGATTTCTCCAAGCTTTTATCCGTTCCTTATGTGAAGGGATATCTTTTTATACATAACGTATGTTATTCTCGAGACTGTATCTGCCTCTAAGATGTTCCAATGGAAGGAGTTTTCTTGACAGATTTCCTAGGAAACGAACAGCATTTATCGGAATATCTATCGGAACATCTGGTGCCGTATCAACACGACCTGCTTCTGTCAATAAAATATGCAGCGTTGTGTATGAAGCTGCGGATTTAGGTAGCGTTATCTAACAAACGTATTTCGACGAATATCTCGACACTGGATAAATTTTTATCCGTGTTTTAAAGAATAAACGTCGAGACCGAACGAAGAGTGGATTTGACAAATTGCATTTAATTTCGGATACTTTATCTCGCGATTTATACGGGGATATCGCGACAGACGGATCGGTATTAAATTATGAAACGATGATGTCTGTCTATTTGATCCGCGAGTCTCTCGGGTGCAAAGTGTAAATTGCAAAAGTTTGAAACGATCGGGTAGGGTTGAAAATAAGGGAGGATGGACGTGTACACGGTGCGAGAGGAGTAGGTATTTAAATCTGTAACCGAGGCTTGTAGACACATCGTGGGCGGACAGCGTGCCATACCTCACCGGGACAGGAACATGGCCTCGATTTTAGGGACACACTAGATTTCACGATCTAGTTACACGAGTGCTGTTTCCCACGCAGTCTAAATGCGACTAAGCAGATTAAACCTTGTTGCGGCGAATGGAACCGTGGAAAGAGAATAGTTTCAAAAGGTAACCGACAATTTGATGAAGCAACGATCTCGTGGCCGTGCCATCAGGATCGTTAATCCTGAACATTGCACGGTTCATCGGAGATTCGCGTTTCGTGCCTGTATTCTCTGCGAACATTTTTGAACGGATTATTGGTGCGTGATACTGTTTCAAAACGGATGAGAAGCAGATGCTGCGTTTGAAAATTATCGGAACAGCTTTCGCAACCTCTTTCGATTAAAATGACCAATATTTATTTCGGACTGGGTCAACACGTGATCGAAATAGAGTTCAGGAGTCGTTGGCACGAAATTCGATTAATTATCCTGTGATATGCGTATCAACGTTTAGAAGCCCGGAAACTTTTAATCGGAATCGAAGATATAATTCTTTTTAATTAAACACGTTAAATTACATTGGAAACTTGAAAGATTCATCGGAGAAAAAAAGACAGGTAGAATTATAACTGATAACGCTTCAGCTACTACGGCAATAATGGTCAAATAATTAGCAATTAATAATCGATAATACGAGCGCGAATTAGTGGTACGTAGCGATTATTAAGTGTGAATTATTGAAAAATTAATCACGTGCCGGTTAAATTGCATGGAATATTAATTCAGGTGGAAAGTGCTTAAAGGGCTTACCATCCTGTGTTTGCACATTTTATATTAAACATCGCGCTTTACTTTATGCCCGGCGCACGTGGTGGCAAGTTTAACGAGATCTCGATAAAAAAAGAGGCGAGCTGGTTCATATATTCCCTATTACGAGCAGGACACGTGCAGCGTAGTACGACCACACGTGTGTGATCGTATTTGAGGCAAAATGTTCCGCGCTGGCTTATTATTCTGGTGTAATAATTCGAACGAAAGTTGTTTCGAAAACTAATTGTTTCGATGGCATTGTTGAAAGTGCGAGCACGTTTTTTCCATGTAAATTAATACGTGATATTTAATGTTTATCTAAAGTACCGGGAATCTAGGAGTCGAGTCACGTTGCGGCATTTGGCTGCGGTGGCTCTGATGTTATCAAAACTCTTCTTTAACAAATTTCACGGCTTTTACATGGTACATTGAATCATTTCAACGATATGAACACGACTGTAAATGTCTGAGCAATTGAAACGGTGTAAACGATTTATTTATCTTTATTGCTCGAATCACCCTATTGGTTGAACAAATATTTTTAAAATTGTTAAAACGTTTGAGTGAATTTTTAAAAATATATCGAATAACCGTTAGGTTTAAATTTTCCAACAGAGTTCGAATAGCGAGACAAAAATATCCCCCTAATTTAAGCAGTTTCAAAGGGAATAAGTTACGACACGTTATTCCGGACACCTTTATGTTCTAACCAGCCGCCTAAAATACGAGCAAACGTTTAATTGAAATTTTTCCCCGCGAAAGTTTGATCAAAAGCAGGAACACGGATGGTAGGGGTAGGTGACAGCAAAGGGATTCATTGACTCCGCTAATTTTCACGTTTTCACGATTGCAAGTGATCGCAGAGCTCTGTAAAGGAAGCGTCTAGCAGGGAAATCTCGACTACGTTCGTGCATATGTCATTGGAATTTACGGATACCCGATTAAGCCGGATAATGAACAAGAAGATAATGGTAGGGTAATTAAAACCGCAGCGAATACGGTCACGAAATTCAATCGGATTCGATCAAACTCATTTTACAAACTATTTAATAGGTTAATTTCAGCTTCTCTTTCGGCCCGTCGAAACAGCATTTTCTCTCATGGTTTTTACAAACCTGCCCGAACCGTGCACACTGCCGAGGGAACTTTTATAAATCACGTTTAATTAATCTCGAGCATTAATCGTCGCGGAAACGAATTTACCGTTTTCCTTTTTTCGTATTTCCTGTTGGCTGTCTCGTTGGAGACATATTTTCCGGGAATGTTTGAAATAGTATAGTAGATGCCGTCAATAATTCAATTTTAAGCATACTTCTTCCGTCCGATATGGATGTTCGTATCATAAATCTTGCTGAAATTGTTCGAAATAATGGACAGTTGTCCGTGTTAATTCTTAACGCGTTGCTTCGCTGCGATTATTCTTATGAATAAATAGGAGGATTATGATCGCAGAACTTTTTCATACTATCATTCCCCAGACTGTGGAATACTGGTATAACAAGATTTTGGAACTTTAAGAAGTTGCGACTTCGAGAATATGGAATTTTGAGACTTCGAACAACCCCGTAATTCGATTCGAAACAAATTGAAATTTGATCGAAGAGGAAGGAAAGAGGCAGATGGAACAGAAATGGTTTCTTAAATTGCAGCTTATCGTTATTTACATCCTTTTTCTAGGCTATAAATCAGTCGTGGACTTTCAATTAGTAGCCGCTAAGCTCCGCAGAATCCGTTCAGACGGAAAACAATATTCAGCAGTTATTCGGGGCTTTGCGTAGGATTTTTTTCATTATCGTATTACGAGAGCGGGCGTTTGGCCACTCGTAAGGAGATAAATTGTTCCTCGGCAATATTGGAATATCGGGAAAGCATATTTCATTGCACCGTGGCGGTGGGCACGCGTACAACATCCACTGAAATCGCGAGCGAAATTTCACGGGAACCGCTCTAAACGTGATACCGTCACGTGGAAATAAGTGCTTTGTACGACACAATCGTTCGGGGCACGAATTTATGAATCGTCAAATATCATGCAGATTTCCGGTTTACCGTCTACCGTCCCTATGAAGCATAAACACCGACGAACCTTCCATTTCTGTCAGAGACCGTAGATTTGGGTCAGAATGAAGAACGAGGGTATTTGTTCGGCATTCAAAGTTAAAACGTCAATTAACCCATTAACTTCGAGGTCTTAAGGGACCACTGCAGTTCACTCATTAGTCCATTCATTGTTTTGGGAGGTTATGTTCCTTAAAATATATTAGGATCGTGATATGTACTTTTGAATATCTATTAAATCTTTTAGAGGCACTATAAAAGAAATCATGCAAATCATGCACCTAAAGGTCGACTTCAAAGGATCCGGGATCAAACAGTTTTATTGCATATTTTGTTATTCTGTATAAAATTATCGAGAGCATCGTTTTAATTAAACGAGAAAAGTTACTTCTTGATTCAACTTTAAATTACAGAAGTTCAAAACCTGTCCGCTTAAAGGGTACAGTAAGAACAAGTAGGAAAAAAGATGTTTGCTTAAACAGAATAGTGAGATAATAAGATCAGTAAGATGAAAGCACTGCCCGCCACAAGCTGAGCTCTGACAAGAGATCGTAGTGCTGCTATGATTAATTAAAGCGAAAAGCCCTCGCTTTATTAATAGTCAGAAACTGTCTGATCGAAAAACACAGTTAGTCGTAGCGGAACTAAAGAAATAAAATGGGAGTGGTAGTGTAGCAGAATCTGGGGCAGTGTAATGAAATGGTAAAATAAGATGGCGTCTAACGGTTTGTTCGATCGCAAGAAACAGCCCTTATACTTATTCCGTTGGCTACGAACAACGTTTTCCGGTTTCCTGATGCCGACACAATTCGTCCTGGCCAGACGGTTTCGCGTTTTTCGTGCAAGCACATCTGGAATTTAAAAGAGGCCCCGAGAGCACGCGGCCTCCGCTATAATCTTACTAATTAGCAACGGTGGTCTTTGTAGCCGGTTCTCGGCGTTGTGTTTTCTTCCCGTGCAATCCGGAGCCACGTTTTATTCCAACGAGTCTTTGAATTCGCCAAGCTTCAAACGGTCCATGGCGACGTCTGCTCCGAGTAGGATGCCAGGCAGTTTTTCGGTCTTAAATATTTTCTTAGTCGGTGTGTTTCTCTCGACCGGCTAATTTTCTTTCGCGGCACAATGCCGTGGTCGTGGTTTTGGCCTGGTACCATATGGCTCGTTAACTATTATTTTTCTTTTCGTTTTACGACGGACGCTCGTAAGCGGTGAATTATTGCTCGGCGACGACGCAACGTCGCGACGCGTTGCAATTTTTGCTGCACGCCTAACGAACCGTGAGATTTGCTTTTCCACGCGTAAACCCGACTAAGCTCGCTTGTAATCGGATTTCGCGGTTTTCCGAAGTAACAGCGCCGCGGACCGCTTAAACCCTCGAATCGGTTCAACGTGCACGTTCGCGTCATCATGAAGTTATCACTAATAAAGGTTCGTATTTTCTTTCCGCATTTACTTCCACTGAAAATTTCAACTTATACACCCGAGTATTATAGTCCTCGTTTTATGGAATTTTAAATAACTCACCGCTATCCCTTTGGTCGCTTACCGAAATAAATATTTTCCACTTTCAAGTAGAAAACTGGAGCGGTACTTTGCAATCTTTCGTTCATTACTTTTGGAGCCACGTGGTCGTGTCACGGATCGGTAACGCTGTTTAGGAATTAATTGATCAATTACGAAATGAAAGAGTGTTCTGGGCGACATTTAAGCGACAGGCAATGTAAACGTCGCATGAACCGCAGTCGGTGACCAATGACCCGTGACACGAGCAGGGGAGCCTTAAATAGATGACAACCGTAAGGTACACACCAGTTTCAATATGTTCTTAGAGCTCTGACGCCGCCAGATGCTACGCCGCTGACGTATTTTTCCAATAGAATTTATAATTCAAGAATTGCTTTTTATTACCGTGCACTTTATTACGGCTTTATTTATTCCGAAGTTACGCTGTAATTAAATTTTCCTGTTACAAGGATTCTTCATTCTCTCTCGCTTTATTATCTAATTAACTTTTCTTTTCATTTCAACGCGCAAGATAGCACAATACCGTAAACTCGAATCGTTGAACGAAATAAACAGGAAAGCTCGGAGATGATCTCGAAAGAGTATATTTCTGTTATTTGCCGCCCTCGTTTTTGGTCAAAAATCCCCCTAAACGTCAGCAGCCGTCTGTTTTCGTCCCTAAACATAACCTTAAACTCCAACCAAATTTTCCATTACTCCTCCGGACACTAGCTCGTCTTATCGTCGTTACTTTCATTCTACCGTCATCATCATCATCATCACCATTCAAAGAATGAGACTCGTAACGAGCTAGGGAAGACCGTGTTACACGAGGAAGCTCGTTTTTCCCGGTTCTTCCCGAGAAAATGTAACGATAAATCTCAACGGGGTTGAACGACGGAGGGGTGTATGCTCGCGAAAAAATATTACACGGGTCCCCTACGGGTTATGAAGCACGAGCAACGCTGATTTTCCCGCGTACAGATAACCGTTGGCGGGATAATTAGATAACGAAGGGTTGCGACCGTGAAACGCGAAGATTTTAATCTTCCGCAAAAGGGCGCTAGAACGGTTCGCGCGACAACTTTCCGTTTATTCGAAGAAGAAGCAAGAAGAAGAAGAAGACTCGTTGGCCGACGAGAGGCGGAGATTGATGGCGTAGCCAGTCATGTGCTTCTAATTTGCCCTCTATTACCTCGCCATAAATTTCGCGAACGAAAAAAGACCCTGCGAGATATCATTATGGCGTGCCGCGTTGGATGTAAACGATACTGACGAGAAATTACGACCAGAGGAATAGAAACGCCACTGCTCTGCTGGGAGTTGTTGTTTTATGTTGTTCTCGGTGTCATTTATTTCTTGCTCGGTCCGTTTTATTCTTGGAATGAAGAGGCGATCAACTTTCAGTGTTATTATTATTACGGGGAACTCCAGATTTTTATAATTAAATACTGGTATTATCTTTCATCATAGCTATGTAGGTGGGTCTACGATGATTTTCAATTCCCGATACCGAAAGAGTTTATTAATATTCAGCGGATATCGTAGCAAAACGTAGGCGCACGAAACGTTCGAGTACGAAGTTTAAAATTTGATCCAATTGCACGGTTCTACAAATTCCTTATCCCACAGTGACTGTCGTTGAAAGGTGAACTTTTCCACCTTAAGGTGACTGTAAATGGAAAAGGTGAGAAATTCCCGGCAGACACGGATGCGGAAAGGTTACAGCATTTGTATAGAGGCAAGGAAAACGTGACAAAGAAACACGACACACGACGACGTCGATTTTCCCTCACAATCAACCGGCACTTTTATTTCGTACTTAAATGGTTTCGCATATGTTACATACAATGCACGAATGTGTACAGTAATCGACGCGTGACGCAATGACACGGATATTCATAACGAGTTCTTCTGTTTCTCTGTTTTATCTCCTCTTTTGTTACAATTTCGAAACACTTTTATTCCGGCCAAAATAAAATTCCGATCGATGAAACGACGGGGAATAAATGAATGGTTCAATTGAACTAAGTAGACGTTTCTTAAACGTATTTGTCAACGGGTATCAATTCAATCGGAGCTTCGATCCGCTCGGTGTATCCGATAAAAACAATTGCTAGCCTTCGCAAGCGCATTATAGTAATGCCTAATCGCTTCCAGCAAATGTTCGATAGAGTTGTTTGAGCTAACAAATCTGTGTTAAAGTGCATCAGTTCGCGATCAGACATACTCGCTCCTTAGTTTGAAACTTTTTTGGTACATAAATGGATCGCAGTCGACAAAACAACTAAGAGGTGAAAAATGAAATAAAAATTCATGTTTATAACTTTTTCAATTTAAAATCATATCAGCTTAGAAGTTTCCTCGCTTGCCTTTGTTATTCTATAAAAAAGTGTAATGGTTACTATACACATTTTTCTTGATTTCACGTGCCCGACCAGCTTACCGGATGATTTATCGTCCCGCGTAATTTCGTCAACTTCTTTCTCTGTGTTTCTCGGCGAACGTAGCATAACGTATCGTTCGCCGTACATTATAGCGTCTACTATGTCACGTTTTCTTCACCATTAGACGAACTATGCAGAGTTGAACACGCAGCACGTTCTTCTTTCATTTCGTAATAACGTGTTCGTTTCATTCGCTGTTGATTGATTTCATCATTAACGTCCATCATCTTCAATCTCGAATAATTTGCAGCTGAACATGACTTCATAAACTGTCAGTTGAATTAATTATAGTATGCATGTACGTACTACCGGTGGCAGTCGATGTGTTAACTTTTCAGTACAGCGAAGTAAAAGGGTATTATTAGAAAAGACATGTTATCGATAATTTTAACAGTCGTGAAATATGTACATTGCTTATATTTGAGTTATTCAATTTGCGTGGTGCATTATTTTTACGTTACATATTTACGTAATAGGAAGTTACTCGATGGAAGAATTAAAGTTGTAAATTTTTAAGAAAGAATCGCGCATAATGTTTCGCTTTTCTTCAAGTATCCAGTTATCGAAGATAAGTTTCTTACTTCGAAGTACTCGATCGGTGAAAAAATCGTGCAGCAAGGATCAAAAAGAAACAACCGTCTACCCTCGTCTTCGTAACACTTCCTTCAAATCAATAAAAGTTTTTCCTCGGTCATAATAGAGGTATTTTTCCGCAGTTTCCTTCAATTCTTTTCCGAATTTACGCCTCTACTGGACGCTGGTCAGACGATCTTCCCTTCTCCTTGCCGCGTCTACCCTTACGGTTAACCTCACGCTCGGTTCAGGTTAAGGGTGGGAAAAAACACGAGTTGGTCAGCACGAGGCAACACCGAAGGGAATACCCTCGGGTCAATGGGGTGGTTCGAGGGTGAAAGGAAGCCAAGTGGAAATTGCTACGACGCAAACGCGTTCACCGTGGATGGGTTAAAGATTTTTTTTATAACGGCTTCGTGGATCACGACCGATTCACGAGCTCGATGAACCTCCATAGAAAGGACATTGCTTGGTTTTCCTCTTTAACACGAACATTTCATGAGTCTATACGAGCTAGAAGGATGAATGGGCATATTATTCGTCTGGAAGAAAATGCTCGCGAATAGACCGAAAATAAAGGCGAAGGTTTAGGAGAAGACATACATAATACATAAGTACGTACATCATGTACGTGACACGGTGTATTTGTGGCGGCTGTGGTTATCGTGGTGTAGCCGTGCTAGATAAAATTACTGAACTGCGAGTTTTTCAAGAAGGTTCCTACCTCCATAGAGTCTGTTACAATTATTTAATTTCTAGACCAGCTGTCTAGAAATTACGTAGTGATCAATATGTTTACCGCGATAGGTGATATATCTTCCGCGTCTATTAATTATAGTAAAAAAGGAGAGAATCTGAAGAATCACGAAGCCAGTTACCGTTAATCAAATCAAAACTAAAGATCATCGCGTATCAAGCGTCCACCATCTGTGCACGCAGGTTGATTTACATTTTTATCGTCGTTCGCGAGCGGTTCGCGTGAATTACAGGCGGGAATGAGTCGACGTCCACCTTCGGTCGCGACGAAATTTACACCTGGCCTTTCGCGTTGCCTTCACGGTCCCTGGGCTCGTCGTTCGTGCCGACTAAACCGATGACTGTGCAGTTTCGTGGCGGCCAATAAAAAGAAACGAACGAACCGGTAAGCCTTCTAATTATTCCCGGACACGGGGCGTAGCACGCATCCTGCGGAAATGTGGGTTAAACGTCGACTGGTACGAGCCGCGCAAAGCGACGTGACGCTGGCAGAATCGGTGAAACGACAAGCCGCGCGTGTCCGACTAATTAGGGATGCCTGACCGCAACGAGATACGAAAGGAACGGGGTCGAAATCGTCGCCGCCATCGGCTCTGTCCTCTTCCCTTTTATCGTTGCCAATTTTCCACCGACGCTTTTCCCGGATTTCACGCTGAAACGCTGCCCGCCAATTTGCCCGCCCGAATAAATGTCCTCGCCGTCTGTCTAACAAGTGTATTACCGATGCAATTCCGATTTTTCCTCTTTCCATTTACCACGCCTTCTTTCATCCTTTTCTGGATCGTTCGATAGCCTAGCAAATTTAAAGGATCAAATTAGAAGGATTAGAGATATGTGCAGGCGGCAGCAAAACTTCTCTGGCGACACTATGACACCAATTGTGTCACCCCTTTTTGGGGGTTGAAAATTCTATAATAAATTTGGAACTCGGAGACGTAGGAATTTAGGACCTTGCAATATATGGATTTTGAAACTTGAAAATCCTGTTATATGCGAATCTGAGAATTTCGGAATTTCGGAACTTAGAGACCTAGGAATGTAGAGCCCTTGGGAGATGTGTACTCAGAATCTGAGACTCTAGGAAATTTGAGAAATACGAGTAATTCCCAAATTACCGATTCTCTCAATCCTAAATGCCTAAATTTATTTCACAATAAGTTGAATAAGCTTTGAGATAAAGCCAATAGACGAAAGGTTTGAAAACAAAATTTCATAGTACCGTAATTTGAGCATGAATGCAACAGAGGTAACGAGTAATCAACTCTTAACTACTCGACAAACGAGCACAAGATTTCCCGGAAAAGTGAACGAGAGAAAAGGATAAAAGGAGCTTGGACTCTTTAACGACAAAGAGCCCGAGGGAAGGCAAAAGCTGAGTCGCTTAATGCCGACGAAATTCGCGGTATTCAGCGGCATCGCGAACGTTTCCGTAGTGGATATGACGTCGTGAAAAAGAGAGAATTGAAAAGTGGCGAGTACGTACGGTTACGCGGTTGAAATACGGTCTCCTCATCGGTTTTCACGGGGAGAAAAGGGGTCGGCGCAAACTACACGGAGATACCGGAGAATCTATTTCGAATTACTTGAGTGAGAGTTCTTCGCTGGACTTATGGGGACCATTTGTTTTATCGTTCACAGAGAAGATTAGCTGCCAACTACGGTTCTAGATTTTCTGAAAAATCTAGTTACCATTTTAACTAAACAACTTTTCTTCTCTAACGACAATATTATTTTATTGTAACAAATAATTATTGTGTAACCAAAAAATATTGTGTAACATATTTTTAATTTTTTGTTTCAGGTAAGTGTTTCTGAAATATCCACACACGTAAGTTTTACACGCACGAAAACATATTACTTCTTTGAGCTACATTATCGTCAGCTGCTTAATGCAGTTTTAATAATTTTAATAGGTGAAGTTTTTAACAGCCTCGCATCGTCGGTTCAGCAGCTCGGCTGCTTGCAAATATTATCGGACAACGTTGGCGAAACTTTTAATTCCTTTTGGATTACCATGTATTAGAAGCTGTTTTCCGAGTACATAGCGTCCCCTTTCTTTTCGAACTCCATTTTTATGCTACATTAAATCACTTCTCAAATCTACGGGAACAAAGTGTTTCCGTAAACACGATCAAAATTCAAGCGGCAACAAGTTTTTGCCGTGGAAACTTGCTCGTCTTCCCTCGGGCATTAGTCGAAAATCTTACCCGTCTGCTTCTGGGAATATCAGAAAATTCATTTCCGCGCTGTTAAGCTTTACGGTGCAGCGATTAAACGCGAAGTATTTCAATACTTAAGGCTTTAACTAAAGGCTCGGGGAAGTATTCGAAAGGTGTTGTACTTCTAGCTTATGCAAATCACTCGAGATACTAGAATTTTTAGACCGTTTCGATCAGACTCTGGTTTAAAAATCGTTTTTGAAAATTTTAAAAGAAATAAGGATTCGATGTAAGTCTATATGATACACGTTGCCCGACGGGCAGTCAATTTGCCCATTATTTTATGGCAACAAAACGAATCAATTTACCGGAAACCCATTTTCGCAAACAAATATTTACATGTTTCCTTCAATCGCTATTCAGTTTAAAAGCAATTAGTCAGATATTCATCGACGCACCATATTCATTTTTGATGAAAACAATTTGCAATATAAACTCAAACATGTAAAACAAGCACTCGTGTTAAAATAATCGCAGCGCAAATTAATTGAGGGAATTGTCAATGAAGGATCGATGCGGAAAGTAAAGTTAACCTAATGCACGGTAGAAAGTGAATAGTCGAGAGTAGACCAGCAAAATCGATAGGTTAAAGATAAATAGCCAGATAAATTAAGCAACGGGTAGCGTTATAACCCGTGCACATACGAAGCAGCCGAGTTCGAGCATGCGAAATTCAAGACCGCGATGAAAATGTAAACTGCAGCGTTTACGAAACGTTATCAACGCAATCAAGATGGCGGTGATTGGTCACTCGTCTTCGAAATCCAGATTATCCGAGAGTTTCCGTGAAAATTGAATTCCAGAGCCGCATTCCTCGACGCGTAAGCGTTCACCTGGAATTATAACGCGCGGCGTAGATTACTGTGCAATTAAGCGAGCGTGGTTTGAAGGGTAGCGAAAGGGGGTGGCTCGAGAGCGCCGTCACGAGATCCTGTAACGAAAAATCACGTTAGGCCGTGGCGCGACTGGTCTATTTAAAAGCAGCCACGACACTTGGCCGCGGGCTTCATTCACTTACCATTATCCCGTGGAACCGGGGGCGACTACAAAACTGTCGCGCTTTACCGCGCCACGGAAGGAAGTAGTTAGGTTTTATACCCTGTGCAATAATCGTTTCCACGGTCTACGGCCGCTCTGGATGTGTCTAAGGCTCCCCAAGCCATACAGGCGGACGCGTATCGCCTCGTTCGTCCGCTCGTACCTACACGTCCTGCTGGCTTGCCCCGACTATTTGCTTCCGAGCGGTTCCACCGAAATATCGCATTAACATAATCCACGCTTACCCAGCAATGTCGTTAACTTCCAAATTGGTGACGCGTTGGAACCACCGGGATCGCTTAACGGCTCGAACTTCCGTCGTTACGCGGCGAAAAAATGAACCCAACAGACTTAGCTGATTGTGTAGCTGCCTCGGCCGTTTTCAACGCTTTGATTGTTCCGTGTTTAACGCCAGCTTTCGTGCTAACGATTTTTGACCTTGTTTTTAAACTTTTCCACCTACACGTTTTATGGAAACAAGCTACTTTATTCCTTTTAAAGCTCGTATTTACCTTCGAACGTAGCGATAATGAAAATTTTTACCGTGATATACTCGAGAAGTTGCCAATTAAATTTTCTGTGCACTTCGATTGCACTAATACGTCCCTAAATAAATTGCTCCCGAAGTAATTTGTGAAAGTAACAGCGGAAACGTATCGTATCGAAATTACGTCTCGTTTGTCCGTGTCGATAACACGACGATGTTCAATCCGAAATATTGCTGTCGATCATAACTCTCGCGGTTCTTTTTGAAGGCTCGCCATTTTCAAGCCGGCGAGGGAACAATGACCCGAGTACTTTCTGATCTTTACACGATTCAATTGGTGGCCGAGCTGCTATCCCGCGGCGCTGTCAAAACAATACACCCCTTCAGAGCCTATTTGCAGCGTCGAATAAAACGTCGACATTTATTTTTCCCTTGAAAACCGCGATGAAAACTTGCGGTGTCGTTTTTGATATTGTCAATTCTACAGTTTATAGAAAACTAAATCATTATCGAATGTAGCCAATATCGAAATGTATGAGTATATTCTATCGAGTCTTACAGTTCTAAGCAGATAATTTTAGGATCACGTACGGTGGACATAGTAAATTTTAGATAATTCCCAAGAACTTACACCGAATCGCGCATATGGATTCTATTATCCAGTTACACTTCTCGCAGCACGTGTACGCAATAAAGAAACACCGAATACGGTTAAGAAGGTTTGAAAGCTTATGGGAAACACTGTACGACGTGCATATTCCACTGAAGTGGTCTATAAACACAAGAAATTCATTTTGGTATGGTGGTTTGACGGTTCGCCGAGGCTATTTTCGAGAATAAAAGTGCCTTCTTTCCTGTATGAAATGGCACCTTCGGAAAGCCCGGACGTCACGTATAAGGACGCGTAGGTGTACGTGCGGAACGTTGTACGATAGCCGATAGAGTGGTATCATAAAGCCATACATAGGATATGAAGTCCGTATAACCGACAATCTCATTGGATAACACACAATGCGCGATGGCATCCTTTTCGCGAACCTTATCGATGCATCTTTCCTGACCCGCAACACTTGCAGTGGTATCAATTTCGTCAATATCGTAGTGCACATTATGGAAATATTTGAAATGACCTCCGAATGCAGATACAACAGCCGTGAAGTGGTTTCGCCTATTTTTACGTAACGATAATATTCAAAGTGGCTTCTGCGTGTTTGAAAAATTAATAACACATAATTATTGGACATGTTTGAACGGGTATCGCGTTATAAAGCGCCGGATGTTGTAAAAAGATTAGGCAGCGAGGGGTCTTGACCACTATTCCATCAAAGTAAATCCTGGCGTGGAGGTTTCACGCAAGTTGCACCCTTCGTGATCTCAACGCGTAGGAGTTCCTGTCCACTAGTTTGCAAGCCCTTAGATCTCGTGAGGGGTAGAAAGGCTAGGAAAATGTAACGCACCGTACTTATCGTAACGAATGACCACGGCTATCAAACCATCTCGTTGCCTCTTCTGCTTTTTCTACCCCATCGTCACGCCCTTCTGTCTCTGTTGCTATCTCGAGACGACGTTTTTTTCCATAACGGCCCTGACCAACGGCAGGTGGAGAGAAAGAGGGTGTCTCCACATGTTACAGGCTAGTATTACGACCGACAACCCGGGAGTTAATGATCTATCAGGGTGCACGTGGTTCTGGAATGCACGGGTGCCGCGTTAATGGGGGAGGATCTTTAATGCAGTTAGCACGCGTTTGCAGCTATTCATGTGTCTAAATTGCGATTTAGAGCTTGAATTGATGGTAGCGTTCGTGGGAGAACGGTTGCCAGGGTAGTTTGGTTGGTATTTTTACGCGTTTTCACTGACGCGACCGACCGCTAAAAGTCGTTGCACGGATAATGGGGAACGATCGAAAAAATTCGGTGGAACTGGCGGTTCCGTGCTCACTGAGTAAAAGTAAATTGAAAAAAATGTTCCCGTTGGTCTATCGATTACGCACCCTTTTTATTGTTTTTGTTAGAACGTTTCAAATATTCTTGATGGTTTTAGCGATGTACGAGCTTTTTCAAAAAATTTGGACGGGAACATACTGAATTTACTCTGCGATATCTCACAGTATTCTTATCTCTGTTCGATCGGGAGAGCTCGATTAATTCTCGGACCGATAAGAGTTCCTTTCGCAAATGTTCGTCGAACGTGATGTGGCAGATCACCTATGTAAGACGGGATTATTTTCTTAACAGCCTGTGCAAACACAAGGAAACAGGAAGAGAAACAATCGATAGGAAGATGGAAGGAGACGGAGAGGAAATATCAAGGGAGGTCCAAAGGGAAATGGGTTCGGCTGTCACATACACGTACTCCCTGGAGCTGCAAACTGATAGTGGACAGATACTGCGCATTCGTGGCACACGGTTAGAATTAATTGCCAATGTTTGGCTCGGTACGTGGATATTGGGATGAATGTTCGTTAGCGAACACGGCTCCCCTAACGTTCGCTCCCAACGAAATGAGTTATCCTGTCAGAACGGTACTTATGTCAGCCTCTGATGCTCGAAAACGAGCATCGTGTACACCAATAATAGGACCGGGACCATTAATCACGCTGCCGATCCGAAAAACGATGAATCAGATTTCAGCGTCAAAAAGAGCACTGACTCGTTTCGACTCTTGTCGTCCTTTTCGAGTCTTTTGACATGACCGAGTGCGAACGGTACGTAATACGTCAAACGACCGTAAACAAATTACATCGTTAGTTGTCTGTCGATACTTTGATGCTCGAAAGTTCGATTTTGTGACAGAGTTGAAAGCGAATTGAACCGAAAATTCAAGAGATCATTAGGTAGATCA